>JAWWNJ010000053.1:0-1200000 GCA_037176885.1 Favolaschia claudopus | reverse complement strand
TGCGAGCGCGGCGGCATGATTTTTTTGTCCGAGGCATCCGGTATGTGTTTATGCTCTTGCCAGTACTTCGTACCTGCTGATATGTATAGTTATTCTGTGCTTCCGGCAATTTGCCTCGATGGCATACTTCACTTTGATGTGTTGACTCGATCCTGGACCGCCGTAGAGTTCCGCAACTATCTCGATGTTCTCCTTGACCGCATGAATCCCTTTCCACAGGACAACTCTGTTCTCGTCATGGACAACGCAAGTGTTCATCATTTTGATGGGATTCGTGAGATGGTCGAGGGACGGTGCGTAGGATATATCCTCTTGATTGCCAACCAACTGAATTTGATCTACAGCGGGCGTCGACTCATTTATTTGTCACCATACTCTCCCGACTTCAATCCATGCGAAGAAGGGTTTTCATGCATGAAATATTGGATCCGCCGCAACCGGGACGATGTTCTCAGCTCAATGGAAGGGCGTGATGGTTGCGACCCCATCGCAACTCTGTGGGAAGCTGCTCATGAGACGATGACCCCAGAGAACATCGAAGGGTGGTTCAGGGATTGCGGATATGTTGTATAGGTTGTTGTACCGGTAGTTGTGTCAATACACGAGTAGGACGGCAAGAAATTATATGAACAAGTAGTACGACTATACAAATATACAGAAAACTAGTAGAGATACAGTATCTACAGGTTATAGAGGCGGCGATAACATACACAGCGTGAAATAAATTAGTTCTCCTTGTCGCTTTCGTTCTCCACAACCCTACTTCTTCCCCTTGCGTTTCTTCGCGGCGGCGACCATCTTACTTGCCTTTGCGCACGAAGTTACCCACGGCACCGGCTGCCATCCCAACGTCGGTTTTGTAGAACTTGGTATCGAAGTCGGCAATGCTGTTGGCATAGACAATGCCTTGTTCCCCCAGGCTCTCAGCATATTGGAAGTATTTGAGAGCGGGGTACTTTTCATCGAGAGCGCGCAGCACGTCGGAGACAAGGAGGACGTCCTCGTCTTCATCAGATTCATCTGATGACTCGTCCTCACGTCGACGTTTGACGCTATTGGCATCGCGAAGGACAGTATCGGCGGACTCGGAGTTGCCAAGATGGACGTGGATGGGGGGCATGGTAGTTTGTCCGCGGTTACGACTACGCTCCTCGCGAGCACCACGCTCTGCAAGCTCGTCAAGCTTGAGGATTTTGGGAGGATGTTCTAGATCCGCGGTGCCATCATGCTGAAGACGAAAGTCAGCAATGCAAAAGAGAAGCAGAAATTGCATGTCACGCACCATGTAGCGAGCCCACAGATTAATAACTAATTAACTTTGGATTCTCCCTCGCTAGACCCTCTACCTATGGGTTGGTCCAATTCTGTTCCTATATTTCACGACGACGTTACATTTATTCTTCAACCCGAAATTCCCGAGTTCACCATTCCCTACATTGACGACGTTCCCTTCCGCGGTCCTGCCTTGCGCTACATTCTCCCAGACGGCACGTTTGAAACAATTCCCGAAAACCCTGGGATTCGTCGATTTATTTGGGAACATTTTACCAACTTGAACCGTATTGTTCAACGCATGAAATATTGCGGCGGTACTTTTTCCGGCATCAAAAGCGTGCTTTGCGCTGAGAAGATCACCGTCGTTGGACACGTCTGCACCCGAAGGCCGTATTCCCGATGAGAAGCGTGTTTCCAAGATTCTCAACTGGGGTCCCTGCTCATCTCTCACCGAACCATTGGCGTCTGCCGAATTTTCATTCGCAATTTTGCTCATCGTGCACACCCTCTCACACTCCTTACTCGCAAAGACATGCCATTCATGTTCGGCCCTGCACAAATTTCTGCGCAAGAAGACTTGAAACTTGCCCTTGTTAAATCGCCGGCTCTCCGCCCCATAGACTATTCCTCCATATCACCCTGCATCCTTGGAGTCGACACCTCTGGCCATGCAGTAGGTTTTCTACTCTGCCAGTGCGATCCGAACGATCTCTCCCGTCGCTATTACGCCCGATTCGGTTCCATTACTCTCAACGATCGCGAATCTCGCTTTTCACAACCCAAACTCGAGCTTTATGGTCTATTCCGCGCCCTCCGATCCCAGAAAATATATCTTATTGGTGTACGCAACCTTGTGGTTGAAGTCGATGCTCGTTACATAAAGGGAATGCTCGCAAACCCCGACCTTCAACCCAGCGCCAGTATGAACCGTTGGATTCTGGCGATCCTCACCTTCCACTTCACTCTTGTTCACGTCCCCGGCGTAATGCACGGCCCCGATGGCCTCTCGCGTCGTCCACCTCAGCCTGGTGATGAACCCGAACCAGACGATGATTTTGATGACTGGATTGATCAGGTTCACGGCTTTATGCACCAAATCAACGACTCACCGTACGTCCACCGACCTCAAAATACAGTTGCGACACTTGCCGCCGATCTCTTCCCCGATGGACAACCTCCTCCTCCTTCCCTTTCATACGACAATGTTCCCCGTTCCGACGCCGCCCGTCTTGCCGATGCACGCGTCGACTTAGTCCGCGTTTGGCATACAAATCTCCAACGTCCCCGCGATATGTCTGACAAGGATTATAAATCTTTCGTCAGGTATTGCATGGAATTCTACCCTTACAATAACCAACTTTGGCGAAAAGACCCTCAGTCTCGACACAAACTTGTTGTTCCCACTGAGCGCCGCTTGTTCATCCTTTCTTCCGCTCACGACGATGTTGGCCACAAGGGATTTTTCGCAACTCGCACGTTACTCACCGAGCGATTCTGGTGGCCTGATCTGGCCGATGACATCAACTGGTGGATTTTGACCTGCCACATCTGTCAGCTCCGACAAGCGCAGAAAATCTTGATTCCTCCTACCGTCGCCGTCCCCACACCTCTATTCGCAAAGGTCTACATGGACACGATGCACATGCCTACCAGCGGCGGCTTCAAGTATATTGTTCACGGCCGCTGTTCCCTTTCTCATTACCCCGAATTTCGAATGCTTCGTCAAGAAACTGGAAAATCCATCGCCGACTGGATATTCCAGGATCTTATCTGCAGATGGGGTACTCTCGTCGAAATTGTTACCGACAATGGACCTCCGTTTCTCAAAGCACTGGCTCAAATATCACATTCATCACATCCGTATATCCGGTTACAACTCCCGCGCCAACGGCCTTATCGAGCGTGCGCATTTTGACGTTCGAGAGAGCTTGTTCAAGGCCGTTGACGGCGAGCAATCTAAATGGCGTTCAGCGACTTATTCAGTATTCTGGGCAGACCGTGTCACCGTTCGTAGACGAATGGGCTGCTCACCGTACTTCGCCGTTACGGGAACTCATCCGCTCATCCCACTCGACATTTCCGAAGCAACTTACCTTCTCCCTCCACCTGATGCTACCCTTACCACCACCGAACTCATTTCCCGTCGCGCTGTTGCTCTGCAGAAACGCCGCGATCAACTTTCCCAACTCCATTCCGCGGTTTTTGAAGCGCGCTTACGCGCCGCTGTTCGCTTCGAGATTGAGCACGCCGCCACTCTTCGCGATTATGACTTCAAACGCGGCGATCTTGTGCTCATGCGCAATACTGCCATTGAGAAAGCTATAGGTAAGAAAATGCGAAAACGTTACCTTGGCCCGCTCATTGTGATTTCCCGCAACCGCGGCGGTGCCTATATCATTTGCGAGCTTGACGGCTCTGTCTTCCATCGACCGATAGCCGCCTTCCGTGTCATCCCATATTTTGCCCGCCAATCTATTCCGCTCCCACCACTTCACGATTTTCTTGACATCGATACCGACCGCCTTCGCGAACTCGAGCAATCCACGCTCGCCGATCCAGATGAAGTGGAATTTGACTTATCTGAGATTCCATCCCCTACCCCTTCCGCCCAGATTGACGACTAGCTCCCCCAGCTCATGCTTCAGTCGGGAGGATTTTTTTTCCTCATTCAAAGTCGCATTGCGTCTCATTTTCGGCATTTTGCGCGGTTCCTTCTTTCCAACGGAGCCTTGGCTATGATGATATACTGAGCCTTTCACTTTCGGGTTGTTCTTCTCGGCAAGTGACTGAGGACAGTCACAGTTTCAGTCGGGAGGAGATGTTGAGCGCTCGAGCGCGCTGACCATGGACTCATAGGCGCCCATACGGCATCCATCTGTTTGTCGGCATCTTCCGAGACAGACTGATCGCTTTCTCTTGCTTCCTTCCACCACGCCCTGCTCACCTTGCATCTCGTCTCACCTCTCTATCACGTTCCATTTCGCTCTATCTCTCCCCGCGTCATCTATGACCTCAAGTCTTGCTTATTCTCACTGCTTTTCACTGCCCTCTTCCGACTTTCCGCGAGACTTCAGATATTTCATCGAGTCTTGTTATATTTTAGTTCCGCTGAGTTTTAGTTTCATATTGTACTCACTCCTATCGATTTCTGTATATATAGTAGCCTCTCTAGACGAATATGATCACTTTTGCACCTTCAGAAGTCCCGTCACTTTAGTTCTCGCCGCCGTCTCCGCCGCCGTCTCCGACTCCGATTTTGTTCTTCGTTTTCTTCCTCGCTGCTGCCTTCGACATCTTCTCTGCTTCTCTCCTCATCGTTCTCCATCTGCTCGTCGTCGCCTCCGCCGCAGTTGCCAGTCTCGGCACCACCGCACTTTTGGAGCACTCGTCTTTCTGCCTTGCTGACTGCCGAGCGATACACCGCTAGACAGTCGGTTAGCGCATCAATATCGTGCTGTCGAGGGCGAGCAAGAGCTGAACGTCGTTTTCCTGTCGGTCGATGATTTGCATCATCCGGAGGAAGACATGAATCGTCCGAATCAGGAGCCGCGCGAAATCGTGTTTCCCGCCCGCACCCTCGACCAGTGCGCTGGAATAATCGGGCGAGTCGTGTGCGGATAGGAAGGATGCGATGGACGCCAGCACTTGGCGGCAATGATCGTTGCGCATCGCCACCTGGTCGTCTTCGCAGACGGTCACCAGACGATTCCACGTTTTTCCGATGAAGTGTCCAACCTCGGGATTAGTGTGAGGCCACTGGCGGCCGTCGTGGTCGTTTAAGAAGTAAAGCAGATTCGTCAGCGGCACACATTCCCAGAAAAATGCGCCGCTGTCCACAGGAACGTATTCGTGGATGTCCATGAATTGAATCCACGCCCAAATGCGCGGTGCAAGCTCGTTCAAAGCGGGAGAAGTATAGAGCTGGGTGCAGCAGGTGAATAGCGCAAATGCGTGCTCGACGCAGCAGACGCGAGCGCGGTAGAGGGGTTCGGGGGTTGTTTCCGTATTGGGGAGGTCTTTTGGGTTGCCGAGGACAGTGTAGACCACGGGGAGGAGACAGCGGGCGGTAAATCCTTTGTCGCGGGCGCGAACGCATTCGACGATGAGACGTCTGCGGTAGCAGGATACAGATTCCGTCGGGGTTGAAGGGAAGAGTGCGCTCCTCGCGTGCCTCTGCAAAGAAATTCGTCGTTGAATCAGTATTGCGATAACGATTGTAGATTACAAAAATTGATACCCACCCTGATAGCGAGTGGAAGGGAGGAGAGTGTCGCCTCGGAGAGATCAGGATGCATGGCGTTCGAGCATACAAGCCTGTTTATCAGCCAAAATTCACGTGCGAGTCACAGAAAAGTGGAAGGGTGCTATGAAACTCACGGTTTACAATGCGAATCTGTACAACAAGAGACCCAAAGAGTGTGGATAATATGATAGCCAAGTGAACCGAGTCGGTAGTGTTCAATTCAAGGTTGAGGCTTGAAGAACTGCTGGTTACCAAGCAGCACTTGAAGCAATCACTCGTCCAAGCGGTCGAATCACGGCGCAAATAGATTGATAGTTTGTGAGAGAAAGTTCTAAACCACTCGGAGTCGCACTTAGAGCGGCCAGTCCGCTCGGGCCGCGGCCGACCCGGGGGTCACACAATCACGCGACTGTGACTTTTTTTTTTTTTGTATCACTGTCAGCATTTATATTCCGCAACAAGCAAAACCCTTAGTGCTAAGACGCGGTGCCCGAAGGCGAATAGGTACTGGATGGTAAGAGTTGTGGAGAGGGTGGGTGAACGCATCCATTGACTTAGAACGGTAACTGGACATAAGGACATAGAGAAAGAAAAGGAAAAGGGGCATAAAGAGGTCGGCCTTTGAGCGAGGCAACCAGCTCGCATCGCAAGATCCCATCGACTCGGGTCCATCACGCCAGCGAGCCACGGAAACTGAAACTGCTGTAAAACCTTGGTTTAACCAGTCTTTGCTGGCCAGGAGCTAAACAAACGGGGGGCCCAAGTTCCCGAGTTTCCCGGCGGCTTATCAACAACGTCGGTATACTACGTAAGAGATCAAGAGGCACCTGACGCGACTGTGATACTCTTGTGCTTCACGACCACCCCCTCCAACGTGTCGTGTTAAAAGAACGGATGAGTCCTCTGGAAATCCAAGAGCTACTGAATATTTGCATCGGTCTCCTCAGTGGCGGATGTACTGCCGACCTTCTTGCCTGCGCCTTAGTAGCCCGACCTTGGGTGAATGCAGCGCAAGCCAGCTTTATCAGAATACTTTTCAGACTCTCAGGCCTCCAAATTTATCTATAGCTTGCGCTCGAATCCAAGTCTGATTCGGTATGTGCAGGAACTCGAACTCGATGTCGGTGACTCGGTCAAACACACTGTGCACGTGCAAACGTTCGAGGATCTATGCACTGTGCAATTTACGCACCTGAAGCGCTTTTCGCTCGGGATCTATGGCTCTTTTGACTGGCATTCAACAGCAGTTAAGGGCATTGTGGCTCTTCCTTCGCTGGAATACCTCAGTATCAGCACACGCCGCCAAACTTTCGGGTCTCTGGCCCACATTTGGGAGTGTTGCTCTCCCACAATCCGACATCTACAAATCGACTGCGCTGAGGGCGGGGAGCTGCCCCCTTCCACCAACCAGACCGTCTGCTTAGTATCCCTTCGCTTAGGAGTACGATTCTGGGGCGATGGCTGTCCCTGCGAACCACGCTCGCGTCTTCTCCATCCTTTCAATGTCTCGAGGCTTAAGGCTATTGGGATTCACGAGGGGGTATCCGTCCCTTGGAATTCGATTGACATACGGAGCATTGAAGTATTGGACGTCGATGGGATAGTGCGTCATATATTCTGAGAACCTCATATACTCCGACTGACTGACGACTCAAGCCGGACCTTGACTTTTCTGATTCCCTGGACATTGTCCCGTTGCCAAATCTCCGGATTCTTCGTATTCATCTAACGGACAACACCATTGGTGTGTCGAACCTGGATTGTTTGGGTCCGATCATGGAGTTTTCTCCATATCTGCACACCATCATGATTGTGGTAACGCGCAGGTTCGAAGAAGACGAAGAGGATGAAAGTGGAATCCCAGCACTTGTCTCGGCGCTTCTATGTCTGGCATTGGGCTTGGTGACCCGGCCCCTCATCGAGTTGGAATATGATTACGAGGAGTATACGGAGGATGAGGCGAGGGCTTCAGTTCCCAATTTGACTGAGAGAGACCTGGTATGCAGCTCCTTCACTGCGTCCCACATTTTTGAATACCCATGCAGCTGCATTTTGTTGGTTCGTCATTTGAAAGGAATAGGCCTGAGATGGAACAGAGTTGGTGGCGAGTGAGTCTGTGAGCGACAACATGCGCGTGAGCTAATTCACTGTAGCCCGCAAACCCCATGAATTTCACGCAGTTGATTCACCCAATCTTCACCTGAAGTTCACCAGAAAAGCCCATGAATTTCACGCAGAACTTGTGAATTTCACGGGGTTCAATTCACCTAGTTGGACTAAGTGAATGGAACGTTTCATGGGGTTCATTCACGTAGTTTTCCATTGAATTTCACGGAATGATAGTCCTTCATTTACCTGAGAATTCATTCATAAACTACGTGAAAATTCGATTGAAAGTCCGTGAAAAATCAATTGGGCCAATCTTGCTTTGACCAGACATCGCTGGAATCCTACTACATACTACATTGCTTTACTATCTGTACTTTACTACTGACTACTAGAATATATGACTTTATTATGCTGTTCGTTTTGGAAAAAAAATCAATTTATATTTGTGAGACACTGACTCTGTCGGCACTCAGCAGAACCACAAGAATTCCCTTGCATATTGCTTCTAAATATTTTGAGCAAGCCAATTTATTCATAGGCTCATGCAGATTTATGTGAGGCTTTCAATATATTTCCGAGATTTCAATATATTTCTGAGCTGGCTCATATTTATTTGATTGATTCGACTTGACACTGGCGTGCTCAGTGAGCGGGATGTCAGAACCATTACCTTGCTTCAACTAACAAGCATGTTGTAATACTGCATAGCCTTGAGTCATAAGTCAGCTAGTGACTTAGTCCAAAATGTTTGGATCCGGTCCCAAATTAACGGACTGGTAGCTCAGTTGGTAGAGCCACCACTATATATGCGGGAGGTCTCGAGTTCGATCCTCGACCAGTGCATTCTTCCTTTTACACACTTTCAATAACCTCCGCGGTTTTGAGACGGGAGATCTTGTGCACTGTTCCATGAGGGTGCCATCCTTCCCGCCGTTAGGCGGCATCGTCATTCGCGATGGTCGTTGGATGGTCGGGCTTCTCGGCTTTATGATCAAAGCACACGCGGCACTGTCCGTGATGCAATCAAATGGCTCGACGCGAAACGGTCCAACACAATCGACACTAACTTACTAATTACTAGTAGTAGCTGGAGCTCTGGAGCACAATACGTCCAGGTGTGCAACATTTGTGGGAGAGGAACGACGAGGAGGGCATCTGTTGGCCGTTACTGCATGCTTAGCTTGTGTTCTTGACTCTCGTCTCAGACTCATGGAATATCGGTGAGTCTCTTACCTCTTTATTCCCTACCTACTCGGCATTACCAAAAGTAACCGAATTTAGAAATGCCTTGCTTGCGACCAGCTAATTCAGTTGGCAGTTGGTTCAACTGGTGGGAGAGAGGAGGAATGGTCATATGCTATTGCACATTAGTCACGGATTTGTTATTGCTGTTTGCGGAAATGTTGAGACTACGTAACAAATCACCCTTTTTTGGTATGCGTCACCATATTCTTTGTTCTGAGCTCATTTCTCGACGGATCGCAATAAAAACATATGGACAATGCGTCTTTTTGAAAGGCGAATCGAATGGTATAGATTTTGTAGTATAAATAATACACAAATTTAGCGAACCCAATTTCCGCCAGCTTCCCCGAAGCATGAGAATTTTCTTGCCAACCAAGCGGCCGTTTTGGACGAAGTAAAAACACAAATCTACGCGTCTACCTCCTTCCTACACACCCCGTAAGTTGTAGGGAGAACGGGACAGAAATGACGCGCAACTGACGCGTCCAAGAATCCCCATCAGCTCAGTAACTCAGTGACGCGTCACAGTCGCGACTCTCTCTCTCTCCTTCCTCCATGCTCAAACACTCGACACGATGGCCAAGGGCAAGCTCGTCTCCGAAGATCTGAGATGGGCTATAGTTCGAATGTACACAGCTGGTGTCACTGTTCCTTTCATTGCGTCCTACCGCATTGTCAATCTCTTTCACTCCTCTGGCAAAGTCCTTACAGCCACTGAACGAAGAAGAACTGGGCGCACAAGACACTTGACAACAACAGATGTTGCTGTACATTGTTTCCTTGCTCTCTGTGACTCCGACTGAGGCCTTTTCAGTTTTTGCAAGGCACCCTCGACCACACTTGCGACCGCTATCTCGATGAACTGCAACTCGATCTCCAGGAGACATGTGGTCGGGTAGTGTCCCAGTCTACAATTTGGCGCGCTCTGAGACGTAGCGGGTACAGGATGAAGAAGGTGCGAGTTGCTCTTGTAAACTGTCCCACCTATTCTCATATTCTGACTTATAGCTCACACGTGTCGCCATCGAACGTAGCAAATACAAACGAGCCAGATTCAGGTACAAGATAGGTCTGAACTACCTTCCTCGCCAGCTTGTCTTTGTGGATGAAAGCTCATGCGACCGCCGCACGACGTATCGGGGAAGGGCGTGGGCGTTTCGAGGTCACCGCGCTGTTCGAAAGGCCTTTTTTATTCGAGGGACCCGGTGAGCAATGTCTTTGGGACCATAATCTGATTTCAACCTGTCGCCAGCTGGTCTGTTTTGCCGGCCATCTCTTTGGATGGGATTCTATATGTCGACATCATCGAAGGCTCTTTCAACACGGAATCTTTCGCTGCCTTCATTGATGGCCTACTCAACCAGATGAATCCCTACCCCAACACGAATTCTGTCATCGTTATGGACAACTGCCGCATTCACAAAGCGCAACTCATTCGGGACATGATTGAAGAGCGGTGCGTCTTTTTTTGTTCATTTACCCTTCTTGGAATGTGATCTCTTCCTGTTAGCGGCATGCGCTGCCTCTACCTCCCCCCGTATTCCCCAGACTACAATCCCATGGAGCCAGGATTTTCGAAGATGAAGGCTTATGTGCGTAGGCACGGGGACATCATGCGAGCAGCTACGCTGACAAACGACGAGAGAGCGGGGGTCATCACTTTACTACATAACGCTGTTTTTTCAATCACACCTGAGGACGCTCACGGATGGTTCGTACATTCAGGATACTTCTAATGTAGCGTAATTCGAGTACAAGGCTGGTTTATACATTGAACTGTTTCTAACGCATTGTGATCGGAGTACCAACGAGGATCAAGAAAAGAAATACAATGAGTCCATAGCGAAAACAGAAGAAAAGAATCAGCGATCTTTACGTGCGTCAGCCAACCCCTGGGCCCATTCCTGCCTGCTCTGCATCTCCTGCTTTCGGATCTTGTCGCAGTCTTTGATAGCATATCGCATCAACGACCGCGCAGGCCCTATCTTCATCCCCTCGATGGTGTTCAATAGCAGCTTACTACCCATTGCTTCACCCTCCTCGGCCAGTTGAATGACACGCAGGATTCCGTGCTCGCGAAACGCCGCCGCGTACTGCCGAAAATTTTGACCATCCTCGCCGCGCGGTGATGTGTCCAAATCGAGTAGCCAGTCGTCTATCTTGGGATACAGAGTAGGGTCGTCGAGCACTGTTTCGTCGATCACAACAGGAGGGACAGCTTTACGGGGAGATGGTTGGCGAGGAAGTTGTTCTGGGAGATGGGCAGGTGGTGGATGGGGATGATGCGGAGGCGGCGGATAATAAGCATATGGATATGGAGGATACGGTGGGTAGGGCGGGTAGGGTTGCGGCGGTGCATTCTGCGGCTGGCTCAGTTTAGCGCGGGAAGGAGCAGGCGCCTCATATCCGGCCTCTGTCGGAAGCCCGAGAACCTTGGGAGCCTGAGATAGAGAGGTATGGACGCCCTGGAACTACGAGGAAACACGTAAAATCTCTGCCAGTGTATGAAAGTCGCAGGAACGCACCAATAGTTGGCTCCACAGGCTAAGATTCTGTACTGAAAGCTTGATGTGGTCGCCGTTGCTTGCGACAACACAATGCGCCGAGTGCTTCTCACAGTACCGTGCTTCTTCGAGGTCGACGAGCCACTCCGCCGCTGTTTTCGCTTTTTCGTCGCCATCTTGTTCGTCGTCTGTACCGACACTAGTTACTTGCTTTTTCTACGAAAACATGAGAGATTTGCATTGATTTCGCGAGTCAGCAGGTCACATAATACCTTTCCCTTCTTCGTTGTCGTCTTCGCCACTGTTTCCTTCGTTTCTTTAGGAGTGTTATCGACGATAGTAATCTCAATTGCGTCTGTCTTTCTGCTCTTCTTGTTGCTCCGCGCAATGATCTCCGCACGAGCTGCAGAAAAGAGTTCTTGCAAATGTTGCTCGGTGTTGAGGATGCGCGGTTTATCTGCCTTCTTCCAGGAACTGAGTTTGTATGCGATCTGGAGCTTGCTTTTGCGAATGTCCATGGTGTCAGCTATCTTTTGCATACAGTCGTCGTAAGATGTGGTCGAAGAAAGCTTGGTCGTGTCGGAAGCAGCGCCAACGGGAACAATGAATTTCAAGGTAATAGCTGGAATTCCTTGAGATAAGACAGTATGACTGGGAAGGAGGGAGAGGAGACATACGAAAATCATCCTCCTCATCCTCATCCTCCTCCTCATCATCACTGGAGTCGTCATCGTTCGCTTCACTATCTTCGTCCTCCTGTTCTCGACTTTTCCTACTATTTCCGGCAGCAAGACCCAGAAGTCCTTGAGTAGCAGCTTGAACAAGAGAAAGATCATCGTCGTTGGTACCAGAGCTTTCATCAGATATGGTGATGTCGCCGCTGCTGGGGGTAGAGGAAGTTTTTCGGGAACGCAGTTTTAGTGTGAGTTTAGTACTAGGAGCTGGTGCAGGCTCTGGAGATGGTGCAGACTTGGAAGATTTAGGCTTTTTCGGAGGGCGTCCAGGGCCATCGTGCTTTGGCCTGCGCTTTGTTGCCATCGTGAGCACCAGGGAGAAGGAGGCAGAGATACGCGACCGTGACGCGTCACTGAGTTACTGTGTTGATGGGGATTCTTGGACGCGTCAGCAGCGCGTCATTTCTGTCCCGTTTTCCCTACAACTTACGGGGTGTGTAGGAAGGAGGTAGACGCGTAGATTTGTGTTTTTACTTCGTCCAAAACGGCCGCTTGGTTGGCAAGAAAATTCTCATGCTTCGGGGAAGCTGGCGGAAATTGGGTTCGCTAAATTTGTGTATTATACTACAAAATCTATACCATTCGTTTCGCCTTTCAAAAAGACGCATTCTCCATATGTTTTTATGGCGATCCGTCCAGAAATGAGCTCAGACCAAAGGATATGGTGCCGCATACCAAAAAAGGGTGATTTGTTACGTAGTCTCAACATTTCCGCAAACAGCAATAAGGGGTCCCGTGGAGAAGCGACATCGATCACTGCGGAGTTTGAAATTCACTCCATTTGGAAACCCTGCCAAATTGGGAAACTCTGCTAAATCGGGCAACTGCTCCTACTTTCGATACCTCTGAGCATACTGGTAGCCTTCTGAGACTCAAAAATATGCTCGAAGTACTGTATGCATACCTTGACACAAAAAATGTTGTGTTAGCAGCGGCTTAAGGTCAAATCTTCTTCCATTGTCGGCGAAAACACGTTTATACGCAATTTACGAACTGTCGGCGGACAAATAGCAAGAAATTGTGTGGGTTTACTTCGAAGATGAAATCTACCTTGATACAGGTCAGTTTTAGCGGTGAGCTTTACCATCGAGCTCAATGCGAGCACGCAATGCTTTGGTGTGTGATGGCCATCGTAGCGACTTTCCTAGAATGGATGCCGTGATCAAGCCGAGCCATCAATTGTCGCTTCTCAGCCGACCCCCCTCATACGTCCAAGACTTTATATACGTTTGAACGACTATCTTCAAAAAAGTTCATAAAGTCTTGTTTACGAGACTAATTGCACATAACACGCGCCGAAGTTATTGGGCTTTCCCTGTGCTGATTTTCTATGTTTATTTATTTATGTGTTAAATCAACAATTTCTTGCTCTGTTTTAGTACCCTCATTGAAGGATGATGATAGCCCAGCAAACTCTGAGTTCTCATGTACAAAGTCATGAGATAGTAAACCTATTTTTGAGGTACTCACCCACCTGAAATCATGGTGACTGTGTTCCAAAAAAGGCAAACACCGCCAAATTAATGGTATTTTGAAGATTAATTTATTCACCCACTGTGTGATAGCTTACCCCAATTTTAGTGGCGGAAGCGAAAATCAGATTCGGCTGAAGTGGAGCTGGTGACGGGAAGTGTTGACGAAGGCTTATTGCCTTTCGTGAACGTTGGCTGCCAGTTCCTGAAGGCGCGGCTGCACTGACTGTGGGCCACGGTCGCGCTGGCTGTGGTAGCGCAGCCAGGTTGACCGCGAAATTGGCCATAACGCAGCTGAGATGGCCGTGCGGGCACAGTCATGCCGACCGCGGTCGCGCGGTCAGGCTGGCCCCATGCCACGGTCGAACGAGCCAGCGCACGCGCGGCTGTTCCGGCTGCGACTTCTCTCTACAGTGTATATATACTTATGTGCTTCGTAACAAAACATCACGAAATTCGGGCCAAAGCGTTATCTCTCGATGTAAGCCACGTGACCGGAGCGTATTATCTCCCTCTTTCCTTGCCGCCTCATGGGCAGTCCGAATGAGACATTGGTGAGGCGTCTGATCATCTCATCCATCCCATCCCTGACCTAGTTTCCCAGTCTCATCAAGTGTACTTATGACTTATGTATTAGATTTCTGGAAGACCTGTCTCTTGCCGTATGGTGGGGGACGTGAGTTCGTGACAATGTTTTACGGTGAACATTGTGACGCTAATAACTCATGTGACAGTCACCCAAATTTCTTGATATTGCATAAATGGCTTCCTTTTGAAGAGTAGAAGAGATTGTATGGAGCAGATTTACTACCCATTGACTTTCGTGATTTTGACCACAAATTTGGCCATCCTAAAGGGGAAATTGATCCGAAATGGCTCTGCCGGGGGCAATTTGATGGCCCATCAATACCCAATATGCCCCAAAGAGTACACCCCATCCACCCTCGACGAACATCACATGACGTGACGGTCACACTTCCATCTTGGGCGAAGAAGGAGAAAACATTTATTATTGAGACGACTATGTACTATTAAGCGAATCCCTTCGACCAAATTCAAGATATACACGTATAATGTTTGTACAGAAAAAATTAGGGCTCTAGCGCACCTCTGTATTAGTGAGTTCCGAAATCTTTGTCCGAATCCGCCTGTTTCCGGTATTAGTAGATGCCCGCCTCGTCGAGCTCTTGTAAAATAGTCGCGGGGTATGTTCTATGTCCATGGTATCGTTTGGCAATCCATGCTGCTTGCCTCCCTGTCAGCCGGTGGTTGAGGTATCGGCTTTCGGCGCCTGCGACTGTTTCGGCTCCGACTCATCCGCTAGTGCATGCAAGCTGTTGACAATCCTCTTCTCGTTTGAATTGAGACGCGCAAGTGCACGGTCGACATCCGATGCTGCGTCAAGCTTGTCAATCAGGTCTTTTTCCTCGACTTCGTTTCCCTCGTTATCGAGCCACTGCTCATCTGCGGCAGGTATTGTCTCCTTCTTTTGCAGCCTGGCCAACAGCGAGTCTTTTCTGAGCTTGATCTTGTCTTTGAATCTTTCGCGCTTCAGCGAGGCGAGAGTGGGGGGCATGGCGGTCAGAGAGCCACAGACAATCGGATCACTTTCAAACTATCGAGTACGTTTTCGACCGGCAGTGACTGAGCGCTCAAAGTTATATAAATTTAGCATTAAATCTGCGCCACCTATGGGTTTTTCGCTCTCAAAAATCATGGATTATGGGGTACTGGAATGTTATGGGTCTTCATTGGGAACGAGGTGCGTGGTCGGGCAAAATGTATGGGTTAGAGAGAATTATGGGTTACCACGACTATGGGTTATGTGGAATTCGACTGTATACTCAAAATTTAGAGCACGTCGCGGCAAAGGCCTACTTTCCTCGATTGTAAAACACATTTCGAGAAGGTTGCTGTATATATTTGGGGAAGCAGCTTTTTCCAATCAAGTTCTGCAACAAGGTTTGCAGAGTATTCGCTGCGATTCCCGTAAATACTAGTCGTCACTGCCTTACATAAGGCATAAATACTCTGCAGTAGAGCAAGGGGTGAGCGATATAAAAGGCTCGAACCTCTCAACGCCGTTACTATTCAACATTCTGGTGTTACTCCCTTCACCAACCAACTCGCTGAACATTTCGCTGGCCGCGCATTAGGGCGGTCGCGGTTCAATTTCCGCGGCAGGGATGGCGTGACACATGGGTCACGGTGATCAGTGATGTTTGTTGAAGTTACGGTCGAAATAGTACAGTAAAAAGTATTGGAAAGTCTACAGAAAAACCAAAGAACCAAGCACCAAATTGCCATGTGCATAATGGTGGTCAACCTGGAGGTACGTGGGAGCTCAGCCAAAGGCGAGCTTGCGAGCCTGGCTGAGTGTACGGCAAGCTAGACAAGAGCACGGCGGATCGTGCCCGGCCTGCCGACATAGCCACTGATCTCCTGATCACCTCCGCTCATCGTCGCGTCTGCTCTCAAGCATGACCACCACATCTCTTTGTGGCCTCCCACTTCCACTTTTGACTTCGCCGCCTATATGACAACACCACCAGAAGTTCCTGCGCCAGTTGGGATGAATCTCGCGCCTAAGAACGCTCGAAATCTGGTTATCGCACTAATGAGACTAGTCTTGCACTGACTCGCGCTTACCAAGACGCCGCTGCCTCCACTGCTGGTGTCGGCACTCTTGATGTTGGCGCTCCCCTCCTTTCTCATTTCACTTACACCGACGAAGAAAAGTCTCTTCTCGTCGCATCGAAGGATGTTGTTGAATCCACGGGACCTTTTCCTGTGTATATGACGATCTTCATCGCTACCGAGCGCATGAAGGCTGCCCGGGCTGATATGGATGAGAAGGCAAAGCGCGAGGCTGAACGTGCCGCCAGAGAGGCCGAGAAAGCCAAGGCTGCCCGTCCTACTCTATATTCGGAACGCAGCTCATGGTCAACCCACGCATCGTTTCCGCTGTCGCGACCGGTGAGACTCCCATCCCCGACATCTTCCACGTTTCTCTACACCACAAGATTTATTTTCCTCTCCACTGGTGGAGCGACAAGATACTTAGACAAGCCTTCGACTATCCTCATTCAATCCCAACCACCACCATCACTGCCGTCCAAACCTCCTCCCTGATAGCTCCGCCATCCGTCATGGTCGTAAACGTCGCCAAGGCGCTCAAAGAACTGGGTGAAGAAGATGAAGCTCAACTTACGCCTGGACTCTGACGCCAATCCGCTCGCAACCTCCTCAATTCGTTCAAGCTCCTGTGCCCGCCGCTAGACCCCGCTAACCCCTCCGGCCCGAAGTACACTCACGCCTCAGAATTCGAGAAACCCGTACTGTTCTTCGCCAACCTTGATTGTTTTGAGGAGTCCATGTCGATCTGGAGCCCTGTCGAGTGAAAGCTCCGCTATGAGCTGTTCCGAGACGGCATTTTTGACCACCGTCTTTGGGAGCAGCGCATTGGTATTGCACAGAGCACTCACGATTACATACGCTCCCTCGGCATGACCCCCTCGTCGCTACCGCCCGCTACACCTGCGTCCTCGCCTTCCAAGCGCGCCCTTCATGACGATCAGAATCCGTCTGCCACCAAGCAGCCCCGGCGTACTCGAGGCGACGAACCGCGGGGTGCTCCTCCAATCACCCGCGAGGGATCCGCTGCTCGGGATCGCACCCCCTGCTGCTTCATCTGCGCAGGGCCGCACATGGCACAAGATCACTCCTCCACAAAAGCCACATTTCAAGACGGGACAGATCATTTCTCCCGACTTCTCGTCGAAACTCGCGACATTCGCACCATCAAACCTTTTCGTGGCCAAGGCTCAAAGTCATGCATCGGCTTCAACATCAACAAGTCCTGCACTGTTGCCCATGACGCAGACCGAGTCCATGCCTGCTCCCTCTGCGGCGGCGATCAACCCGCCCTGGCAAAAGAGTACGAGACGGGGTCATCATACCCTGATTTTGTGCCTCATCCGCTTTCTTTTCTTGAGCACATCTCTAATCCTACACCTACTACTCTCACATATCCTGACTTGCTCCCGGCAGTGCATCTGCGTCCGCACCCGCGCGGCGTGAACGACTTCTCCTCGTTGCTTGACCGCGTGGTGCAGCCGTATGATGTCGACACGTTTCAAGCCCTTTTAGCGAAGCACAATCTCACCTCAGCCTATCCCCACCTCATCCGCAATCTGCGCTATGGCTTCCCTCTCGGTCGTCTTCCTCGCCTCTCCTCCACGGTCATCATTCCCAACCACCCCTCAGCCTTGTCGGAACGCGAGACAGTCTTGGAGTACCTGCGCACCGAGCTGGAAGCCGGACGCATGGAGAGTCCATTCTCGCGGTCCGAGATGGAAATGGTCTGCCGTGGCGCCTTTTACGCCTCGCCCCTCATCGTCGCTTCTCACGATGAGGGCCCAGATTTGCCGCCGAAGAAGAGAGTTTGCCGGAACCTTTCAAAGGGTGACAAGATCTCCGGCACTCCTGCGGTGAATTCGTTCATTGCGAAGGAGGATTTTCCGACGAGATTCGACATGCCAGCGAAGATGGCGGAACTGGTGAGTGGCTCGTTGTATGTTTTACCCCCCCACCATTTCCTTCGTGTGCTTTGCGCACCTTTATGCCAAAGCTTCGGCGGAGGTCATCAATCTGGCGTGACGACGTCCCTCTCCTCACCTCTGGCGCGACGGCGTCCTTCATCTTATCAAGCTTATCTGCTTGTCATCTTTCTCTCCTCGTCCTCTGTAAACATGTTTCCTACATGTTCCTCACACTTCTCTCTCTCAGGTTGCCTCAGCTCCTCCCGGCGCACAAGCCTGTGCTTTCGATATTAAATCCTTTCATCGTACATGTCCCGTACTTCCTCATCATAAACCATTCCTTGTTGTGCACTACGACCAAAAATTCTATCTTGATCACTGTTGTCCTTTTGGCCTTGCGTCGGCGAGCAGTAATGCGGGGCAGATCTGCAACGCCCTTGTTGATATTTGGCAGGCAGAGATTGGCATTCACGGTCGCGTTCTCAAATATGAGGACGACCTTCCCGTTGTTCGTTTCCCCTCAGCATCTTCTTTCTCAGACCGCTTCTCTTACCATTTCAATCGTACATCCATCCTTGCTCCCATTCTTCCTCTGAACACACCTTGGCATCCCACCAAGACAGGTGCTGACTTCTTCGACTCGATCATCTATCTCGGCTTTCTTTGGGACTTGCCCAACCGACGTGTGTCCCTCCCTGATGAGAAGCGCCTCAAGTATCTTGCTCGAGTTCGCAACATGATGACGAAGTCATCTAAACACGAGCTTCTTGATATACAGGAGACTCATGGCTCGCTCTGTCACCTCTGCTTCATCTATCCCGATGGCGCTTCCCACCTCGCGGTTTTTTCGAATTATGGCGGTACAAGGGAAACTCCTTTGCTCGCCGTTACTTGTCGAATTCCGCGCGCAACACTCTGCGTTGGTGGGAAACCAAGCTCATCGATGTCTCCTCATTCCGCCAGCTTCGTCCACTGGTGTGAAGCCTACGTGCTTCGGTTCGGGGGCTTCTCGTCCTTCTGAAGACTCGGTTACTGGTTTGGCGGTTATCGGGCGCTAACCAGGCGCTGTGACCCTTCCGCAGGAGCCTTGTCACCCTAGGCAGGGCTCTTGTTATACAGCTAGTAATCCGGAGCAGGAGGGCAGTTATACGGGTGCCCAGCCGTTGTGATGGTTGTTGGTCTTCGGCGCCCGACGCGTTCTTTTATCTCTAAGAAAGCATGGTGGGCAAGGGTAAGATACAGTGGCGGCGCCATCTGATGCCACCCCTAAAAAATTGATGTGACCACAATCGACTCCATTAGCATCAAAAGTGCCAGAAATAGGCTGTTCTATTTTTAGGGGTGGCATCAGATGGCGCCGCCACTGTATTCAATGATTATCTAATACATCATTGTGGCTATGTGACCCGCGGATTGCTACCTAATCGGGAATGTTTGATGGACATGCTAAAGGGATATTCCTCCCATATCACAGAGCCCCCCGCATGTTCAGTGAACATGCCCGATAAGTCGATCCTGAACATTTGGTGAACTCTTCAAATGTTCAGCTGCTGGAAAAAAAATTTGGCCCAAAATTTCAACTTGACGTTTCATTGCAAATGGATTTGCCAAAGATGAGTGGCGAAAGCTTATCAGCTTGCCACGCAGCAGGTAAAGCTCTAGAGCAAAGCTCCATCAGCTTTCCCTTCTTGCATCTCCAATTCCAAGTCACTGTAGCATGGCTGAGGGTATCCGCAGATCTGAGACATGAGTCTAGATCCGCATGCAGGGGATGAGGGCAGACGTTGTCTGTGTTCACGCATCAACAGAGATATATGCTGAATCCACAACCATTCAGTGGGTGGATTCACATCGGAAGTCGTTGTCTTCATCTCTATGATGATGATGAAACCCTCGATATCCTGAGCCAAGCTCTAAGGGGAATGTGGGTAAAGTAGGAGAGTCAGACACAGCTAACTCTCACTATACATATACCCCTACACAGCCCCCCGCTTCTTTGCCGTGCAGCTCATGACAGAGGACTCATTGAATGTGCGGCAAAGAATCACCAAACTAACTGAAGACGTGAAGCACAACATGTGACAACCAGGAGAGGACAAAGATTAGGCGAACAATGGCCCCCCAATCTGCTACGCCCGAATGTAGAGTACAGGTGTCCCCAGAAAAAATGTCGACGTTGTTCTTGTGAAAAATTTTGGGGGTAATTTTCCGGCAGGAGCTCTACCTCGCAGTAGGGAGCTCGATCACTAACAACTCGATCTTGAGTTCATCCCTTGAAACAAAGTCAAAGGCAATCCATTCGCATATGAATGAAGAGCGTCTAACGCTCATGAACTTTCAAAGTCGAAAAACATTGACCTATGCCCCCCAGTCTCAGTGGCAATTAACTCTCTCAAAGAGAGCGACACCCTGGCCGCCTCGAGCATTCAAGATTCAATTCATCCTTGAGTTCACTGTTCCAAGGCATCCATTCCTTGATTGAATGAAGAGCACTCAAGCTCATGAATTAAGACGGTGGTGTGTAGACGTTCAACGAAGACGATGTTTCGTAGTAGAAGAGAAAATATATTCGTTTTACTAGTCACCACACATGGGAACTCGATGCATTCGTCGGCGGAATTCACCAATGAAGGTAAGACTCGAACAAGAGACAAACCGAGCGCGGCACAGCGGAGTGGAGCTCAAGGTCTGGGCATTGAAGTCCGAGCTCGCGCCGTCAGCGGAGCTCAAGGGAACCATGCAGAGATCAAAACTCTGATCTCAATACCTTCAAGACGAAGGGAATCCGTCGCGTAACTCGTCGATCTGAAACGAGGGGAAGGAGAAGACGGCGAGATGTTGGAGACGGAAGCAGGGAATCTCGTCCTCGAAGAAAAGGTGAGAGTGACGTCGGCGCATACGCAGCCAACACGAGAAAAAGATAGCAGCTGTGCTCTACTGAGTATGTTGGCGGAGATTCACTAGTTTAGCACAGCGAGGTCCGTTGAGTGACGTGAGCGTGAAGTCCGTCGACGATGAGAGAGGGCGCGAGAGCTGCGACCGACGGAATGATCTCGCGCGCGGGTGAATGACGCGTCCACATTCTCCGACTCGCCGGACCAAGCACGGGCGAAGAGCCGGCGAACGTACCGTGCGTGTATGGCGGGAGTAGCTCGTAGTGAGGAAGGCGACTGATCGCTCGCTAGTGCCACGATCGAGTTGTCGGGAGCCTCGACGTCGCTTGAAAACGGAGGGTATCCCATGAGGCGACTTCGTGAGTTGGCACGTCGTGAGTTGGCGGGGCACGCAGTAACAGAGGCGTCGACATAGTAGTATTGGCCGCGAACGACGAACTCACTTCCTTTGTTCCCGACTCTCCCAGGTATCGTTTAGACACCATCCAAACTTCTTTTCCCTTCATTGACATCCTTGCTTGTAGCATAAGTGTGGTGGCAGTGGAGGATCTGGTTCGGGCTAGGTGAAATCGCCGCGTCCACCGCAAACGCGCCGCGTCAGCGCCGCGTCACACAATGTGACCGCCGCATTCGAGCTCGGACTTGCCGCGTCCTTTTTTGAACATGCCGCAACCCAGAAGAAGACTACCGCACGCCGCCGCCAGTCTACCAGCGCCAACCCAAGCAGTAAAATAGCAACTTGGGAATCCTCGCCGTACAAATCAACTTACCAGGATCGCCTTTGGGACCTTGCAGCTGGGGTTCTGGTACCGGGCTATCTGCAAGCGCTGGTTCGCCTCAAACCTCATGTTAGCACATGACAGTACGAGAAGAAACTTGAAATCACCTTCATCCCGTTGCGGAAAGGAGCTCTGAGGCGAATCGGCACGGCGCTGATTCAACGATTCCGGTGGTTGAGATGACATGAGAGATACGGGTTGTCTTGAAATAAAAGACCGGAGTTGAGGTGGCTTGGATTTCGGAGTAGAAAGCGAATGAGTATATCTTGAATGACTGTGAGTCTGGTTGCACTCAAAGACGGCACCACCCCTGTATTGAATAATCAACCATTCGACTTTGCACGAACGATGACGAAGCTTCAACCCGCAGGTGCATTCCGATTGGACCTGCCGAGAAATATTTGCGCCGGGGGCAATTTGGGTAAGGCATACTTTCGATTCGCATTCAAACACCCCGGCGCATTGAAAACGAGAAACCTTTCCCTTTTCTGGTACAGCAGCGGTTGGTGAGCCTTGCTTCCCGGGAAGCCAATCCCCAACCCAGTAGATAGCAAGCTGAGAGGTATCTTCAAGTTGTTGAGGTGTGAAATGGCACCTGAGGCGACCGTCCGGGAAGCCGTCCCACGACGGCAATGGAAATGTCGATAATGGAGCTTCCTCGTCCAAACGAGGGGGCTCAGACGCGGTGCCCTGAGGCAGGGGTGGTGGAGTAGATTGGTGTACGGGAGCGGGAGCGAGATCGCGCTCAGCGGGAGCGGCGGCTGGCGCGGGGGGTGGAGCCGTCGAAGGCGCTATATACAACTTATTCTTGAACTTATTACTAAATCAATCTTTGAACTGGCGAACCAGCGCCGCAGGTGTACCGTGTGCGAGGTATGAAGCGCCGCGGTAGGTATGAGGTGTGCCGCGTCGTTGCTGAGACCCGCCGCATCCACCGTTTGACAGCGCCGCATACTACCGCGCGACGCGGCGATATCGCCGCGTCAAAGAGGAGTGGCGCGGCGAAGTTGTCACAAATTTCGCCGCGGCCGCCGCTCGATCGCCGCTTCCTACCGCATCAGTGCCGCGTCCAACATAGTTTCAACATCGACCAACACGAAGTCCAGCAATGGCTCAAACAAGTTTCATCATCCATACAAGTCCATAGGTAGGTATATCCCCTCCATACACATTACAGCTAAATGATACAAGAACACGAGATACATGCTTGTTAAGTTTCGGGGAAGCGCGTCACCCGCCGCGGAGGCGCCGCATGACCGCCGCGCCAACTTGATGCGGCGAAATAATTTTGCCCGAATTCGAAGGCCGATGACAGAAATCGAAAATCAAAATCAACCGCGGCCTTCGGGGGACCTCTCTTGGCAACAACCACCACACACACGCTTTTGATCGCCGCCTCAACAAAATTTTTTGAGGCTTGGGCATCGACGAGTGTGGTGACCTAAGCTTTACATACATACTACTACCTACCTTCCGGACTGTATATGAGTACGGACCGAAAACTAGCTCCTGGACGCGCAAAAAGCGGCCCCGGCGCGTCTCAGACGCCGGCCCCATCAAAACCGCCACCAAAACCAACGCGCACCACGACGCCAGCTGGCACTCTGCAGCTGCGAAAGACCAGAGATGAACTATTAGAGGGTTTGCGATGAGCCATTGGAGCCATTGAATGGCTAACGATTTCCCGATTAGGAAACTTTGATGGCCCAAACAATGATGTCGAGTTACACAAGAGCTACCTGGAATGAAGTTTGGATGCTGAGACCGGGGTTAGCCTTGGTCAATGCGCCGGAATTTCGACTTTTGTGTAGCCATTAGCCATCCAATGGCTGCATCGCAAACTCGCTATTAGCACAGAGCAGCATACCCTGGGACGACACCAGCACCGAAGATTTAGTCAAACACCTATATGCGAAAGGCTACACTCACAGCGACAACTTCTCGGTCGAATCTCTCAACGACATCGCGATGGTCATTTTCCGCATAGCAGCAGACACGGAGTCGGTGGTCACAGCGGATGCGTGCAGAGCGGCAGGGATACTATTACAGCGGTGGAGCATCAACGACATGCTGGAGGAGATAGTTAAAGACGTTAAGAAAATATTGGGTGCGTCCGAGGAATCGAAGGATATTGTTTCTCTTAAGGGCGAGCTGCACACGGCGGCGGAGATGCTGACACGCACAGTGGAACAACAATGTCAAGACATCTGGAAGCTCACCGAACGCGTCGATCAGGAATTCACGCAAGTGATTCAGCGCACGACAGAATCCGCAGAATCCGCTGTCGTCGCCACGTCGACGGCAGCGCAAGCAAAGACACTGGCAACACCGACAACACCTCCCGCCGCCACTCCCGCGTCTTACGCGCAAGTTGCAAAATCAACATTGACGACGCCTCCGCCTGAACACGCAGCGGCGCTCGCAAATGCAGCGGCACGCTCGCGTCAGATTCTGATAGAACGCGGCCCTGGAATGGACGCATGGATGTCAGGACTCACGGAGAAAGACGTAGTTGAGAAGGCACGCATCGCATCGACCTTGATGGTCGCGCAAGGAGCCAGTGCACCTCCGTCCGACGCGCGTTTCCTTGGTGCAACCAGAACGCGAGGAGGAGCATGGATACTCCACCTCAACACTACCGCTGCTGCCCGTTGGGTCAAGGCTGAAATGAAAAAATTTCTATCGGCACTGGGGGGTACGTCTATTTTTAAGGATCGTCTTTTAAACGTCGTCGTACAATTTGTCCCTGTCTCCTTCGACCCGGAACAGCAGGGAGCTCGTCAAGTCATTGAGAATGACAACTCCCTTCCGGCAGGATCTTTCTGTAACGCTCGGTGGATAAAATCGCCTCAGCGCAGAAACGACGGTCAACGCGTCCCGCACGCCGTCTTTGGTTTCAATGACCCCCTCGCTGCGAATCGCTTCATTCGTGACGGGGGATGGGTCGAGGGCAGCCATGTCTTCGGCCACAAGTTCCTCCTTGAACCTGTCCGCTGCTTAAAGTGTCAGGGGCTCGGACATATTGCGTCCGCCTGCACCTCTATTCACCCTGCGTGTGCCCGCTGTGGCGACATGCACCTCACCGAGGATTGTAAGGCCTCAGACAACGAACGCGCTTGCGCCAACTGCCGCAACAAAAGTCGACCCCATACGGGTCATGGTGCTGCTGACCGGAACTGCCCCATTTTTCAGGACAGGCTACAATTTGCACACGAGCGCAACCCGGATGCAAAATATCCGTACTTTCTGGTACCTGACGATCCTTCCACCTGGGTAACGCACGACGATCTCTCGAACGACTTCGCGACGCGCCGCGGTCCGCCTACCTGGTACACTGCCCAGGCTGCTCGCAAGTCGAGGGGTCCGGGTCCCTCGCCGGAGACGGCGGCGAATCTGAGAACAGCGAGTACTCGTCGTTTCGCCGCCCCTCCACGCCCGCCCGACGCTTCGCAATCCACCATCCCGGCATACTTCCAGCCTCAGACCGACTCCGACAATCAACAGCACCTCGACGATGACCAAGTTTCACAATCAAGCTCTGACCGCCACCGTCAAGACAGGATTCAACGACGCGCGGCCAGGAAACCGATTAACATGAACATCAAACTTCACGATGATCAGGTTGCCCCCGTTTCGACTGAGCACAGCGCTGGCTCGCACTCGTTGCGGCCCCTGAGCAATGATGAAGTTGACGTTGCAATTGAGGACGGCCGACTATTGAAGCCCCCCGCTCGGGTGGACGGCCCTCATGTCGGATAGGCCCCATCAACACCACCGGCGCGGTCGACCCTTCCGCATTTGGTGCCAGAACCTCAATAAATCTATCAACGCGCAATCCGCCTTCTAGCATTCCGTTGACTCTAACATATATGATCTAGTTTTAATTCAGGAACCGTACTTCGACTTTAATGGCACTACACGCGTCAAACGCACCTATACCCACTCGATTGGAAGAAAAACTACCAACTCGTGCGCTCCACTATATGGGTCAACACGTCCATTCCATCGGCGAATTGGAGGCAGATTCCCATCGCCTGCCCCGACTTGACGGCAGTTAAACTCATCGGCGACTTTGGGACCTTGCGGATCTTCAATATCTACAACGATTGTCACCACAATGACACACTCACCGCCCTCGACACGTACCTCAGCAGCCCGGAAGCGCAACTTTGCACCAACCTGCCCCTGCAGTACATGTGGGCAGGTGACTTTAATCGACACGACGCGTCATGGGACGAGCTTCGCAACCACCACCTCTTCACAGCCCAGAACCGTCGGTTGACGCAGCCCTTGCTAGACCTCATAGTCAGGTACGGAATGGCGATGGCGCTTCCGCGCGACATCCCCACTCTACGCGCGTTCTCCACGAACAACCTCACGCGTGTCGACAACGTCTTCGTTTCTCCTTCACTCATTCCCGCGTACATAAAATGCGACACGGCACCGGAGCTAAAACCTCCCCGAACTGATCACTTTCCAGTTATGCAGGAACTCGACTTCACCACCCCCACTGCCCCGCAACAGACACGATATCGCTTTCAAGACACGGACTGGGGTGTCTACCCCCAGACTTTGTTTGGCAAGCTCCTGCACCTCGTTCAGCGTGAAGCCTACACGTCTGTCGAGGAAGTCGAGTTTGCTATCCACGAAGTCGAGCAAGCTGTCTTTGACACCACCGCCGAGGTCGTTCCGACCCTCAAACCTGACCCGCAGTGGAAACGCTGGTGGAACAAGGATCTCAAGCAGCTACGCAAAGAGACGGTAAAAATTTTACGCATCGCCTACTATAATCGTTTCATCCCAGAGCACCCGTCCCATCTCGAGGCAAAAGACGCAGAGAACAAGTATGTAAATGTGATCAAGGCAGCGAAGACGAGCTTTTGGTGGAACTGGCTAGCCAACCTCAGCGACGCCGACGCCTGGGATGCTAACCGCTTCATGGGTGCGGCACCGTCTGACGGAGGCGCCACCAGGATCCCAACCCTCGAGAAACGGCACCCGGTCACCAAGAGGGTCCTCGACACGGCGGACACGAACGAGGCGAAGGGCGAGTGGCTGCGGAAGGAGTTTTTCCCGTCAACAACGCCCGCCAGCGCGCCGCCGCAAAACGCGGTGTATCCAGCGCCGGCCTGGGAGTGGAAAGCGCTCTCCGACAATGTGATACGAGCGGCGCTGGATCGGATGAAGCCGTACAAGGCTACGTTCCCGGGATCGGCGCCCAACTGCGTCATGAAAGAGTGCGCTAACTTACTTATACCATTCCTAGGACCCATCTACCGCTCCCTCGATGCGCCGGGGCATTACCCCAAGGATTGGGCGGAGCTCCGGGTTCTTGTGCTGAGGAAACCGGGCAAGCCGAATTACGCCGACCCCTCAGCGATGCGACCCATAGCCCTGACAAAGGGTTTCTCAAGGCTCTGGTATGCCGCCAAAACGCTACAATGTGTCTCCGAGGCGGAGTTGGCGGGCATTCTACCGCCCAACCAGTATGGCTGCCGCCCGGGACGTGCTACTACCGACGCAGTGCACATGGTGGTCAAGACGATAAAGGACGCGTGGCGTGAAGGTAAAGTAGCTTCAGTCTTATGCTTAGATGTCAAAGGCGCATTCCCCAGCGTCGACATCGACCGTTTGATACATGACATGCGCATGCGTGGGGTACCAGTCCAACACACTGATTGGATACGGCGTCGATTCGCGGACCGCACAGGTCGTCTCGCTTTTGACGATTTTGTGTCGGATTCCTTCGTGATCGACGTGGGGCTTGACCAGGGTGACCCGCACTCGGGCTTCGCTTATGACATCTACAACGCGCCTCTCGCTGAGGTACCAAAAGCACACCGTGACGAAGCTGGCGTCGTCTATGCTGACGACGACACTCTCATAGCAGTTGATTACACTTTTCAGCGCACCCACAAGAAGCTAATACGGATGATGACGAGAAGAAAAGGCGTCGATAACTGGGGTGAAGAACACAATGCCAAATTCAGCGAACCAAAATACCAGCTCGCCGACTGCGCTCGCAAGCGCATACCATCCACCATGTTCTTTCAAAAGACTATCCCGATGCCGCGCTTCAACCTGAAGCTCGGCACCCACATTGTAAAATCTGCTGACTCGGTGAAACTTTTAGGTATTCATATCGATCGTGAACTGCGATGGAAACAGCAAACCGCCGCGGCCGCCGCCAAGGGACACGCGTGGCTCACTCGCTTTGCGAGCATAGGTCGCGCCTCCCGAGGCCCCCCAGCGCACATCATGCGCAGACTCTACCTCGCTGTATGCGTTCCACGAATGCTTTACGGCGCCGACATCTTCCTATCCCCGCCCTCCAGCAACCGTTCCGCCACCGCCCACTACAAAAAACCCCGTGAACGCGGCGCCGTGAAGATTTTTCGATCTATTCAGCGCCGCGCCGCGCTAGCCATCACCGGCGCCCTCAGAACCACCCCCACCGACGTCCTCGATGCTCATGCCAACCTCCTCCCCATTGCACACCTCATCAACAAGGTCCGCTTCCGGGCTGCCTTGCGCATATCCACCCTACCCTCCTCCCATCCACTCTCGGAAGCTGCCATTGACGCCAGCCGACACACACCAAGAACTCACCTCACTCCACTCCACGACCTCATGCAAGATTTTCGTTTATCGCCACAGAAGACCGAAGGAATAGAAGCAGTGCGCCAGCCGGCGAATTGGGAATCGAGTATGGCGGTGAGTATACCGAGCTCGAAAGAGGCCGCGGAAGAGGCGGAAAAAGTAGACACAGCTTTATGGAAAGTATATACCGATGGCTCGGGCATTGACGGGCGCATCGGCTCTGCCGCCGTCCTTTTTTACAGGGGGCAAGAAATCGGGTCACTGCGTTTCTACCTAGGCGAAGCTACTCGGCACACGGTATTCGAAGGCGAAGGCATCGGTGGCTACCTAGCCGCAACTGTCTTGCGCAGACAACCACTAGTGGAAGGCGCAGTCACGATCATCGTCGATAACCAGGCGGCCGTTCGGGCTATCTGCAAAGCCACGCCGACCCCGTCACATTGGATCTGGGATATCTGGCACTCCGCCACCGAAGCCCTCCTCCGTGTCCACCCCAACATCCAGATCACGGTCCGCTGGGCCCCTGGTCACGTCGGAATCATCGGCAACGAACGAGCGGATGTGGAAGCAAAGCGAGCCGCCCAGGGGAAAGACTCCTCCCCATCGATACCAAAAACACTGCGTCAACCCCTCCCATGGAGTCGCTCGGTCATTCAGCAGGAGTACAACTCCCAGCTCAACGCCACCGTCCTCAAAGAATGGAAGCGATCCTCACGCTATGCGCGCATCTCGCGCTACGATCCCAAACTCCTCCGCGGCTCCTACCTAAAAACAGCCTCCACACTTCCTCGTAGCCTTGCGGTCATCCTCCTCCAACTGCGCGTTGGCCACGTCCCCCTTGCTCGCCATCTACATCGCATCAAAAAAGCTGAGTCTCCCATTTGCCCCTGCTGTCAGCAGGCCGACGAGACCGTCGAGCACTATCTCATCCGCTGCACGGCCCACCGCGATGCCAGGAGGGAATTGTTGCGCGAAGGAGGTCGGGAAGCGGGCCTTCTCACAAAACTCCTAAGCAAGCCAAAGCTCTACCCCCCTCTCTTCCGCTTCATCGCTCGCACGGGCCGTTTCCACACCGTCCACGGCGAACTCCCCGAAGCCCCCGATCCGTACGCCCCCACTCGCAACACTGTCATCGCAGCTCTCAGGACCACAGCCGAGGTATCGCAGGTAGAATTCCCCCGTGCCGCCGACCCCTTCCGAATATAACCACCGCCCGTTGTCGACGCCCCGCCATAGGAAACGCAGTGCCCCGCCTGTAGACCCCTCCACCACGCCCTCGTCACAACCCGCTCGCCCGAGCCCTCTACGTACGTGCATCTTATTTATTCTACACTATTCACCAGCGCCCCCGCCGTGGGGACTAGACCCCAACTTACTTTTACACTTGCGCTTCACGCGCGTACGTTCTTCATAGCCTACTGCTGGCATGGATGACAGACTATCGTTGTTCAAATTACACATTCACGGACACATCTACTTACAGGTATCAGTAACGACTTAAGTAGTACAGAGTATGCCTACCATAGCCAAATTTTTGGTGAGAAATACTCTTAAGTGACCCGAAGTGACACAACCGAATGGGGCCTTATGTAACACTTTGGAAACTATACAGTAAGCTTTTTGAGAACCGAAATGCAGTTTAGGTCGTGAAATCAAAGCAGAATGGCACCAAGCATAGGCCAGTTGCCAGAGATTGGGAATCTCACACTCATTTTCAAGGTGATATGATAGTTCAACTTGTTTTGGCACATTTCTCAAACATCTCTGGATGTTCTGGTGCTCTCAATGCGAGGAAAGATTGCGAGCGTGTTCTTATGTCACAGTGCTGTCAAAGTGCCGTTGCCATCAAACGCTGTCAACTTTCCACGTTTGGGGGTTAGTGTTGCCGGGAGCTGAGTTGGAGCTGAACTCGAGTTGATTGCCCATCAGCTCGCTGTCAGCTCGAGTTGACCGGAGCTGGCTCAGAGCTGATACCGGATATGGGAATCTAGTGTCCCAGGGTTCATCTTTCCACCCGAAGGGCAAAATTTTAGGGGAGAATGGACCAAATTTTTATGTGGAAGGTTTTCCTGAGCTCTCTTCAAGCTCAAACTGCTTTTTATACGTCGAAAACGGCCAAGAAACGGCCAATACAGAAACTGGGGAGGGAGTGTGATGTCACTCAGTTACACCACCGTAAATGTCACGTCGTCCGCTTTGGGTGACGAGGGTGGAGTCGAGGCGAGCTGGCATCACCTCGAGGTGCCGCTTTTGGGAAGGGGTCGAGTTGGAGTTGAACTCAGCTTGGAGCTAGCTCCAGCTTCCGGCAACACTATTGGGGGTGTTTCCTGCAACTATGTAAGGCTCCAACCGTGTCCGTTTGCAAACGTTTTAAACGGTTGTATCCGTTTCTTTTTTGTTTAGCGACCCAGGCAAAAAAGACGAAAAATAAAATATCAGTAAACGATTCATTGGGGGAGCTTGCTCCCCCTTTTGTCTGAGGTTCCCGAAAAGTGGATGGCTGTGCAATGTGCCTACTCTCCCACGGGTACGCCATCAATACGTGATGTTAAACAGAGCCTTAGAGGAGTATAAGATAGAGAGCGTGGGATCCCCGCACCTTACTTAAGCACGTTATGTAACGCTTATTAATCGTTCCCACGGCCAAATCCCCAGTCGCACAAAAAATTTCGTGCTCTTTCCGGCCTGCGGAAGGGCTGACCTACAGACTTAGAAGACATTCTCGCTGTTTCGGCTCTGAGATTTTGGTTTTTGGTTTGAAAAGCACCTTCCACACTGCAACGAGGTTCTGTCACTCATTGCGCCGCAAAGGTTTGACAGGTCCCACCCTTAAGCGAGCTGCCGAAGCATGCCGAGATGACTATCATGTGGCTGTGCTGGCCAAATTTTCCTCCGAATTTTTTGAAAAGTGTCCCATTTGGTGAGAAAACCACATAGAAACACTCAGAAAAAAGTGGTCTGAATTTTTTTGTGGGTCATATAGCAAGAGACCAGGGGACATTTTGGCAACTCTGCCCAATAGGAACCCTTCATTGAACCTCTATCTAAGACTTGTATTGGGCAAAATTCCCAATCTGGACCTTAGCATCGTGCTATAAGCCCTCGACGTCGAGCGTGACAATGTCACAGTGTGATGCTGACATAAGGGTGCGGGGATCCCACGCTCTCTATCTTACTGTACCGATATGTATGGTAGCAACATAACGCATAACGCAGAGCCATTTTTGCTTACAAATCGTCCCATATATGGTAATTTTGCACTGCTTTTGCACAGCAAATTACCATAAAAGGCTAGCAACGGCGCGTAACGCACCTCAGAGCGTTGCCTCCATACAGATCGGTACAGTATACTAGGGGCGCTCAATTCTCAGCTCGTCAGCTCGTCTCGTCCAGAAAATAATTAATTACCTGATGAGCTGATGAGGACGGTGATCCCACTCCGCCTCTCGCTCCACTCCTCGTCATATTTTGATCGATCCATCAGCAAATTAATTATTTTCTGTACGAGACGAGCTGACGAGCTAAGAATTGAGCGCCCCTACTAGAAACGAAAACGAAAACGACTATATATAGAATAGCCGATAGATGGCCGGCGGTGCCCGTCGGCAGCAGGTTCAGAAACGAAAATGAAGCAGTCGGCACCAAGTCGGCACGGAACAAGTTCATGTCAAGGGTTACGGTCACGTACATACAGTTGTGGCGAAATCAATTTACTTACCAAATATGGAAATTCTCATCAATCCCCTTCTTTTCCTCCGAAAATAATGGTTTTCTCAAAAGGCAAGGTGACAAAAATGCGGACAGACTCAAGCCTGCATGTCTGGTGTAGAAAAATCTGGGTCTTTGTGTTGATTTTGCCGGGCCGGCCGGGGAGTTTGTTTAAGAAGTTCAGCCAAACCCGGTCAGAAACATGACAGATCGGGCTCGTTCTTGTCCGTAGACGTATCCACAGCAAGGGATACATACCATCCATCCAATTTTCACCTATCGGTGCGTCAGTTTTCTGTGCAATAGGGCGGTTCTGATGGGAATTTCCATATTTGGTAAGTAAATTGATTTCGCCGCAACTGTACTTGATCGATCGTCTTGCTGCTATGTTGGTCCCGTTCCGATGCTCCGCTTTTGTATGGTTGCGGACCGAACTTCGTGACAAGTCACAGTCCCAATTTGGTAATTGATACTGTCACGTCAGTTTTCATCAAGACATCCTGGGATTGTGTAAATAGCATTGCAAGAAGGTAAACTACAAACGGACTGGAGCAAAACTTCGAAAAATTGGGTTTCCATGTTTTGCAAGGCAATTTCGCGCTTTTGATTGCGGATCACTCGGACCGGTGGCTGTGCAGCAGCATCAATGTCGCCTGGCCATTGCCGATTTCTTGGTTAGGATATTTCACTTTCACTGTGGGGTCCGGAAGAAGGGGTTCGGGGTTGCAGAGGCAGAATGCAGAGAAAGACTTGATTAGCTGCCTCAGATTGGTGAGTTTAGTACACACAATTTTGGCTTTTCGCTGTTCAAATTTCGCGTTTTGTAACCCTAAGTTAGGAGTACCTCCGATTCCTCTGAAATAAAAATTTCACCTTTAAACCATACCCTAGTTGCTGCTAAATCTCGAATCCCGAAGGATTTTGAGCAAAATTGCGACTGGTCATGAAGTTTTGGCCGCAACCATACTCGCAGCTACTGTACTAAAAGTACCCGAAATTGCCGTTTTTTCCCTCCGCTATGGTGCCCTCCACTAAGTCACCACCACTGCTTGACTAGTCCCAAATCTGCCGCAGGCTGAGATTTTTTTCTGCCTACCTCTTTTAGTGCCAGAGATCGGTGCTTTTGCTTGGATTTTACTCGAGCTTCGCCAATGAAATTCATGCTTTCACGTCAACCAGCAGCGGCATATCATATGTGCACACATAGCGGTATTGGGAACGTGTGAGTGAGCGTAAATGGGTCATGCGAACACTTGTAGGCTGCACTGTGCAGTCCCAATTTTTGGGGGGTGGAACTTTTATATCTCCCTCAATTTTGCCGCCAATAAAAGTCCCTCTTGCCAAAAGTTTCTAACAATGGAATAGAGCATTTTGGCAAGAGGGATAAGAAATCCGGATTTTCCTGCCCGCGTAGTAGCTGTTGTCAGCAATTGGTGGTGACTTAGTGGAGGGCACCATAGATGCTCGTGCAACTTAGCTACTGCCGGCAGCCAACACACATTAACAGATAAATATAAAATAATAATATTTGTTTACTTTATGTAGTCCATTCTTGTTTCCAAATTGTTTGCCTTTTGTGTTCGTCTATATCATGTTTGCTACGAATCTCATACTTGGGTATCGTAAAAATTTCTATTTTATGATTTTGAAGTGCAGAGCTCACTGAGTGATCTTCACTCTTCAATTAATTAATAATTTAGAGTGCTAAAACAGGCCGTGTGCGTGACCTGGTACAGCCACTCGGACGCGTTCGGCAAGCGGCCGATGACACTATAGACCACGTACTTACATTGGTTGAAGCATCTCAGTGTTATCACTTTGATTCATCAAGGTGCGTCGTCGATTCGGACTAGTCCCGTAGGGCGAAGCACGAGCAGCTACTGAAAGCGCTCAGCGGCACACCCAACGCGAGATCGCAAACATCAGTCGACCAAGGCGCTTTGAAGTCGATATCGAGGCGGTGCAACGTCGGCGAATGACTAGCGAAAAGAAGGGCTTTGCTAGTTTCCAAAGCGTTGCGGTGAGGGGGTCGGAGGAGCGAGAAAAATGAAGGTCAAAGAATGGCCCCTTGAAATTCCATGACAGGATGTGCTGATAGTTTGGCCTTCAGTGCAATTCGCTGCGGGGCCAAAACTATCCCGGAATCATGCACGTATTCCGAGTTGCGATACCCAGGTTAAAGACCAGAGATAGCGCGAGTCGTAGCGTCGTTTGGAACAAGCGGAAGCGTGGGTAGCTACGAGAGTGCGGCGCCGTCGAAGCGTATGCACGCCGAGCAGCCGTGGAGGCGTCCGGACGCATACCCTGCCGGGGTCCAGAGTCGTTTGCGCTCAAAGTTTCGGGCAGAGCTGAAGCTTGCTTGATGAGGGCCTGGTAGATACCGAGAGTCTACCAGATTTGACGAGATTCCGCGCGCCGCCAAAGAAAGCGCTAAGAGTAGTCTGCCAATCCGCAAGCGCCGACGAGCCGTCAGCGGCGATCTAGTTCGTGAATTTCGCTGCGAATTCGCATTCACCCCCGCAGCAAATGATGCGCTGTAAGGGAGAACAAGGCGGCGGAGGCGACACGCTATTGCGTTGTGGTAGCAGCGCAATCTTGAGGGAGAAGCGCAATCTTGAAGCCCACGTCTCGAGCAGCAAGCTAACTCGCGCTCGGAGACGGCGTGTCGCATCGCGATAGTACCGGACTGAAGTGGAGAGACGAGGAAGGAGAGAAGGAATAGAAACGTTCGTATGACATGAACGAACATACAATTGTATCCTCCAATCATCCCGCTTCCCTATTCCCTCTATTTTCTCCCATAACATCTCCTCACGATCTCACAGCCTCTTGAGTATCTCCCAAACCAGTCCACTCGCCGAGCAGCGAGAGCTTCGAGCTCCGTATATTCCAATTTGTTGTCTCGGTAGCCGTCGACTAGATGGCGGGGAAGAAGGAGGAAGACGACGACAGTCTGGAAGAGGGACGCGGGAGCCTTGATGGCGAAGGCGCGTACGGGATGAAAGAGGAAGATTAACCAGGCCATCCCGGTTCTCAGAGTCAACTCATCGTTGACGACGCGCGACGAATCTTCCCACTCGAGTACAGCTAGAATGAAGATTAACATTGATCCTCACATTCGTTTCTTCCCGCCTCCCTCGCGGCGCACCTTCCTCTACTGCATCTACTGACGATCTGCAAGCTCTGACCTTGAGAATATCGAGATGAGTCTGGCCGTCGGTGAAATCTTTCGTAGCCAAGTCGTTGATATGTTTGAGATTTCGCCAGCCAGAGAATTTTGCCAGTGGTGACTCAAGGGTTGTGGTTTGTGCAATCGCCAAAGAAAGTGTTGGGTGCCGTCGAGAACGCGTCCTATAACGAAAAGAATCGTTTCGACAACATGCGTACAAAGGTGCAGGGTGAATTGCGCGCTGTCCTCGAGGTTCTTCCAGAAGAGCTGCATGGAGATGTTGGCAAATCGTGGCTGGTGCATACGGTACGCGCCAAGATAAAATCTTCGCAAAAAAACTGACAAGTCGTTTCAGTTCAACAAGGCGATGGATAGACAGCGGTCAAATACCTCCAGTCGTCTTCGCAACGATATTGGAGCTGTCTTCGTTGCCCATCTACACCCCCGCGTTGGCGATGCTTTGGACATTCAAGATATGGCGCTCCGTGCTGGGTACGCCGACCTCATTGGCGGGAGAAAGGACGACTCCGGCAAAATGACATTTCATCCATTTGATGCACCCGCCCTGCATAGCGACGGCGCGGACCGCCTCAACGTCGAAACATTCCTGAAAGACAAGCTTGTCATGCATGTATGTATCACGAACTTGTGGCGCGAGTTGTGAAACTTACATTCGCAGGTCGCTGCCGCTGTCATTTATGGGAAGAAAAAACCTATCAAGATAGCGACCAACAAGCCATGCGTTTCCGGGCCCCGTTGCATGCAACAGATGCACAATATCTCGAACTCCACACCAGGCTTTGTTGCCTGCGCAGGTGCTCTTGTGAGTTCGAATACTTTGACAGCCGAGCTTTCACTTACTTCTATGCGAGACGCTTTGGGCCCTGTCGATGGACGTCGAGCTCAAGAAGAAAGGTCAGCAAACAGGAATTAATTGGTACTCATGCTACGAGTCTTACCTGCGTTACCTTCTCGAAGGGCTTCGCAATCGCTCCAAGCCCGTTCTCGCACTTTTCAGAGAGTGGGACGCGGAGCTTTTCCCGGACAGTGAAATGAGTCTTGGGGATGTCAGAGTCACGAATGGCGCTGCCGGTGGTGACGAGCTGGATGCTGCGTTGGATGCGATCAGAAATGCCGAGGTCGAGGAGGAGGAGGACGTTGACATGGACAATGCGGGGGATGGCGAGACCGGCGACGGCGAGGAGAGTGGTGATGACCAGTAAATCACTCGAGGAATGCAATTGGAACAAAAAGAATATATTGTTTTGTATGAAAAAAACCCCGATTTTAGCCATTACATCTCCTCGTTAAAACCTTTCGCTTCGTTGGGGATGGTGAGGCGATGTTCTCCTTGCCCGAGATGTAAAGCTGGGGGGATTTGGTGCCATAGATTGCAGACCGCACAGATTCTTCGAGCTCCCGACTATTTGCATCCCGTTCCGGAGTGGGGAGACGCAAGGAGCTTTGATGGATGAGGGGCGAGTCGATGCGACCGAGTGGGCTGTCGTTCCCAACACATGCGTCGTGATGGACGCGGAATCGCTTGGGCGGAGGAGTACTCGGTGGACTGGCAGTTGCACGCCGAGTCACGGATAGTCTGGGCGCGGCTGCCGACGGGATGTAATGGATGAATTGAATTAATGGAAAGTCCTGTTACGCACCGGGCATACCGCGAATCTCGTCCCGCATGAGCTTCAACTCGCATTCCAGTCGCTTCACCGTGTCCTCCAGCACCAAAATCCGGCCGGATACGTCTTCATTTGTCGACGAGGAGACATTGGGAATCGAGGCAAGGGCTTCGCGTTGGCGGCGAGCCTTACGAGATGACTTGGCGCGTTGCGTGGCGGCGATGCGCTCAGGTTCTGAGTCCGAGACGTGTGAGATGTCTGAGGACGAGCGACGAAGGGTAACAGAGGTAGGAGACATGGAGGTGGTGTATAGGGGAGTCGGTGAGTGTCCATGGCAGCCGTCAGACCGTGTCATTTGTTTGGTCGTGCTTGGCTGTGGAGCTGACCTCATATGTTGGAGTTCACTTGGAGTTCACTTCCTCAACCAATAATGCGCGCGTGGCCGAATGGTAAGGGCTGCGTTTTCTCTTGTACTCCACGCCGGTTCAACTCTGACTGCTCACGATTGTTACACAGACTCAATACAATTTATTACACTCTACTTCAACTCAAGTTCAATTGACATTACAACTTATCACTTCAAAATTAAGTACTACAAACCTGCTTGCAACCAAGCGACTTCGGACTGAATAATAAAATTTTCTTGTTTTTCATTAGTTCTGGAGTAGTTGGAGATCGTGCCCGAAAAGACATTATCGGGCTGTCAGGCTGTCGGGTAAGATATGCCCCGATCGTTTCCGATGAGGCGGCTGTCAGGCTGACGACCTGAAGCTCCCCGATAACAAACGACCGCGGACGACCGTCGCCGGTAACAGGAAAAAGAAATTTGCGACAAACCCAACGGTATGTAACTATGCGAAGCCTTGCATGACCTCCATGGTTCTTACAACGCTCTTTCGCAGATGCCATCTCCCACGAGGTCGGAGATACCGTTGTTTATGCCGACAATCACAAAGCCGCTCAAATTGTTGCCATTCTCAATGCGGTCTGGGACGATGGACTCTTCATTACCTTCGGTCTGTTACCGGGCCTGATCACGGTTAGTCTGCTTCCCTCTTGACCAGTTTCACCATGTTCAACAAATTTCTTTTTCTACTGCTAATCAAGTCCCAATCCGATCACTATCGCACCGATCGTTCCCTCGAAACGATTCGTCACGCAAAAAAAGCTCAGGTTCTGTTTATCTGGATGACTGCGGACTCTATCCTCGGGGAATGCTCTATTCCAAATGCGGCGTATGCGGTTCTATTCTTTGTTCCGGGCAGCGACCCTTTCCAATCCGTGGATCTTTCGTACATTCTGCTCAAGTTTTTGGACAAATATATTCGCGATGGCGACTACAACCGATTTAACATCGTCTCTCTTTCGTATCAACTCGCATCCGATGGTTCTTTCGGTGTTTTGTTTTGCGACAGACGTTTGCGCACGGTCTATCAGCAGGCACGGATCCGAGCTAGGGCTTCTCACGACGCCTTCCGGCGGACGTTCCATCACCCGATCTCCCCAAGAATCTCATGAGTGCTGTAAAGTACGTGCTTCTTTTTCATTTACAACGTTCAACATCACTCGCAATTCTCCAAATTCAGAGTGCTCCTGGCGCAGCACTGAACCCACAACCCACATATAAATCGTTCCCGAATCGCGTCCACTCTCTCAAAGTCTCCTCACTCCCACAAAACCGACCCCCCCCCCCCCCCCCCCCCCCCATCTCCCGTCCCTCTCTCGCGTCATGTTCTCTATCTTCAATGGTAAGATACAATCAAACTCTTTGCGACAATAACTAATCCCCTCGTGTAGGTATTCGCCGCTTCTTTGCCTACTTTTTCTGCTATCGACCCTATCATCCATCCACTCGCTCGACCAATACCTCGATCCGGTTCAGGACCACTTTTGAATTCAAAGATGACTTCATGGAGCGGGGTTCAATGGGAAATGTGAGTTCTATGCCGTTCATACATTGTCATTGTAATAATAAGTGGCCCTCGCTTTCAGCAATCGTTCCTGTGGCTCGCCGACCGAGCTGCGAATTCTGACAATCAAACGTCTGAGGTGAGCTCCAGTGTCGGTACGGACGAAACGGATCCGGAGGTACGTCCATTTTGCTGTTCCCCTCAGTGCAACAGCGGTTCATTTGCGATCAACAGATGCCGCCGCTCGAGTAAATTCCCAGAACCTGCAGATCTTTAATTCCAATCAACGTGTACTTTAGTTTTGGCAATGTAACAAACCCCTTCTCCTAAAATTCACTAAGCCCTCCGTTTCTTCCGCCGCTCCGCCATCAAGATGCGCAACAATCAAGCTGCGGGTTCAATGACTCGATACAGTGCCACTGTCAACTATAAAAACCTGTTTCATTCATGAGCTGTATCACCAGTTACTCGCGTTTCTCCCCTTCCTGACTCGATTCTTTCTCCGGTGACTTCATGAGCGAATAAACTTGAGTCAGTGTTTGACCCTTCTATAGATTATGAGCAATACCTGGGACATCAAACCAGTTCAACCAACCTGTGTGCGTTGGGGTGAAAAACGAGGCAATTCAACCCATTGTTGTCGCACATGTGGTATCATTCTTCTGACCGGCGAGATTCCCGGATTCTGCTGTGGACCGAAGGGTTCTAGATTCAACGACGTTAAACCCTTGCCCCCGCTCCCGCGGACTTCAATCAGTTCATTAATGATCCCCGCATCTCCCAGTCTTCTCGAATTCTGAACTTGGTTCTCTCCTTTGCATCACTGGAGACAACACACCCCTTCCCCGATATTGTCGGTCCACCGTCGTTCCTTGCCATACAAGGACGAGTTTATCACCGTGTCCGCCCATCACACGAAAATTCGGCGGTTCACTGGCTTCTGTACGATGGCTATATGGACGTTAGTGTGCCTCATACGGCATGGGCAAGCACTATTCCAGCAGGGTGGATTGACACGTTCAAAACTACCTTGCTGCGTATCAATCCTCTCGCTTCAGCCCTGAAGCACCTCGGCTCGCTCACCTTTCAAGGTCATACAAATATTCAATTACAGCTCGAAGACACAGGTACTGCTGAAATTGCGGCAATAATGTCGTACGGAAACACAACTCCTTCTGAGATCAAAGCTCGCAGAATGATCGTTGTTACTCATAGCGGACAAAATCAGTCAGTCTCTACGCTCAGTCGACTTTGGGAGCCTCTCGCCTATCCACTTCTTTTTCCACATGGCACAATGGGCTGGGGTTTGGTCGACCGAACTGGAAATCATACAAATGCAGATACAGATATTCCAACCACGCAAATGTGGCACTATCGAGCGCGACTGCTACGTGAACCTCGGTTTCAAATCTTCGGTCGCTTGACAAACGAGTACATCGTAGACATGTTTAGTCGCGATCTCGAGTCACGGCTTGCTTATATTCGCTCTAACCAAGAGAGAATCAGACGCGAAGACGCACAGCTGATGGGCTTGAACGATGTGGAAGCTACGGAGAATATCTATCTGCCGTCCTCATTCCTGGGATCCAACCGATGGGCTGCAGATCAAGTGGCTGATTCGCTAGCTATAGCTGCTGCTCTGGGAACTCCGACTTTCTTCGTTACCATGACATGCAATCCCGAGTGGCCCGAAATTCAATCACAGCTACATACGTCCTGGGCAGAATTTCACAGATATCCCGATCGTTGTTGTACGCGTGTTGAAACGCAAGCTTGCACTGTTGGAGAAAATTCTCAAGTACATGTTCCCCAATGCAGGAGTTCAGCTCTACTTCATTCATTCTGTGGAATTCCAGAAGCGCGGACTACCTCACGTTCACATTCTCGTCAAATATTCAAAAGACTGTATCTATCCCGCCGATATCGACCGAGTTGTGTCGGCCGAGATCCCCGAGAACGCCGCGGATGCCGCCTTGGTCCGAAAATTCATGATGCACAATCACCCTCCTTCGACTCGACCACCATCAAAGTACTGCCAGCGCGAGGACGCGAACGGTGTACGCACCTGCCGTTTCCGATATCCCCACAAGCTACAAAACGAGACAACTATTGATGCTGGGGGTCGTGTCCACTACCGGCGCCGACACCCTGGTGACGAGATGGTGGTTCCATACTGCCTAGAACTCGTGCGCAAGTTTCAGTGTCATATCAATTTCGAGGTTGCCAACACCTCTCACATATTTCAATACCTCTTCAAGTATATTCATAAACGTAAGTTCTGCGCTACAGACTACCGTCGAAGAAGTTGAACAATTAATTTTAGCCGGCGACAGTACTCGCTACAAATTGAAATCAATGACCTGGGTCCCGTCGACGAAATTGAGGACTTTTGGAATGCTCGGTACCTCTCAGCCGGGGAAGCAGCCTGGCGAATTCTAGGATTTCATGTTGCCAAGAAACATCCTGCGGTTAGCGCCTTTCCAATCCACCTTCCAGGCAGCTCTACCAACAAGCAATACTCCCGGAAGCCCGGTGTTGCACCGAGTTTGTCGCAGCTCGAACGATATTTCTTACGACCCCCGGGAAGCTTTCGCCACGGTACTCAGGAGCTACTGCGGTCATTCGACTCCATTACATATGCGGAATATTACAGTATCTTTCGACTGGCTACTTACGAGGAGAAGAATGATTTCAAGAGCACCTACTTCTTGGAAAAATCAAACACAATTGGGGCACCCCGCAAACATGTTGTCCTGCGAAGCGATACCCACGTCCACCTCAGCAGAATCCAATCCACTCGCCCTTCTCAAGGAGAGCTTTTCTACTTACGCGCAATCCTCCAACACAAACCGTGCGCTTCGTTCGAAGATGCGCTTACTGTTGATGGCGTTCAGTTTGGAACTTTCCAAGAAGCCTGCATCCAGCTCGGTTTGTTCGCAGATTCCAACGAAGCCGTATATGCTATGCTTGAGGCTGTTCAAACTCTGCGAACACCACGCCAGCTCCGTCTGTTGTTTGTCCACCTCTTAGTCAATGAATGTGTCGACAGCCCCATTACGATGTGGGAGACATTTCAGGAAGAACTTGCGTACGACTTTACCCTCCGAGCCAACAATATTCTGTCTTTTGGACTGAACTCCGCCTTGGACGACATCTCTCACCTCTTGGAAGAGTACGGCAAACAGCTTGCAGATTTCGGTCTCCCGGAGCCTGTTGTTCATTCGCGAGAAGTTGAACATGAACTGCTCAGATGGAGTCAAAATCCAGATATGCTGGCCGAACGTGCAGCTGCTTCTGTGACTATACTCAAGTCAGAGCAATTACAGATCTATAACTAATCAACCCAGTTCCTACGCCCAGTTTGGTCTTGTTGGCAATCCCCGTGAATGGCAAGTCCAGAGAATGATAAGTTGCGACCCTGAATGAGTTTTTAGTCGTCCTATAGCACTGGCAAGATACAAATTGCCCCAGTTATAGCTGTTTCCGTATGATTTTTAAGTAACAAAGGTGGTATCCAGTTTTGAAACTAGCCTTGATCTGCTTAACGGTATTTAAAGCCCGGAAATTACCTAAATCACATAATTTTCAAAGGTCAAATTCTCTCAGTGCACAGCCAGGTATCGAATCAACAACATACGGTCCTGAAAACACTCTTTCAATGGGCAACAGACTGGGAACATAGAGCTTTCGTCCGAAAAAGGCAATCTGTAAATTCCTAGAATGAACCGGCTCGTACGATGGATTCAAGAGTCCATTTCCCTCAAACACTATTGCAATCGGGTACAAAGCATTCCAAGCAACATTGCGATGTGTCTGGACCGAGAAAGTACAGCACGATTCGGCCTAAAATGGCAAATTATCGGTTACTTTTTGCGACACCGAGTACGGCCGCGGAAAACATGCCGACACGGGCGACGCATTCAAACAAGCTGTCTTTAACGGTCTCACTCCTCTCCACGCTCGAGGTCTCAACGTCGCGTTCGTTGATTTCGCACCATTGTGGGACGCCGTGATGGGCTCTAACCCGGGCTTCGCGGCGTTTGGGTATGAAAATCCCGGGGCGGGCATCCCGAACTTGTCGCAAACAGATTTGGAGGGGGAGTGTGATGCCCCGGAGAATTCGTTCTATTCGTTGCCTGGGTGAGTTTTGCTCAAAGGAAACACACCGAATTATGGCGGACTATGTTTACCACTTAACCAGCGCTGGTTAAGTGGTAATCGCTCTCTTCAACATGCTCTGGGCTCCAGCAATTGAACAACCGTGACTCGTCCTGGACTTGTGCTGTGGTACTAATTTCTGGTTCTCTTTGGCAATCGAGGCAGGGGCGGGTGGGCTCTCTCAAGGCTTCACGAACACCGGAATGTTCAAATTGCCTGTGCAGTGGACGTCGATGAATCTGCAGTGGCATCATTCAAGTAAGAGGAAGAAATACAATCTTTAGGGCATTTTTCTGACGCGTGTTCCAGTGCCAATCATCAGAACGCCTTGTGTGCTGATATCAATGTATTTTCAGAATTCTTGAAAAAGCGAAAGGCAGGAAAATCACCCAAGTTCATGGAAAGTGCGAATGGGGAAAGAATTCCAAGTGCTTCAATACCACGCCTGGATAATCTAGGAGTCCTTTGCGGAGGCAAGCACCATTGATTCAATCAACGTAAAACACTGAAGGTAACCCAGGTACCCCGTGTGGAAGCTTCAGTACTTGCAACACATCTAAGGTGCGTGTCGACATCTCGAACTTACCGTATTAGCGGAATCACAACAATTTCAAATGCCGCAGTCCAGATTCCCCAAGCCCCAGAACCTCTCTTTTTGTACTGCCTATCCCGGCTCTCCATCAATAGCAGCTACAATAACCCATAGCTCTCATAACCGATAATCGCCCATAACCCATACTTTTTTGGAGGAGTTTGACCAACTTCTGACTGGGATAACCCATAAATTTGCCATAACCCATAGGTTTTGAGCTGAACCGGTTATGACAGCTTCGACTGCGTTATCAATCCTACTTGAAGCTATCATTGATTATCATAAAGAAAATGATACACAATATTGAATAGGGAGTCTGTGCGAGCGACCTAGGTCGCTTTTTGTCTGCTCACATCTTAAGTGTGAGCTCTACGCGGCCTCGAAGACTCCTTGTCACTGGGATCTTACACTTAAGACTGCTCATTGTGAAAGGGACCTGGGTCGCTCGCACAATCTCCTAATAGTAATATCTCCTAGATCGCAGTCACGGGACGCGGAAAATCCGAACAGTTTATATGTTACTGCTCCTTCCCGAGCAGGCTTGACCATGTCTGCACTAGTGGGTCTTCGAGCTGGAACTGTATCATGTATTTGGCCATGATGCCTGATTGCAGCGGATCAGTGGAGGTGGAAACATAAACCTGTGGCATGCTCTCTGTAATGGCAGGCACATGCATATCAATCAGTTTCATGACATTTTGCAAGAAAGTTGTAAGGTGAGGGTCCTTTCCCTGCTCAATTCAGTCACAATCTCATATGCACATGGGATGCCAGCATACCTGTGCATACCTCTCTGCAACGGCAATTGCTTCAAGAGCACCGCCAACCTGGCCCAGTAGACTGATGACTTCCAACCAATGCAAAAGGCTATGTTGGAAAAACTTGTCCAGTTCAAAAGACACTTCATCTGAGGAGCCAACAGCAGAGAGATGATGTGCCCAATGTTTGGCAGCATATGCGAGCTCATCAGGGATACCATTTACTATACGCTCCGCTAGATCAAGAATATCGGTATTCCTGAGGTGGGAAGCCTCCAAGTTGCAAATGTTGAAACGAAGCTTGGTCGTCAGGAGCTGCAAGCATCTGGTTGTAAGGACTTGGCTAAGTTGGCGTTGGGTGTCCGCGTTGAGAAACCATGGTTGGTTTCCTGATCGTTCTGGATCTGTAAGATAATCGCAAAAAGATGCGTGGAGGGCCCGAACAGGAACACCTGGAATGCACTGGAGAACAGAGGCGAGGGAGTGTAGCACGTGACGCACTCCACGTTCGTTCTTCAGAAGGGCCGTCATTACTTCATCTGTCAGTGGCTCCTTGGTGAGCACCACAAATGCCAGCACCAATAGTGCTGGTTCAGAGAAATCTGCACGCGTCCAGTCGCCCGCATGATTGAGTGCCATGCTATACAAAGGATCCAGATTTTTGGAGATAGTTTTTTCAGCCTCCAGTACTTGCTTCGTCTTTGAGCGATCGAGTTCTAGCATGAATTTATACGCTGTAGCAGCCCAGACAAAGAGACCCCCAGCTTGTGCTGCCAGGAGCTGGATATCAGCTTCTGCAGGCCGTTCGATTTGCCGATAATGACAAAGGTTGTCCACCCGTTGACGGAGGTAAAGGAGAATATCATTGGTGGCGTCTTCCGTGCCAATTTCAAGCTGCTGTGCTGTGATGTGTGACTTGAAGCGGAATGCCCGCGCAATATCCAAGTCAGGACGACTGGTGATGAGGAGACGGAAGACGGGAGGGAGTTCTGCCATGTCACTGGCGATTAATGAAATGAGAGCCTTGCGGGAGGGAGAGTCCAAGCATTCATCCAAAGCATCTATGATCATCACAACAGGCCCGTGAATGTATGGCGCTGCGGCTGCAAGTGGATCGACCAGCAATTTTTGAAACTGGGTTCGGTAGTCGGCATGGGTAAGCGTCGCATCAGCAGCCAGTGCATCGCAGAGAGCCTTTCTAGCATGGACGTTAGACTCGGCAATCCTGTGCGCGATGTGGTGCACGACGCCAACGACATCACTGTTGCTCGGAATGTCACGGTTAAAAATGACGAACGACCCGAGTCGATGGAGATCTCGAAAGAGCCGCGCCACGGTATTGGCTATAGTGCTCTTGCCAGAGCCAGCTACACCAAAAAGCCATATGATTTTGCTGCTTTCGGAGCTTGCGAGCCGCTCAGTGATATCCGTTACTATGTCCTTGCGCGTGCCGTGGAGGCACCCGTCGCCCAACACTTCATCATACAGGGCGGGTCTCAATCTTTGAAGATAGCTAGATTCGACTATTGCAAAGTCAGCAAAAGTGTGAATGCCGACGCAGACTCCGCTCACTCTGAGTTTGGACGTGAAGCGAGCAGGACATGGTCGTCGGAAAACAAGACGTGTGGCAGCACGTGATTTATTTTTTAAATTTATAAATTTCTTTTTGTCCCGATCGAGCCCGATAGTCCCCGATCGCGCCCGAGCCCCTTCGATAGTGCCCCGCAGCCATCCCACCAAATTCTCCTGCTCATTTAAATGCTACATGTTTTCTGTTATAAGGTGGGGGAGTTTTTATCGAAGGGGCTCGGGGTGCCATCGGGCCCGATTGAGCCCGATCATGAAAAAAAGGTGCGACATAAATTTACAAGCTTTTAAGCCCAGTAAAAAACCGGTCATGCTGGGATATGCCTCGATCGGTTGATTTCTGCTCAACCTGCTGAAATCTGCTATCGTCTGCTTTCTGGACTCCTTTTTATTTTTGGATCTCCAAATTAGAGTCTATTCGAAGTCGTTTTCAGGTTTTAAATTTCAAACCGAGATTTTCAGAGTTTCAGGGTCGTAAGCAGATGGGGCGCATGCCGTTATTAACCCTACAGCCATTTCTTTAACGAATAACACGCATTCAGCGTCGTTTATGGCGAGCTGATTGCGGGCGGGTCGTCGCGGATACATCGGCAAAGGGAAAGACGTTCAATTGCGTCAGGTTACTGGTGGATACTGGGGATTTATACCTGGTGGGAGAGAACTCCCCACAGGTCCTACGGGTTTTAACCAGAGGTCCTGCCATACAAGCGGCCGGCCAGTTCCCTGATTGCGTTGCGCGATTGACCCCCTGGAAAGACGTTGTGCTCGGTTGACATCTTGTAGAATTCTGTGAGGATAACCACCCGTACAGTACTACATGTATGTCTTCCGTAAACTCGCAGTTCAGACTGTGGACCGCGCGAGTATAATACATCCCCCCCCCCCCCCCCCCCCGTACCAAACACCCTCCGGAGTCTTGCCCTCAGCCCGAACCCAAAAACAGAGACTGTCCTGTTTTGAACCGGCCTTTACGGCGGGCTCCACAGGAAGACGTCGCTTGCGGATTTCAAGATCAACCGCTCATATTTCAAAGAAAAACGGCTTTTGAGGGACTTCGAATAGACCCTATTGGATGACTTCCCATAGTGATAAATACTTTTTTTCGAATATCTGAGAATATCCGGAAGAGATGCCGAGGAACCCCATCGGGTTCAGATCTCATTTCTCTCACGATTACCGTGTATTAAAGCTTGTTAAATGGTAAATCTGGTCGGGGGGTAGGGACCCCCCGTTCAGATTTAATCCGCACGAATATCCACTGAATAGATGAATTTGGAAGTGGTGGGACCTTGTTCCGCTCTCGGATGTTCGGCTGTTCCCGCTTGCCATGTTGCTGGCAACCAGCCGGGCTCCAAGACGTGGTGATGCCGGGATTGACAGAATGCTCCGCTTGATGGCAGCGACTAAATACGCGTTTCGACGCGTATTGACGCGTCGCAAACGCGTCCAGACACGCATAGGAGACATGTTTAATATGGAACAGGCTCCTGCAAGCTTCCCAAGGAGCTGTCAACCTGTGAGAGAGCTCATAATAAAATATTCTGTGTCTACACTCCGAAAAGTCTACTGGGAATGGCGGAGGATTATCTCGGATTACTTTCAGTCATCAAAGGTTGTACGGCAACATCACTGGCACCCCTTCAAAAAACAATAGAAAATAAATAGTGCTATGGGAAGTCACCCATTTACCACACTTTTTGTTCTCTCGCCAATAAAAAGAACGTTTCTTGGCGCCAAATGAAATTAATCGAATATTTTCATGAAATCATACATTCGGACTTGTCGAAAAATCAGTTCGTCCGAGCATTAACACAACTGACTACCCTCCTTCAATAGGCATCGGGCAGCCGCAGTTCGGTCTCGGTGAGGAGAAGACAGCCGGTGGGAATCTAGTACACGTCGTGGGCGAAGAGATGCGCGAGAAGGCAGCCAAAATGTCGATTTTTTATCCGAATTGGGGCAGGGTGCGCGCGATTTTGGGGCATGTTTTATCCGAATTGAAAATTTCGGGGGCAGGCATCATAGGTGGTTGTCGGGGGTCCTATGCCTCGACGGTGGTGTTTCAGGACCGATGATACTTAATGCCTTTTGATTTCAAAATGGGTGGACTTGAAAATTTCCCATGCTTTTGGAGGAGGCAGAAATCGATTTTCCTGCGCAAATTTAAAGGGCATTTTCAATTTTTCTTGGTCTGAAAAATGACCGATTCAGGGCATCGGGCCTTCCTACGCATTATCATCGGTCCTGGTGTTTCTCAAACGTGCGTGTTGCGTGCGTGTGTTCAAAAGCGTAATAGTAACTTACGATGGCCCAACGCGCATGATGTGCGCGAATCGTCCATGCCCCCTACCTGGTCGTCCTTAGCTACGGTTTTGAATGACACAGAGAACATCAGGAAAAACCGAAACTGCGCCATAGTACTATGTAGAAACCAGCCCACTATGATTGACTATGAGTGTCTATGAGTGTCTATAAGAATATGTGTGCGGATGCAAAATTTGGTGAAGTAAAGTTACTGATAATATCGGGGCAGTGGTAAGGGTATATACTGCCACAAATGTTCCAATAGAATGAAGTCAACTGGTAGCATCAATGTTAGTTTGTCATTGTAATTGAATACGACGATACGAGCGGTAATCAAGATGAAGAGAATATGTAGTGGAGATACTTCGAAATAAACCAGAATTCAACATTGATTGAAGTCCTTCCTACCGCAGTCTCGAGAGAAAATCGTAACTTGAAACACGAAACGCGAGAGTGGTGGAATGGGCCCTCCGTCGACGTTTTGTGCAGTTCCTTCCGGCCAAGCAATGTGACCGCCGCAGAGATTCCGAGTTCATTGAAGGTTTTCATCTGACATGCAATGAGAACACGGAGTTGCATCTAGAGATTAGCACCTACTTGTTGTTTTTGCAGGGAGAGTAGTGGGGATAAAATGAGGACAAGCTTGGATTTATTTTGAGGAAGTAGAAGAGGCAGGATGAACGGGGTCGTATGCCCGTGCCTGCGACGACCAAACTGTCGAGCCTCAACAGAGGCGCCTCAGCAACATCTAGCTGCCAGTCGTGGGCGGTGTTGCTTGTGCGCTGCCGGAACGCCGAGCTCATTGCATCGCGCGTGTGCTTTGAACGGTACCCGTATTCGGTAGCTGCGCGCCGCCGCGCAGTTGGCGGCGGACGCGAGCAAGCAGAGTCGACGGGGTGAAGCGAGAGAGGGTTATGGTGGGTAGGCCGAGGAAAGTGGCCCAGACGTTTCTACGTCCCCGTTCCCATCACCTTCAAAATCAATCAAACGTCAAACGCTGTCATTCTAGTTACCGATTAGGAAACATATCCGGCTCTGTAAACTACGCCCTCAAGGACTACGTAGAACCGTCTGGGTATCCGAGACTAAGACACTAAACGAAGCACGATCGAGTATTTGTGACACACTGTAACACATGTCACGGTTCAAATTGAGCGAGTCGTTCGACTCAGTTTGGTCTGATTGAATTGGCTCCTTATCAGCAGGGAAAGCATCGATTTGTTGGACTAACCTTTGGCGTGGGTCAGGTCATTTGACCGTTATTGTGCCGGAAAGATAAAGATTACTGCAAATAATACGTGGGCGAGGAAGTTCTAGGCACTAAATACATTTTACTTCACCAGGGAAAATTCATTGCATGCGTGTGGAAGCCAGAAATTGAACGAAATAAATATTTAATTGGGAACAAACAAGGACAAAGCTGCCGCTTTCGGTAAGGGCGGTGCCCCCAATCTGAGGGGTCGACAAGCGACCTTACAAACTCTCTATTATTAAGCGTATATGTCGTCCCAATATGACCGGGGCATATGGAAATTCCCGAGCTTTGGCTCGGTTTGGCACTCACCCAAATTCTGGATTCATCAAGGGACCGTTTCTGCTCGAAAACATGCATAGGAGCTCCAATCGTCTAAAGATTTACAAGAGAAAAATCAGAAAGTACGCCAGCACTTTGCTGTGGCACAGAGGATGCTAGCGGCTGCTGTCTATCTAGCAATTGACTGTTTGCAGCCATTCAGGGCCTGTCTCCAACAGTTGCTGGAGCCTATGTGCAGGGTTGAACCCTTCCACAAACCGGCATGCAGCAGCAGCCCTAGTAAAGACACCTCCAGTGTAGGTTGCAAGCAGCTGTATATCATGTTCGCCTGGCCATTGAGCCTCTTCAACTCCCCAATCTTTCCCGATCTCCTTCATCCGCTGACGTAGGTAGAGCAGGATGTCCTTTGTGGCATCTTCCGTGCCAATGTCAAGCCTTTGGGCTGCGATGTGTGCCTTGAATTGGAATACCTTGGTAATTTCCGGGTCAGGGCGACTAGTCACGAGGAGGCGGAAGACAGGAGGGAGCGTTGCCATGTCTTCGGAAATCAATGAAATCAAAGCCTGACGTGAGGGCTCCGAGCATTCGTCCAATGCATCAAGAACGATTACAATGGGCGCATGTTCAATTCAAACCATTAAACACTGATTGGATGCCCTTCCCATTCGCAGAGACTGACAAAAACTACGGAAACAGCTTTTCCGCAGAAACATGAGTCACCGCTCCACCAACCGAGACTGCTACTTTGCAGACTTTCGCATTAACGGTCCGGACCCATTCTCAATTTGTCCGCCGAATTTTTCCCCAGGACATGCACTACGGAAACAGCTTTTCCGCAGACTGTATGTGTCATTGGCTCCTCGACTGATACCGCTAAACTGATCGAGTTTGTTAGGCGACTACAAAAAAGCTCACACTTGCTCAAATGTTGTCGTGCAAATGACTTCTCCCTCGAAATATTGCTTGCTTCTTCATGGCTCGCAATGTCGCAAATTTATTTATTTTGTTATCGTGCCCGACCACCCGACCATCCCCGATAATACCCCGACAGGGCCCGACCGGGATGCTATCGGGGTGCGGTCAGGTAACATAAGCCCACCCGCCACAAAGTGGTCGACAAAGCAACGCACTGTGCGAAGTATTTGTCATGAAATTCAAAACAATAATGAGGAATTTCAAGATTCCTGATGTTTTGTCATGAACCACATCATGAAATTCAAGATGCCTTTCACGATGCTCAGAAACTCATTTTTACATTAGTTGATGAGCATATAAATTCATGACAAAACATCATGAATTTCATCATGCAAGACTGTCAAATTTTTGCTAAGTCCACTAGCCAGGTTGTTGAGTACATAATGTACTCAATATCCTACTCACACATCATCTACCCCTCCCTAATGTAAAGAGGGGTCGAAGAAGGTGGCCAAAAGGTGGGTCAGTAATATCTGGAACGGGTTCAGTAGTCGGATTCACTCAAGGTAGCTGCATATATAATGTAACATGCTACTATTAATAATTCCATCTTGGCTGCCTTGGATGTATGCACCCGGCTGCCTTTGCCAGTGACAGCTTGAGGTCGTGTGTTCGAGTCTGTCTGGTGTCGATATATTTCTTTCACATTTTTGCTCCTTTTCACTGCCAAAATCATGATGTTATCGTTATGAATCCACAACAAAACATCATGAAAATAACGTCATGAATGTTCCCATAACCGTAATGAATTTCACGATGCACTTTCATGATGTTGCGTCGTGAATTTCAAGAGTGCATCATGAATTTCGTGACAATTCATCGTGAACTTTCTAATGAATCGTCGTGAAAAACATGAGGAATTTCATGATACTTTGACTGCACAGTGACGGTTAAGATTTTTAATTGCATACCTGGCCTATAGCATTGAGCACGCGTAAAAACATATCACCGTCGACTACATCCACAAGATAATGAAAGTTGCGACGCGAGTTTGATGGTCCCTGAGCATGAGCCAACAATGCACCTCGGATGACAAAGTCCATGAGGAGGAAAGTCAAGTCTACCTCCCCCTCGAACACAACACAGCCGTCCCACGAAGTTTTCGGCCGCCACTTGTTGGGCTTCATATTTTGCACAACAGCAAGATCCACAACACGACCTGAGGGCAGCTGGCAGCGAACGAGGGATCGCAATCGAGCACATGCGACGCCCGGTTGATCAGAGTTGAAAAGGACACAATCGTACCGAGGCCCAGAATTGTACCAGTTACTGTTGCAGCGCAAAATATCCTCAGCAGCTTTCGTGTTGCGCTTATTTGTCTGGCCATAGTGTTGTTTGACTTCTTGGTGTATTCCTTCCCCCGTTCGAGTGGTACCGTTGCGCAGCACACCCTTCAAACGAACATCATCGAGGGCGTGTATAAGATAGTGTTGTTTCGGAAACTTGAAGTTCTTGTCGTAGATCCAAAATAAATCGCAAATGAGTCCTGAGATAGATCTACGGGGAATGTCCCGCGTCGATTTCTTAATTTTTTCCCAGTGAACCCGGAACAGAAACGCGGAAATGGCAGGGAAATGGCTGTGTCCGAGCTAAAATATTCACTTCCAAGCAATAGAGAGTTTGCGGTGAGCCGCCAGAAGCCACCTGGCGGCTCTAATGGCTTGCGGATTGGAGCGGCTATGCTGTCTGGCGGCTCGTTTGGCGGCTGGTAAGACTGGTTCAAATTTGGTTTTGCGAGTCTATTCTTAGTACTTAGTCATCTATATCTTGAGCCACACACAAACGAAGAAAATTGGACCCGAAAATCTGACGCTATCGCACATTTGAGCCGAAGACTTCGGTTGACGCTGGAAATTGCTTCAATTCAAAACAATTATGCACGTTTGGACAACGAACTCTCATTGGCTGAAGGTATAGTCAAATATACAAGGTACCCAACCTCGAAATTGTGCTAAGGACCGCGCGCGACGAGCCGCTGAACTAGCTGCCACATGAAGTAGCCGCTCCAATCCGCATGCCGTTGGAGCCACCAGGTGGCTTCTGGCGGCTCACCGCAAACTCTCTAATAAGGGCAAAAACAAAAATTGTGGCCGGGACATTCCCTGTAGATTGCTAATGGCTAGAGATTGTACACTCAAACTTTCTTCACAATGTCGACCGCTGAGGCTGCAGAAGGGACCGATGGACGGCAGACATTTGATCCCACCAACTTGCCGGTCACCACCTGTTATCAAAAGTGATGTGGCTGCTGTCAATCGGTGCCTTTGACGTGCGCACGTCAAGATTGGCATGCCTTGACTGATGCGGCCCTTCTCCGTGTTGATGGGGCCCTCCCTTCACCGTCCCGCATCATCTGCAGCTCCGATTCTTGGACCTTGGGTATTCCTTGAGGCCCCTGCTAGCCGCAGGATTTGATTGTGCTACACACCCGCGAAGAAACTGAGATTAGAGGCTTTGCGGTAGCCACTGGTGGCTATTGGTGGCTAATTTTTCTCGGGACCGGATGACAGCCTCTGGGTGGATTAGCCACCATTTGTACGTCCTATTGACAGGATGCAGTGGTGGCTACCTTGAGCCGAAGGCTCAAAAAACTATTGCACACGAGGAGCTACCGATAGCCACTGGTGGCTACCGCAAAGTCTCTATTGCCGCTCGAGCTCGCGACTCGGAGGACGGCTCGCAACTTTAGGTTATGTATCACTGCGTTTTGACCCCCAAGGGGCACCCACCGGCAAAACCCGAGACACGGGGTTAGAGGGGGGTGGGGGTCTGAAGTACCTTATTTCACTTTTCCGACCCAGCCTCTGATTGGTCTAAAAACGCGTTTCCGAAGGTCAAAAAAAAAAGTAACAGAAAATATTTGATTACATAATATATTATGTATCCCACGACCAGACCCGAACGGCAACTTTTGGCCAGCTGGGAGGCAGAATTGTGTGGGATAACACGTTTGGGCACCAAAGTGTCCCCGAAGTGTGCTGGTACAATCCAAATCACGGCAAAACTTGGATAAATTTTCTCAGTTTTTGATGGGAATTACCCGTTTTGGGGATTATGTAACACTTACGTATGGGGGGTGGGCGTCGACTGAGCCTTAAGTCAGTTTTCCGACCTCGTGTCCAAGATTTTAAGGATGGGTGCCCCTTGTTGACCCCCCGTAGCCCAGGTCCGGCTATCCCGCTTGACGTGGGACCTACGTCGGCCTACTAACTTATAGGGACTCTGCCGACCCTCGGCTAAGGATTCTGGACCTAAGATGGAGAGCGTGTGAACCCCGCACCCTGATGTAGGCAGGCCATGTGACCGTGGGAGGTTCCAAATCTGAAGGTTCAGAAGAAAAATTTATTTATTTTGCCCTTTTTTGAAGGCTGGGAGCCCTCGTCTCCAGCTACATACAGTACAACACTACTGAAATCTTCCAAACAGTCATTAATGCGCATATTCAAACACTAGACCCGCTGACCGAGCTGCCAATAACATGACCAAAGCATCTGCCGGGGCGGGCCGAGGTGGCAGTGTTGTGGCGGTGCATTCCAAATCTTTTGGAAAACGCGCCGCTGGGCGGGAAAACACGATTGCCAAAGAATGTCACACTGATGTCACACCCCTTTATATCTTTTCTCCCGCGGCTCTTTTGGTTGAAACTCTTCATAGAATGTCATCTACTGCCCTGTAGCTTCCAAAGAGTTTGGTCGTTCGTACATAGAGTATTGTGAATAGTACCAAAAGTAATCATTGAAGCGACATCAATGAGCCCGAAAAAAGCCTAATGGTATATTTTGAAGTATACACAGCGCTTGGGTGTCCCAGAGAGGCAATGAGAGGAATTCCGTGCCCAAAAAGTGTACTTTGTAGGCGGCAGTCCCCAAAAGCGGTGGAGAAACTGACCATGCCGAAGCAGTCGGAGTAGATGAGAAACTAGACACGGGGGAGGGGTAAGGAGGTGCGGGAGCCTGGAGGTGCTGGTTTGAGGCAGAGGAAATGCTAGAGTCCGGAATGGCGACGAAGCAAACAAGTTTGGCAGTTGCTTGAGGCCCTGAGCTGGTATGTATATCGGAATCACATCGAAGGAAGGCGGTAGACGAGCACAAGAGCTAGTACAAGTCGAGGAGTTGGCAGCATTCCTTACGCAACAGAGGGTACAACGCCGCGATGCGACGCAATTTGCAGTCTAGGAACTGCGTAGGAGGCAGAGCATTTGATTTGGATGGAGGAGATGCATTACCGGTATTCAGTTGAAGGGAATCGCATGAGCATTGTACGCACGCACGACGCGGGCAATCCAAGAACTTCTGCATTCAATGCTGCCATCTTCGCAAACCGGAGCCTATCAGGCAGGACACGAGTCCGTGACTCCTTACTGCGCTGTTTTGATCGTTCGGAGCTCCTGGGCTTGAGAAGCGGCGCCGGCCAGCGGGAAACCGCCAACAGCTCTCAGCCACTTGATTGTCGAATCATCAGAACGAAAGATTTGCCAGTGGATGGTGTTCTGCCGCAAGAAAATGAATAGAACACTGATGAAAGTGTGGGGTGACCAGCTGAATCGCGTTTTAAAGCGATTCGGATGTTGTGGGGGCACTGCCAGCCGCAAAACGAAGGGAAAGGAAGAGGTAGAAGGGAAATTCCCTTTTTGGGAAACACGATTTCCCGATTAGGGAACTTTGATGGCCCAAAAATTGTTGACAAGAAGTGCCTGGAATGAAGTTTGGATGCTGAGACTAGGTTTAGTCTTTGTCAATGCGCCTGGATTTTGAGTTCTGTGTAGCCATTAGCCATCCAATGGCTGCATCGCAAACTCGCTATTTATTAATATTTCTACCTCGGTTGATGAACCCGAAGTGCGTTGCATGCAGGTTTGTCTGAACATTTCCCTTTCAATAGGAAGCTGATTCACAGAACGGGTCTATCTTCAATTCAAAGGTCTTCATATCTCAGTGCTCAGGTATATGTCCGTGTCACAGCCTGCAGCCAGAATATAGTAGTTGGCAAGTAAGCATGTATGTTTTCCTTCCTCCCATTTTACTCATCGGTTGAAGATCTGGCTCAATTTAAACAACACAGCAGAGTCCGGGCTCGAGAATCGTTCTAAACTGCCTGTGCCTTTGTTTCCGTTCGCGAAATTACTGGGTCTCGATATGCTGAATTGTTTGAAGCGCACCAGTATTACCAGCGCTTACTTGTCCTGATTGCGAGATAGGTGCGAGTCTTTGTTCCATCCTCAACACCTCTCTCCCAGTCTTGTTCTCTTGCCGCAAAAATCGGAATTGAGTTATAACCGCTTACACCTCTACTCGAGTATCTTGGAGTTATGACCTTATAGATTTCGTGAGACTTGATATATGGACAGTCCATGTTCTAAAATCAATTCCTAATTCCTTGTGCGGCGCTACTGGTGGCTCTTGATTGCTTCCTGACTACTTACCATCAAACTCCCGTTTCTGAGAGTCAGGTATGTCTAGCATTGTTTTTCTCCATCATTTTGGACCAAGTCGACGATTTGTCTGGTGCAGTTTTTCAACTTGTGAATTTTCAAGGAGGCACTGGCATTCCCAATGGAAAATCAAATTCAATGAACTGGGTCTGGACTCTGAATCAGTGGGTATTATCCGAGACTGGTAAGTAGTGATTCCATAGCTAGGCCCATTGCGTCTGATGGAATCTTGGCATGTGTTAGCTCCCGAATGTTGGCCTCGAAATAAAAGCATCCTTAATGTGCTGAAATCGTTTGTAGGATCACTGGCATACCAAAACACGGTTGGCGTGAAGGCACGCAATGATAAAAAGACTTGAATGTATTTGTCAAGCTATAAGCTCGCAGGAGTAGAAGAAGTCTACAATGTGGATGAAATTTTGAATCAACTTGGAAGTTGAACGTTAACGTTGAACCATGAGCAAATTCGGTTCAGCCCGATGACGGCATTAATTGTGTACGGTTCGAGAATCCTTCATTAGCAATTTTGCGAAGCAGCCATTGGATGTTGATTGGATGGCCAATGGCTACACGAAAGACGAAATACCGGCGCATTAACAAAGGCTACTTAACCCCAGTCTCGGCATCCAAACTTCATTCCAGGCAATTCTTGTGTAATTCAACATCAACTGTTGGGCCATCAAAGTTCCCTAATCAGGAAATTGTTAGCCATTCAATGGCTCCAATGGCTCATCGCAAACCCTCTATTGTTTAGCAAATGGCTCTCAATATGCATGGGCCATACTAAACAAGCATATTAAGCTGATTCGCGGCCTCTGATAAGATTTTACAACATGATTTAGACACTGACCCCCTCCCAGTATTTATGAAATCCGACAACTATAGTGAGCCGCGATGGGAGGCCCAGGGGTCCCGCACCTACGGCAGAGATGGCCATCATACATCAATCACAGATTTTTTGATTTGGATCCTGGCCAGGTTTTGTTGCCATACTGTAAGGCTTGTGTAACACATTGTAACGCGGTGTGACAGTTCTTCCCACATATTGGGCAGGCCTCGTACTCCAACATCCAACGTGTTTTTTGTCTTCGGAAAGGGATAGACAGCTATTGCTTCAGCAATGACTCAGAATACGCGTTAAAATCGCGCTCAGAGGGAGCCTAAATAGCAATATGGCGAAAGGGTAACCGGGCAGTGTTGGACTTAAGGCTTAACCCTTAAGTTAAGTTAAGGGTTAATTTGCCCTTAAGTTCAGGCCTTAGCTTCAGTCCTGGACGATCCTAAGCCTTAATTAAGGGTTAATGATGGATTATGTAACCTCTTTTCCCGTCAATCTGCGTGTTGAACTGAGGGGTTCTTGGCCATGTATATGTAGCAAGGTCCCGCGAGCAGTATTTTTCATTTGAAAACACAAGCCGATTTTCTGGAAACATTTTTTGGTCGGTGGGAATTTAAGTAGGAGGAATTACCTGGTTTCGTGAGCTGGTTTTAGGCCCGGGCGATTGTCATGGATTACAGATAAACGAGGAATCCACGATCGTAAGTCTCACCTTGTTCCTATTTCCATCTTGCCTCGTACATTACATTCCACTCTCCATTTCTCTTTCTCTCTCTCCATTGTCCTTGTTCCTAGACTTGACATCATTATCGACTTCATCCCGCTACGTCTCACGTACCTAAAATGTATAAAAGCCTTACTCGAAGCGCTTGAATATTATCTTTTCATCTACATTCAACCCACTTGTGTGCTGCGCACTCCAAACTAAGCTATCGGCTTCCCTCTTCAAGCATCCAGTAAAGCTTCGCGCTACTGGATCGCTTCGGTACTCGCCGATTAAGTAAAGCTTCGCGCTACTTACCTCGGCTCGGGATTTGCCGCCAACGGATTTCAAACGGACTCTTGAGGACTGGCCCAATCCTTAACATTGGTGGACACATTGGGAAATTCGTTAGGCGCCTATCCCATCTAGTTCATTAATACACTCACCTTTCTCTCTTCTTCATCATGGCCAAGAACAAGAAAGGCAACAAAGGTGGAAAGAAATCTACCACAGTTAAGGGCAACAGTGGCCCCAACTCTGTCGACACGGTGGAGCCGCCTTCGATCCAGATCGACTCGCAGGTCGCTCCCGATAATCCCCTCGACAATCCATCTATTATCCTTCATTCGGATGAAGGCCCAGGGCCACCTGTTGCATCGCCGCAGGAATCAATTCCTAACCCTGTCTCATCGCCTACACCGAAATATCCAGTCCATTCAAAGACTTCCTCGCCGCCTCTATCGGTTGCCTCTTTCATGGGACTCGAGGGCGACAGCATAAATGCTATTCCTGCGCTAAGGAACTACGCAGGCAGTCGTCCCATTCATTCCATCGACGACCAGGCAACGATCTATAGCTCCGAGTTGGACTTCCCTACTTTCCTTCCATTTTCAACCATCCTACGTGACCATCCGGAGTTAGTGGCGCGACATTCTCAGGCGCTCCAATTTGGTGCATCAGCATTTGCCAAACGAGTGCTTGATGAACCGCTAAAACTATCACGGAAACTTGGCATTAACACGTTTAGCAATGTCATGGATGATCTCCAGGAGGTCCTGAGTTCGGTTGAAGTAACGGAACTGCGATACGACGGGGGGCAGGTTTATCGTTTGCGGAGAGAACTCTACAGGGAACTCTTGAAAACACTCACCGCATATCGTCGCCGAGCCGCCGAATCCTTCGTGTTGAGGGGTCAGAATTTACCTCCAATGCCCACTTGGGGTCGTGGAGATGATCCTATGGCATTTTACGCAGCAAATGAGTTCGAAATCTTGGGTGTTTGTTATCGCACCGAGGTCGAAGCATTCCTTGCGGCTTTGAGTCAATATCATGACTTTGACTCGGATGATATTTCCGGTCAAAACATCGCAGCACAACGGGCCTACGAAGAATCTCAAAACGGCGTGACTGAGAATCGCAGATCCTCACCTGTGCCTGAGCACAATATCTCGTACGTTTCTGACACTTACAAGCCTCGCACGGGTGCTTCTCCTGGAATTTCCACTCCCCCAATCTCCTCTTTCCGTATTCCTTCCCCACAACGCAACAGTGGCAATTTGGACGAAGAAACGGATTATATTCCGGAAGCTAAAACGCAACCAGAGGCAGAGAAAATTTCGAAGCCGAAGAAAAATTCGCGTCGTGCCACCGTCGAAGAAGTCACAGACGAGGATGATTTGGATTATGAAACAGCTCGCGAGGATGCGGCTACACTTCCTAAATCATCCCGCCATTCAACGGGTTTTGGAACATCATCCACGCCAGTGTCGAAATTTCATCCCGCACTTGCTCCGACGTACTCCAGGTCTGGAGTAAAATACCGTCAAGCTTCTCATGACGCGACAGACTTTGCCCGCGAAGCTTCGCCAGCATCCATGTCAGGTTTTGGATTTAGGATCCGAAATTCCGCCGACCTCCCTCGAAGGGATGATGAATCTGGGGCGAAACAACATGTCAGAAGATCGGAAGGAGACTACCCTGGGGATTCAGACAGCTCGGATTCCAATGATGATATGGATAAAGGAAAATCGAACCGTGGGAACTCAGACCGTTTACCGCCAGACAAACCATCGCCATCGAACAAAAATTTGACGGGAGGACCTCCAGACGACCCTAGTGACGATTCCGACGACTCTGACGACTCAGAGCATGACAAGAATACACCACTTCCGTGCGCTTTTCATTTCCCCAAACGAAAAATCGTTCGCTCGAACTTACAGGATGAGAGCCGCTATTTTGATTTGCGATTCAAAGACGCGGACATTCCGAAATGGGACGGAAACCCTGATAAATTGTTTCGTTGGATCCAGGAAATCAACCTCTTCGCAGAAGATGGACCGAGAGCTTGGAAGCAACTCGGAACAATTGTTCCCCGTGTTCTTACTGGTGCCGCAACAGTAACCATACTAAGTTTGTTTAAACAATCAGCGTCTCAACGTGAATCACCGATTATTTACTGATTTAATTAAATGGCCAAGGGGCCTTCAGAACGGGTGGGAAAAGAAAATAGTTTAAACAGTGTTAAAGCATACAAGAAAGTCAGTGCAAAACAACAGTGGGAATTGAACGAGTGACCATCAGACACCACAGAAATTAGATTGAAATATACATCCAAGTACACCAAGAGATAATTGGTAACTGTGAAAGCGTTCTGTATACACTACGCCGGTGGGTCATTGTTCAGACGAAATCTACCAAGTCCCCTTTCTCTTGTAGATTGTGTCAATCGAGCGTTCAAAACACACTGTAAACCTGCTTTCACATGTGAGGATCACTACACATGGCATGCAAGGCTAGTGTTTGCACTGTGGAAGAATTTGCACTACCACCAGCGAGGAGGCTTTGACCAAGCTTTTACTGTGCTCACTCTCAAGAATGGACTCCTTTTTCCCATGCATTTGGGCTGGTTCAGAGAGAAATAGCCTTGTGTATAGTGAGGACTCCATGATTCAATTAATTTGCTAGCTTAGGGTAGAGGTCGGTTTCATATGGTGGCTCGGTCTAATGAGCTCAATTTTTGTTTCAGTCAGTCGCGCAGCGTTCACATCGAGAACGCTCAGAAGTGAACACCATTGTACAATTGTCTCGCCCTTGGTCTAGTGGTATACCCCTTCTGATTCCATGTGGTGTTGATGTCCGGTCTGTCGTTCGATTCCTTCTCACGACTGCCCTTTTTGCAAGAGTTCTGAACACTGTTCAAACCTCGTTTAAACCTTGTTCAAACTCTTGCTTGAACACCTTGGTTAAACACAGTTCAAACCAATTGTCGTTGATTAAACAGCCCTCGTCGTCTCAAGCCCCCTTGCTGCTTGGCGGGCTCACCCGCCTGTAGAAATGATTAATCAGTAAATAATCGCTGTTTCACGTTGAGACGCTGATTGTTTAAACAAACTTAGTATAGATTCATGCCGCAAAGAGTTGGTACTTCAGTCTGGATATCAAATATCAGCGGAAAATTCGTCAGAACTGGGATACGATGCGCCAAGCAATCGCCGATTTCTTCCTCACGAGCAAGTGGCTTGAGAAGACGCGGGCGAGAGCTCTGCGCGCGAAATATCGGGAGGAAAACTTTTTGCACGAAAAGCCAACAGAATATCTCATTCGCAAGCGCGAATTGATCGCCGTCGTCTATTCCTTCGATGACGCCTCTGTTATCTCGGAAATAATGAACGGCGCACCTCGTTCCTGGTGCACCGTACTTGACACGCAAAAATTTGCAACAGTTGTGGAATTCCATGCTGCTGTTGCATTCCACGAGGATACTCTGCTGGACTTGGGTGCCGAATCGACCGATGCAACTTACAAGAGCACCCGCGACGATGAAAAATAGAGTCGCTCCTCACAATCGTGGACTGGGGGGGATATGTCATGGATTACAGATAAACGAGGAATCCACGATCGTAAGTCTCACCTTGTTCCTATTTCCATCTTGCCTCGTACATTACATTCCACTCTCCATTTCTCTTTCTCTCTCTCCATTGTCCTTGTTCCTAGACTTGACATCATTATCGACTTCATCCCGCTACGTCTCACGTACCTAAAATGTATAAAAGCCTTACTCGAAGCGCTTGAATATTATCTTTTCATCTACATTCAACCCACTTGTGTGCTGCGCACTCCAAACTAAGCTATCGGCTTCCCTCTTCAAGCATCCAGTAAAGCTTCGCGCTACTGGATCGCTTCGGTACTCGCCGATTAAGTAAAGCTTCGCGCTACTTACCTCGGCTCGGGATTTGCCGCCAACGGATTTCAAACGGACTCTTGAGGACTGGCCCAATCCTTAACAGCGATGGACGCCAAAAGCCTCAAAGAAAAAGTATTGCCGTTTTTCGGCCCCCCAATGGTCCTGAAATGGCCGGAATTTTTTTTCGGTAGCCTTAACTTCACCCTCAACTTGCCCTTGATATTAAGGCCTACGAACTTAAAAACAGACTTTAAATATTGGTAACAGCCCTCGACGACGCAGGTGAGTTCTTGAAGTTGCGGCGAAATCAATTTAGTTACCAAATATGGAAATTCCGATCAATCCCCGTCTTTTTCTTGGATATGAACGGTTTTCTCAAGCGGCAAGTTGACAGAAATGTTGAGAGCATCAAGCCGGTATGTTTGGTGTAGAAATATCTGGGCTTTTTTATGGATTTTGCCGAGCTGGCCGGCGAGCTTGTCCAGGAAAATTCAGCCAAAATCTACCTATGGTGCGCATCGCCAAGTCACCACCAAATAGGTCCCATCAATGATCCGATCATTGATGTCTCAAATCGCCCCAGAAGAAAAAATAAAATTTAATATTATATTTGTGGCCCTGAATCTCGATGAGGGGCATGCTAAAAACGGCTGGGGAGCAGTATAAGCTGTTGTGAAGCACTTATCCATGACTTTGGGACGTTTTCATGTTTTGTCCAAAGTTATGGCTACCCAAAGTGGGAAGGTTCCGTAAGCACACGTGAGTGATTGATTGATTGCATCAGTGATGTCTCAAATCCATGCCGTGAAAAATATATTTATTGTGAGTTTTGAGCGGATGGATTCCTCTAGAGGGTTTAGTCTACCATCTAATCGGAGTGTTTTGGCCAGAGGATCAGGCGTGGGAAGGCTTTGATCTGGTGTCATAAATTTCGTTCCTGTTTGGTGGTGTTTAGGCGATGCGCACCATATTTCCACCCACCAGTGAGTTGTTTTTCGGTGCAGTAGGGCGACTATGATGGCAATTCCCATATTTGGTAAGTAAATTGATTTCGCCGCAACTGTATATACTATTCAATATCTCAATGTAAGAAGTAATGGGGAAACGGGCGGCAGGGAAACATTCCTCAATGCTTCAGTCGACATCTTTCGGATCGACATCTTTCGGAAGCCCATTGTGTACAATCAGATGTCGTTCATCCGCGCGTATTTCGGCAAACGCTGAAATCAGCCTGTTAACCTCATCCCATTCCTTGCGACAAGGCGACGAGGAGCAAACCATCTGTATGCGTGGGAAAGCGGACAGGAATGTGGCTATTTTGTGGGCCGATTCGATTGGCGCTAATCGGACCTCCCATAAGCTCAGTTGGCGGTGGAGCGCACGGCGCTGGGCAGGAAGCCGAGCGAATGGGATCTTAGTGGCGTCCACGTCGAGACGGAGGTATACGAGCAATGGACAGTGTTGGGAAAGGGAGACTAGAGATTGCATCGTGGGGGAGGTGGTGGCTGTTATGTCGTATTGGCATTCGATGTGTAGCTTTTGGATGCCCGGCCAGGCACGAGCCATGGATTCAACGAATGCGTCGTCTAGAGGGCAAAGGCCGGGATAATATAGCTCCATCCAAGAAAGATTGGACAATTCCAGGAGCGGCTTCAAGGCCAAAGCTGATAGGGTGCGGAATTGATGTTCTCCCCAGTTCAATACAGATAAATTACATCCCAAAGCAATTATGAGCGACGTTAAGTGATCCGAAGAGGAGTGAGCGCCGATGCTGCTTAGTAGGGCGGTTGGATCGAACGTCAAGGAAAGGTTGCTTGCATACAACCACATTTGTCCCAGAAGCGGGAAAGTGGTAATCTCCACGACCTTCGCCAATAAGGAGGGAGACGGGGTGCGTAAGCTGAGGGTGAGAAGCGCAGGAAACTGCCGTTCGACGGACATGTCTTCTCTGGAGCAGACAAGACCCCCTGTAATGACTTGGGTGTCCAAGTGCTCGAGGTGTTTGAGGTTGGATGAATGAAGGAGAGTGCTAAAAGTTAACCGATCGACGTCAATCTTGCGCAGTAAACTCTCGCAGCGGACAAAGTCTGAGATCAACTTCGTGACTACTGTTTTGCCTTCCACCCCTCCGTCAGAAACAATAGTGACACTGGTCAAGCAAGGAAGTGCAAGTTCTTGCACCGCCGAGAAGCGCCAAGAGCAGGATGTAAGTTCAATCATGATACTCGAGACACGGGTTCCGATGAGAGACGGGAGGAGAGAGAATAGCGACGAGCTTGATGAGCAGAACAAATTCCGAACGTGCGGGAGTAAAGCTCCGGCAGGGAGAGATCGCGTCATGGACTTCAGGACAGACATGTCGGGCACCGGGCAGCCTTCCCGATAGTCCACGTATGAGAACGTCTTGATACGGCGAGAATAGGAGAGCACTCTGTCCCAATCCTCCAGCGCGAGCTCGGCTCAATAATTGTCTTGCGTTACGGTTAGAAAATCTAAATGTCAAGCAAGGAGCCAACGCTACGGTGAATTTCGGCCGAAGGATCTTCAGCGCGAGTTTTCGACGCGTGTCCTGTTGGTGTCCTGTACTTTCTATGTCTAATACACTTCCTCTGGACCACTTTCACCATGCCTACTATGCCCAGGAGACGCCCTAGAACCTCCCGCAAGTCCGAGAATGACGAGGAGAGGTTCTGACAGCGGCAGTTTGCCAACAAGTCCACGCTTCAAAATTTGATGTGTAAATTGTAGCTTGTCGCACATCCATTCCTGGAGGGATATAATACTCTAAATATTCAAGGGCCCTGACAGTTCATTCTGAGGTCTCCGGATGTTCCTAGTTCTTTTACTTGAGAAGCAATTTCCAAGAACAGCAATGATGCGGATAAATAGAGGAACTCTGAGGAATGTCGGGACCAGAATATGCTATACAGGGGACGGGAGTATACAGCGCTGATACAGGGCTTGTACAGGGTAAGGAAGAAACGGTTCCGCGTCGCAGACCGCATGTACTGCAGTGACCAGCGCGTGGGTTAACACTTGAGTCTTGAAGGCCGAACCGGAGGACAAGGCGGGTTAAGCGCCGATGGCGGGCGCCAAACGAGTAACGTTGGCGGCGGCAGCATGGTATGATATGAAGTCAACGAAGGGGCACTTGAGTTGGGCCTGATTTTGCCAGTGAAAACATGAGATGCACCTAGGGCACCGCGGTTTTGCTGACAAATCGACCTTCGAGGCCGGTTTCCCAGGGTAGGTAAAACTGGCGGTGGTACATAAGGACAGCAACGTGTATCACATAATAGTGCCTTGAGCTAAATTGGGGGCGGCGTTGTCGCGGCGGGGGGGCGTCGTCGTTGATAACGCCCGTCGTCGTCGATTGAAGCGTCGGTGAGGCGTTGGTCAAAGCGTGAGTATAAAACTCGTTTACAGTGCCTAATCCGGGACGTCCTCATACCTTAATCAATCTTTTGTACCACCGCCCACCTCTTTGAATGGATTTCCAGCAGTCGCCTTTTGTTGGTACCACCCCTTTCTGCGCCGCCGTTGCCGTTGTCTGCGCTGTCGCGGCTGTTGTGCAGTTCTCGCATCCACCTCTGAATCCTTCATCTGGAGTCGCTCTGTATCTCCACCGACAATTGCGAAGACATGCTCTTGACCAGCGATAGCTCTGTTCACCTTTGCGATATTCCATCTACCGCCGTCGACATTCCAGCCAGCCTCCAAAGCGAGTATCACTGTATCAGGACTCGATACTGTTCCCCGACTCCAGTAGCAGTTGTACTACTTCTTGCCGAGCTGCTTCTTTGCTGCTGATCGCTGGTAATTCTCCTTCGCCGCCGCCTCCGTCGCCATCTAGATTGTGAACATGTAGAATCTCTCGCGGCTACTCGGCCCTAGCCGCCCCCGTCGCCATCGCTTTCACACCCAAGCTTTGAATTCATCGTGGTCCCGCCAACACCGTCTACTGCCGTCGTCTCATCTTCTGCCGTCACCGTCGCTATCGACTGCGCCACTGTACAGCTCAGCGCTTGTGCAGATTCCGCTCGGATCTCGGTCCTCGGGCTCTTTCTTCTGCACGCATCCCTTCGCGCGACCTGTTCTTGGGTTGACAGTATCAGTGCTGAAGGTATCATGAGAGGAGACGACGGATGTGTCTTTGGTAGCGACGGCGGCGGTGTTGGGAGCGATGTAGGCAGTATTGCAGATGTTTATTTGACAGCATCGCTCTACGCGGAGGGCACACCGTCAGAGAAGGTGCTGATATCGATGATCATGGCAGCGATGTTGGGTATGGCGCGATCTCTGCGGTGGTCGGTGACGACAGCAGCGGCAATGAGAGAGTAGGGCTTCGGATGATTTCACATTGTCGAATGATCTTTGACGTGTTATAGAGAGTCCACGGTGGAGGAAACTGGATACCGGTGTTTATAGACCAGAAAGAAGGCTCAAGAGTTGGGCCTTAGAATGAACGACACATGGAATCTGTAGGGCTCATAATGAATATGTATTACTGATATAGTCGCGTTCATTAGAGAGTTTGCGGTGAGCCGCCGGAAGCCACCTGGCGGCTCTAATGGCATGCGGATTGGAGCGGCTATGCTGTCTGGCGGCTCGTTTGGTGGCTGGTAAGACTGGTTCAAATTTGGGTTTGCAAGCCTATAGGCCTATTCTTAGTACTTAGTCATCTATATCTTGAGCCATACACCCACGAAGAAAATCCGACCCGAAAATCTGACGCCATCGCACATTGGAGCCGAAGACTTCGGTTGACGCTGGAAATTGCTTCAATTCAAAACAATTATGCACCTTTGGACAACGAACTCTCATTGGCTGAAGGTATAGTCAAATATACAAGGTACCCAACCTCGAAATTGTGCTAAGGACCGCGCGCGACGAGCCGCTGTACGAGCCGCCACATGACGTAGCCGCTCCAATCCGCATGCCGTTGGAGCCACCAGGTGGCTTCTGGCGGCTCACCGCAAACTCTCTATTATAAGTGAGTTCAATGGTGTGTTGAGATCGTCGTCGGCGACGTGTAGACGACGGCGGCGGTTTTTTAGATTGTTGCTACACGCCGGATCCCCATTACAGACTTGAAGGATGCCGATATATAGTTCAACAACTTGAAGAGGACTAAGACGCAAAATTTAAATTCCCGACTTGAACAAGAAGATTGCGTGCAAACAGAGCACGGGCTGGTAACGGCATGTCGACCCCGACGTCCCGCCGCACAACACCCGTAATTATTGTTGCGTGTTGCCGCCACAGACGTAAAAGACCGCTTTAAAGCCAGCCAATCCTGAGACGAATAAAACTCGTCGTCTCGGATTTAGCTGATTGCTTTTCACTTTTCGACGAAGTTCCGCCGCCATTCCTCGGAAATTACTCTGCTAACATCCCCGAAACTTTCTATGTAAAAATCCCGGTAGGTTTCCATTTCTTTCTGCTGAGTGCACAAAATGTACTGAAAGACGCTCTAGTTTTAGTGCAACTTAGTGCAGGTTCAAGGCTTGCTTGAATTCAACAGTTCAAGTATTTTGAACTGCCTCCTTCTTGACAAATACGTTGAAATCGGATGCAGGGAGAGTACAGACTACTCGTGAACTCCGTTTCTACTGTTATATCAAGGTATTCAAACCAATCTCCTCAGTTCAATATACAAACTTATCAACGGCGACGGCGACACAAGCGACGGAAGTGGAGATAACGTTGGAAACAATGCTTGAGCCAATTCAGTTCACTGCAGTACGCCAGAAAAATCAAAACAAATTATTTGCATGCTCACAGCACAACAGACGAAGGTAATCTATCGAGCATAGATAACGACGGTAGCGGCAAGTTTGACGACGACGACGGCGCATTTGCAGATGCTGGCGGGTAATGTGATAGCAACGACGGTGAATTTGAGGATGGTGTGTATAGAGCTGACAGCGGAATGGGTATAAGGGATGAAAGAGGATGGTAGACAGCGACGGCAACGATTACGGAGCCGCAGACAACATAGGTGCGGTTTGTGGTCGAGGACAAACGCGCGGGACAGCGCAAGGTACGGAGGTGGAGGGCACAGAATACTAGAAGGTGTTGAAGAGACGTCTGACAACGTCAGGGAAAAGGGAGGCGGCGGGATAGATGAAACTTCGCCTAGTGATGCTAGAGGATCAAGCGCGTAGCCAGAATTATGAGTGAACGTGTGGGCGGTGGGCCGGATTAAAGTGATGCTGCGCTTGTAGTGTTGCAGACCGAGAGGAGGACAGGATCTCGAAGGCGACGGGGCGCCGACGGCAGCAGGGGCGGATTCAAGGATGCGGACCAAAAATAAGCGCATCCGGCGCAAAACACCCCGAGGAACGAGGAGGCAGTGTGTTAAAAGGTGGTGCCGCTTTCTCCAGTTTGCAATTTGCAATAGCGCGAAGGCGGGGGTGCAGGACGGACAGCGGGAGGTACCGGCAGTGTGAGATGAGGAGACGCGCGAAGGCCGAGAGAGCATCAAGGGAAGATGGTGGGTAGTTTGCCGGAAGGTGATCAGATCCTCCCGTGTTGCGGTCAGATCCTCCCTAGCAGGTCAGATCCTCGCAGGGCGCAACGTGGGCGCTGTGCGAGGGGACGACAGTGCGGTGGCGAGGCAAGGATGCGTGCAGAAGCCGCAAAACCTAAGAAGCGTCTGGGTGCAGTGCTTCAGAAGGTGTTGATGCTGTGCTTGTATTTTCGCAAGGCGGAGAAGCGGCGTGGTGCGCGTAGTCGACGGAGGGGGAGTAGGACGAGCGAAAGTGAGGAAAGAGGCGTGCAGGGACGCCTATAGTCACAGCGCAGGAAGGCGCAGTATGCCGGAAATTGCTGATATGCGTACAGGTGAACACAATGAGGGGTAAAACGAAGGGAGAACCGAAAGCGCCGGATGGGTGAAACGACGGTGGCGGTTGCTGCAGCGATAGGCGTGCACTGAGAGTTTGCATGCATATTGATCAACCTTGAAGAGACCTTTGGTAGAGGCTCTGAGGCAATAGAAGCCGCCGTCATGGAACGCGCAGGAGTGCAAGTGTACGGAAGCCCCACTGATATCTCACTCCCGACGCCTCTATTTCGCCCGTAGAGACCAATAGTAGCGCCAGATAAGTAGCCCAGATCACCAGTATGCGCCACAGCGTGAGGGAGTAAGCAGATCGTGGAGGGAATGAAGAGGGAGCGACGAGGAACAGGACAAGATGCAAGTCTGATCGAATCATAACACGACCAAACAGCCCGCCCACTCCCGAAAGTCGAAGGCGGGCCTGCCGACGAGCCCACGGACGTCAGTGCGGTCCTAATTTAGCGTGATGGCTTTATACGGCTGTAAGTTATTATGTGATGCTCGCCGCTGTCGTTCTGACCTCGAAGGCCAGTTTTACGTACCCTGAGAAACCGGCCTCGAAGGTCGATTTGTCAGCAAAACCGCGGTACCTGGGCTGATGAGATGACGCTTTGACGAATGAAAACTCTATTTACGCACCGCCCGAATCACCTCTAGTTGTTCAAATCAAGCACAAACGGCTGTCGGGGTCGTGGTCGTCGATGCTTTCCACTATCAAACGGGTCAGCTCCGGGACGTCCCAGCACCTATGCATGGGGAGGGCGAAAAGGTAAACAAACATTGACTGTGACCCTCGGTCCAACCCCATACGTAACGGGACTATTTGACATCTCGGGGATTGGTTTTGGACCACCGCCGAAAGATCAATGTCGGCATGGACCGACTGCTCCGGCAGGGGTCATACAGTTCGGTAACCTTAAACAAAAAATGTGTGTACTAAACTCGGGACTTTCGGGCAACTTTCGGGCAGTTATGTAAATGGCAATATTGCAATTTTGAGTTGCACCATTGTCAAGGGGGAATCGGGCAGGCTCCTACACAGCCGCGGTTTTGAGGCTCACAATCCTAGATTACAATGTGAATTTTTTGGGGGGAACAATCGTGAGAATAAGTGTGACAAAATGTGACCAAAAGTTGTCTCCACGGCGGCTGCCCGATAATATATACAAACAACATAGCCACAAATGGGATCAAAGCGTAGAAATTTAAAAATATTCGTATGCATTCACACTTCGTTGGAATCCTATCTTATCTCTCTCGGGACTGATCCGGCGGAGTTTCAAAAATGATAAGTTGGCCCGCGATCACATCCGAACGTCTGGGGCGTTTGGTATAGCAGTCGAAGTCGAAGCCAGGTAAGGTGTACCGGTGATGCGAATGACACGAGTGACTGATGTGACCGTATGGGGGGTGTTACTACACCGCCCCAGACGTTATAGTGTGATCGTGTGTCTACCAGCCCAACCCTGTCCTTGATTCCCGCACTCTCGATTTGGTCGTCGAGGTTGTGGCTACGAGTCCAGTAAACATACATGAGTACAGGAGCTCCCCACCAATTCCGGATACAACTCTACTTCGGATACGCATCAGAAACCTGAAGACGGCCATGGTTCGAGAAGCAACGCATGCAAAGAGGGGAGAACTGGGAAGCCTAGTGTTGAAGGCGTGAGACCATCACGCGCCGCCTTTCCTATCTGTCCGTTTCCTCGCTACACCCCCCTATCCGTCCCTTTGTATATTCCTTACAAGCTTAAGCACCCCGCCTTCGGCAGGGCCGGCTCGCTGCGCTCGCGTCCCTACCTACGGGGGGTACACAGCTTGTCGGGGCTCCGCCCCAAACCCCGCCTGGATTTTTTTTGCTGGATTCCTTGCCCGCGGCGCCGCACTGCCGCTCGCTGCACTCGCCGGCGCGCGGCGCCGGGGACCGCGTGTGAGTTTCAACATCTCGACAGCCGGTTGTGTTGTAGGATGTTGACAAAACCCCGTGATTTTCTGTCAAAAGTCACGCGACTGATGGCCTGGCCCTCTTTTCAAGTATAGGATATTGTGTCGTACGTACCGATTGCCTCTAGCTCTCGCACCCCCATCTCGTCGCTCTCTCGCGCCTCGAATATACCTGCCTGGGCTCAATCTTGTGTGAACCATAACCTGTTCTATACCTAGGAACGGGGAGAATAGCCTGAGGAGGCGGAGAGAAAACAAATCCTCACAGTGGTTGTTACATTTCCGAGTTATATTTGTGAATGCGTTGAAAAAGAGATAGTACTCATTTTCGTATACTTACTTATCTCCCTCCATGCACAACTCGGAATTCCGTATGGATTACTAGCTAGTCGTGCATCCAATGTGTCTTGAGCTTACCCGAATTCTTGACACATAGGTCCGACCTGAAAAGCATATTTGAAACATGCCATCATTCAAGTCTTGCGATAGCAAGACTGCGAACCGTCACAGTCAGGTGGCTGTTACATAGTGACAACGCGTCGGTGTCTTCGGCGATCACCTTGTCAGTATTATATTTTATTTGTAAAATAAACCTACATAGTTTCTGAAGACGAAGTGGTAACCTGCGTTCAGGAGATCTTGAAGGCTAACAATATTTTCTTCGAGAGAGTCTTTGCGCTAGGTACGGGTGGTGGAAGGTTGCCGTCCGGAGCTGCCGCAATCCTCATTCTTCCCCGCCAAAGGGACTCCATAATCCGCCAGCGCTCGATAAACTCCCACGACATTCTCCCTGAGCCCGTTCAGGTTGAACGCACAAAACAAGTTGAAATACACAACGCTTTTGAGCTCGTCGTTGCAGGCATTGGCGCGTACGAACAGTTTGACACCCTCCTTCTCAAATATCTCCTCCGTTTCGACGACGATGATGGTCAACAATCTCTTGCCGGATCGCGTACCCCGGAGGGCTATCGCGATCTATTTTATTCCACATGACTACGTGGGCCGCTACAAAACGCGTATTAGAGAGTTTGCGGTGAGCCGCCAGAAGCCACCTGGTGGCTCCAACGGCATGCGGATTGGAGCGGCTCCTTCATGTGGCGGCTCGTTCAGCGGCTCGTCGCGCGCGGTCCTTAGCACAATTTCGAGGTTGGGTACCTTGTATATTTGACAATACCTTCAGCCAATGAGAGTTCGTTGTCCAAACGTGCATAATTGTTTTGAATTGAAGCAATTTCCAGCGTCAACCGAAGTCTTCGGCTCAAATGTGCGATAGCGTCAGATTTTCGAGTCCAACTTTCTTCGTTTGTGTCAAGTTTGTGTATGGCTCAAGATATAGATGACTAAGCACTAAGAATAGACTCGCAAAACCAAATTTGAACCAGCCGCCAAACGAGCCGCCAGACAGCATAGCCGCTCCAATCCGCATGCCATTAGAGCCGCCAGGTGGCTTCTGGCGGCTCACCGCAAACTCTCTATTAACTGACCACGAGCGTTTTAAGGAAATCTTCGGAAAACAGTTCCAGCTCACACCTCCCGCCCTCTTAGTCCGTCTAAACGATGGCGACGTCCCTTGGAAGGCGACCAACTCCATCACCGAAGGCGCCGACAAAGTCAGCGATAAAATCGACGCGCTCACCCGACGGTTCAAGCAGGTCGAACACGACATGGGTGTCCGCATTGACTCGACGCACGCGCTCATCGGACAGGTTCAAAAGTCAACTGCGCGCCTCGCTGACAATGTCTCCCACCTCGCAAATGCACAACGCTCGACAAATCTCGCTGTTGCCTCCATGCAACAAGAAATTTCGATCTCCCGGCAGCTGGTGGCTGCGGAATCCTCGCTGCGTTTGATCACAATGCTGGGAGCGACAGAGGAAGAGAAGCAACAGGCGCGCGAGAACCTCGAGGTGGTAAAGATGGAGAAGATGAAACTGACTCAGCGAATCAGCAACCTGCAGGGTACTTTGCTTGCGATTCCCCCTCCCCCACCACGACCTCCGCCAGGCCTACCTTCGACCCCCACCCGCGCACCACAACAAAATTCTTCGGGCGGTCGGCTTTCGCACTCGCCGACACCGTCACCCAAAAGGAGACGCATCTCAAATGAAACTAATACGACGGCACCGCGAATCGTTCCGGATGGCGAAGATGACATAGAGATGTCCAATCAAGACAACACTATGCCCGTCGTACGTTCCTCTTGTGTCGTTCACGCAACACCTCTCATGGCGACTCGTTTCTGCACTCCAGCAGACGGAATGATGTATAAAAACATGACGCATCGTTACACTCGCGGTCCTGACGGGACGAGGGGTTTTCATGAGCGCATTAAACTGAGAAGTCGCAGGAGTTGCAGAACGGGTCGCCTTTCTTGTAGATCGTCGCCGAATGTATCAAAAATGTCTCCGTCGAACCCGCAGATACTTTTTCTTGGATTCTTTTTTATTTCTTGCATCTCTCGTCAATCTTGCCAACGCGGCTGGCCCGACTTCGACATTCTCCATCTACTCTTTCAATGCAAATGGCCTGGTACACTCAGTCAAGATGCACCACATCTCATCCGCGATTAGCCATCGGAAGCCTCACGTCTTCGTTCTGAATGAGAGCAAAACCAACTCACAGACCGCTAAAAATCTCCCTAATGGCGACTATCAGATCCACGAGGAACCAGGTGTCAAAACCACCAATCACCATCTGTACAAATGGGGTGTAGTACTTGGTGTCCGCAAGGACATTCAAGTTGTCCAGAGGCTGACAAATTTACATGCTGCGTTGCGCGGACGGATTGTTGTTGTTGACGTTGCTCTTCCACAATCAGGAAATACAGCGCACATCCACCGCGTATTCGGGGTGTACGCGCCGTGGGACCCTGGGACAGCAGATACCAGAGACTTTTGCCCGCTCTGTTCTAGCTACGAAGACTTCTTGCTCAATCTCTGGCGATTTGAATGCTACTATATATATTGCAGCGATGGAACGGGCAGCTGGTGGTAAAGATGCAAGAGATAAGTACCTTGCCTTTCTCGAAGCTGTTCGCGGCCATGATTTGTGGTCAGATCGGCCGGATCGAAATCGACACTATGACTGGACATCTGCGGACAAGACCCAGAGAAGAACGGCGGCAGCACACTGTGCGAAGACAGTAACGTCGCGCTCTCTCTCGTTCTGATTCTCTTTTCTCTCCTCTGCTGAGCATCATGATATCCAATTAACATCCCTGTGAGTGTCTGCAATCTGCAATACAACTACTTGTATCAAGTAAGTGATACACAATTTAGCTCTTTATGCTACAAATCTCTCACTAGTTAGGCTGTCACCGTCGAGTTAGCGGTTGAACCTCTTCACTCCATGGATCTGGGGGCCAGAACAACTGATTCCGATGAATATATGACGCCAAATTTTTATTTTTCGCGCGGGAGCTGACACAAAGACAATTCTCACCAGTTTTCTAGCCAATTTTGTGAGCCAAGATTTCCCGATGCCAGTTCAGCTGGCGCTTTCACACCTCGAGTTTGGGTTAAAAAGTACCCCGAGACCAGCTTCCATTTCAAAAAAAATTCCGCGCTGCGCGCGAATGACTCACTGCGTTTTGGACAAATCTGGTCCGAGTGAGTATAGGTCTTCGAGGTAACCTAGCCAGACCTAGAATTAGCATGTATCTGTACCACTTCGAAAGTGTTCTACCAGGTCTTCCCAACCACCTTCGCTGAAGCTGGAACAACGTCACTTAGGGAACATCGGCAGAATCTGTGCCGAGATATGTGTAGGTGTTATCGGCTGAGCTTGATAGACATCATCAAGGCACAGCAACAAATAACCGTGACGCGCTGTCGCGTCTTCTTCCTTCCCACCATGGCACACCTATTCCCCATAACTAGTGGACCGAACGATCCTCAACCCCCACCCCTGTCAACTGAACAATGGAACTACGCGCTGAGGCAATTTCAATTTCTCTATCCCGCTCCAGGCACTATCACGCCCCCGACGCCGACTATGACTCCCCTTCCACCTCCGGATATCGCTAGCCCTGTTCTAGATCCAGCTCTTTGTGCTCCGCAAGCAGAATCCACAGAAACTCGTCTTGCCTCCATAGAACGTGAGCTCGATCTGCTCAAAACCCAAAAGCGCACCAATCAGCCACCCGACGACGGACCTTCCAAGAAGCGCCGCAAGAAAAAGTCGACAAATTCCGCCGTGTACATTCTCAAATCAGCGGCGGGATTGAGTGAGGATCAGCTCTCGGTTAGAAAGGAACTCATGGTGCGTGTGTTCTCCTTCTACGCCCTATATAACTTGATGAGGTATTAGAAAATGGTCAAGACGGAAGGACGACGTTTCAATAGTCGACTCTGTGATTCCGACTCTACTAGCGACGATAGCGACGACGAATCCGGATCCTCCTTATCGCACGCATCTCTATCCTACAAGTTCTCTGCTACCGTTCTCGATGCCAACAACATCAAGATATTTGATCGCATTGCTAACCTGATCTGGTCTGAACAACATGTGCGTTCTTCTTCATTAACCCTATTGCCTTCGACGTTTCTGTGCCGACCCTGCGGCCATGTTAGGATCCTAAAAGCCCTACATATTCCCTCAATCACCCCACCGTCTCCTTTTCTCGTGACGACTTGCTGGCATTTGCAAAAACAAACTTTAGAACATGGAAAAACAAATGGCGCGGTGAAAATGACGAAGATGTTGGGAAGAAACAAGCGAAGGCGGCCCAGAGAGACCGCCAGGAACTACGCCGGAAGGAGGTAAGCGCCAGATTGACCGTTGATTTAATCGCTGACCGCCGCTTCTTAGCTGAAGGCGAATCGTATCAAAGCCGTCCCCGAGTACAAACGCAAATACAAACGCGATCCAATGTACATCTTGCAAACCGACTGGATGTCGGACGAAATTTCGGAACCCGATACTGACAACGAGAATGCCAAGGCCGAACATCGGCGCCGTCTCTCGAAAGCCGCTCATTTAGTAACTTCGCAGCAGGACAGCGACGTCTGGGAACGAGTCAGACCTGGTTTTCAATCGCTAGAGGTGTGTGCCAGGGCTCCCAGCATTTTGTCTGCCTCATACTCGATCCCAGATGAGCGAAATCAAAGACGAACTCGATCAAATTCTCAAACAACAACGCGAAGCAAAAACCAAGTCCCGAAAACGTGTTCGCGCTCGCGTTCCTCGTGTCAACCTCGGTAATACTCATGATCGCATCCCTTATGGCGGCACACTCTATCCCTTTATGATGTCGGAAGAATGGTACAACGAGCACATTGCTGGTGACGAGGAGAAGGAGCAGGAGATCAAAGTTTACACGGAGAACCCCACAGGCTTTGGTGACGTTTAGTGGTTTGAAATTTGTTATCAGTGCTATTGTGGAAGTATTCATCGCTATTATTTGCTACCTGCATCCCATTGTACTACCTCGCAATTATTATAACTGTTGTACAGCCGAAACGAGCTTTCAATTACATATTTCAAGTAAGCAAACCTAAATCAAACAACGGCAACATCCTACGAACTAATGTCAGATTAAGCTGTGGTCAACATATAAAGACATACACGCGTCAATCCGGCTGTGAACCAGATCTTGCGAGTCGGTCCCTCGTGAGACTCTCCACCCTCGCCGTCGTCGTCTTCCTCGGGGTCTGAATCTAAAACCTGTTTCTTGTGGTTTACCGTGAGACGGCAGGCTTGTGAAAGAATCTCGGACACAGGCACAAGTCTTGATGGGCCAGATTCGTTCCGCCGAAGAAAATGGCCATGTTCCCAAGCAAATATTTCCAGCTCCGGGCTGTTAAGTCCCTCGAAGTCAAGAGCAATGGCAAGAGTTAAGTTTGTGAGCACGTACTATTTCTCCCAAGGAGACATATCAAAATCAGTCAACCGACGCATCCATCGCATGTTGAAGAGATGATGAGGCTTCTCCAAACCAGGCTGTCGATGGGTAATGATATCGTAAACCTCCAACATATCGGGTTCCGCCTGCGTCGAGTTGAAGAATTGAATTTGATGCTTCCGTGAGCGATGTCGAGCTTGCAATTCGACGCCCGTCAAGGATGATATAAGGATGAACAAGAACTGAGCTGTGGAGAAAATGATGAGTCTCGTCGAGAGCGATGTCCGCATCACGGGAAACAATAGGGATTGTGGGATAGGTTGTGTTGTAGTAGGTCGAGAAGGGCGTTCTGGAATGGTACAGGAAGCTCTTTGGAAACAGCCGACCCGAGGGAGAAACGGATTCCGACTACAGAATACTTAGTAAATCCCGGGAAAAGCGAAGGATTTCGGGGAGCACTGACGGTCAGCAGATTGCTCCTCAATTTCCCGCGCCATAGACGCCACGGTGCCTCGTACATCTCCGTCAGTGGCAAGAATTATTCTTGCACTGTCAGCGGTGCACTGTTCTGCCGAAGTCAAACCCTCGACAGCTTCTTTCTTGCCCAGTCGTTCAAGCTTCGCAGATAGATTAATATAATAAAGTCTGCAGTTCAAGCACTCACAAGTTCGCGCAAGTTCGCGTCGCGGTAAAACTCCCGGAAGAATGTGACCTCCAGCTCGCCGTCCCCATGGTTGTTAGTATCATAACTCTTAAGAAGCTTGTTGAGTCTCTCGAACAAGAAAGTCCAAAAGCCGTAGACAGGTCCGAAGTCGCGGATGATTTGGAAGATGTGAGTCACGTAGTGAAAATTAGGCTTCACGAGGGTCGGGTGATTCTGGTAGTACATCAAGTACGAAGAGTCGAGCAATGTATAGAGGACATACCTTTAAAAATCCGGCAAGATAGTCTTCCAGCAGCTGCTGTGCACGCGGTAACGAATTGATGTCAATTGTACCGGCCAGTATAATCTTGCAGCACGCTGCGAAGCTCAAGAAAAAATCAGGATCGTCCTCGAACATCCGGATAGATTTGGGCAAAGGTGTCTCCTTCTTGTCAGCCTTGGTCGCTGTCTTGTTTGTAATGCGATTCTTCCGTGCCTTCTCTTTCTTGTTCCATAATTTCACTGACCGTTCGTAATCTGCAAGGGCAAGAGGGTACCATTCGGCCCATATGTGTGGTAGCTGGTGGACACCGTCAGTTAATGTAACAGTAGACACAGAAAGACTCACAAGGAGGGGGCAAATTACGAGGAGCATACCCTTCCTTTCGTCGGATGTCAAATTGCCGCCGGATGCATAGCCGACCTGGTTTGGGAGCCTCGCTACCCATGAAGGCATCTCCATCTAAGAGTTGTTAGCCATTAATATAACACTATGGGAAGGACACATGCTGCGTTTAAATAATCATGAATTTGATCTATCTCGCGAGTTGTTTTTTCGGTACGTTTGCGCAAAGCGGCAGGATCTCGGATCCAGCCATCAAGCCATTGTGTTTTAGTGATACCTAGTATACATGTTTAGTGGGCCCCTATCACAGTACGGAAACGTACCAAGAAAAATACAGTGCATTGGGTCGATGATGATCTGCCGAATGGGATCAAAGTATGGCAAACGAGAGAGTTCAAAATATCGTGTGCCATGCGCGCTTGCGAAGGCGTCCCGCGCCTTCTTATTGTCTTCGTTGATTGCTGAATATTCTTCTGAATGTTTTCGATGCTCTTGGTTCTCCCGCTTCGGAAATGCTGCAAGTGTTCAGTGGAATGAAACGCATATTTGGAAACAATACCGTCTACTTTGACACCTGCCGGCGTCTGGATATCCTTGTGTGTGATCTTGCAGCGGGTGCAAGGGAATTTGTTGGACTTGTGGTCGGAAAATCCCCCGACTTTGCACATTGCCGGGTGATCACAACATACGCAGACAAGAATAACTCGTATGCGACGTCCTCGGGATGTTTGGAGTCAGTCAAAATGAGGTCTCCTATTTCGACAGACTTACCGTTTGGAAACTTTGGGGTCTCGGCCACGATCCCCTTGTCATATAACATTAGTAGTTCAGTTACGGTTGATGCCATGGTTCTCTGAAACTGATCGCATGTCTCTTCATGAGGGCCGGGACCTAAGTGAGTCAATAGCAAATTTCTGGGACGATATCTACATATGGTGTAGTAAGTCGTACAATCTCGCTCAACAATGCAACATAACTTACCTTTTGTGCGCTGGAAGGCCCGTGACGCAAAAAGAGGCTGCACCGGTTGAATGAGTTCCGGCATCGTTGGTTCGGGTAAATGAAAATCTAAGATGCCCATTAGCTACCGATATCTTCCTTGAACTTGCACTTGCCCATCTTCTCCGAAACACAAGCCAATTCGAAGCTCGTCGGGGTTGGGGCGATCAGCGGCCGTATCAAAGAATTTGCGGCCATCTGGACCTTTCAAAGTTTGACATATTTCGCCGTCTTGAATGTCCGACATCTTCCCAGGTACTCGTTTGCGCGTCAAGTACGATTCGCAAGCGGCTTCGTTCCCTTCTCGATTCAAAAATTCAACAAGCTGAGTCGACAGCGGCAGGTAGGGGCCTTGCAGAACAGGCCGAGGTTTGGAATCAGGTTTTGGTCGAGTTGAATCCAACAACGAAGGGGCAGTAGTTCGGGCGGGCGGATCTTTAAAAAGTGGGATATCGCAATGGGAGCACTGAAGATTCGGGGAGGAATTTTCCGGGTATGCGCGACGACAGCTGGGGCAGATGGCACGAATTTCAAACTCTTCGTTGAGACCTGATTCTTTGAATGCTGTAGCGAGTGTGATGGGAACATTATTGTCGGAAGGAATGTGTCGGAGGGTGATGAAGATGTTTCGGAGAATTTTCAAGAGGAGAGCACAAGCGCGGTGAGGGAGGTGATAGTGCAGATGTAGCCATGCAGTCAAGAAGAGTATTATCTGCCAAAACCAGAAGGGTGACTCCTCGGCTTGTGATTCTCTTGGACGTGCAATAGCTTCAGATTCAGCGGCAGTAGAAATGCTGGAATCGACAATGGAGGGATTTGTTGGAATGTCTGGACTCGATGCCGGAGCTCCACTTTGAGGCGGAGAAGTCTCAGCAGACGCCGAAGAAGAAGGGAACGGAGGCTGGTTTAGCTGAGCATCAGGCATGTGAACGTCGACATCCATCTCTATATCTTCTTGCACTGGAAAGGAGCCCGGCATATTGGAGTATTGGATGTCGAGGCTTCAGCCTTCCGTTTTTTGGCCATGAATTTTCCAATTGAGACAGCCTGCCCGGATGGAGGTTGGTGCTCCCGCAACTTGCGCTCACGCTCGCGTTTTGTATTTCGGCGATCGGTGGTGCGAGGATTCTGCGTAGAACAGTTTAATGATTTGTGCTCATTTAAGTAACGTGGGTTTGCACGAACTCCATCGTGAGAGCTAGAGCCTGAATCCATCGCCAGAATCTGGGGAAGTTGGTGCGAGGCGGAGAAGTAGAATGACGTCTGTCAAGGCCTCGGAAACTAACCTGGACAAACCTAGCCAGACGTAATCAAGCTGACTTCGGCAGACGCGAAAGCTAGGTCTTCCGATTTCACTTTGACAAGGCTCGAAAAGGGTCTATCTAAGTGGTACAGATACATGCTAATTCTAGGTCTGGCTAGGTTACCTCGAAGACCTATACTCACTCGGACCAGATTTGTCCAAAACGCAGTGACTCTGTTGCTGACCGAGATATCGAAATACATCCAGATTTATTTTTCTCCTCCAGTACACAGGTCAGAAATACTACAGGGTATAATTTATGCTCCCAAACATAATGCGTCAGGTGTGATAAAGCTTTGCAGTTGGCCCCAGCAGCGGGATTCAGCTTTTTCAACATTCGCTGAACTGTTCGGGACTATCGGCTTTAATCGGCGTTGCCTATGCCAGGATCAAACGGGCCCCGCGGCCATCTGTCAATCAGCACGGGTGCAGACCTATGTACATAGGTAACCACAGACATGGTTAATGAGCCGTAATATTCAATACCCAGCTATCATTCTGTCTACGAGTTCAAACGAAGCTCAACCGCGCGCTATGAATACACTTGTGCACAAAATTCTTTGCGTCAGGAGAAGTCACAGAAAAAACCTGACAGCGGAGATCACGGATTGATGGTTACGGCATGCGCTCCAGTGTTGGGGGAATAGCGTTTACAGACAGGTTTTGATCGAGTGCCAGTGGTGCTCATTCGTTTGTGCTTACCTTTGTTTTGCTTCCACTTCGGCCGAATCTGAGTTTGCTTCCGCCACCTAGAGAACACCAGGAAGAAAACAGGGGGTTAACAGAAACTGAGGATCAAGACTCAGCTGCTACTTGCCCAGAGTTCGACAGGGCCGTGACTTGCGAGCAAGGGCCAAAACAAGAACTTGATGTGGTACGGCAACACCCCACAAAGTGGTGCTCCCGGCTTTGCCGATGACAGAATCATCAACAAACGTAAGCACAAATGAACGAGCACCACTTGCACCACTCAATCAAAACCCGTATATTGTTTCCAAAACGGCTGTAGTCGCGTCTTAGTAGTTAGTTTACTTGCGGTATAGAAATGCTGATACGAAAAAAAAAACCGTCCCCCATACAAGAGAGGGTGAGACGAGCCTAGAGTAAAGACTGGAAATTCCGATCGCCCAGAAATTACAGATATTGTACAAGTTGTTCTATACATGCGCGTGTTTGTTCACGGCGGGGTTGACGCCGCTGTACTGTACAGACCAACTTATACGACCGGAAAGCCCCTTCCAAAACTACACTTGTCGCCAGTATTCGCTAACACTGTGACGTCCTTGATAAACGGCGCGCCAAGTCTAAAAGTGAGTGATTTCAATGCTGATAGTTTTCGGCCAGAATACAGATTATGTGACTCACTGTTGCCTGCAGCTTTACCGGCGAGAAAGAAATTTTCAATCACCGTATAAACCCCAATGCCAAAGAAGACATCATTTGCTGCTCGTATCACTTCACACGCTAGTCCATTTCGATCCAGACCGAGCCTGCTCAGCATCCAAGTCACGAGCGAGGAAGAGAAGTCCCACTTGGGACTATAAAAATCGGCAGCGCTGGCCGGGAGCTCGTCGCGTGAAAAGGCCCAAGTGGGCTGAACCATTGAATTAGATCGAGTCGGGAGGGAACGATGTTGCTCACCTGGAACACCAGATCATGGCTATGGAAAGCAAGCACATGGTCCTTAAATATTAGCGCCATTCCGACGTGGAATTTCCGCAACTTGAGAAATCTCAGATGCATATAAGGGAGTAAATGAAAGAGAGATCACCTTTTTATCCACAAGCTTAATCGACGACTCGTACGCAGCCCGAGACATTGGATGTGCAGACGTGTGAGTTAGAAATTGCACCTAGATCCTCGTCAGAAACAGTGTCAAGCATTAAACAACCTGAATACCATCAAAAAAAGAGCCCCGAGATTCAGAATGAGACCGCGATATGTGTATTCAATGCCGACCAGAGCCAGCTCGCCGAGACGGCTGGTAGCATTCTTCTTGCCAGTGGTCCGCCACATAGGAGGGTAAATAGATCCCTGAGACTTGTTGGTGCCGCGCTTGGCAGTACAGGTGGATTCAATGGAGTATGGAAGCCCGCTGCGAGCCGGGTGAGCCAGGGGGAAGCGTTTTTGTTCCTTCTCTGTAGCGTCGATATCGATAGCGCAAATCACCACGTGATGTTGGTTCGTCTTCTTGCTTCTTGCTCTTTATTACTCCCGTCTGCGCAGCTGCTTACTCTGTTGAATGCCCGAGAGCAGGGAGTCAGAGTGCTCGTTCATCATCTGTGAGACTGTGACGAGTACTTCGATCCTATCCTGGTTGAAAACGGCTCCCTTCCGCTCGAATGTCAAAGAATTACGGCAACGCGGACCGGAATTGGGCCGATTGGGCTTGCGGAAAGTTGCAAGTTGTATTCGTCGAAGTTGTCATCACGGAAAGTTGCTGCTGGGTCGAGATGCAGGTAAGATAAGTTGTAGCTGACAAGAGTTGTACACCGAGCAAGTTGTAGTTGTCCTCACAGGCCTAGGGGCAGGAAGTTGTAGATTGCAACTCTTGGAGTTGTCATCGAGGAGAAGTTGTCAACTCAAAAGTTGACCGTGTAAAAAGTTGCATAGAATTGAGTTGTATGTAGTTGAAGTTGTCTCTAGGCAAGGTTGTCTATGAAGGCCGCCATTGGACTAAATTCATTTGATATTGCACCTCACCTAATTTCCTTGCAAATCCTTGAGCATCTGTGTGATTCCTTGTCTTTCCTTGTACATCCGGTTAAATCCTTGCCTTTCCGCCTGTTTCCTTCAAGTTCCTCGTGTCTGTCACGGTGAATCCTGAGGAATCACGATGAACGGCAAGGAATTCCCGAGGATAATTCCGCAGGAATTCCTTCAGGATTCCTTATACATTGGTTTCGCATCAAAGCACGCTGGCGATTTGTTTTTGCGTTCCTCGCTATTCCTGATGATTCCTGTTGATCGGCATCTGGAATGCCGTACCTATCCCGTAACCCAACCACCGTTAAGTATCGAATACAAGACGCGAGTCGGGTCGTTCAACGTCGCCCCCAGCACACTGATTCTCTACACACAATGCACTTCAACTTCCGCCTTCCATCTCGGGCAGCCTGTATCGTTACCGACTGCATCCAAACTTGTCTCGGCTTTGTCGCCGAAAACCCTGATGGTACCCCAAAATATTTTGTGCGTTGTATGTTCTTCCATTTGCTTGCATTGAACGAACTGATACAGGACTTTGACAACCCGGAGACGATCTGTTTCTCCTGCGGTCATCCCTACTTGGTCCACACGATTCAATTTTCCGACCTCACCGAACAAAACAAGATGTTCGCCCGCGGCGGAACGAGTGATGGCCGTTGTGCCTCGTTCTGGTCGGTAAGTCCAATTTGTGTCGTGTATGCGTGCTATTCTATTCTGACTTCTTTCAAGGCAAGTGTTACTTGGACCATGCGTTTGATTTGTATTTGTGGTGCCCGTTGGTCAGCTCACGCTCAACTTGTTCAACCCGCAACGTGGGTATTTTCATCATTACGCGATGTTCATTGATCCGTTAATTTAATCAAGCTTAACCACTACCGCGACCACCACCACTTCGGCTGTACCTTCCGGGACTCCCTCTCATTCGCTTCCCCAGCCTGTCCCTGTTGCAGCATCTTCTACCGCTTCCTCTGTCATCGTTCCCCATCGCCCTGTTGTTGCCTTCACCGGTCTCGCTCGGCCTTCGACTGCTTCCGTTCAACAGGCTCGTCAGGCTTCGATTCAACGCAACTTGCATGGATTGGGTTCTGGTTCATCGGCGTTGACTCCGACTTCGCCTCCGAAAAAGAAACGCAAGTCTGGTCCGCCCCGCTCGTACACAGACACCCCGGCTTCTACTAGTAGTACAGCGTTGAACGACTTTGCGGTAACCAGTGCGCCGACCTCAGCCACTATCTGGTGCGGCATTTTACCGAAGGTGGTACGTAAACAACTGCTTGAAAGTGTTTTAAATAATTCGTTGACCTGATTCATTTAGCTTGATAGCTCTGACTTCAACGATCCTCTGGACCTCTCTCCACGCCTCTTCTGGAAGAGTGCCGAAGAGATTGAAAACGCCCAACTGACTCTCAAGAATGCTCGTCTTGTTTTTACTGTCGACGTCTCTACAACCGGCCCCATTTTCGAGGCGATCGAGCTTGGGTTTCAGAACCATTGTGCGACCAACAATATCGATTACATTGCTCCCACTGTCAATGCGGCTGTTCCGAGTCCGAACACGATGTCGTACGTGCTGCTGGGGCCTCGAGGACGGTGAGTTTTATTCTCGGTATTGTCATTAGGGCAGGAGACTCACATCATTGACCCCGAAGTTCCAACGGGCGCACTTGGATCGAGGATCCGAAGTCTCTCACACGCTTCACTTCACCTTGCAGGCACTCCGAAGTGCTCCTTACAGTCACACTCCGAACAATCTCGGTGATGGGGTCTTTGTTTTTCTTGGTGCGTCTTCCATATTCACATATGATGAAACGAACTCTGATATTCGGACAGCACCCCGCCACCGCAATCTATTTGCCCCAATCGACTGTCTTTTTGGGCCTACCAGCCGCCTCCCCGATCACGTTTTGCCGCACCGTTGCTTTGGGCAGCGTGTCCTCCACTCTATCCTTCCTTCTCTTAGTGGCGATCCCGATCCCGTGTGCGGGAAAGCGTGCACAACTCTGACGACTTCCACTTCTGAACCTGAAGTCGGAGTTGTTTCTCGATCAGTGTCCCCGGAGATCTTTGAGGTTCCGGACAGTGACGACGAGGTATGTCCTACGTCCATCGAATAAAGATCAATTGTGTTTAGTGTTTCTCATCTTTCTAGTTCCCCGACATGTTGATTGATTCGGTGAGCATTTACTTTGAAACAATTGTTCTATTGCTAAAACTACTAATCAATACAGGTTGCTGTCTACCAGAGCGATAACGGGACTGAATCGCATTCAGGTCCAGCAGCATCCATCCAATCGGCACGCACAGTACGTAGTTTTCTTCAATCTTTTGGTTTTAACCGCTTATACTGAAAATCTAGATCGTCACCCGTGCTGCGGCCCGTCAGCAGTGGCAAGAGGTGATCTATTCGTTGTCTTATGCCACATATTCTGACATTTACATACAGCAAGCGGCGGCGGCAGCTGTCCCAATCTCAAATGTTGCAATCTTTGTTCCCGGACCACTCCTCTTGTCGGCAATGGAACTTGCGCCGGTCAATATTAAGGCAAGTAAACTATCTCCATCTCTATTTTTATCAAATCCGTTAAAATTCCTTCAGCCGCGTTCGTATCTCGGACCCATGGCTCCAGTCGACCTCACTCTCCAACACATGCCGGGCTCTGGACCCTGTAATTTGGTGGCTTGGCAAAACCATCTTCTCGGGCCGCGGGACATGGACGATCATATCGTCATCACTGCCAGTTCTGTTGACGAGGGAGCCCGAGCTCTCATCACTCTGTGTTTCTGGTTGTGCTCGCATCCAACCAACTTGAAGCTCAAGGAAGTTCTCACGGAGCAGTTTGCCTCTCCCCGACCGAAAATTGACAATGCGCATCTCGGGAATAAGGGCCTGTTTGGTCTTCGAGCAAGAATGTAAGTTTTTTTAAAAATTTCTATAACATTGATGCTCAGCTGATGGGCTCACGCTTCAGCGGTCCGGGGATTGGCAGAGGGCCTCGCAACGAGGTCGTTGCGGAAGCTCTCAAAATATTGTTTGCAGACGGCCGATTTTGGACTGAACGTGAAGGGTATCTAACTCTTCGCCTTCATCCGTCTTGTACGCCTATCCCCTATCGTTTCTGTATTTCCAAAGCCACCGGGCTTATATTTCTTCTTCACTTCCTATTCATCGGCGCTCCACTTCCGGCGTCTCCCTTCCTTTTTTTGACTTTGTTCGACGGTCGTGCAATTGCGTCTAAATTTGACGTTGATTTTCTTTCCACATTCATCTCTCACACTTCACTCGGCCTCATCAAGCGTATTGTCGGCGGACCTTTGGATGCGCCATTGTATTCCTCTCAAGGCGAGTTTTGCGAGGAGTATCAGTACCTAGTGAATATCCCCGGCCTCGATGTGAGTTCAATAATTCCCCGACTGAACTCGACGTCGACTTTCACTCATCCTGCTCCACAGCCGAGCATGATCTCTACACCTCGCTCAAAGGAGGAGCAGCGAGGGGTAGCTGAAACTGTTGTCAGCTTTACGACACTGGGATGCGTCGACATTGAGCACCACCCGGATTTCCTTGGGACTAGTGATGGTTTCAATGTTATTGTGGAGCCTTTCGGAGGGCAAACCCGCCGCCATCATATTTTGGAGGTGAGGGTGACGCCTTCAGATTTATTTGCTTTCTGATTTCACTTTCAGTGGTTTGCGACACCGTGCATTGAGCTCATCAAGGCTACCTTTGACCGACAGGTCAAGAGCGGTGTTGATATTTTCCGATTTCTTGACTTTGTGGAGACCAATCCCGAAGATGACCCATGGGGGGATAATATCGAGACGGTGGGGCTTATCAGCCGCTTCTTCTTTCACTATCTGTTGGAGTCAGGGCATCCCCGAGATTCGAACAACGTCATAAGCGCATTGGTTGATTCTGATACCACCCTTGCTGCTACTGACTCCGTTCTACGGGCTCGCCTCTTTCTTGCTGTCGCAACAGGATCGACTCTCCTCCCTGTCAAGCCTACTGGTTATAAAATCAAGGTGCGAGTTATTGCACTTCACTAAGTTTGTAATTTTCCTGAGTTTTCGCAGTGCCTCGTCACCCATGATCATTCCGAAGACTACCCCACCGTTGATGAAGATGGCAATGACGACTTTGGTCCGGATGTCGTTATCAACTTCCAGTCTTGCTTCCAAACCTTTACTCTCACCAATAATGCTCGCCTTCGACACCTCCTTATCTCAGAGAACCCGGAGGAGGGGAAGGACACTGCGTTTGGCCGTGCTTTTCACGCCCAGCTCCTAGTGGCTTACAATTTTTATACCTCACAGTAATTAGTGCAATGATTTGCGATGTAGCCGAGCTCATTTGAAATAATCAAGCGACTTCAGGGCTCCCTGGTGGTGTGAAATCTAAGTTTTATATAAAGCGTCTCAGGTTTATGTGCAGTGCCTCTTTGATATGAATCGGCCATCGACTCGACAGAGTCGTAGGCTTCACGGCCAGCCTGCGTCTCCACCTCAACCGCTGCCTCAACGGCGCAGTACTCCACACACTCGTATTCCACAAGAGGACATGGACGCTCCAGAGTTGCACACTGACTCAGATAGTAGGATAACTCTGCAAATTTAATCGAATTATTTCTAAGTTGTCATTGATATAGCTCCCGTTGATGTAGCACGGAATGATTTGGCTGCAATCCAGGAAGAACAGGGCAATATTTCAATGGAGTGCGCCTATCTATTTGATTTTTTCGGTTGTTTTTAACGCACCGTTCGATCTAGCGATCAATTGAACTTTGATAATTGGCCCCAGACCTCGTCGGGCGAGGATATAGCACTTGCTCTGAGCCCTAACACTCAAGCTACTTTTCGTCAATTAATGGATGAATCGGATCTGCAGTTCATAGAAGATCCGATGTCTGCGTCGCCATTCTACCCTCTGGCCCCCATTTCTGAACCTTCTTCGAATTCTTCCCCGGTGAATCATGCTGGCCATCACCATCATTCCATCGTCTCTTCGTACAGCTCCCCAAATATTCATTCTCCTCGCGCCCGTTATCCCGTTTCTCGCACGGCATCTTTCGGTAGCAGTTCACTCGGATTCCCTCTTGGCTTGGAGTCTCCAGCTTCCCCTGCGCTCGAAGCATCTCAACAGACGCACTCTCCTCAGATCAGCGAGCAGTTTCCGCCAGTCAATACCGAAAATCGGCTTGTCGCGCTGCCTTCTCGGATCGGAAATGGAAGCCTAGCCAACTTACGGGAGCGGGAGCGCCAGCGGCGTACTCCTGCTCTGCCTCTCTTCATTCCATTCCCCGATACTCCCTCCCCTGCAACTCGACTTGACGCTGCTATTTACCTTGGGCTGCCATTGGGAAATCCTTCGCAGCGCGGCTTCTTGGAGCTCGTCACAATCGCTACCGCAGCTCCATCCCTGAGCGATCTTCTTGGTGCTTTGTCTAGACATGGAAGTACCGCAGCAGCTGTATTGAATAGAATCTACGGCGAGCTCGACCAGATCGAGTACCATATTGCATGCTCACAGCGATTGCTCGAGGTTCATGATTCATCGTACAGCATGCTCCAGAATGGATATTTCGAACAGGGCTCTCTGCGCACCCATTTTTCGTCTTCGATGGTTGTTGTTCCTGTCGCTGGGCATACTCCTACGAGCCGCGAAATTTTCCGACTTCGCAATATCGACGAAGCGATCCCTTTTTTCGTGCTCTACATTTTCCCTTCTGTGAGTTTGTCTATTCAGTTTGATGCTCGGTTTGATTCAATACCTTTCAGAATCCGATCGCCTCTACGATAGGAACTACACCCGCGCCTCGGGCGCCAGGAAGCAGTCGGCCTGCAAGTCGCTCGATGTCACGCACCCCAAATTATCTTCCATCTCTTCCTCTTCAACGCAGCTTGGCCAATCTTGCTGTTGTGTGTTTAGCCCTCGACACGCACTTCCTCCCAGAAGGTCATCAGCTGGCTGCACTGATGGAAGATAACGACAATAGACCTAGATTCGGGGTCGCATACATGCAAATTCGACAGGTTATCATCCTCGAAAGCATCCTCTCGCGCCCAGGTAACCTCATTCCAACCCCTAGTACTGATTTCGCTCCGTCAGAGAGCGTTCCGCTCTGGGGAGGACTCAAGCCGCATACCTACCGGAATTACAAAACGTTCGCAAAAGACGCCCGTGGAACATTGATTCATTTACAGGATCGCAAGAACTCCGGTGTCGTAGCGATCTCACCTGTTGAGCAGCGAAAAGAGGATGAGTTACGCCGCTTTCTAGTCGTGTGCTTTGCACCATCCCTAGCTACGTTGGAAACGGTGGAATCTCTCAATCAGGCCGGCGGTTCCGCAACTGCAATCCTTATTACGGCGGCAGTCAAAGCGGTGAGGGGTAGATTGGAAACTTACCAGTCCGGTGCTCGTCCCTTCCGAGAGGCACCTGTTACTGTAATGACGGTAGTTTGAAGACCTTTGATTTCTAGAAGTTGCGCTATGGTGACCTTGAAACTATACTTTCGCATTCACGTATCTATCAAACCTAATATCCGGTACAACTTCAGGTTTTCTAGAGGGGATTGGGCGCCTAGTGTTATCCAAATGTATAACCCACTTAAAACATTACCAATACATCCTCTTGTGAGCTCAGAAGTATTCTCTCTCTAATTGCTTTGCCGCACGAGCGCGAACAATGTTCATGTAACAGAAAGTACGCGGTCACGTGACCGCGTGACCTGCTACCTTGTTCTGTTCTGCTGGAAGGGATCGGGCGTCTAATGCAAACTGAATGCATAGTCATGTTAACTACTATCAAATAGACCTGTTTGCCCTGCCAAAAGTATTCTCTCCATCATTGTTGTCGCATACAACCCATTTCCTTTCTGGATAATCTTTTCGCTCACGAGTTGGGGAAATTGCAGTTCCGCAGGAAGGGATCGTGCATCTAATGAAAACGGAGCATATATTCTACTTCAATAATATTAAAGGTGTGTCTTACATGTGCTGGAAGTATTCTTTCTGCCACCGTTCCAATAAAAACCGATGTTCAACTTTATACTTGTTTGGTCTTCTCGTAACATGTCGGAAAGCATAGTTTCATGAAAAGGGATTGAACGTCTAACGAAATTCAACTGCATAAACTTGTTACAGAGTGTCAAATACACCCCTCTGGTAGTCTAGAAGCATTCTCTCTTCCACCGCCGTTGTGCAAAATCGAATTTCCTTTTCCGGTAGGTGTATGTATTTGACAGTTCAGAAAAGTGCGACGTTCAAGTGTCTGATGAAAACAGGGTCTGTGATCCTGTGTATAGAACTAGATAGAGTGTATGCAATTATTACAAAACTAATTTATAGGAGTCAAAGCGAGCCGCTTGTCCGCACTTAGCCGCTTCTTTTTCGGCTTCCGCACATTGCTTGCTTGCGGCTCATTTTCGTCATTCCCATCGCGGGAACGCTTTCTTGACACGCTCTTCGCATATTCCTCAATCTCCTCATGAAGACTCGCCGCTTCCTCCGCACTCAGTGCGGCGCGCCGTGCCCCTGGGAGTACGGGAGGAAGCATGCGGTTCTTCAGATCACGAATAGCGTAGTACTCTGGCAAATTTGGATCGCCATAGCACGGTACAACTCTGAACAACTATTGTGAGTGGGTTTAAAGACAATAGGCACTTCAGCTTACACATCGGAGCTGCCGATCCGCACAAGGTGTGCGTTTCCGCAGTATTCCAGAGGTCCAATAGCGACCTTACGAGTCTGCTGAACGATGTAGGAGAACAGCATATGGCGCCGTGCATCGCCAGTAATCTCAGTCGGAATTATCTTGTCGCTAAGAACATGATAAGGTTAGATATTAATAACATTGATAGAGGGTGAGCGCACGGAGTATCAGGGCAGCCTTGTGAGTTTGTGGGAAATGGGGTAATTGACCACAATTGTTTCTTCGCCCCTCTATAGGTGTAGATGTGGCGGCGCGGTAGAGAGAGAGAGCTGGCGTCGTCACTTGCCAAGAACAGTGGAGTGTAGTGATGAGGACGTAGGAAGGTAGGTGAATCCAACAGTTCTGTAACATAATTAGACCTCGGCAAGCAGAACCAAACTCAAGATGTACGTACCCTCGTCAGTGAATAAAGCAGTGAGCGGGTCAGATTCATCAGAAAGAGTACCTCCCATTTCGATCCATGCCTCTCGGCCGAAAACGAGGTGGCCGAGGTTGTGAGGGAGTTGAAGACCGATGGAGACGAGGGACGGTTCGAAGACATCGTACAGAGTCGTGGTTTCATCGCGGATCCACAGATCCTCGGAGGATAACTCGGCGACTTTGGTCTGGAGAATCGGTGATGAGTTGAAGGTGGAAGGTAGAACAAGAACTTACTTTATACTCGTCAACGAGAAAGGCCATTCGTTCGGGGAGCCGAGTGCGATCCTTGGCATAGACGTGTAGCCAATCTATGTACTTCAACCGCTGTTGTTTAGTTGGAGCGAGATAACCGTCGTGAAGAGCGGGTCGCAGCAGCTCCCTGTAATCATGTTCAACAAATTAGTAGTGATCGATCATTAAACTGACGCACTCTAGTCCAGTTTCCGAGCGATGAAGGTAGCAGAGATATGCTAGAGCAATACGGGTTGCGCGTGATGGGTTGGTGAATACTTCGGCCTCGGTCAACTGCATGGAGAGACCTGTTGACCGGTGAATAACGTGTAAAAGAGATATCAAGAGGGACGCACCGGCCAGGAAAAACAACTCGACAACAGTGTACACCCCAATCCCGGGAAAAGTCTCGTTATTTGCTCGCATAACTTCGCAAGCCAGGCCACTCCGATCACAGTTGACGCGCTTGCGGATCCACTTCGCTAAATCAGCAAGAAAAGACCACTCGGGACTGTAAAAGTCGGGAGGAGGAGGAGGTAGGTCGCTGCGAGACTTTGCCCATTTTGGCTGTGGGCCTTTGGTTAGCTCAGATAGATTCAGAGAGAAAACAACGTACTTGAAATACAAGATCAGAGCTCAAGAATACAAGAACATGATCTTCAAACACCAGCGCCAGCCCGACGCGTGCTCGCCGAACCTAGTCCAGCTCAGCCATGGATAGATGAATTGCATGTAATCACGCACCTTCTTGTGTACAAACTTTATAGTTGACTCATAGTCCGAACGCGGACAAAACAGCGCAGAGGTGTGGGTAAGCCATTGAATCTATGAAACAATATGCAGTGAGAGAGAGCGAGAGAGCGAGAGAATATATGTAGCTACACTGAGATGAAGAGCTCCAAGATTGAGGATCAATGACCGATATGTGTATGACATATCCTTGAGTTCGAGGGTGGTAAGCGGGTCGGGATCGGCAGGTCCAGCAGCCTTGGTAGTGTGCCACATGGGAGGATACACAGGTCCCTGAGCCAGGTTTGTGCCGCGCTTAACAGTGCAAGTCGAGTCGATTTGATACGGCAAGCCGAGGGAAGCAGGATGGTCTTTAGGAAATTTCCCCTCTTCTGCTTCAGTTGCGTCGATGTCGATGCCTAGCAGCCGGAGCTTGATACCGGCTTCAAGGAGCTCTTTGAGACGCTTCATAGCGGCTAGAAACGATGCCTTGGACTCCCGGCATTCAGGCATAGCAAGGGACGCGAGAGGCGGAGACGAGGAGGTGGTGGGAGAAAGCAAAAGATCAACTTCACGTGATCGTGAGCTCTCGGCTTTCCCTCCGACGGCTTGATGCACCGACATCCGATGACAGATTTCAAGCTGTTATCCGGATCTAATCTTCCTTTCAAGCCCTCGTCTCGTCTCGTCTCGCTACAATGTCCCTCTCCGATGCACAATCTATTCCACCTCTTCCTTCCCTGAAACCCAACATCAACTCAAACCTCAACATAGAAACTCTCCCCCTTATGACTCTGGCTGAACTTGCGATTCATGAAGACGAATATGAATTTGGTCCACAAATCCTTGTGGTATTGAAAGGCAGATCTGTCTTCCCTCTTTGAGTCCAACTGTAAGAACTTGGCATTTACAGGGCTGGTGTTCGATGTGACTCGGTCACAGGAACTCTTTGGTCCAGCCGGGTTGTTCAAGGCCTATCCTACGAAGGATATCACTTATGCATTGGCCAAAGGGAGCACATTCGAAGCAGATACTCAGGTCATTGGGACGTCAGGACTTACTGTGAGGGAAAAGGAAAATTTGGAACGTTGGTTTGTTATGTTCAAGTATGTTTGTTTCTTGCCTAGGGTTTGGGTTTTGCACTCATAGCTTCGATAGGAATAGATTTGAAATCATTGGGAGGACAGAGCAGTTCAACGGTTGAACTAATTGTTTATCTCATCGGTTCTTGAAATAAGTACAATTTGTAGTTCATTCCGATTCGCGCAAGTTTATCACGCGGTTCAATCTTTATTCGTTAAATGAGGTAGCTGCCCAAGGCACTTCAAATCTTTTCATACATTCCTCTGTACAATGCTACGCAATAAGATACATATCTCTAGTTAATTACTCCCTGTTGAATTTCCTGCGCAATCTCAAGTGCCCGAACCCAGACCAATCGTCGAACATTCATGTTTCGAGAAAAGAGATCGACAGATGCGCTTAAATGCAGATCTAGGAGCTGAAGCTGTCTGGGAGTAAACGGACAACCAGGGGGCTCGCACAAAACTTCCGAAAGGTTTGCGGGGGTGCTGGACGACGCAAATGGGTCAGTGTTGTTGGTGCGCTCGTCTGGATTGTTCTCAAGCAAATGAGCCATTAACTCCGGCTCCGCATTCGCCTCCCAGTCGATCCCATACTCATTAATATCTTCAATTTCCTCGTCCTCGGCAGCCAAGAAGGAAGATATCCCCCGTGGACCCTCCCGCAACATCCCGAACGTGAATAGATCGCGTGGACTGCGTTCACGTTGCCGACGCACCGTAAGCTGGTGCGAATTCCAGGCTTCGCACCAGTCCTGAGCATCGCGATTGATCGACGCAAGGAATAGATGGTGAAGGAGCCATATATGACCCGGGCGCGTGGGGTTGAGGCCGTGGTTGGTTTCCAAATCAAGAAAGAAAACTTTCCATTTCTTTCCGAAGCCATGCGTGACGTCGTACCACAGACGTTCGATGCGTGTGTTGTGGACGCTTCTGATAATAAGAAAATCAGTAGAAGTTGGGAAAGCGCTGTGCTGAGTAAAACTTACCGTCCCCAGATGAACGAGCCTCGGCCAGAGCCTTTAACCTGCTCCATGTACGCCGCCACCTCGATGTTTTCAACCCCATGATCGCCTCGCATACGGCTGGGACAGCCGTGAAGGGCAATAATGTCCAGCAGCAAACGTAGAACACTGGATCCTCGGTTGTTGTTGTGCACGCGGATGCCGAGCACAAACCGAGAATAGCCGTCAATAATGCAGTGTATGACGATTTTGTAGCGAATGAGGCCTTGATGCAAAGTTAGCTCAATAAAATAGATTGTGATTTACAGAGAACCGACCGTGTTGACCGTCAAGATGAGCGAGTGACATAGGCCCAGGGACACGATATTTCTTGCGGCTGATCTGGCGATCACCGAAGATCGCGGGAGCACCGTGTACACGCAAGTATGAGTTGGTAATTCGATCTCGAGGGATACGGTACCCTTGAGATTTCAAATGACCGCGAATCATGCGACGCCCGAACTGGGGAAAAATTTCCAGCGTCTCCGAAAGAAGTCGATCAAGCTCTTCGTCCGAAATAACAGAGACAGGGGGTGCCGTCGAGGTGTGAATGATTTCGATTTCGCCGTTAGGGTTCGTTTGTGATTGAAAAACAGGTGCACCGGGTTGAACCAGTCCAGCTCGGAGAGCAGCCCGCCGTACAGTGCGCGCGCAAACACCAAGCTCGGGAGCAATCCCTGTTGGCCCTCGGAGATCAAGTGCAGCACAATGGCGCACAAGATTTTCAAGATATTTGCGGAGGAGCCGATGGTTTGGCCGGATGGTACGTAGATGTTTTCGGGGCAAGTTCAGTAAATCTTTCTAGCTGCCTTTTCATTGTCGGGGATCTACCGCCTCTTGAAGGTGAGCTCGTCAACGATGATGGATTGGTGGTGTAGTACAGTACATATACTCGCAGCCGATGTATTGCTTGCTACAACCCGGCACGTTCCGAAACGGGACCACGCTGGGCTTAATATTATCCTGAGTCTTATCCTCAAGAATTGGGGATCGATTTCGACTCGAGGCCGACCACGCCGACCGGTACGAACATAACGTGAGACAACGAGGGGAGGAGCATCAGCGGGATCCATTGATTGGTGGCATGCGAGATCGAGAGCAGTCACCATGTCAGTGATTGAGGTCTGGAGAGTCGCATATTCGTCCGCAGGAAAGACAGATCGATGCTTTCAAGAGGGATTTAGTATCAGAAGTAACAGAGAATGAATATTCATACCATCTCCGCTGCCGAGGCTAACGCTAGCGCCCGATCTCTAACAGCATTCAGACTTGGAGGGTCTCCGACCATAGTGCGCAGCGCAGAAAGAACGTCGTCGTGAAGAGCATGGTAGGCGTCTCGCAGGTTGTTGAGCCGTTGGTCAGTGTTCATGGCCGCAGAAAGTTGAACTCAAGTCGAGCAGAAGGCGCACAACAAAGTTAGGAAGAAAGAAGAGTGAGAGCTGTGTAAAGACACTGAGATTGCGGCGCGGGAGCTGATCCCAATCAGCTGGGAATGATGAGGAATCTCAATGAATGCAAGTTCAAGCTCAGAACGAGTCGGAATGTCAAGTTCAACCGGAGTTCGAGAAATATCAGGAATGAGCCGGAATCCTCAGGAATGCTGAGGAATGAATTCTGAATGCTTCGAGGGGTAAATGCAGGAATCATCAGGAAATCCTCAGGACCAGCGATGATATGCACGGATTCGAGAGGATACTGGAGGATTGACGAGGAATCGTAAGGAATCGTAAGGAATCAGGCGGAGCCGTAATGATGGCCGAGGAAACAAATGCAAACTGCTATTTTGTCCGGTACCGGCCACCAAAGTTGTCCCCATTTTATATCCAAAATCTTGAAGTTGTCGCTAAATTCTACCTAAGTTGTCAATAAATTGTCCAATATGTGCGGATTTATTTTTTTTGACAGTATGTTAATTATGGTGATCATATGGCACATATACTGTATAAAAATTCAAAATCGACAACTTGACCATTTTTTGAGTAAATTGGCAGCAACTGAGACATTTTTCAGACAAAATATTGCCAACTCAAAGTGTTAACAACTTTCGGGGCATACAACCGACTTCGCCGCAACTTGGACAAGAGGAGGTCGTCCGAGTAAATCCGGATATCATGCCTTCCCTCGGCCGATGATCGGTGGTCGGTCCGAGCTCCTTCAGATTTCTTGAACAGGCGGCACCTAGTTTTCCTGTAATTCGTTCAATTCGCAACGTATTCGTTAGCTTTAAACTCAGACCCTCCCATTTTGATACATTTTAAACATATTTATCTCTTCAGAATCATCGGAATTTGAGGAAATAAAGTCGTACGCAAGAATTGATTCAACGGGGACTTGAGCCGGTCCCACAACAAGGCCAAACAAGCGCGTCCCTCCGCTGAGTCGACACGTCCTGGGGCGCGCCCTCTGTCCTTCCTTCTTCATTAACGACCATGACACTTTTTTCCTTCCTTGATAACGACTTCTTCAATCTTCAAACTGTTGATTCCTCCGCTCCTTTGCCTGCCTCCGAGTCTTTGCCTCAGGTGCCTGCTCTGCCTGCTACGACCGCGACTCGGACACGACCCTTTCCTGCTCTACCACCCGATGTCCCAGCTGCCTCATTGTCTTCAAGCAATAGCTCTCTAAATCCTTCGCTCAACCTGTCTTCTCCAATCTGTGAATCCACTCCGTCATCCAGCCAGTCAAATGCACGCTACATCCCCAAGTCATTTGTGTATAATACTCCCCTCAACTTCAATACCTTTGGCGCGGTCTATGACTCCGGATACTCTTCTCTGTCCTCACGTTCGGTGAACTACCACACTCCTTTGACTCCAATGACGCCTCCTTCTCCAATCTCACACACCCAACCAACTCCCTGTGAAACGTACCTCCGTCTCTACGTATCCGGACACCTGGAAGCGCGCAAAGGTCAATCCAGCAACTGGGAGCTGAAATGTACTGCTTGCGAGAAATGGATCGGGACATCTGTCCCTTCTAGACGCCCTTTGTCAATTCCCAACCACTTTGCTGTCCTGGAAAGTCATTCTCAAGGTCGCAACTGCACCATACGCCCTCCCAGAGCTTCGACCGCACCACCTATTCCTTCTCCACGCAAGGCCGCTTCCTCCTCCGTGAATGAAGTCCCGAGCGACGATGAAGATGACGATCCATTTGAGTTTCAGTGAGTCGAATCCATTTCGTATATACACGACATCTAACTATACCAAGATATGGCCGTTCTTCCTCTCTCCCCCCTGACGCGTCGTCGATTTCGCAGCCCGCCCTCACCCCAATGGTCATCGTCCAAACTTGCCCTGGAAGTCCAATCAATTGGCCAGTCAATATCGGTTCGTTCGCGGAGACGTTCCCGTTCCATCGAATCGGTGTACAACCGGGCTCCCTCTCCTTTGATGTCGAGATTCATAGCCGCGGAACGAGGGTTGTTGGGTTGTCTAAGCAGTGCACCGGTGAAGCCCAACTCGATGGCTGCTGTGCACATTGCGCAAAGATTCCGGCGGAAGTACAGAAACTGGTGGACCTTGCAATGCAGGTAGACTCGCGTTTGAACCATAAGTATTTGAGCTGGCTTCAAATACGGAAGCTGCTCTCGGATCGGACGGAGGAGGCGCGAAAATGGCGCCTCAAGGTAATTTTGCTGCTTTCGTCGAATTGCAAAGTTTGATTCACGCATTTGCAGAGCTTGAACTCCGCACGTAACTTCGCCACAGCCGTCCGAAGATTGGCGGACTACGGCCGATTCATGGAAGCGATTGTTGAGAACAATCTACCGCGGCTTCATCAGCTCATAAGTGTTGGGTTCCGCCGCGGCTCGAGTCCTAACGCCCTCGTTCGGATGATCCAGTCCGCGCTCGAAGGCGTTTATCAGCCCCGTCCCGTCTTGGACTCGCGCACTCTCGACATTGCCCTTCTCATCTTTCGTCTCGGTGGTCGCAAACTACTGTATGCTGTTAACCATGGACTCGGACTCCCCTCCCTTCGCACCTTGCGCAATCATATGGCTTTCACCAAGGTCATGCCGACCGTTGGCATGATCTCCGTCGAAGACATCATTCACAACATCCGCGAGGTTGTCTTGAAGCCTCGAGAAGCTGCCGCGACTCCACAGCCCCTTCGTGGCGTCAATCTTCTCATCGACGAGGTCGCGCTCGAAGAGCGTGCTTGTCATTTTCGTCATAACAACAGCGTTGGCGGTCTGTGCTGGCGCCACTCTTCGAAAGTTGATCTGCAGCTCAAGACGTACGACGATGCTCTGAAGATCGCGGAGAAGATCAAGTCCGGGGAAGTTCACCTTGGAAAGGAGATGACGGTCGTCTCCGTCTCATGCTTTGGGGAGTCGGGTACTTACCCTATCTTGGCTCTCCCGACGTGCAAGTCGGTTGGTCCCGCCGAATCCAGCATGATCTATGAGACTGTGACAGAGGCTTGGGTTGAGCAAGCGGGTGCAAAAGTAGGAATGCCATGGTCGTGGTCCACGGATGGCGAGGCTTCTCGTCGCAGAGCAGGTTATGAGCAGTTTGTACGCCACAAGCTCGGCCCCACCTCTCCGCTATTTGGTACCCTTGCCGGAATGGCTGGGCTCAACATCTTCACTGGTCTTCACAGCGTTACGCTCGATTTTGATTACAAGCACGTCTTCAAGCGTAAGAATATTTCGCTTTACTTTAACTGATGCGCTTGCTGAATTCATACAGGGCTCTGTACTCTCATCCGCTCTGCTGCTGGGATGGCACTTTGCAATGGGCGCATCATCAATCCCGCCGTCCTTACTCGGTTCCTTGCCCGTCTACCTGATCTATCTGAAGACTCTGTGCGCAAGATCTTATTTCCAGACGATCCTCAAGACGTACCTCGTGCGGTAGAGTTGATGGAAGCCATTATAGACTTCCTTGCGTTTGACTTTGGCCAAGTGAATGCCGACACCGCTGCGGACCTGGACTCGATCCGACTACTTGCTCTTATCCTGAAATCGATTCTTGCTCCCTTCGTAACCCCCAATATGTCGCTCACAGAACAGATGACACACCTGTCGACCTACGCCCACCTCACCTTCACTCTGTTTCGTTTAAATCGGCTTACATTCATGTCGAATCAACTCTACGGCGATTCCCAATCCATGGTCAAGAACGCATTCTTCTGCCTTGCTAAACAACAGAAGCTGGACCCTAGGCTGCCGTTCTATCTGTTTCAAGTTGGAGACGACCCACTGGAACGACTATTCGGTAAACTGCGTATGCTCGGTGGTCACAACACGGCGATGAGTTATGCGCAAGCCATCGAACGACTGGGCCATGCGTGCGATCTTCAAGCCGTGTTTTTGCGCCAACCAGATCTGGATCAAGGCCAGCGACGAATAAGCATGAAGCGCTCGGAGGGTGTTGATCACCTCAATATGGCGTCGTGGACGGGGCACGCCATTGCCGGCGACTGTCACATTCCCTCGGTCTGGGAAGACGGACGGAAGGTGGCCGAACAGATATTTGCTAAATTGTGCTTTCCCTCAGAGTCCTACAACTACGCGACAATCTTCTCAAATGCTGAAATCGACATGCTCCGTCCTTTCGGCGATGGCAAGTATCCCGGTGTGGAATCAGATGTCGATCGGTCCATCGTCTTGACCACGGCTACCTCTGCAACACCTCCCTCTTCAAGCTTGTCTCCTTCATCCACGACATTATTACCGTCCTCATCTCCCCTGACACAAACTGCCTTTGCCACAACAGCCCCCGTGTCACCTTCGACCTCATCCCATCCTCCATCTGTCTCAAACCCTTCTGATACACCGTCTGAAGTTACAGCTCCTCCAGATCCTGACGACGATATGGAAGATCAGAGCGAAGGCATCACGTTCGAGGAGACTCTGGATGAGGTTCCTGAGTTGGTCCTCCCTGCCGGCCGCGGTATCGATCCAAATGACTACATCAGTGTCGAAGGGAAATGGGTGCACAAGCAACGAATCTGCCGCGTCGTTCTCAATGCGGATTTCGAGCCCAAATCAACTGAACGATTGAAACGTGTACGCGGCCACACAAAGGTCAATTCCAAGAAACGCGACGACGTCAATCCAGAAGCTCTTCTCGGTGACAACACCTTCGTCGTCGGTGACCCCTTCTTCACTCTCCTTCGCACGGACCAAACACTCTCTCTGGCTGTCGTTCGTTCTACTGCTATCCACGAAGACGGCATCTCTCGCGGCAGCATCTTGGCGCCTACTATTCGGAATACTCAGGCGAAAGTCAAGCTTAGTGGGCAGATTTTGAGCTTGACTATGGTTCCTACCCTTGACGACAGTCTCCCGGAGGCTGACAGTGCTCTGGTGCAGCCAAGATCAGCCTTCGCTCTCGATTCCCACCCTCAGGACCCCACATGCGAGGACAAATCACCCTGGTCATGGATCTGGAATGGCCGGTTCTTGAAGGCCGATTCCGCTATTGCGGGTACTAAGCAGACGACGGAGAAGGTGGTAATTGTGTCGGTTCCGGGGGTGCTAACTGAACTTGTCAACCATCGTCCAGTCGATGCTGTACCGCGCCTGGGACAGCGCGCGTACGAGATCAACTCAGAGGGTCGCTCTTGGGAGTTGGATGACGGTCCAATGGGTGCCGTCTGCGAGCTGCTTTGGGATGTCGCTGTGAAGGAAAAGATCCCGCTTACTTCTATCGCTAGCGTGAAGAAGTCGCCTGACTTTCCTTATGCGTTTGACAACGGTTCGTGCTTGTTTTTGGAACTCTGAATTCGCTAACTTATATTTGTTCTTCAGGAAATCCTGCGCTCGTTTGTAACGAAGGAACCCAACAGCTAGTTCAGCAGCATGACAGCAAGGTTCAGCGCGCATGCCATCTATGTGGGCATCGTCCGAAGGGACCAAACGAATGGCGCGCCCACATCTCAACCCATGTCCTTCGGTCCATTCGCGGTGTTGCTGAGAATCTTCACAAGCCGGTACGTGCAGTGCGGCGAAATCTTCAATACATCTCACTTGCGATTAGGTTGGAGCGACCCTTCCTTGTGGCCTGTGCGCTTCGTCGGGTAAGCCAGAGTGTGAAGTGTCGCTTGTCACAAAAGGGACGACAACCAATGTACAAACCAACTGCGCCATGGTCGTCAACATAACTTACAAGTCAGCGGAGCATGGCTCCAAAGCGACACCTTGCCGCAACGTCCCCATCGTTTGCAAGTTATGCCATCCCGACGCACCTCGACCCGGAGCGTCCCAGCGCGCACAATGGCGCTACAACATGCCAGAGCATCTCTCCACTGCCCACCCCGAGTACGCTTCTCCCCTCAATCCCGGTGGAACTCGGCTGCCGCATGAAGTCTGGGAGAGTATGAAGGTCGAGAGGATGGAGGAGTTGGCCCTTGGGATACCGGCGGCCGCTGTACCCGTGCCATTCACTGATGTTGCCGCACCGGACGAGGGGGTGGATAGATCTAATGTCGTTGGAAAGAAGAGAAAGAAGAAGGATAGCACGACAACGGGTGCGCGGAAACGGTAGCTTGCTGTAGTTGTTTGTGGAATTGAGTGGTTTTCAAAGCATGCAGCAGTTTGCGAAGGGTGAAGGGAGTCCGAACGTATGCTTTAGAATAACGAAATTGCATTGAGAATAGCGCAGCGGAAAAAACGACAGTAATTGTCAGTAATTGTAGCGAAAAAAGTGACAGCGGACATCGGTCCGTACACCGTCGGAACACTGGGCCGGTCACGTGGCCCCCCTCCCCCCCCCCCCCCTCACCAATTTTGTAGGCATGATATCATCATTTTTCCGTCCGACCTCCTCTTGAACTTGGATGGAGCACAACGTTCGAGATCACAACTTTCCAAGGTGACAGAGCAACTACAACTTCCCTAGGTAGCAACTAAATTAGGTACAAGTTTTCGGACTACAACTCTAGCCAGCAACAACATTTTGAGCTGACAACGCTTTTTTTTGTATCAGCATTTTTATACCGCAACAAGTAAACTAACTACTAAGACGCGGTGCTGTACTATAGTAAACTACAATACAGCAAATGAAATGGTTGGTGGCGTGAAAAATTCGACCGGTGTTGGTAGAGTATAGTCGTGGAGTTTGTGGGTAGTGTCTAAGTCAGACGTAAAACGGCGGAGGTAAAAGAAGCAAATGGAGGGAGTGTAATGTTAGTACTCGGCATGACCAAAAGTAACCGGAATTGTAGAATTTATATAGGAATTTCAATGGTCAACCAGCTTTGATGGGTCCAGATCTTACCTATAGCATGTTTTCTCTAACTTGCATGACATAAACAGCGATTGGAACATCGGACAGCCAGAGAAATATTCGAAATTCAGAAATTTCCCAATTTGGCAATATCTGCGTTTTTAAAATAGCAATTGGACAGATATGGGGTCAATGAGTACTTGAAAAATGGGATTTAGGTCTTATGATAATGTATATGAAATGTCAGAATTTAGCATCCTAGTCTCCACCTTTTGTGAGACGTTAAAAACTGGGCATAATGTTCAACCATCATAACATAAATAATTGCAATTCAAATAGACGCACAACAAACGGCACAGTGGACCCAAACTACTACATATGCAACAGCATATACTTCTACCATGATTACAGTACCAATCCTCCCAGCGGTTCTGTGTGCTAGCTTGCCATATATAGGCAATTTGTGATTCCGGTTACTTTTGGTCATACCGAGTATGGTACCCTCACCGCAAGCCCTTTCTAGGTTCGTACACCGACACGCGGCAGTGCGATCCATAAAGGAATACCCCCTCCCAAAGGAACCGACGTGCGTGGTCAGCGAGAAGTTGTCGGGGGAGTGGGAGCCTTGTCGGGCCGACGTGGCTTCTGTGGTGTTTTCTTGGTTGGTGGTCCTTTCGGAACCGTCGCAGGGGTGGCGGCCTTAGCCGCGGTCGCGTAGGTAGGTTTTGCTGTAGCTGCTTTAACCGGAGCAGGGGGCGTGGGGAGGGTGTCAGTGGTAGGTTCCTTGGTGTGTTGAATGATATCCTTCGGGTAGAAGTGCCGTTCCAGGTCATTGGCCAGGGAACGGAGCTGGTATATCTCTTCGAACAGTCGGGGGTTGGCCATTAGCGGGTTTCCGCGTGGCCTGTGTCCGCCATCAATTCTAGACGACACAAGATGCTGGACGTCAGTCATTAAAGGCCGAACGCCGTCTGCTACCTTTTTTCGGCAGTGGTTCCAAGCGCAAGGCGGTGGAGACGTGGTGAGCTGTATGGGGGCTATCGGGGTGCGCTGGTGGAGTGTGCTCGTTGGCACATGCCGTGCGGGCGTGGGTGTGATGGGCATCGAGGGCGACGGAGAGCCTGCGCCCGCAGAGTCATCCGCGATTCGCCTTCTCTTCACAATACGGTCGGTGGTGGGTGACTGGGTGACAAGAGCTGAGGTGGAGGGTGTTGGTGTTGTTGGCTCTGCTGAGGCAGAGGTGTCCGGTGGGGAGTCTGACCGAGGTCGACGCTGGCCCACATTTTTGCTGGTGATGGTTGAGAGAAAACGTGACATCGGAGCTGACAACGCTAAATGTACCTACCGCTCAACGACGGCAACTTGTTCGGACCGGGTGCCGTAACATGATTGACAGCGCGAATCCACACGTGATGTTTATTAATCTTCTCTCTTGACTTCATCGTCGCCGCTGCTCGTCGTCCAATGCCCGAGGCCAGAGAAGCCAAATGCTCATTCATTATCTGTGACGAATACTTTGGGCCCATTCTCGTCAAGGATGGTGCTTTACCGCTCGAACGGATCGACATCGACGCCACGGAGAAGGAGCAGAAACGGTTCCCAAAGTCTCATCCCGCTCATCAAGGCCTTCCCTATGCCATCGACTCCTCGTGCACGGCCAAGCGCGGCACCAACAAGTCTCAGGGCTCTGTCTACCCGCCCATGTGGCGCACCACTGGGAAGAAGAAGGCTACAAATCGTCTCGGGGAGTTGGCTTTGGTCGGGATGGAATACACTTATAGAGGGATAATCTTGGTATTTCGTCTCTCTTGTCTTCTTGTCTTCCTTCCCATTGCTTTCAGATTCAATTTTCGACCCACACTTCGGCGCATCCGATGTCTCGGGCCGCATACGAATCATCGATTAAGGTGGTGAATAAAGAGGTAAATATGGTCTGGGTCATCACTTTCATAGACTCAATCTTCGCTCTAGCTGCGCAAATTCCGTGTCGGAATGGCCCTCGTATTCAAAGACCATGTCCTAGCCTTCCATAGCCACGACCTTGTGTTTCGGGTAATGAATTTCGTTTGTAACAGACATCGTTTGACACCAACACACAGCCTACTTGGGCATGTTCACGCGACGAACTTCCCGCTGCTGCATCCGACTTCCGTAGTCCTTCCTGGGACTTCCCATCTGCTTTGGCGACCTGGATGCTCGGTAGGCGTGATCAGGACCGCAATGGGCTCGCCTGTGAAGCAATACGAGCTGCCAACGACGTCTTTTTTGGCATCGGAGTTTATACAGTGATCGAAATTCAGTGCTCTCGCCGTTCCTGACCGAAGCTGAGCTATTCGACTGTCCCTCTCGTACAGCGCGCTTTGGTGGCGGTTATGTAACATTTCTGGACAAGTCTGAGAAGGATCTTCAGTACGCTTCTCTGGTTTCAATCCTTTCATACCTGATAAGTTTGCAGTAAATTAATATGCTCGATGGCTATCTTGCTCCAACCGAACAGCAGCGGCTCGGTTACATCAACTGGCTTCATGTTTACGCAAAAGATAGGTGCAAGATCCCATCACGAATGGCCGAACTGGTGGATGAATACGCGGTAAGTTCTTGTTTCGTGCCGACATTGTGAGCTTCTCATGTGCCATACAATAGAATCGGAGCTGCCTGACCAGTGGGTTCGACGTGACACCGAGACTCTATATGACGTTTTCGAAATATTCGTCCCGCGTTATTGCTAGAGCAGAACCTTGGCCACCTCATTTTCGGCTCGGAGCGGTGGCAGCAGCTTGGCGGTGAGGCTCCGAAGGAGCCGGACGCACTGACCACATATTTCGAAGAGCAAGGTTCGTAATTCAGCTCATCTTTTGCCATTTGTAACTCTATTATAGGCTTATTGAACCAGCCTACGTTACTCCGTCCCGGTCATTACACACCACTGTTCCTGAGCGATTCCGACTTCTCCTCTCACTCGCTACCCCATCGGAAGGTTCACACATATCGCAACGACAAACAACTGTGGTCAATCACTCCATTCCCTGCTAACTCACGAGGCGTCGATGCTCTCGAGTGCGTCTATCGAATTTCCTTCTTGTTGCGCAGATATTGATTCATTCTCCAGGGATAGCGCAGAACCCACACCTATCGAAGGGGAGGATCGCAAGCGCATGCTCTTCTCTCACATAGTCAAGAACACGAAGAAGGTGGCGATTGGGCCCCTCGATGGGCCTCGAATATTGCGGTAATGCTCACCGTGTCACCATCGGTAAAAAGACTATGTATGTGAAGATATTTTCCTGATCTCGCCGCACGCTAATGTCTCCATAGCGCAGTTCCATGTTTCGGCGACCCTTCGCTTACCGACCACTACGCCGAACGCGACTTGAAGAGTCGTCTGATGCCAGCACCAATCAAAGGTCAACGCCGTCCCGAATTGACTGATGCAGCTTCGGCGAAGTTACAGACACAGCTTGCGCAAGCAGCCGCCAGCCGTAAACGGGTACGTGAAGAAGATAAGGAGAATGCGAGCATACCTGGACCGGTGAAGGTGAAGAAACGGCGGCTCAATGCTGATGAACGTCTTGCTCTTTCTCTACAAAATAGTTAGCATTTGGTTAATTGTCTATGATATTGTTGAGTTCTAAGCACGACTCTTGACTCTTATTGGCTCCGTTCTATGCAACTATACTAACTCCAGTGCTTCAACGAACAAATATTTGAATTCATAAACACTACCAAACATGAATCTGTAAGAGTCGACCAGAAAGGTTTTTTGTAGTTGTTAATCAACATCTTGAGCTCCCATGAAGCTCATATTGTATGAATGAATGTCCCAGCACCCGCAAAATTCCTTAGCAAAAGCAGCCGCACTCACAATAGTCAGCTCCTGGTAGGTTTCGGTGATCTGTCACACCATGTGACATAGAGTGACACAATGACCGACAAGCAACCGACAGAATATCTTTGCTGGCTCACTCCCAAACACAAATACCCTTGCTATTGTATAGCTGGTGGGCATCAAAGAAATAACATGAACCCCTCGACCCAGCCTCTTGTTGAAGTATTTATTTCTCTTCCATTTACCGTACATACCTTACATTCTCCAACTCGCAATCCGTTCCGTTACGCGTCACACATTCCTTATGTAGCTTTGTGTCACCGTCACATTCCTCAGTCGTTTCCTCCACGACTGAGGTATGTGCACTCGTATCTACTGTCCTTACAGCTTACTGATTCTCCTGGTAGTTTATACTTACTGTATTCTATCAGGCAGGTATATAATACACGAGTCGTTTCCTCCACGACTGAGTTTATACTTACTGTATTCTATCACCTCTTGGTCCGGTCCGTCCGGGAAATCTAATACAAACATCACCAAACGAAGATCTCGAGCGAGAAACAAGTTTTGTTATTGCGAATCAACATCCTAAGAGCTCAGGAGATTGACATGCACTATATATCCCTCCCCCAAGTGCTAGATTTCCTTAGCAGAAGCAGCCGGGTTCACAAATTCCGCATTTGCTTGCTATCTGTGACACACTGACACTATGTGACAGTGCGTGACCCAGCACGGCGAAAGGCATTCGTGTTCTGCAAGTGTTCTGCCACCTGGGTGACTGAATTGAGATTCATAAGCTCAGAAATTTAAAAGAGAGCAGAGTTGAATTCAAATCACAGTTGTATTAAGCTTCCACGAAGCGTTCACTGACACGCATAAGTTCATAACAGCATCACAGTACAAGTCTATACCCCAGTTCCCGTCGTCAGACAAGAAATCCATTCCCATCAGGATCTCCTTGCACTCTCGAACCTCGTCGTCGTCGTTGATGACAATCCCAGCCTCTCGTTCCGCCGCAACGTTCGGGTATTCAGAGTAGTCTACCGAGGTCGGGTCGGACTGCAACTCGTCGGTTGGAGGCAAAGGAGCGTCGGGGTCTTGCCCATAATGGGGATCTGAAGCGTCAGATACTGGGTCCCCGGGATCACCTGTCCAGTACCCCCGATTAATGGCCTTTTCTTTGCTAAGTTCGAAAATTGCCTGAGGAGATTTGTTTTCTGCCGTGCGGAGTTTATGGCGATTCCATGAATTCTCCATATCCAGGAGATTGATCTCCTGGAGGTACTTACATGAAAATTTCCCGGAAGAATTCGAGCGTGTCCTTTCGAACGTCGCGCCAATTTCGCTCCATGCGAATATTCTGAGTAGATCTTCAGAGAGATATTAGATACAGTGCAAGATATTCAAGGTTGACACAAGCTGTCGACATCGATAGGATCGTCGATGTCGAGGGGAATAGGGGAGCACCACCGAGCAAGAGAGATGTAAACGCAGCGCTTGAAGCGCTTTGCTTGGCGATGGGTCTCGGCAGACCTTGAAAAGGATGAGAGGAAAACTTGAATAGTGGTTGATACTACGCACCATTCAAAGTCCTGGAAAGTCACCTCTCCCGCCTCGCGATGAGGTTTGAGCAGGGAGTGAGCTCCGCGTGATATAGATACCTTCGAGAGGCTGCGCCATTTGTGCATGCTGATGCGATTTTTGAGAACCTCCGGGTGGTTGGCGAAGGCGGAGGTCACAACGAGGTCGAGCCCTTCGGGAGTGATGGTGGGCAAGACCTCGATGATCTGGATGTTGCCGGCTCGATAAAGAGACTGCATTCTATTGGCAGAGTCAATACAACAAACCGAAAAAATAACAAAAAGGGGCTTGGCATAAAGTACTGACTGGCTTCCACCTGCGCAGGATTCTCGACGAGCACCATCGTGAATGAGACGAGCTTGGGACCCGACTTTGCGGTCTTTGATACCGGCTCGCCTGGAGGATTAGCCGACGAGGGCTTGCGCTTTTGAGGGCGCTCCGACAGCTTTGTCCAGCTTTTGGTTTGCGACTGTCGATGATCAGAATTGAATCAGAGAGAAGAAAGTCAAGTCACGCACTGCCTTGGATGGATCAAACGCAAATTCGAATATATGAGACTTCAGCCCGGACTGCTGTTGCTCCTTTTTCGACGTCGCAGACTCCGGGGCGCCTTGCTGGCGCTGAGCACGGGAGTTAATAGCCTCAGAGAAGCTGCTGAACGGGGGAGGGGCAGATGTGTTGGAAGAGGGAGGAGGCACAGTGCTGCTGCCAGCAGCTGGTCTCGACGCCGAAGGCTTTAAGCATTTGTCAATATTGATGCTTGAGAAGAGGGAGGATAATAACTTACCTCCGCAGTAGACGGACGAACAGGGTGGCCATCAACAGCGACGATGATGTGCTGGATCCCGAAGCAGCTACATATGCACTTGAGGCCCAAGGCCTCGGCGGCATCGACGGCATTGAGGAGGTCGAGCCTTGACACAGGGTAGAATGTCCCGCAAGAACCCTTCATGGAGCAGTCGGGGCTGCGGCAAGGCCCGAGGGACGACCAAGAAAACATCGCCTGACAATGTAGTGAGGGGATGGAAATGAAGCAGCGATGAGAGCAGTAGACTCACCATGGAGAAAGGGATGTTGACACCGAGAATGAAGAGGAGAGAGGATAGAAGAGGCAGGAGAGTGAAGAAATGAGAAGAGAATGGAAGAGAATCAGGCTATGAATAAGGCCAGACGCAGGAAAAAGGGATGCTTCGTCAGAAATGCTTGTGACGGCGATAAGGAACGGCTGGAATTACCTCAGAAAAGGAAAGGAAAGGATTTGAGACGGGTAAGGACAGGTATATCGAAGAACGGAGGCAGTAGAAGGGGAGGAAGGGCTGGATGCAAAAATAAAGGATTGGATGTCGTTTCGGTGAAAGAGAGATGCTTGGTGATGGGCTGAGAGTACTATGCAGCTGCTGAGATAACGCTGATTGCGAGAGAGAGGCGGCCAGGGGCAATCCAAATAAAGTATGACGATCTGCGTATGACACCGATCGACTGGGAGCCCAAAGAGGTAATAAGGCGCGACCAGCGGCCCCGGTAAAATCGTGCGAGGTAAATTAGCAGCGTGGCTCATGAATAGCATACCCTCAATCGTTCAAAAGAGATTTTTGGCATTTCTTGCGCATAGTTTGATGAGGAAAGATTAAACTCAGAGTCCGAAACCAAAACCAAAAGTTCCTAAGTGACGACTTGTACAAGTCAGACGTTGCTACCAGACAAAGTTGTCGCCAGATTCAGTTGTAGCCAGACAGATTGTTGCAATCTCAAGTTGTATACAAAATAAGTTGCCTCCAGAAAGAGTTGTAGCCCCAGTTCCGTTGCAGACAACAAGTTGTTGTCGACACTGTTGTGAGCAGAGTGAAAGTTGTTGATGCCGGCATAGAATGACAATCAGTTGTCACATCACAAACTTGTCACTCCTGAAAGTCGTCGTCCGCCAGGTTGTATACTAATTACCATTCAGCTCGAAGTTGCCGGCGGTACAACAAAGTTGTAGCTAAAAGTGTAAGTTGTACCCTAATTTGCCACACATGTCGCAAATAATAAATATACAGTATATCGCCCATATGATCACAATACCTGAAAAGACTGAAAGAAATATTTCTCAGAACCAACTCAGAACTAGTAGTCAACTTTGATCATGATATGGGGAGGTCAATTGCTGCTGTAAGTTAAGTGAGCTGTTAGCAGTTCTTTACCGCATCTCCTTCCACCTATATGCTATTTTACAGTGGCGGCGCAATCTGATGCCACCCCCAAAAAAGGAAATTTTCATCAATTCAACTTGTTTTCTTTTCTGTGCCCCATTTTCTGTGGTCGGACCTTTCGCAGTGCATTTATGACATGGATTTGAGACACATACACCCCTTATTCACCTTGTGATACCTCGAAAATTGACACTTTTAGGGCAAGACTTTCCAACCATGCTTGTAAGGGGAGAAGGGCCCAGGAGCCAAGTCGATAACAAACCTGGGGATCAGAGATCCCCAGTGAACTACTTATATACAAGAGGTGACGTAAGATATGACATAAGTGAGCACACAGCATGATGTCTTGGAGACAGAGAACTTCTGCCCAAGTCAGAAGATGTCATAGCTGTGGAATCCCCTGACATCACCCCCTCTTCAAGATTCGTCGCCTCGACGAAGACCAGAGCCCAGTAGAATGAACGATCCTTCAAAATCCTGGATCGCCACGGAAGAGTAGGTTGCCCTGGGAGTCAATCCGCGAATCAGACGCAGACACTGCACCGCCTCGCCGTGCCGTCTGTTGTCGACGTCCCCTTTCAGGTCGAATAGCATCAATGGCCATAGGCGAAGGAGCTACTGAACGTGGAGAGGGGGACGGGATGGCAGTGGGCATGGCCACCGAGGGGGCATAAGGAGTAGAGCTGGGGCGGGGAGTAGGAATAGGGGACGCCATTACCTGCGTAGGAATAGAGATGGCGGCAGGGTTATGGGGTAGAGAGTTAGAGGCGGGGTAGGAAGACTCCTGTGGTGCAAATCGCACCCCAGACTTCCTTGGCTGTGTAGCGGCACCTGGGTGCGGCTGAGCACTGGCCGCTGGAGGGGGTGGAACCGGAGCCGGTGGCTGAGACGGATGGACGGGGTGTGCGCGCTTCTTCAGCGGGCGAGCGCCCTCGCCAGAAGCGTTCGGCAAAACCGGCACCGGGCCAGGAGGGGGAGGGGCAGGGTCCCCGGAAAGGCGTGACGGACCTTTCTTCTTAGAGCGGATACGCTTACGCATGAAACGCTTCCCAAGCGCAATTAGCGCTTCACCGATTTGCTGGTCGGTACCACGGATAGATACACGGCGCTCCAAGGGGGAAGCCTTATCAGTATAGGCTCGAAGTTGGGCGCCGGAGATGTCGTGCGACTGATGAAGACCCTTACCACCACGGCCAACGATATGCCCGACGACCGAGTCAGGCACCACAAGCGTACACGAGTAGCGGGACGGTGCGTCCTGTGCAGTAGGGAGGGTTTCGGCGAGTGGTATGGCGGTGTGGCCGACAGCGATGATGGCAGGGGTAGGGGCTGGGGTTGATGGTTCAGAGCCCCAGCGAGCGCCATCCCAGGAGAAGCGCCAGGCATGCCCTCGGGGAGTAGAGGCTGCAGTGTCCCCAAACTCAAGACAATCAAGACGGTCGTGGACGCGCTGTAGTTCGCTTCGAAGGAGAGTGCAGTAGGAATAAAGGTCCTGAGGAACTGCGGGGGTTGCCATAGCAAGGGAGGTGTAAGGTCGATGGTAGGATGAGGGCAGAGTAGGAAGTAGGGTGGTCGGCTGGGGCTAGGAGAGTGCCAGAGTCGAATAGAAGGTTTGTTATGCTGTAAGGGGAGAAGGGCCCAGGAGCCAAGTCGATAACAAACCTGGGGATCAGAGATCCCCAGTGAACTACTTATATACAAGAGGTGACGTAAGATATGACATAAGTGAGCACACAGCATGATGTCTTGGAGACAGAGAACTTCTGCCCAAGTCAGAAGATGTCATAGCTGTGGAATCCCCTGACACCATCTTTGGCCCAGTTCCCCTCAATGAATTGACTTATTTATCTAAATCTTGCCTCCACAGACACTGTATTTGTCGTTCCAATGAATTTGTGCCCTCATCGCCCCCAGAAAGCGATGGCGAGGGCAGATTAGACGCAGTTTGATGAAAATTTCCTTTTTTGGGGATGGCATCAGATTGCGCCGCCACTGTAATAGGGTGTAACTCTTGCATGTTAGGTTGTCTGCATTAGGAAATTGCGTAAGTGCACGATACGGCTGCCGCCCACAAAACGTCGCGGCGGATCGCTGCCCAATCCCACGCCCTGTCCACTTTTCGCCGACGGCTGCCGAACATCATTATGGTCAATCAAATATGCAAATACGTCTTGAACGTTGGGAGTGTAAGATAATCCGAGACCACAGAACTATACTTCGATGGTCGGCTAGTGCTGCCGCGAGGCGAGGTCGAGGTACCTTGAGGTGATGGCCCATCAACCTTGAACCCACCTTGAGATGACGTCACCTCAGCAGTCCACCTCGAAATTCACTCTCTTCACTTCATTTTCATTCCCTGAGCCGCGAAAAAAGTTCAGCTAGCCTCCAGTGACCCACTCATGAGCAAGCATCACGTTTTTCTGGTGCTAACAACTGTTTTTGAGTATTATTTCCGAAAACAGTCTCAAGGCGCCATCACCTCGACTACCATAAATGGCAACAGTTTAAGGCCAAGGTCACCTCACCTCCGAGGGCCTCCACCTCGCGGCAGCACTATGGTCGGCTTTATCGGATTGCCTAATTTGGTTGTCAAAGAGCCCTGTGTCTGATCGGCCACGATCGCTCACCTCTTGATTGATGTGCAAGCTTTAATAGGCAACAGTGCCTGGAACGACTGAGATACTTATGTTGTGGTGTCTAAGTACCCTGCAAAGTCTTGAAGGGCGGCTGGGCCAAAGACTCCCAAAGTTCGCCCGGTCGACGCTTGCGCGCCGACCAGCTCTCATTGGCTGGTGGGGCCTAACCTTGGTGTCTTCATAGCTATATAATGAATTGTCAAGTACCCAATATTTTTTGGTGAACAAAACAGGCCAAAGCTCGCTCAGTCAATGCTCAGGGCCACAGGCTCATTGGCCGGGGGGTACTTGACTTGGCAGCGGCCAACACATATGAATTACGCAGGTGGCGAAAATCCGCGGAGTGAGCTTCGATCAATTTGACAATCATAATACAAATAGCATCATTGTTCCCATCAAAATAAGCCTACGATTTGACTTTCAGCCCCACAGAACCCTACTCTGAGAACAGAGTAGGGGAATGCGAGCTTCCCCATAAGCCCTCGACGTCGAGCGTGACAATGTCACAGTGTGATGCTGACATAAGGGTGCGGGAATCCCACGCTCTCTATCTTACTTTCGGCGGAAGCCCCCAGACACGTGCGACGGAAATGATCGAACGACCCATATCTCTCGTTTTTCTCGACCTCTGGGGATGATTCTTGTACATACTGGCGGCAAGCTACGAGTTCCCTGTTTGTGGTTTGTTTTTGATGTGACCTGCACACAGCCCCTCCGCGCGCGGGAGCTGCCGCGGAAGGTCAACTCTGAGCGCACCTACTATACAACAATCTATGAGCTACAATGCTGCTATATACCAGTTTTTGGAGTCTGATGCAAGGCGACATTCTCTTACCCCAAACTGCCACTACGGACGGGTTCGCTCGAGGTAGGGCCGTCGGACCGCCTTGCCTGCGTACCCCATGAACGAAAACAAGCCTTAGCTGTCTATGGGGCAAGCAAAAACTGAAGGGATCAGCCAGCTACAGGGTGCCCCATGAATATTTAAGTGAGTGCTTGCCATGGGGCACGCTAGATAGATTGCGTAGATTAGATTCAGCAGCCTTATACTGAGGGCCCGCGGACAACTGTACCGCAACGGTAATCTCAGGAGAAGACTTCGACGACTTCTAATACATACCACACAGTCGTAAAGATCAAACGGGGGGTCGTCCGTCTTCAGATTCTGGTAAGTCGCCGAAGCTGCGATTGGTGGCGCCGCCGTCGGTGTAACATCATCATTTCTTTCTTATCTCGTGACCGTGTTGTACTCAGTCTTACATCCACTTCCCGCTCCGTCTACATTATCCTGCGCTCAGATATGATCTCATTCCGCCTTTGTTTCACTGACTTACTTATTATAAATACTCCGATGTATTAGTTACAAGCTTTTGGTGAATCTAGAACTTAAACCAGTCACTTTGTTCGCCACCAACTTGCTCTCGTGTGCCGAAACTATTGCCTACCGGTAATCTTTCGTCACATATTTTTGACTTCTAAATAGTATCTCTGCTTCTCGTCGCCGCTTGCTCTGGTTAACCGTGGTCTGATCAACCGCTGCTACCGACTTCGACGACGACCATCTCACCAAAGTTTCTCTCGTGTCTCATCTCTTGTCTCAAATCTCGTCTCCTGCTTCTTACTCTTTTCCTCTCATCGCAATGGCTCAATATCTTCGTGGTCGCGGACGTTCCCCAATTATCACTCGGGCTGCTACTCGGAACTCTCGTCCATCTCACGAGGAACGCGCTGGCCTTGGTGCGTCTGTTTCTTCTATCTCTTCTTCTTCCTCTAGTTCTGAGCATCGCGCTCCCGAGCATTCCGCTCCCATGCCGGCTTTGGGTTCGCCCAAGCCGCGCAGCGTTACGCCTGAGCTGTTATTCAGCCGGGTTGTTTCTGCTTCACCACCCACTCGGGCGGTTAGTACCCCACCTGCTCAGGTGGTGGAAAATAGAGCTTTTCCTTTGGAGGAGAGCTCTGAGCTGTTGCTTGTCCCGTCGCTTGATAGCAACGTGGATTTTGGCATTCTCGACGCAAATGCGAGCGAGAAAGGCGAGACCTGGACGCAGGTGACTCGCGAGACTTCTAAAACTCACAAGGAAGATAAGAAGTCGGTTGGAGTGGACCTTAATCGGTCCACCTCGACTTCTACTTCGCCGATTGAACGTGCGACTAAAGAAATGAGTTCTAAGGAACTCAGGCAGATTGGCAAGCGCTATTTGCGCATGGCCAAGGCTGCTGAGGAAAGCCGCCGTACCTCTCATGTATCTGACGAGGAATTGGTTTCCTTTGCGTCAGATGATGACGGTGATAAAATTGCGAAAGTTAAATTGAACAAGTTTAACTTACCTCATTCCACAGGCCCTCAGGCGCAATCTACACCTGCACCTATTCGGAAGGTCGAAATTCGGTCTGCTTCCTCCTCGGACACTGAGTCTTCTCGAGGTGAGGGACCTTCGAAGCCGAATAAGGGTAAAGGACCGGACCCACTTAACTGGGGTGCGGTCGATTGGTCAGATCAGTTCTCAGAGGCTGATCTTGACGCACAACGCGCGGCATTCGCTAATTTTGAAGAAATTAAGCGCATCAAGAAGGAGCCTATCACAACTTCTTCTGACTTGTTCCAGGATTTACCTGTGAATAGTGTCCCTTCGGATAGCTCATCCACTACTGTTGTAATAGACAAACCTGAATATAATTCTCCTCCCCCCATTTCCGTGTCTGGCCAGACATCTATTTCGATATCTGATGAAAAATCGAACCTTCAGAAGCGTCTGAAGGAAATTAAGCTTGAGGAGAAGCGTCAAAAGGACGCCAAAATAGCGGAAGATAAACGCACCGCTAAATTGCTTCGAAAGAAACAAGCTAAACAGGTTAGAAACCGCTCGAAGGAAGCGGTTGAAGCTAGCATTGGGAAAGAAATGCGCACCAAGAATCCTGGTAAACCGGATAAGAAGCGCTCTGATTCCCCACCTGCTAGACCCCTTGTGGGCGGCACATTTATCGACAATGTTATTCGCGAGGCTGCCGCTCGGAATACTTCTCCACCTTCGTCGAGTTCGAGTTCCTCGAGCTCTAGCAGCTCATCGAGTTCAAGCTCGGATTCCTCCGATGATGATTCGTCTGATTCGGGTGACGAGTCCAGCACCTCGAAGAGTTCATCAAGCTCTGAAGGGAGCGATTCCGATTCTGGAAAGTCTGCGAAACGGCGTCATAAGTCGCATGGCCGCAAACATAAACATCGCCATTCCCGCAAGTCGCGGAAATCTAGCAAATCGCGACGTGCAAAAGGCTACCGCCGGTCGAGATCAAAATCTCGACGGACTACCAAAATGACCTTGAAACCGGTCCCACCTACCAAATATGACGGATCAGTGAATTCGTACGCCTATTTCCGGTTCGTTCGCGAAAGCACGAACTATGTTACCATGGGTAAAGTTCCAAAACAGGACCAGATTTTCATTATCAGCTATTTCATGACGGGATCAGCTGGCGAATTTTACGAACGGAAGGTTGTAAAAAATGAAAAACACTGGACCTTACCGAAATTCTTCACTGAACTTCTGAATTATTGTTTCCCTAAGGACTTCAGGTTGAAACAACGTATCAAACTGAATGGACTTTACCAAGGTTCAAAATCAGTAACTGAACATATTGCCGAGTACGAGCAATTACATACCATGATTGGGTTGCCGGATGACCAGGAGAAGGTTACCCGTCTCTGGTTGACCTTGCGCAAGGACATCAAACGAGAAATGTCTCGTCAAAAGCTTGATCCAGAAATATCGTCGTGGGACGATGTCGTGGTTGAAGCTGAACAAGCTGAAAAATTACTCGGTAGACCCGAGGATGACAAGCCGAAGGCAAGCGCAAGCAAACCTTCTACCTCCTCGATGAAAACCTCCACTCGTGGACGTGGTGGTCGGTTCTATAAGAAGCCGGTGATCCAGACTTCATCTGTGAAGTTGAACTCACCTAAACCGAACAACGAGAGGGCAAAGCCTTCAAATAACAACCAATATAAGGGAAAACGAACTTACCCTGACCGGAAATTGTCAACGAAACGTCGAAACGAACTGATGGCTGCTGGCCTTTGCTTGAACTGCGAAGAAGCAGGCCATATGGCTCGTAATTGTCCTAAATTAACGAGCATGAATTCTAATCAGAAAGGCAAACCTCCAGGTTTTGGCGCACACGCAGCGCGAATGCGTACTGCAAACGAATCCGCACTATCAGCAACTACTGAGGTGCTGGAAACATTACCCGTTGGGTCTGCGATTTTCCGTATGGAAGCTGAGGAGGGCGGGAACCAGGATTTAAATATTTTGGAAACTGTCAACTCTCACCCGGAAAAACCGCGACCTATTGGCGATTTAGTGGCTCGATTCGTTCGCATTGTATTGCAGGAAGCTCAGCCTTACCCTGGAGACGAAGAGGTTCAAGAAGAATCTCGATTCCAAGTGTACGAGACGTCGGAAACTGAGTATGTTGTAATAGACAATTCAACCATGGAAGATGTGATCTTACCAATGGAATTCTTGTTTGACGAAGACTTCAAGATAGGTCTCTGGTATGCTATTGAGCGCCAGCTTGCGATAGGACTTGATCCTGAGGATGTTGAATGGGAAGACCGCTACACTGCGGAAACCGACGACATGTTCGCAACAATGGCAACATTTATCCTACAGGATGTTGATCAAGAAATGGAAGGTCCTTTAATCAAGGATAATAGGATTCGGGTTGAATCTTTCAACGAGGACTCTTACATTGTCACCAGTCTATTCAGAAACCTTGAATCGCAAATTCTTCCCAAGGAATTCCTGCAAAACCGGGACTTTGATCTCTCGGCCTGGTACCTTGAAAAATTCGCGGATTTACCTTCCTATTCGGACTCAGAAATATCTAGTTCGTCTGGATATGAGCCCAGTGAGTCAGACGACGAGTTCGTTGACCTACCTGAATTATTCGAGACAAGTGGTTCAGAGTACGAGTTGGATTCGGACTCGGATGATGGGGACTTTGATCTCCCTCGTTGCTTCAGAATTCCTGGATTTTGCGATGAATCTGAAGAAGAAATTGAACCAGAAGAGGTTGAAGACTTACCTGGTCAAGAAGAGCACATTCCAACGACGTCTGACTACTTGGATATGCCAGAGTTAATGTCAGTTAGCGACTCCGACTCTGAAATTGATGAGTTTGATGGCTTTGATGATGAAGACAAACCTGCAATTATTTCCGGTTTGAAGCTTTCAGGGAATCCTGATGAGACACTGGACGATCGTCTAAGTCTCCTCTGCCAGATCCTAGACTTTCAGGATATTCCATCATCAAATTTCGAAAATAAACGACTTAGATCGGATCGCATCGGTGATCTTGTAGCGGAGGGCGCATGTGCCGTGCTTGAATTTCTTCAGCCATATCCTGGTGATGAACTCGTTGACATGAACCAACCTTGTCGAGATAATCGCCGTTTTTATCTTGATCAAGTTGTAGACATGCAGTGGACTGTATGGGATGAATATTTCCATGAGATCACAATCGTGCCCAAAGGTCAGTTATTTGACGAGGAATTCGAAATCGCTACGTGGTACGCCAGTGAGCGGTTGTATCAGCTTGAAAGGGAAGCTGAACCCCCTCGTCCACTTCATCAAGTGCCAATTGATGATTTACTCTGTAACGGAGCAAATCAATATTTGAATGAACGGGTTGAAAAATACCCTGAACTTTCAACTTACCAGGTTCGCAAGAAGTATCCCGGATTATACATTGTCTCGGGAGCGAGCAAACGAGGTCCTCGCTGGCAGTTAGACCTGCCAGAGGATCATCTGATGAACTGGAGGTTCAACTTCGTAAACTGGATCCGCCGTAAGCGCGGTAAAATTGAACTCGAAGAAAATATTCGTTGGAACACGTTTGAGACCGAAGATGGCTTTGGCTATCTGTATCTCCTCTTCGAGACATCGTATTCGGAACAAGAGATTCGATTGTTTGAAGTAATTCAATCAATTGAAATCGAACGGGATACAGTTGAATTTGAACTTGGTAGAACAAGTGCGCTACCTAAGTTATCTTACTTGTTGAACATGCTCGCAGATGTGCAAATTGGTGACATGTTGGAACCGTCTATTCTATACTGTGGAGGAATTCAGGTTCCCGCAGATCAAGTAAATGGAATTTCACGCACCGCGTGCATGCCTCGAGTCCCTGACAGAATCGTTGCAAAACCCTTGATTATTGTTGTTCATATCAACGGACACCCGGCGCGTGCCCTCGTAGACTCGGGATCGCTTGGGGATTTGATTTCTACTTCTCTAGCAGATCAGCTTCAGCTGAAACGACGAGAATTGAACGAACCAATTATTCTTCAACTAGCCGTTCAAGGCTCAAGGTCGAAAATCAATCATTCGGTTGAGATTAACTTCAAGTATCAGGACATTGATTGTCCCCGAGCTTTCTACATCGCGAATGTTAGCGGTTATGATTTGATTCTCGGGACAGCATGGCTATTTCAACACCAAGTCAACATCGGACTTAACCCCGCTCGAGTTTGCGTGGGAAGCGCGAAATGCTTACCTATCTCGGGTGTTGCAACTGCGAAGATATATTCGCATTCGGCTGAGCTTGCTGAGAACACGGTTCAAGCTGCTCGTGATGAGTTGATGGAGTACGCAAAACCCATCTGCAGAAAGGCAGCGGAAACTCCCTTACCTCCGCTGCGTGCTATCAATCATACCATACCTCTCATTGATGAGAAGAAAATTTTACCTTGGAGACCGTCTCGGTGTCCCGAGGCCCTTCGTCCTCAATGGGATGAAAAGCGCCGGAACTATCTGAAAACCGGGCGCTGGAAGATAACGAGCTCGGGCAATACTGTTCCGATGCTGTTAATTCCGAAAGCGAAGACCAACCCGCCGAAACTACGCACCGTGGTTGACTTGCGAGCACGCAACAAAAATACTCACAAGCTGTCTTCTCCGCTTCCGGACATGGAAGGTATTTTGCGCCGAGTTGCTCGGTGTAAATATCGATCGCTGATTGATGGGCAGGATGCCTACGAACAAATTCGTATAATTCCTGAACATGTGGACCGTACCACAGTGACTGTAATGCGCCCGCAACGTACCAATCCCTGATGAACTATCTATTCTCCGACTTCATTGGAAGGTTCATGGATGTATATCTTGACGATATCATCATCTATTCCGAAACTCTTGAGGAGCATGTAAAGCATGTTAAATCTATTATAGACGTGTTGAAGCGTGAGACGCTTTACCTCAGTGAGCATAAACTTCAATTTTTGAAGCCGGAAATGAAGGTCCTTGGTCGCATTGTTGACGATGATGGTATCCGAATGGATCCTGACAAAGTCGACAGTGTCTTAAACTGGAAAACCCCAACCAATAGGGACTTACTGCGTGCATTCCTGGGTTCGATTGGGTATCTTGCCGATGACTTGGCTCGTATTCGTGAACCGATGGGTATTCTCCACGGATTAACTGGAGATACCGTGCCATTTCGCTGGGGTTATACTCAGCAAAGGGCTTTTGAAGACTGCAAAAAGATTATTCATCAGTCTCGCGAGCATCGTCGTGTTCCATTAAAATACGGACCTGATGCGGACCCTGCGTTTCTCGTAACAGACGGATCCAGTTCTGCAATCGCTGGAGTTGTGAGCCAAGGTGCTGATTGGAAATCAGCCAAAGTTGCGGCATTCTTTAGTGCGAAACTCAACTCTGCGCAGCAAAACTACCCTGTGCATGAGATTGAAATGTTAGCAGGCGTTGAAGCGATGCTGAGGCATCGCGACATACTCCAGGGATTTCATTTTAAATGGATCACTGACCATAAGGGCCTCATTCATTTCATGAATCAGAAAAATCTCTCGGGTCGACAGGCTCGGTGGATGGAGAAGATGTCCGAATTTGATTTCGAGATCGTGTATATTCCTGGTACAGAGAATGTTCTTGCAGATGCACTGTCTCGCATCTACTCAAATGAAGCACCGGGAACTGTTCGTGCTAGAAGTGAGTACACGTACCACGATGTAGTGGATAACGATGCTCTGGACATCCACTCTATCTCCATGCCGGTTTTTGCTGGCTCTGAGGCAAAAGCGATGGCAAGTGACCGAGTTTTGAGGTCTGCTACGCGAGTTGCTGATCAGAAGCTTAAGCAGAAGGCTGCTGAAGCAAAACATGCCCAAGAGGGTCGAGTTTTGAGGTCAATGACTCGTAACATTGACAAACAGGATTTTGCATCTCCAGGAGAAGCAAAGGAGGGCGGGAGTACCAATAAATCGAAATTGAAAAAGACTGACGCGAAGTCAAGTCGCTCTGACGCGAAGTCAAGTCGCTCTGACGCGAAGTCAAGAGGAGGCACCGACATGAAGTCAAGTGCGGAGGCAAAGCCCTTTGACAGCGGCGATCAAACTTTGATCCCGGAAGCAAATCCGCCATCAACGGAATCTATTTCTCCGTCTACCATGACCGACGAGCCTCCACCTCTTGAACCGTCGACTCCCCGACCGCCTACACTGTCTGAACTTGAGCAACAGTTAAAGGACATGGATCCTTCTCTCTTTCCTGTGGTCTCTGGAGGGACTGATGGCTTGGACTTGGTGAAGTTCTTACAGCATAAATACGACGAAGATTCGTTCTTTAAGGACATTCTGGCAACTCCGAAAGCCTTCAAGAACTTCGAGGTCTCTGACGGGCTCATATTCCTCTGTGAACACGATCGCAAAGTCCTCTGTATCCCTCATCTCAAATACAAGGGTCGAAACATCCGGGAAATTATCATCTCGGAAGCTCACTCTGTTCTGGCGCATCTGGGGCCTCGCAAAACCACGGACTACCTTCGGGAGTATGTGTGGTGGAAGGATTTAGTTCCGGATACGCAAATTTATTGCGACTCGTGCAAAACTTGCAAACACAGTAAGCCGAACAATCAGAAACCCTACGGATTTCTTCATTCACTTAATCCTCCCACTCAGCCTTGGGAATCGATTGGGGTAGACTTTGTGGGACCTCTCCCCGAGTCTAGGAACCGCGATAGCGTGTTCAATTCGATTACAGTTGTAATTTGTCTATTAACAGGAATGGTTCACATTATTCCAAGCCGTATCAACTACACTGCTAAGCAGATGGCCGAACTTATGTTCGAACATGTGTACAAATTACACGGGCTACCTAAATCCATCGTGAGTGATCGCGATGTTCTGTTTACCAGTAATTTCTGGCGTCGACTTCATGAATTGATTGGGACCAAGCTGAGAATGTCGAGCGCGTATCATCCCGAGACGGATGGCAGCACGGAACGGGCGAACCGCACCGTTACCCAGATGCTTCGACAGTGCATTGGCGAGAAACAGAAGGATTGGGTTGCAAAATTACCTGCTGTAGAATTTGCACTCAATTCCGCTCGTTCTGAGACAACGGGCTATACTCCATTCTTTCTGAATAACGGGCGGATGCCTCGGTCTTTAATCTGGGACTCCGATCGTACTCGAGAATACCCTGGGATCGCTAATTTCGCATTGCAACGTCGGCTCGCCATTATGGCAGCTCATGACGCAGTTCTTGCTGCTCGCGTCAAACAAACTCGCAACGCAAATAGGCGAAGGCAAGCCGCACCTTTTGTGCAAGGAGACTTGGTTTATCTCTCAACCAAGAACCTCAAATTTGAGAAGGGATTAGCTCGTAAGCTAATTCCTAAATTCATTGGTCCTTACCGCATTCTCCGAGACTTCGGGAATAATTCATTTCAGATTGAACTGCCTCCGAATATGAAACAGCGCGGTGTACACAATGTCTTTCACTCTTCATTACTTCGGATCCATGTGCCGAATGATGACCGCCGCTTCCCAGGGAGGCTGGAGACTCAGCTGGATGTTTCCACCAATGCAACAACCCACGAATGGGCTATTGATAAAATTGTGGGGCACTCGGGACGGCGTGCTAATGCTGTCTTTGAAGTTCAATGGCAATCCGGGGATCGCTCTTGGATGCCATACTCTCAGGCGAGTCATCTCACCGCCTTACAGGATTATTTTGAGTCTCTCGGAATATCCGAGATTTCTGAACTTCCGCTCGGGTCTGGGAAATTACCCGAGGAAGACATTGACGTATTCTCTGCGGATATCGTCTTGATTCATGCGGAACAGAGGTATGTCTCAATTCAGAGTGGATATATAAACCCTCTGAAGTTGTTTGTGGAACTCAATCCCGAGTTCTCCTCTACCTCTTACTCATCCTCTACTTCCTCAACCGTTATCCCATTCCCCGCCATGCCCAACCACAAACACTCCAACAAATCTTCCTCTTCTTCCACCCAGTCTTCCGGCTTCCGTGTCAACGGAGTGCTTGGGAAGGACATCGTCGCCCTCGCTAAATTCCTCGACTTCAACAATTCACATTGGCTCCAGCATATTGACGATCACACCTTCCATCTTCGCGACCCTGAAAACGAAACCACCCACGTTGTTCCCGCGATGCTGGTCCGCGTATACATCATGTTCAATTACCTCCTTAACGACCCCGCCAATCGCTACAAGGACATGCCGTGGGGCTATGTCGACTTCGCGCGCATCCTCAATGCTCATTGTCTTTCCGGAGAGAAGTGGGCTTACTACGACATCGAGTCGGGCCGCACTCTCTGGTATCCCGACCATCACCTCCCCTCCATCGTCATCTATTCCGTTCGCGAGAGTGACCTTGCCGAGGCGCCGCCTGCCGGGCAGGTCCTTGTTTCCCAGGCGCGTTGGGACCGCTTGACGGAGATGGACTTGCGCCGGCAGGACAACCGCGAGCGCGCGAAGGCCGAGGGACGTGTTAAGCGACAACAGCGGGATGCTCCGGAGTACGAGCGGGTTACGGCCATGGCTCAGCGCTTGGCGTTGAAGAGCCGTATGGTGGAGGAGGAGAAAGAGAGAGAGGAATTGGATGCTCGGATCGAGGCTGAGTTGGCTTCTGAAAAGGCTGCTGCTGAGAAAGCTGCCGCCGAGAAGCGCGCTGGACCGTCCGCGGGAGGTTCTGACGAGATGCAGACTTAGATTGAGTTTGCCGACGCGTCAACCTGGAGGGCGTATGTAACATCATCATTTCTTTCTTATCTCGTGACCGTGTTGTACTCAGTCTTACATCCACTTCCCGCTCCGTCTACATTATCCTGCGCTCAGATATGATCTCATTCCGCCTTTGTTTCACTGACTTACTTATTATAAATACTCCGATGTATTAGTTACAAGCTTTTGGTGAATCTAGAACTTAAACCAGTCACTTTGTTCGCCACCAACTTGCTCTCGTGTGCCGAAACTATTGCCTACCGGTAATCTTTCGTCACAGTCGGGTGCGCCGCAACGGGAATTTGAACTCACGCCGCGAACTCTCTCGACGTTGACAAACGCAAACACCTCAACTCCGCTCCCACTTTGCCGGAGGACTCGTTTGCCCGCATTCCTCTTGACACCTCACCTCCTGCTGTGTTTGCATTCTTTGTTCACAGCCCACTAAGTATCAGTGACCTTGATTTTGAGCATCCCTCTGAAGGTCTGTACTTCTCGCATTGTCTATCACATTCTTTGTCGCTCATTCTGGGTCTTTCCAGTGCAACAGAAGTGTATTCCCCAGGCCGTGCTTGGGACGGACGTCTTGTGCCAGGCGAAATCAGGGCGGCAAAACGGCGGTCTTTGTCCTCGCCACCCTCCAGCAATTGGAGCCCGTGAATGGCGAGGTTTCAGTCCTCGTTCTTTGTCACACCCGTGAACTCGCTTTCCACATCAAGAACGAGTACACAACATTTCGCGAAGGCCAGATGTACGGGTCAGCACATTCTACGGTGGTACTCCAGTAGCAAAAGACGCAGAGACGCTTCGAGACAAGAACAAATGCCCTCACATCGTTGTCGCTACCCCTGGCTTTACACTCAAAGCCCGTTCTGACCAGCGTCCTTCCCCAAAACCCTCCACCCGGCGCTTGCTGACAGCACAAGATTAAACCACGTCCGGGTCGCGCGAACCTGCCCACAAGGAAAACAAAGGTGCGTTATTTCAACTCATTGTCTCTCTTTCTGACGCTGTCAACCCACCCACAGCCTTCCACGCCTTTTCACGACCGCGCATCCGCGCCTTTTTTCCTCACACCCCAAACACATCGCCGACCCGTGGCTGTCGAACGCGACGCGTCCGCTCACGCACATAGTCTACCCCTCTCTTCTCCGCAACCGCCGCCTTCTCGACTCAGCTTCACTCCTTCCACGAGCGCAACCCAACACCAACAACTTTAACGATGTTCTTGGCCGTCTCGTCTCACTGCCGTCCCGCTGCCAGCGCCGATGTTTGCCGTCGTCCCCAGCAAACCAATTTGCACGACTTGCTCTTCGCCTCGTATTCGTTGTCTAAGCCGTGTGTTTCTTGGCAGCTCACTTTCGTCCTCACACCCCAAACACATCACCGATCCGTCGCTTCCAACGTGACACGTCCCTCACCGGTTCGATGGTTCCCGGCGTTTATTTTGCCAAAGTCACCATGATTAGTACATCTGGTAGAATTGGCGGGCAAAGAGGCACGTGACATGTCACCATCAGTAACCTGCGGTGACCCCCATACCTCGGGCCCTTCCCCTTCATATCCTGCCAATATAATCAATTTTGACGCCAATTGGGATGAGAAAGAGATTCAACATACCCCGGCTCTCTGCTTACCCTTCCCCTTAGGATCCTGTTCATCGAGTTGATAGCATCAGAACAGAAAGAGAGAGACGTAAACAGGAACTCGATGCGTACCATGAATGGAGCTGCTTTCTCTTTTCCTTTGTTGGTTCCCTGGAAGGTGTGATGAGATAAGGGCGGCGAACACAAACACAGAAGATCACTTACTGTCTTATTTCCAGCCTCCTCCTGCCGATCCCCACTTTCCCCATCCTCCATGGTCACATCCTATAAGTGAGCAAAGGGGATAAGACAACTGCAGCCTCGACAGATCGGGGTTACGCACCGAGTTTTCGTTGTCATCCTCGCTAGACGAGGTAGCCTCATCGTCCGATGATGATTCAGACTCCGAATGATCAGAGGGAAGGTCGTGGTCGAGCTTGTCATTGGGGTCGTAGGTCATGCCGTGGAAGGGAAGGTTCGGGCCAGCCGGGTTCAAGGCAATGAAAACAATCTTTCGGTATCGTGGACCCGATTTACGGATGTTTGAATCCGAGAGAGCACTATCAATAGTGGTTAGTCACCGTACTCCACCAACAGCACAACCACGGAACAAACTCACATCTGGAGAGCATCGTGATCCAGAACACGCTTGATTGGGCGAAGGATACGAGCGACACCGGCCTTCGGAAGTGGCTTTCCTCCGAGCTTTGCGCGTCGAACCTTCCGAGTCACAGAGGAGGCGAAAACCGAAATCGTTGAATGCTTGAATGTGGGAGTAATTGATGGCAATTTTAGTTTGAATGTCGTGAGGGCTATCGTCGGAGGAGATCGTGATGATTTTAATGTAGCCACCCTCTTCGAAATATAGGAGTCTGGAAATATTGTTGCCGTCAGAATATAATTGAGATATAATATCAAGATGAGAACGCACTCATGAGCCGCCGGAACTGTGCAATTCCCTCTGTTGACTTCTTTTGTGAAAGGAATCGCCGCGAAACAGTAGTTGGTGCGCTTTGCCGGTGGAGGTTTGGGTTCGGATGTGGGTGTTGGCTTGCCGCGCACATTTCGTTCATGAGACGGCGAGGGATCATCGCGTCGTTTGCGTTTCCTCTGACTCTTGGATCGCAGGGGGTTGAGGTCTGCTTCTTTCTGTGCCTGCAGAGGTAGCATGAACACTTGATGCTGAGCTAGATAGTCGAAAATTGACTTACACTCAAGGCAGGATGAAAAATCTTGGAGCTGGACGCTTCACCAGATCGCCCCATCGCTGCGACGGAGTCTCGGTGCCGACTCTGAGCGAGATTGCGAAAAGAATGAGGACCAGAAGTCGATCCACGCAATGGAGAGCGACCGCGTTGGGCAGTCGACGTTGAAGTGCTAGCATGAGCTGCTGAGGCTGCCGGACGCGAGGCGAACATGGTTTGTGCCGTGGCAGAGAACGAAGAAGTTCGACTCTGAGCAATTTTGATCAGATAAAAGATACTGAAACAGCGGAAACCTTTACCGGGATTGGTGTGGGTGAAGTCATTGTTGGGCCGGCCGAGAACGTGAATTCCGATGTCGGGAAAGCGGAGGCAGACTAAATGTAACAGATATAAGCAAAATAGGCATAGGATAAAAGAGAAACCTCACAGATGGCGCAGGAGCGGGAGTTGGGATGGGATAAGTGTTCTGTCAGACGGTGTAAATGGAGTGTGTGGGCTCGAAACAAACACTCACCGAGGGAACGGGTATGGAAGAGGAGGAGAAAGTCGGCGCCGGCGCCGGGGGAGGGGGCACTGCCGCTTGGGGCTGGCAGATTTATTTATCAGTCGCTGTCCAGTCAAAGTTAAACGGAAATACGTACGGGTTCCCGATGCTGAGCACCGACACAACCACACACATCGCACGGTGTAGTCGCTAGGGGACGACCATGGTGGCCCGGGGCAGGGGAGTAGAACCCACAGCCTATGCGGCATTGCGGGTTGTTGCAGCCACCCAACTCGGCTGGATTCAGATCTCTGAAATTCATCTGTGTCATTGAGAGGGAGAGAGGAGAAGGAGGGAGTGAAGAGAGTTAAGCAATGGGTATATCGTCGCAGACGCTGAGTGTGAAAGAAAGAAAAAAGGGAGGGATGAGCGAAGTGGGAAGAGGGAAGAAATAAAATAAAGTCGACTCACATGTCGTTCCCATTTTTGAATGGATAATGCAGCGAGATGTAGCGAGTTTGCGTGTTATGTGTTACCCAAAATCCGGCGCCAAGGAAGAGGTATCATGTGTACTTTGAATGAGGACCGGAGGAAACGGAAAACGGTTGTGCGGGATTTACACAGACTTGGTAAAGCAGCTGAAGTAAACAGTGGCGATCCGGAAAGATAAAGAAATCATAAAGTGCATTGAAAAAAGGGGAAAAAGCAAGAAAAAAGACACAAAAATATGTCAGATGCATTGAATTTGAATCCGAAGAGAAGAGGCCACCAGAGAAATTGAGAGGTAACAAACAGACAAATTTGCCCTCCATTGGAGTCACTCGAGATTACGCAGAGAGATCAGGAGAGAGCGTGGTGCCGATGATTGGTTTGCTAGTGAGATACTCGAAAGATTTGCGGTGCGAAGATCAATTGAAAAAATGTATGACATTGAGCGGATTTATCGGGATTTCGTGGACAACAGACTAAGACTAGACCTCCGACTCGTCCATTGAGAGCGAATACTTCGAAAGATTCGATAGAGACTCCAGAGATACTCGGGGGATGACGAGAGACAGGAAGAAGCTGATGATTGACATTGTTTGCCATCAGCACTGATGTCGAACAAAACATAACACATTCTCAACGTTGCCAGCATTCCGGGCCCAACAGCTGGGGGGTAGGGTTGACCATGTCCATTTCATTTTGAATGCAATATGGAATGCTTTCGTACAGGTGCACAGTCTTATTCTATAGGCCTGCGTGAATCCTCAAGGTTGCAATTGATCGTTCCGATTTACGAAGACGTCATCTCGCCCAGTCATTTTAGCTACTTCTGTGGGAAGCTCGGAAACACATCCTGTATCTCTATACTGTGTATCCGTCTCGCACATAATCACTCACAGTCATCGGGAGTTTCTCCTTACTCAGACGGCTAAAATCACAGTTATTTTCGCCGTCCAAGTTCAAGGCGACACGCAAGTTTAAGCGGAAAAACCAAGTTTCGATGTCATTATGATTACAGCTTCACAGTAAACTTCAATTCCCCAATTTCCATCATCTCGGTCGCAGTCGAAGTCCCCGAGAAGCTCTGCAGCTGCAGTGAGATCCTCGTCTCCGTTCACCAAGATTCCACCTGCCCTCTCAGCTTCAGTCCCAGTCGGTTGCTCTGTTCGCTCCACCGGTTCGTCTGGATTCGCTGGAGGAAGGGTAGCATCGCCATCAAACCCATACAATGGATCCGATGCAATATTCAAGTCATCCCCGGGATCCCCAGTCCAGTAGCCACGCGTGATAGCGGCGGTTCGGCTGAGCTCGTAGATAGCGATAGGAGTTTTGTCATGCTGAGTGCGCATGCGGTGGTGGTTCCATGCGTCGCGGGCACGGTCGAGAGCGGCCTGGATTCGACGTTGGAAGACCAAGAAGAGGCAAGTCGAGTGGATGGGGTTCTCCATGTCGAGGAGGTCGTTTTTCTCGAGGTAGTCGAAAATCTGTCGGAAGGTTTCCAGCGCATCCTTGCGGATATCGCGTCAAAGACGCTCAATTCGAACATTGTGCCGTGAGCTATAGTCAAAATTCAGTTTGTCGCCAACTACAGGGTAAGCGTAAGCGAATTCAGGCTTACCGGCCTCGTAGATAGGCTCTATGAAGAATTCCCCAATATAAAATCATGAGACGCTCCACCTCGTTGTTTTCGGTCCCGAAGTCGCCGCGCATGCGACTCGGCCAGCCAAAGACAGCCACTGCTGCCTGAAACAAATTTGCGACAGTCATCTTCCGCTTGTTAGAGCAGCAAGCAAGGTAAATGATGAGACGAGAATGTCCATCGACACATCCATGAACATAGAACCCCCATGGACGGAGTTTCTCATTTCCGTCATGGTGCCATAAGGCGTTTGAGCCCCGCACCTTGTATACCCGACGCTTGATGATGCCCGCCCATCTACTGGATGAGCACCGAGGTTTGGCCATGAATATATATCATGACTCACCTAACCAGGACACCGATTTCGTCAACTCGGCGGAGACTGTCTTGAACTCGAAGGCGTGGTAGATGGATACCGCGAGACTCTAGATGGCCGGAGACAATGACAGAGCCAATGAAGGGGTGGGCTAGTGAAATCTCCGACACAACTTCGTCCAAGGCCTCATCACTGATGGCAGTGAAGCTACGGCGAGCTCGTGGGATTCCCGCCTTCTCCAACTGCCGGTACAGAGTCTTCCTATCGACTCCCAAAGCTTGAGCAATCTGCTCATAAGAGTTGCCGAGATCATAAAGAAGCCGTGCCCGAGGGAGATCCAAAACATAGCTCGGACGACCCGGACGACCTGTGCGTAGTCTCGAGTGTGAGGCGCTGGCTGGTGGAGGGGGGTTGGTGATGAAATCATCGAGCGGGAAGAAGTTTGTCGACATCAGCGAGCAGAGTCTCTCGGACGTCGTCGGTGATCGAAAAGTCCTCGAGAACCGTGACGATTTGACGGACTGCACCGAGCTGGTGGGAGCTGCGCTCGACGGCAGGGAGTTCAGCATTTGGAAGAGAGTCGACAATGAATTGAGCCTGTACACAAATGTTGTGGGCCTCCAGGAGAAACGTATGAACGGGGTCGTTGTTGGCGTTCATGACAAGAGTCAATTCAGGTGATCCGTCGGAGCTGGATTTTGATGGTGCAAAGTGCTCGGCATTGGCCGAGAGCTTTGGCTGGCTGATCTGCGGAGGAGTTTTGGTTCAAGCGCTTCAAGCGTGTGGAGTTGAAAGCCAGTAGTAGATTGTTCTATCATGTCCAAATATCCTGGTGAGTGATCTAGTCATGTTTGAGCTCATTTCAACTTTTTCAACTGATTCAAGCATCCTGTAGATTTTATTTTTGATCTCTGATTCATTTTACTTGTTTTTCATGCTAGAGTACTCTGGTTTCTATTCCATTTCCCGGGTGAAAGTAATGTCTTTTCGATGCGGACTCGAAGTCTGGTTTAAGCGCCGGATAAGCGCTTGTACAAATCGTACAAATCGCGCTGACACGGCGCCGAAAGGAAAGTGTTGAACAATCAGCTGACCGTGTGAGCATCAACAGGACACAACAACGCGTCGTCTTTCTTCCTCCCACTACCTTGCCACTCTGTCTACCTTTGAAGGGGGACACAACACAACACACTGCTGGCCTTTTTCCATCTGCCCCGCCACCTGTACATTGGAACCAAACGGCGTGTCGCTTAAGAGTAGAAGGATGTGGGCTGCTCAAGGGCTGCTGCTCCAAGCGCCCTGCCATCTACTTTCGGGATCAGCAACGCGGCAACAAGCTATCTATTGGATCTTATGGACCCGAAACTCAGTGTTCCTCCTCAAGTTTCCTTGTATCCTGGGGGTTGAGAGGGGTGGATGTTATGGTTCGAGTGGAGGGATACAGGCTCTGGGAGATCAAGAGGCAAGTTCATTTCTTACTGTTCGGTGAATTGTGTCTCTCTTCCTTTTCCTCTGGTGCGCTGTTTTGAAAGAGTCCAGGCCATTATTTTTGTATCAGTTTGGTTTGCATTCATTTCACTTCGTTCCTCCCTTTCTTTCTCTCCTCCCTGCTCTTTTATCCCCCATCCGAATTCTGTTTGCATGTTAACAACTGTATACTTGCGCTGGGTCTGACCATAGGCCCTACATTTGTATCCCAGTTATTATCGCATTGCATCAGAGCTAGGTATATTCCCTTTCCCTTATCTCTCGGCTTTTTGTCTGTTTCATCGTTTAAGAACTCTTGTGAAGACTCGAGGGTATGGGGTTGAGTACGGCGAGTAGCGATCCCAGTGTTCAATAAGTAAATTTTTCCTGACATTCCTTCTCATCGCCATTGATTTCCCGTGGCACCCATTGTGAGCTGCCAGAAATTTGAGTTGTTTTCTTTCAATGATTACCACCCATTCACGGTGGCTTCCGCCCGTTTTCCATGAAGAAAGCAAGTCGGCTGCCAAGCAGGCGCTGAAACTCAATGAAGTATGGTAGGAGGCGACAGAGTTCAAGGAGAAATTGGTGGCATATTCTAGCTTGAATTCTGGTGTCAACCAAGGGAGTCCACTGGAGTTCAATGACTAGGATTGGCCAGAATTTATTAGCTATTGAAATCCGCTGAAAACTAACGGTCAGCAGCGATCATCAATGCCGACCACTGCCGTGTATTACTGGGATTATAGGTGTGGTTCAAAATGTTCGAACTCGAAGGTGTGTGCGTTTATTTTTGCCGAGAATTGGAGCTGTGCTTATTTTGGCTGGAACCTAGGTGTGCATTTTTACTTGTGTTTGCTAGTGATGTGCAAAACAAGAAGAATCAGAGTTGTGCGTTTTCCGGTCTACAATATCTTAAGCTGTGCATTTTTTTTCGGTGTGACTACCTGTGTGTTTTCGTACGCCGGAATCACCTGTGCCATTTCTGTACATTTCTCAACCTGTGTGTTTTTTCGATGAAGGTAGTGTGTTTTTTTCGCAAAATGTACAATAATTATGCCCCAGTATTACCCCCAAAGTAATACTGTAACATTATTCAGCAAATAAACACAGGTTGAATATCCAAAAAAATGCACGTCCTCCAAAATATACACAGGTTCACGTCAAAAAAATGCACAGGTTCAGAATTCTATGAGACATCGGCAGCCAACCCCGAACTGACCATCAACTGATCTCAACAAAGGATCAAGGTCATAATCATCGGTTAGCCTTCCAAGTTCATTGACTGTGCCAGTGAACAATGAAGGTGACGGGTGACACCCCGTGAACCTTTGGTCGAATGTATACAGTATGATAGCGGACCGAACTTCGTGACAAGCCAGATACCTAATTTGGAAATTGTTACTGTGCCCTCAGTTTTTACCCAGTGGCATTGAAACTGTGCAGAAATGACCATAAGAAGGAAGACTAGAGATCCCTCCGGTCAAAAGTCTCAAAATCCACAAAATCATTTCTTCTTCCACGGATTTCGCGCTTTCGGTCCGGGCCGAGACATAGCCGGTGGCTGTACGATGCCATCAGCGCATCAAATGTCTGCCGCACCACTGAACCTTCACCAAATCTCAACCAAATCCAAGGGACTTCTGCTATGGATGTTTGCTGGGGTCAGAAAGACTCAGAATTGAGGTACTGACTAACTTCTATAATTTGATGTCTTTTCCCCCAAAATTACAAGTTAGGTACACACACTTTTGAAATTTTGCGTAAAAATTTCGCGCTTTTCTAACCCTAGACTAGGGTTTCTCCGTTTTCTCTGAAATGCGAATTTTGCCTATAAACCCACCCCAAGTTCCTGCTAAATCTCAAATTTCAAAGAATTTTGGCCAAAATTCCGGCTTGATATATTATGAAGTTGTGTCTGCTATCATACTTTGTTTTCGATCAATTCGACATCACGTGATTTTTGGCCCTGCGCCAATAAATCCCATAAATCGAGAAAAAATTATTGCCGCAATAAAAAAAGTTGAGCGTGACGCTTGACTGTCGAATTGATCGAAATTATACGGTATATACCAAAGAGCTGCGTATTTCTTTACAAACCGTGTGTAGCAGTGTATTTTCTCCTCCAAAATACAGGTTGTGTATCTTTTCCGCGACCTGTGCACAATCTGTAAAAAATCTCCATTGGCGGTGTAACTTTATGTCAAAATCCCTGTATGGTGCGCGTCGCTTAGTCACCGTTTCAAATGTACAACTGCCAAATCAGCCGAAGGCCGAATTTTTTTGATTAGGGGCCTATGTAGGCCAATCCGAGTCTCTGTTGAAGCCAGAGCACCGGAGAAAGCGAAAAGAGTGGGGGGAACTTCATTGTTACCGGACTGCAGAGAATTGGCGGGCCGTTTTGTTCTTTTGCTCTGTTCGTTTCAGGAATAGAAGACAACCACAAAGGTGTGGGTGCGGAAAACGCGCGGCGGTATCGAGTGTCCGCTGGCGTCCCGGGTCGTGAGGCGATGGGGGTGCGCGAAAATGAACCCAACCCATCGCCACACTGTGTGGCTGCCTTCCGAGTTGGAAAATACCAAATTAAAATGTTAAGATGCAACTGTTATGAAGATGTTCGGGTAAAGGGGAGGGTGGGTGGGGAAAGAAAGTTTGTCGGTGGATTGAGTGCGCGAGAGGAGTCGTGGTGGTGAGGAGAAGAGTGATGTAGAAGTCACGTCAAAAGTCTCTCTTGACCGGAACCATCACCGTCACGATTTTTCCCACGGCCAAAATTTGCTGGGATGCAAGGCGAGCGTTCTCCTCCGCGCCCCCCAGCTACGGGCCTTCGGCGCCCAAGGCCACCGGACTCCCCTCCCCCTTCCGCCCCGAAAACTCGAAACAATTCAATCACGAAGTCCCCACATTCGTCCCGCGTAATCAAGAAAGTCCGAGCTGATGGTCCTGACGCAACACCCGCCACCGTCTCCAGCGGCACCACGACCAACCAACCAGTCAACCCCACCCCTCGCCATGACCACGCCCCAAACTCAGCGCCCCCGCAGGCTGCCGTCCCTCAGTCCCACACAACGATCGACCACCTGTCCACCAAGCTCAGAAAGGAAGCAACGGCTTTTCTGGAGACACGCCGTGAACTCCAACAATGCATACAAGACCATTTCACAGATAACCCTGTGGAGATTCCCCAAGGCACAGAGGACAACCTTGCAGCCCTCCTCACCGTGTTTATCGAGATCACTGAAACTCTTGAACCTTGGATATCAAACTACAAGCGCCTCGTCACTCCCGAACCCGACCCGGAACCCAGCATGGCTCCTGTAAGCCCACCCAGCCCCACCACATTTGCAGAGGCCGTCAAGGCAAAACCTGTGCGCCCACATACCTCCCAGCCGAAGCGCCCCTCATGTCCCGCTCCTAAACGGAGCCCAACGGTGTCGCCCAAACCGACGATTCCATCCACTCGGTTGATCGTTGACCTGTCCAACGCCCACCCCACGAAGAAACCACACCCCGATTCACTATGCAGGGCCATCAACAGCGTTCTAGATGGTCGGCTAGCAGTTAGCGCCACCTCCATGTCCCAGAGTGGCAACATGGTTCTCCACGGAACTGCGCCAGCTTGCTCTGCCCAGGCGCTCGCAGCTCACCGCTCGCTGCTATGGAGGACCATTGCTCCACTTCTGGGATGCGCCCCCGATGTTGAGCCACCTATCTACCCCGCAGACCCATGGCACAAGGTGGTGTTCCACCGAGTGCCAATCTTGGAGGAGGGAGGGCTTCCGCACTCTCGCGACTTTGTGCGCGAGTTGGCGAAGCGCAACCAACTTCCAGGTGCACAGTATCAAATTGGTAGTGTCCGCTTCCTTCACAAGCGGGATAGCATCCCCCAGTCGGAAGTGTCTGTCCGCGTGGACTTCATCGAGGAGGAGGATGCGCGTCGCTTCTTACGTGACGGCATCTTCCTCTATGGATCACATTGTCGGGCCACTCCGTACAAAGCTCGGGCTTCAAGCGGTCGGCGCCCCCCGAGGTAATGGCTGACTGCCACTTATGCCCCATTTTTTCTTCACCCATGGTTCCTATGTCGAGTTATCGTTCTCACCGTCGATGGAAGCGCTCACCCACCTACTCCAAGACTATACTCTACCAACCACGGTCGAATCCTCATCAGAATTACTTTTTACTTATTTATCGCCCTCCGGGCACCGCGTCTTAGTAGTTGGTTTACTTGTTGCGGTATAGAAATGCTGATACAAAAAAAAAGTAGAAGTCACGTGCCATGTTACTCACGCCGCTGTCACAAAACGGCACGCAGGCTACGGCTATGTTTGGCTTATACAAGCTTAAGCACCCCGCCTTCGGCAGGGCCGGCTCGCTGCGCTCGCGTCCCTCCCTACGGCTGGTGCACAGCTTGTCGGGGCTCCGCCCCAAACCCCGCATGTTTTTTTTTTTCTGGATTCCGTGCCCGCGGCGCCGCACTGCCGCTCGCGCGTGTGAGTTTCAACATCTCGACAGCCGGTTGTGTTGTAGGATGTTGACAAAACCCCGTGATTTTCTGTCAAAAGTCACGCGACTGATGGCCTGGCCCTCTTTTCAAGTATTCAAGTATAGGATTTTCAGATGAGTCAAAATTCAACATCATTGGTTCGGGTGGCTGGCAGTGGTGCTGAAGGGAACCAGGGAAGGCGTATGATCTCAGATATACGAAGAAGAAGGTCCAACTCGGCGGCGGGAGTGTTATGGTCTGGGGCTGTCTCACCCGACACGGTGTCGGTCAACTTCATCGGACCGAAGGGATCATGGATCGCTTCGTTTACACTGACATCCTCTCGAAATCCCTCCTCGACATTCTGGACCAGCGTAATTTGGACCGCTCGACCATTTATTTCCAGATAGGAAGCGTTAACGCATGCGCCTTGGTTAAGTCAACCTTTGGCGTCGTCGTCCGAGAACGTTGCAAGCTGCTGATCTGCGCTTGTAAATCAGCAATCTTTTCGTCTATGCTCTGGCCAGACGCCAAAGGTTGACGATGGAAACGTTACTTAATAAATTGATTCCATCGTCAACCTTTGGCGTCGTCGTCCGAGAACGTTGCAAGCTGCTGATCTGCGCTTGTAAATCAGCAATCTTTTCGTCTATGCTCTGGCCAGAGGCGACGGTATCTTTCGTTTAGACCGGTGACCGATCTGTCTACTAGAGAACAAGTTCGTCGGTAGACAGACCGGTCGATCTGAGTTTAAATTTGGATGCTGAGCGAGTTGATCACGTCCCACTCCAAGACTATACTCTACCTGCATCGGTCGATTCCCCTAGCACAATATCCCGTATTTATTGCCTTTTGGCACCGCGTCTTAGTAGTTAGTTTACTTGTTGCGGTATAGAAATGCTGATACAAAAAAAAGAGTTGATCACGTTTTTGTCACGTGGAAGGTGCATGCAGCGTTCCAGCGCCCTCACCACTGATACGTTGGGGCCCCAAAGGTATTCAACGGGTTCTAAATGGGCCTCTTAGGCGCCCTGTAGTTTCAAATAGGAAAATCCGACGATTATGTGTCAAAAACCAATGATTTGTTACAATGGCTTCGTGTAAGTGCGCCTTGGCTCCAGTGCAGCCACTGACACGAGAAAAAGTCCCTCGTATCCCTCTCATGGTATATTTGTGCCCTGGAAGGACTTTCCTCCCTTTTTTTCACGGTCAGTCCAATCAGAAATGCGTGAATTGCGCAGAACGGTGGCGGACACGTCATCAAACACGTGATGCTCCCGCTCTGCCACTAAATTCAAACTCAGATCGACCGGTCTCTCTATGAACGATTGTCTTCATACGAGAGATCGGTTACCGGTCTATCTTTCGTTTGCTTCAGCAAAGGTCCCCACGTCTCGTGACTGTCACATTTCCTTTTTGGGACAACCTACATCTCGACCCTCCCTCTCCGGACTGTGGGTCAATTAGCAAATTGGCGTCAACGATTCTGTCTGTATTCAATCTAAGAGTGCTATATATTTCTTTCAGAAATTTTGAGACATATTTGAGAGACTAGTTCCAAGATTACCGTCCAAAACACTATGCACCAGCATTTTTATTACCACCACGGCCAATACCAGCAGCCTCCATCTCTTTCTTGAAATCTGGGGGGAGCATTCGATGTCCCTTATACTTCCGAGCTGCCCATGCAGCTTGTGCACCATTCAACCCATGGCGGTAAGCATCGGCAAAACGATGGGCGCGGATAACAAACCGCCGCATCGCGTCCAGAGGAACGGAGCATGCCAATCTTGACGTGCGCACGTCAAGGGCAGTGACGCCATCAAAACGCTCTCTAGCACAGCTTATTGCTTTTCGGTGACGGCTCTGATAAAAGGGGGAGCAAGCTCCCCCAAAAATACAATTTTTTCCGGGCTTTTTTAGACGCATTTTTGGGGAGTTCCAAAGCGGTTTTGCTTATAGGCTTATGGCTTGCTCCAGCTGAGTTTTGGCTGAACTTGATGTTTGTGGACTGAAATTGCTCCCGCCAGGGCAATGCAGGTAGCTAGTAGCCGAGCTGAGGGCTTGACCCGTGTTCCGACGCGCTTCAGCAGAATCAACAGAACGGTGAACCTGCTGGACACTACTTAATATCAATGCTGCAGACCTTTGGCCGCTGCCAAGTTGCCAACCCAGCTGCCGAACTTGCCGAACGTAGCCGAGGAGGGTGACGTAATCCAAGGTAAGGCTCAATTAAGGGTTAAGATGGATCCAGCTTCATGTTAACCCTTAGCATTAACTTCAAATTAAGGGTTAATTCATTCTACTTAGGAGGAACACTGATAGTCCGGTGCTGCTGCTGATGCACGATAGCCCAATCAAATATTGGATGACTCATCTGGTGACGACGAAGTCAGACAGAGACGCCTAAAGACAGAAGTCAGGGAACTCACGTCTGCCGACAACGCGTCAAGGTTGAAGTCCTGGTAGCCCACTGCAGCATCGAGGAAAAAAGAGACTTCACCCGCGCTCTGCAAAGCGCAGGGCACGACCCAATCATTATAAGTCTGGATCAATGATCGTGATGAACGAGCAGAATGAGCCATGAAATAGCATTAGGACATACCGAATGTTTCCTGCGCGCAATGAGATGGTAGCGGAGAAGATCGCGTAACAGCGTCTCACGAAACATAGCCGACTCATCAGCCATCCAGCGCGGGGTTTGCATGCCAGTGCGAAATTCGATGAAGTTCATCGCTGCTATGCCACAGCTACCCTCCCCTGCCAAGGACCTCTGGCGATCTATGAGACCGGACTTGATGTAACTTTCGTGTTCGGTAATATCACCAAGGTCAAAATCGCCAAGGCCGGCAAAAACCCAGCGAAGGATAGGCTGCCATAGGCAGCAAGTCGGGTTTGGCAGGAAGGTGGAGGGAGTCGCCATGCTCAAGCTCGTCAAGACGGATCTTCACAACAGCGGAGTAGTGATTGTCGGTGCAGATAAGCATGCCGATCCCGTGAACCCTGCCCGCTCGAATGCGCTCACGGAGCCAGATGATATTCTGGGAGTAAGCACGAACAGATTCACCAAGACTCCAGACACGACGGGCCTCGTTGATGAACAAGGTCGGCAGAAACAGAAAGGAAGGATCTTCGCAAAGCTCCCTCTCTACTGAGCGATAAAAATACATCAACTCCGACCAAGCATTGAGGATGTCTTCACTCGCCCACTCCTCGTTGAGAAGACAAGGATTTTAAACTCGCGCCGGGAACTTTGTCACAAATGTGACGCTGTCACCAGTTCCCGGCGGTTCCCACGCCCCGACCCTTTGATGGATCGTCTTGCCTGTGTCAGAGAAGGGCCGGAAAGGCCTCGCGGCAAGCGCTGGCACCACGCAGTGGGCCTCCGCGGCGAGCGGGAAGCCCCGCGCAGCGGTCGGGGTCTGGGGTGGAAAACCCCAGCCGTCCGGGCCGGCGCCCGAAATCTAAGTTCAACATGTATTTAACATGAAAAATTCATTCAAGACCGAAAACTGTACGGAGGGAATCGGAAGCTTTTGATCTGTTTCAAGTGAATTCACAGTCAAATTGGTCACACTGCCCTCGCCGTAGGGTGACAACGGTGGCGAGTGCTCAGCGCTCGTCTTATCCTCATATAAGGACTCTGAGCGCTTCCTTGAGCTGCTCTAGTCTTTACCGCGTTCTTCAGCAAGAAGCCTAAACGACTCGCATCACAATGGAGCCCACCGCGAGGGCTTCCTGCATGAAGAACGGATGAATGGGATGGCGGGAAGGTCCGCCATCCGAGCTTGACTTAACTGCCTTTTGTTATTGGCATTAGGTCAAGCCTCTCCCTTCTCCCTTCTCCAAGCTTGGTCTTAGAGTGGGGGGCAAACGGCGCCCGTACCAGCTTGTGACGTGGCGCCAACGACGTCGAAGCTTCGGGTTTATCTCGATGTTGACGGCGGAGCGCCACTCTTTGTCGATTATTTTACTTACTCTGGGGGGCTGCTTCGGCGTTCGATCTCAGGGCCTGCATGGAAAACTGAAGCCTCTGGAATCTGAAGATCCTTTGTGGCTCTAATATTGACCTGACGGCTTCATCTCGAGATTTCACTTGGACTCATCCTCGACAACCTCGATATCGATCGCAGAGCACCTTCATTGGCCGCTAGCAGTCCCAAGGTTTCCAGACCATTGTAGGAAACCTGGGATTCGACACTTGTAACGTCTGATGATGGAAAGCGTCGATTTAATCTATGGAATTGCGAGGCAGGAGGTTTGGATAGGAAACTATGAATTAGGGATGTAGGTGGTACGAGATCCATGCATATTGTTCTTGTCTCAAACCTCCTGGTCTCTTGTCGTCCTTCCCGTCCCTTCACCAACCTCTGAGCGCCTTCAACGGCTGCCGGAGCTCTGCGTCGGTTCCTCTACCTTTGCAGGCGACCTTGGAGCGCCTCTATGGCTGCTGGAGGTTCTGCATCTATGTGACGCGCATCTGACAAGATTCAATGAGCGAAGACTCATCCAATACCCCCGAGTTTGAGGATCGGCCCATGTCCAAGGCCCCACTTGGCTTGGCAGCAAGCGGGTATGTACACGTATGAGCGCCTCCACGGCTGCTCAACGTGCGGGCAACGGTAGCAAGAACGAGTGTTCATGGGATGACCCTTACTTCTTTGGCGGAATTCATGGGCCGCTGTGTGCTGAAGCGAAGCTCACCCGCACATAGATATTTGAGGTGGAATGCGGGGCGAGAAATTGAATACGATTTGGTATTTACATCAATCTATCTTGAGCTCCGGAAAGCGAAGATTCGTAGAACGTCGGTCGCGGCGACGTCTAGCACCGGTCCCGTTGACTCGGTCGTGGTTCTCACGCCGACGTCGGCGATGACGATGCAACGTGGCCGAGTGTCACTATCACCTTCCTCTCTCCCTCCACCTCATGCACCCGATCGCTCAAGACGACGAAGAATCAGTCGCGCGCAGACATGTCTGCTGCTCCGATCTCGTTAGTGAGCTTCAAGACTTCTATGTAGCGAGGGCACCGAGCTCCAGTACATAGAGCGTCTGTCTAGGAGAGACTATTCAAGACTCTCGACAATGGGAAGACGGCTTGAGGGTGAAGAAGGGAAAGAACTTGAGTGGCGAGGTTTCTGAGTTTGCTGAGGATTCCGAAATGTATGTCCGTACATTGTGAATCCTTCCTCTTTTCCTTCCCATTTGCCGTCGCTCCGCTGCTACCCACCCTCTCGCCTCTGTACCACTTCCTCTCCGCTGCGCCGACCTCGCGCGCGTCGTCACTGAGCGCGTTCCGTACGCTGCTCCTGACTTGAGCAACTCCGAATCTACTCGCGGAATGATGAACCCATTCCTCTCGCTCGCTGGCTACGCGCCTACGCCGGCCGAACGAATCGATTCCGACATACCTCAATGTTTGCTCTTCAAGCTTCAAGACCACTCTATTCTATCCGCTATCTCGCTGGGAAACAACTATCAACTCGCACGCTAATTTTACTGTGGAAGCATGCTCGAGCGCCTCCGCTGCGCGACGCGCTGCCGACTCTCCATCGAACTTTGTCAATCTCTGCATTGCTGTCTGGAGAATCTATGTCCGCCTTTCGGTTACAGTAGCAACGGTGGCGAAGAGCTTTCATGGTTGCTCTGGATTGTCGACTCCTGCTCTAAAATGACGACCTTCCAAGCTACCTCAAATGTACCCACCTTCCAGCTGTCATGGAGCACAGAAGTGGTCGACGACACCGACTCTACGTTTTCTCCCAAGATCTCATCTGAATCTCTTCTCCCTGGCATCTACCTCAAGTTCCTGGAGCTTGTACGTCTCAACCTTCTTCAGGTAGCGTCAAGACCTCAGAAGGCGGCGTCCGGTGGAGGAATTGAACTCGATGAGTTCTTACATCGGGCAAGTACGCGTTTGAGCGCCTTTATGGCCGCTCAACGCACCAACGCTCTGGGAAGGGTAGATGTAGTATTCCGCCTAATCTACGGCGGGCCGAGCGCCAATCTTTGCGCGGCTTTTACGTCTCTTTGTCTTCAAGAACACGACACTCAGGAAGACAGCGCTAGAGTGGTAGAGGGAAGGGAATGGACAGAGATTGAAGGAAGAGGGCGAGGATTTGGATTGGCTGGGCTTCCGAGTGTAGATCAACCACCCAATGGCATCGTCGGGGCCGTTTTCCCCGAGTACGGGCGTGCTCGCTGCTCCGGCTCCCTTGAGACCTCAAGTTCTCGCGTCCCCAGACGATCCGCGATAGCTACGATTACCGCCTCGCCGAAATTGCCTACCAACGTGTCTTTGAGCGCGAGGCGCTCGCTGCTCCGACGCGTATGCTGGGTTCAAGTCTGGCTTTCAAAACTCTTACTCTCGGGCTTACCATCAGAACTGCGTTTCCTCATCTGTCTACAACAAATGTACGCACGCTGAGCGCCTCTGCGGCCGCTCGACCCGCTACTATGTTTCTGGATTCAAGAATTTGTCGATCTGGAGGCGCTCCTACGCTACTTCGAGTGGGACTGAGATTCTGGCTTGCGGGTTTCTTGGTAAACGATGATGTGCCCGCTGGGGGGCTGACCGGACGATTCGTCGAAACCCCAATACCGCTGTCGACAACACGTCGCCGATGTGACGCTAGGTAGCAGGTATTGGCAGCGATGCTCCTCTCTTCGCGTCCCTCCTCCATCGTTCCGCACGTCACTTCACCGTCACCGACATCGCCCACTAACCCGCGCCAAAGCCGTCTTCGAGCGCGAGCCAACTTGCCGCTACGACGCGTGGCTTCGCCCTCTAAATTGAGTCTTTGAGCGCAGCCATTGCTGCTGCCTCCGGCTCCAGAGCTCAAGCTTTAAGTTTTCTGAACGCTCTGTCACTCGAAGAAGTCGCCTTTGGGCAGGAATCTTTTCGCCACTCTGACGCTATGGCTCCGCGTCCGACTCAATCGACATACGATTGCCTTGACGGAAACGTCTTGAACGCCGTTTGCGACACCGCTCAAGACGTGAGCAACATGCCCAACGACTTGCTCGTCCAGGACCGCGGCTTGAGTAGAACGTCTTTCGGCGTTCGCCTTCACGCGGCTGAAACGACCTGGCCCAAAACTCAAGAATTGAGACTCAAGAGTCCTTCGCCTATGAGCTTACGGAGGGAGGTGCTCTTCTTTTTGCTTCGGTGTCTTCACCATCGCCGGCCACCCTAGAAGTCGACCTTGAGCGCGAACCTCCTCGCTGCTCTGGTTTCGACGAGAAACAACTCCCCTCTCGTACCTCGTCGGCATCGCCTAGTCTCGCCGCCAGTACGAATCTTATTCAGCAACGACAAGTCCTTCAAACTTGGAGCGCAATGTCTCGCGCTGTTTGGACGTCAAGATCCGGCGAACCTCTACATTGCTGAGCTCGTTGAGCGCGTGCTTTCACGCTGCTCCGGCTGCGCAATACTTGGGCTGATATTCAGGTATGGCTTCCCTGCGCTACGTCGACGCTCGCCACCTCCGGTCTTCTGGCTGCCTCGACGTTCCCAGCGCATCTACAGATCTATTTCCCGACCCGTCTTCCAGCGAGATTCATCTCGCCGCTCCGACGTCGATACGTACACGTTGGGCTTCAAGCTTCTTCGGCCTCTCGCCGTGTTCCTTTATTTCTTCTGGCGCTCCGCACCTCCCGTTCCACGACGGTCTCTCTCAAGACTACACTCTTCCTGAGACTTCTTGACTTGAATGCTGGGGAAGCGCGCTTGAGCGCCTCTATGGCTGCACAACGCGCTGCGTCTTGGATTCAGAGTATCGTCGATGCCTAAGCGCGGTTGCATGCTAAGTTTGTCAACCTAGTTTTGTTTGGGCAATGGTTTGTCTACGAAATTCAAGAAGATGCTGAGAAACCCTTTCTTCTTAGTGTATTGTTTTGTCCGGGAAAAGCTCCGCGTCCCACTCTCTGAAAAGTGCGAGAACGGGCTTGGAGCGATTGCGAAGCCCTTCGAGAAGGTAACGCAGGTAAGACTCGTAGCATGAGTACCAATTAATTCCTGTTTGCTGACCTTTCTTCTTGAGCTCGACGTCCATCGACAGGGCCCAAAGCGTCTCGCATAGAAGTAAGTGAAAGCTCGGCTGTCAAAGTATTCGAACTCACAAGAGCACCTGCGCAGGCAACAAAGCCTGGTGTGGAGTTCGAGATATTGTGCATCTGTTGCATGCAACGGGGCCCGGAAACGCATGGCTTGTTGGTCGCTATCTTGATAGGTTTTTTCTTCCCATAAATGACAGCGGCAGCGACCTGCGAATGTAAGTTTCACAACTCGCGCCACAAGTTCGTGATACATACATGCATGACAAGCTTGTCTTTCAGGAATGTTTCGACGTTGAGGCGGTCCGCGCCGTCGCTATGCAGGGCGGGTGCATCAAATGGATGAAATGTCATTTTGCCGGAGTCGTCCTTTCTCCCGCCAATGAGGTCGGCGTACCCAGCACGGAGCGCCATATCTTGAATGTCCAAAGCATCGCCAACGCGGGGGTGTAGATGGGCAACGAAGACAGCTCCAATATCGTTGCGAAGACGACTGGAGGTATTTGACCGCTGTCTATCCATCGCCTTGTTGAACTGAAACGACTTGTCAGTTTTTTTGCGGAGATTTTATCTTGGCGCGTACCGTATGCACCAGCCACGATTTGCCAACATCTCCATGCAGCTCTTCTGGAAGAACCTCGAGGACAGCGCGCAATTCACCCTGCACCTTTGTACGCATGTTGTCGAAACGATTCTTTTCGTTATAGGACGCGTTCTCGACGGCACCCAACACTTTCTTTGGCGATTGCACAAACCACAACCCTTGAGTCATCACTGGCAAAATTCTCTCGCTGGCGAAATCTCAAACATATCAACGACTTGGCTACGAAAGATTTCACCGACGGCCAGACTCATCTCGATATTCTCAAGGTCAGAGTTTTGTTTGGGCAATGGTTTGTCTACGAAATTCAAGAAGATGCTGAGAAACCCTTTCTTCTTGGTGTATTGTTTATATTCTCTGCGAGATTCTCCCCCCGAAATCGACGCTGATACCGTGCATCCGAGCTCTGTTGAAGTGTCGAATGTTGCTTGGCTTACGCGTGATGACGACGAGTCGACAGCTTGTTGTTCAACAATGCATAGAAGACTACGAAAAATGGTGCAAGGTACAGCCACCATTTTTCTTTAAGCTCGAGTTGCTGACTAGTTCTATCTCAAGCGCGTTTCCGAGGACTACGACAAGAACTTCAAGTTTCCGAAACAACACTATCTTATACACGCCCTCGATGATGTTCGTTTGAAGGGTGTGCTGCGCAACGGTACCACTCGAACGGGGGAAGGAATACACCAAGAAGTCAAACAACACTATGGCCAGACAAATAAGCGCAACACGAAAGCTGCTGAGGATATTTTGCGCTGCAACAGTAACTGGTACAATTCTGGGCCTCGGTACGATTGTGTCCTTTTCAACTCTGATCAACCGGGCGTCGCATGTGCTCGATTGCGATCCTTCGTTCGCTGCCAGCTGCCCTCAGGTCGTGTTGTGGATCTTGCTGTTGTGCAAAATATGAAGCCCAACAAGTGGCGGCCGAAAACTTCGTGGGACGGCTGTGTTGTGTTCGAGGAGGAGGTAGACTTGACTTTCCTCCTCATGGACTTTGTCATCCGAGGTGCATTGTTGGCTCATGCTCAGGGACCATCAAACTCGCGTCGCAACTTTCATTATCTTGTGGATGTAGTCGACGGTGATATGTTTTTACGCGTGCTCAATGCTATAGGCCATGTATGCAATTAAAAATCTTAACCGTTGCTTTGTCGACCACTTTGTGGCGGGTGGGCTTATGTTACCTGACCGCACCCCGATAGCATCCCGGTCGGGCCCTGTCGGGGTATTATCGGGGATGGTCGGGTGGTCGGGCACGATAACAAAATAAATAAATTTGCGACATTGCGAGCCATGAAGAAGCAAGCAATATTTCGAGGGAGAAGTCATTTGCACGACAACATTTGAGCAAGTGTGAGCTTTTTTGTAGTCGCCTAACAAACTCGATCAGTTTAGCGGTATCAGTCGAGGAGCCAATGACACATACAGTCTGCGGAAAAGCTGTTTCCGTAGTGCATGTCCTGGGGAAAAATTCGGCGGACAAATTGAGAATGGGTCCGGACCGTTAATGCGAAAGTCTGCAAAGTAGCAGTCTCGGTTGGTGGAGCGGTGACTCATGTTTCTGCGGAAAAGCTGTTTCCTGTCAGTCTCTGCGAATGGGAAGGGCATCCAATCAGTGTTTAATGGTTTGAATTGAACATGCGCAGCGCTCATGTCCCTGACGAGCGAAGATTTCGTCGATCGAATTTTCGGAGCCGTTTTCGGTGACGGTGTGAACTAAGGTTTCCAGTATACGGCGATTGCACAGATCGCACAAAGTTCGAGATCCAGGTTCGTTCGGAGTTGTGGATGGAAGCGATGACAATGGTACATATTTTGACTTTGGCGACTATCTTTCAGGGAGTATCGGCCGTATTTGGGTTCGCCAGTCTCATTTGTACCGAGTCGCATTGCATTCATTGAGAGCCAGGTTTCGGGATGCGTGCGGGAAAGAAGAAGAACTTTCCAAATTGGGGGAACTTCCATTTTCATTGGGGGAGCTTGCTCGGCAGCTGATCTCCCACGGGTACGCCATCCTTCGTGCTCTCCCTCAGGACCGATGATAATGCCTTTGGACTCGAGGCCTGATTTTCAAAATGGGCGAAAAAGTCAGGACTTGAAATTTTCTCACGCTTTCTGAGGAGGCAGAAATCGACTTTTCTGCGCAAAGAACATTTTCAATTTTTTTTTGGTCCGAAAATTGGCCGATTTAGTCCGCTTAGGTGAGTCATTGAAAGGTGTGCATTGCGCGTCGGGGTGGAAGAGGGCATAGTTGCCGCAGAAAAGAAGTAAAACGGAGTGTTAACTATCTCAGATGTCTTCGGGATGGCTGGGAAGCAAGTACATAGCAGTAAATTCCAAGCTTCCATAAACAATCAAGCACCAGTTCATCTTGAAGATCGGGTAAAAACAGCTAGGCCGTCAAAAGCATCAGGCCTTCCCACTACTAGTCTCGGAAACCCAGACGTTTATCCGCAATCCGTGGGGGCGTGGGAGCTCCTTCCTAATCTGTATTTACAATGACAGTTTTGACGTTTGATTGATTTTGGGGGCGATGGGAAAAAAGGCGTATACATAAACGTCTGGGCCACTTTCCTTGGGGCACCTACCATAACCCTTCTTCGGGATTTGCCGCGCCCACTCTTTTTTGCTTGCGTCCGCCCTCAATGAGTAGACAAAGTCTGTGGAGGGTGGTGACTGGCACCCTGGGCTCTGTGGGCAGCTGTGAGCCCTTTTGACAGCTCCTGCACGATGCTCGGCGGCGCGCAGCCACCAGATACACCAGCTCAAGCAGGAGATGCAGAGGGCAGGATTTTCACTAAATTGTGGGCATAAAGATGTAATAGGGTATTGGCTAAGATTCTAATTACATGTTGGATGGATTTTGCACCTCACAGAGGCCAAAAATGCGTGTTTGGGGGTTATGGTAGGTGCCCCAAGGAAAGTGGCCCAGACGTTCCTACGCCCTTTTTCCCATCGCCTTCAAAATCAATCAAATCCCACAAGCTGTCATTGTAATTCCAGATTAGGAAATAGCTCCGCGCCCTCTCTGATTGCGTAGGAACGTCTGGGTTTCCGAGACTACCCACTACGGCCTTGAGAACCCTCCGAGAATAGCTACTTGGTGTGAATCTCCCCAATTGAATAAATTTGATCCACTCGATGGCCACCTCTACCACAATGGGAAGGTATTGATCCCTGTTCGGTTCCATCCCTGGGTGGGAGGATAAGATGGGTAAGTCATTATCAAGAACACAACTCCCCTTAACAGCAGCTTGGGCAATCACAATCCACAAGAGTCAAGGACTAACGCTGAAACAAGCAGTCATTGACCTTGGGCCCAGAGATTTTCCTTCCGATCTTTCTTTTGTGGCCATTTCTCGGGTCAAAAAAATTGTCCGGAGTTGCATTTCGTACCCCTTTTCCACTGAGCAGACTACAGAGAGTGAATGTGACGGAGTCAATGAAGATGCTTGAAGCAGATGTGATGCGCCGAGCAGAGCTTGGTTTTACTTTAGATACAATGGAATGTTCAATGGACCTTAGCGAATTTGTATTCGAGGATTAATGATAGGATTGTTCAGTATCAAATTATGGTCTCAATAACACTGAATTCACGCAAGCTCCCCCCTTTTCTGTAAGCCGGGCACCGGCATTACAAACATACTTTATTAGTGACGCCGAGTGAGAGAGTTCTGCCCCTTCCCAGTAATAGAACAGCCTCTTATCGCAAGAAATCGCAGCTAGTGTTCATCGATCACCTTTTCTCTTTTCTCTAGTTAAGCAGGATATCGAGGCTGTGAGATTCGCAGTCGAGATTCGGCGGAGACTTGAGCGATGACAATAACGGACATATTGGGCTAGTGGTCATTTCCGAAGTGCGAAGAATGACTTTGCAGAGATTGAAGTGAAGCGTAGATTTCCAGGAATATCGGGAGAGACATAAAAGCTAGTGCTGGGTATGGAAAGCCGATGTATAATACAAGCCGTATTATACAGTGTATTATACCGTATGATACATTCGATACCAGAGGGCCTTAGAAATCGAGGTATTAAATGTATGATTGTAACGTCCAGTTCAGTCAATGTTGGCCCTCCACGAGGGGGATTTCAGCCTTTATTTCCAGTCTGACATTGAGTGTACAACCCATCAGCTCTTTCTCCCAATCAATCCAGGTGTACCGGGACAGATGGTAGTCGGGGGTTCAGAGGAGGTCCTTTCAATACTCAAAATACATTAAATACAGCAAAAAATACATGTATAATACGTATTATACTCAAAAACATTTCGCCTGCGGCGCCGGCATTATACGTAAAATACAGGCCTGTATTTCAATACCTGGAGGCCGCTGCGCGGCCGTGTATAATACCAAGTGTGACGTCGTATATTGAATACTCCGAAGTAACGTTTAAACCAGGCGTTAGGTTACGAAACTCGGGTGAGTGGGTTTGAAGCGCGTTCAGTCCGAATCCAACCCGAATAGGAAATGTTGTCGAGATGGATGAAGGGTCGACCCAGTGCGAAGACCTCGCTGTATTTCGATGAGACGTGGAGGGTTTTGAGAGAAGACAGTGATCTGTAGGCTGGACGGTTAAAATAAAGTAAGGATCGATTTTACCGTTGGTTATTTAAATCCAGAGTATTTAGACGGGAGGGCGAGTGTGGCAGAAGATATGGGTTCCAAGATGTTATTCTTGCAAACCTCAAGCAAAGGAGACGGTCGGATGGCACCAGAGGTTATGTAGAAACGGGTAGTACTTGGTACGATGCTCTCGAGCAGCAACTACGAATAAATACTAAGAGGGGTACCGGTATTCTGGGTTTTTACATGTGGTACAGAATAAATTGAGATGAGGTGTCCATGTGGCTTGCACCGCCAAATATCAAGGAACGAGGGGTCGTTTCCATGATCTGGGGATCGCTCGCATGGCCGTAGTAAGGTACAGAATATCAGTTTTCACCTTGGAATGAAGTTCAACCAATAAAATTGTGTCGGAGTGAATTGTGGATAATTTCTCCACATGCAGCTCTTGGGATTGGCTGAGATTCTATGATGGAAGCAGTTGTGACCATATGGGAAGGGTAGAGGCCGTATTTTGGATATCCAGCTTGCGAGAGAACCCCGGGATGAATATTTGAAAGTTGATGTCGGGTCAAGTGATGCGATCAAATAACTTTTCCACGGTTCAACTTGTCCGTCCCAGTTGCTCCGCCGCAGCTAAAGACGTGAAATTCGGGTGCAGGGTACGGAGAGCAATAACGATGAGAATGCGGCAATAGAATTGATAGGTTGGTATATGAAATTCCGGTGATTTATGTGTACACAGCGTAGCTGCGTCACACCAAGCAGAAATCTTATCATACCCAGCCCTAATAAAAGCGTCGTAGAAGTGGGAAGAAGGAAGAGTCACAATCAGTCACACTCTGTCACATTTCATCGGCGACGCACAGTTGCTGGGCGGGCTTGTCTAACTAAGAAAAAAAGTGTGCACATGGACGGCAGTAACTCGATTCTGTTTGCGTATTCGGTGTCAAAAGCTGACTCGGAATCACCGTAAATGAAAAACACAATGTTTTCCCGGAATGCTTGGTTGTGTTTGGTATACCGTTTGATCACGGCTAGACCGGCTGAATCGGCATATGATGCCGTCTGAATGTCCATGCAAAGTGTTCGTGAAAGATTGAGGATTGAGGAAAGCAGAAATGAGAGAGTGGGGGGAGGTTTGTATTGACAGTTTATAGTAGTACAGGTGGGATAACAAAGCATGTTTTACTATAGCGCGAGTTAGACAGTACGGGATCGCAAGTTATGGCCCGAATTGTATATACGAAAAACGAAAACGAAAACGACTATATATAGAATAGCCGAAGATGGCCGCCGATGCCCGTCGGCAACCCAAGTCAGAAACGAGAATGAAGGATCGGCACGGAAAATCGCCGGTGCTGACTTCAAGCGCAGAAATTCTTCGTCTACCCAGCTGTTACATATGCTTCTTCCCGTAATTTACCCATTTCACATAATATTGAATTTTGTCCTGAATATACAAGAAGCATGGGAGCATTCAAGTATGATATGAAAAGAGTACCTCTTCTTCGATATATTCTTTCGGGGTTCTCGGGGCTGTTATGGTGCGCTCGGCCTAAACACCACCAAATAGGTCCCATCATTGATGCGATCATTGATGTCTCAAATCGACCGAAGGAAAAAAATTAAAATTAAATTGTATTGTTTGCTGCACAATTGGGGCCAGGCAGAGTTAAAACATACCAGGAAGTCTCAATTGGTGTAGCAGCGAGGTTACAGAGGTCTCTGAGAGCATATAAAATGAGGGAGTAGATCAGTGGTGACCTAAATTAGGCATGTTTCGTAAGCTCGCATGACTGATTGAGTGATTGCATCACTGATGTCTCAAATCGGCCCGTATCTCCTCTTGGGTACTCTTTCCGAGTCGTTATATGCACTGTCACCCCGAATCCACATCCAGCAGTCGGATAATTCTATTGAGAAACCCGGGGTGCAGGCAGAAACCCTCCAATTTGGCAGAAACCCTGGCACAAACTTGAACCAGATTCTGGATGGAAACCCACTTACGTCAATTCGATGGCATCCGCGGAGGCTCAACAACGCCTTATGTTCGGAGCACTGTCTTCGTGTGGGATGGTGCTCTATGCAAGGCTAAGGAAGCAAAATCATCTCGATAATGCTCAAGGTAGCCCCTGATATACGCACTTTCCTTGATTCCGAGATGATGCCGGAGAAACATCTGCTGCCGAAGTGTCGGCATGATTCGGACTCAAAGCAAAACATACCAAGATTCAGCATTGAGGGTCGTTTCAATACGTCTGGGGCTGTCACATAGCTCTCAACGCACACCCAAAAGTAGAATACTAATTTGAGGACCCATGGGCTCACTGGTTGTGAAATAACGACCTTGTCGGCCCTGGTCGGCAACTTCAGCTATCACGAAAGTCACGAGACCGTGGCGTCTCAAAAGCGCTATCTGTCGTCCTCATCAGGTATCTAAATCTTAGAAAGCAGATATGAGTGAACCAGACAAGAGCCAGAGAGGTCAAAACAACCTCAACATTTGTTGCCGCGCAAGGAACGACCTCGGCACCTTGAGGCAATCACTTTCCCAATATAGAAAAAGTCTATGCACCCCGGGTTTCTGCACAAATGTTGTGAAAACCGGGGTTTCTGAATAGAATTATCCCCAGCAGTTGATTAAAAGATGCTGTTTATAGTACCTAGATCTAAAAAAAAAAGTTATATATGAGGTACTCCAGTACTACTCGGCATTACCAAAAGTAACCGAATTTAGAAATGCCTTGCCTGCGACCAGCTAATACAGTTAGCAGTTGGTTCAGCTGGTGAGAGAGAGGGGGGATGGGCATATGCTATTTCACATAACACGCGTCGAAGTTATTGGGCTTTCCCTGTGCTGATTTTCTATGTTTGTTTATTTATGTGTCAAATCATCATTTTCTTGCTCTGTTTTAGTACCCGCATTGAAGGATGAGGATAGCCCAGCAAACTCTGAGTTCTCAAGTACAAGGTCATGAGATAGTAAACCTATTTATGAGGTACTCACCCACCTGAAATCCTGGTGACTGTGTTCCAAAAAAGGCAAACACTGCCAAATTAATGGTATTTCGAAGATTAATTTATTCACCCACTGTGTGATAGCTTACCCCAACTTTATATCATGAAAGTTGTAGCAGGCACTCTGTGAATGAACCCTTCATTGCTCAAAGTTCTCTTACCATCGTAATTTCTGGGAAAAACCCCCGAATTCGGTTACTTTTGGTAACTGCGAGTAGTCAATCACAAAAGTTTGGCAACAGTGCTGTCTTAGGCTCGAATTCAACTCTTGTTCAACTCGAATGATATGACTATGGCCCGACCTTTGCCGTGCATAGCCTACAAGGCCGTACACCAACCATCCAGGTCCTCCGCAGTTTGTCCACATTGCTTTGACCACAACGTGGCAGATGGCACGTGGCGCAATTTTTGACAGATTATGTAATAAGGGTGCACTCCGGTCGGACCCCCGCGGTAAGTAACAGACTCTATATCTGTCGAGGTACGAGACACAAGATACTAGAGCGTCTGTCTACGAGAGACTACTGAGCTTCCGGTGTCCGGCACGATCAACCTCGTTTCTGTCAAGCAGCTTTGATGGTGAAGCGATCCGGTTGATCCATATACATTAGCCGAGTTTTCGTTCTCGTTTCTCGTTCATACCGCCGAATTAGCCGCCGAAGAAGATGAAGCCGAGGTGGCAGGTGCGGGGACATCTTTGGAGTCTGCTTTCTCCGAATTCGCCGAGGTCGAAGTTGCCGCGAATGATGACGGCTTCGATGTTGAAGTAGTGACTGTCGAAGGGTGGCTCGACTGCGTCGGAACTTGAGAAGTCGATTGTTTCGCGGATGCTGGTGGTGCGGAAGCGCTAAAATTGAATCAGAAAATACCACGAAGGTTGAAATTGGACAGAACAAACGGTGCCGCAATGTCAGATCGTCGTTCAGGAGGACTGGGAAAGAATTCAGGAAGGGAAACATTAACATGAGCAGACTCACATTTGAGTCATTGGATGACTGTACGGGTTGGCGGCGGATCGATGATAAGCAGATTCATTGGTCGTGACTGGAGTTGGCGTTTCGGGAGAAGCTGGATGACGGGAGTGTGTATTGGTGGTTTTCTGCGGAGTCGCTGGCGTGTGAACGTGGGCAAGATATTCGCCGGCAGCACTGAAAGGTGCGTATGGAGGTTGGTATGCGACTAAACCGGGATGATAGGGATTCTGCGTCGGATAGTAAGAAGGCATGAAGCCTTGTGGCGGGGGTCCCGCATAATAGGGTTGTAAATAAGGGAAGGGTGAATGTTGAATTGATTCCGGGGAGGTAAGGGTGGACATGACAGGAGGAGACGATAGGACATGACCAACAGGTGCTCTGGATGGCTGAGAGCCCGGAGTAGATCCAGTGGTCGATGTTGGAGCTGACGCCGCGGTGCCTGAAACGGACGCTGTCGAGGCATCGTCAGACGCGGAAGAATTGTCCGAAACGTCGAATTTTCGGCGCTTTGTGGAAGCTACGGGTACGGAGCCGTCGTTGGAAGTGGGAGGAGGTGTTGGAGGATCGAATTTGCCTCGTTTAGCGGGAGTTACTGGGCGGGGCTGGTCGAAGAATCCGTGGAGGGAAGAGTAAGGTTAAGGGATGTGGACTCGGCCTTGACGCGAAGGATGCCGGTAGGATCGCGATCACGACAGAGACCGAAGAATTGAATCGTGCTGTTTGGTGGAGCAGGAGGGAGGCGCGTCCAGCGAGCATTGGAATACTGTACCATTTCGTTCAATTCGTAAGTCACGCGTCACAGGGCCCTTTTTTTACGAAAATTTTCGTACCTGTCACGGGTCACCAGAGCCTCTTTCGAATTTCGACAACAAGTCACAAAAACTGCAAAAAGGGGGTGAAAAATCAATTTTTCGCCCGCAGTGCTTCAAAGTGCCAAAATTAGGTGTTTTCTGAGTTTTTTTTTCTTTGGGACCGTGTTTTCTTGGTCGAAATCACAATACAAAGCTGTGAGAAATCCCAGGACAGTCATTGTTTGACGCTCGAAGCGAGCTGATCATTTTGCGAGATTTAAGAAAATTTCAAGGTGTCACGCCGCTCGCGAGGCCTTTACGAACTTGAAAGTTCGAATTTTTGTGTCACGGGTCACAGCTGGCGAGAATTGAACGAAATGGTACAGTAATCGAAGATGCATCTATGAACGAAGTTGAAGGGAAGAATAACAGCGTATCACTCAGAGAACTTACTGGATCGAAGAAGATCTGATTTGACCTCGCACATAGTCGGGGACATCGACGTTGTGAAAACGGGAATTATGCGCGTCATTGAGAGTTTGAGGCCCGCCGTTGATTCGACCCACAGCATAAACCATGGATGTTTGCTCATCGGGTAGATGATCCTAAACTCGTTAGAACTCAATCGTTGAATAGATATACCACATACATTGTAAGCATCGGTGTTGGGATCACCAGGAAGCACAAACATCGTTAGAACTTCGAGCGTAATCGGATTATTTGTCCATGAGGGGCCAGAGTTAGTGAGAGGAGCCACGGCCGCGGTACAAACAGCGAAGACGACAGTCCTGTCCGGAAGCAGAGGCTACTGTCGGGGTCTTTTTCTGACGGCGTTTGACAGTTCGCCCCTTGATCTGCAGTACGGAAATACAAGAAAGCGCACCATCAATGCTCGGGGGGTTAGCTGGCTGTCCTCCGAGTGTGTCGGGAGACATGTGGCCCGTAGGGTGGCGGGAAATAGCCCTGGCGTCTGGTTAACTGAGGTAATTTACCGAAGCGTTATGGAGAGGGTCTATTTGACCTATTTTACCGGGCTAATTTACGCTAATTTCCCACGGCTCTTTTCGCAGCGAGAACCGGCGGAAAATTCGAAAGTTTTCTCAAACACCCTGTTTCTGAGGTTAGGCAAGGACAACACGCTCAGTAAACACTCAGCAAATGCATGGAGCGCTATTTTTTGCGGAGGTCTTGACCAAGTTTTCGCAATGATGGCAGGGTTCCTTTACTCAAGGGAGCCAACCAAAGTCGTCCAAAGAGGTGGATTTAGCCCTCAGGAAGACGTTAAATTAGCCCTATTTTACCGGCCATTTTGGAGCCTCCGGAAAGTTGGGTTAATTAGCAGCTAATTTACCGGGCTAATTTGCAGATGTAAATTTCGAAGGCCTATTTCCCGCCACCCTACATAAGGAAGGTCAAAAGTCCCGGCTGTGTCACGGCAATCAACGATAAATTTCAAAATTCTGGCCGCACGCTAAGCCCTATCATAGGGCTTAGACTAAGGCCTTAGGGCTTAGAGCCCCTCTAAGGCTTAGGACTTAGGCACAACACTGGCCGGATGTACCAATCGTGGTGATATTCTCGATCGACACTTTGATCGACCGTTCGGATGGTTTGAAACCTTCCTTTGGACATTGTGGTGGATTTACATTCTGTACAATCTGAAAATAGGGAGTTTTCTTCAATCTTTCGGTGCGGCGCCGGCCGCGCTGACTGCTGTGGGCTTTGTCCCGCCTTCCAGCAGATTCTTGTGGTAGTTTAATGGCTTTTCCTGGATTTTTCTTTACATCAAAACTTTGGTACTAAATTAAAACTATCATTCTCTCCGTTCGTGACCTGGCAATCCAACCGATCGGGCAAATCGGTCATGTTCAATGGTCACTTACCAATCTCTTCGATCGTGGATTTTGGGTGCTCAGAATGTAAGTTCTGTATAGTCTGGCCGATTGGAACTTACAATTCTTTCGATTGAATGGTGCAATCCTTTCGGTCTGTACAGATTGAGTTGTCTGATACTAGAAATAGAAAATGAAGGTGGCGTAGGTTGCTCGCTATATTCATTGTCTGGAATGATGTCCGTGTACCAGTGACGCTGTAGGCACACTGATTTCTTATATTGCTGACAATTCAGTTGTCGGTAAATTTTTTATCTCATACATACAGTATACCTGAATAATCCGAGGTTGTCATGCCTCTAGATGTTCTTCTTTGTATACACTGCTGAAGCGCATCGCCCGTGGCCTTTCTGCACCCCAGTACAGTTGTTTAGGCCCCGAAATTCGTTGTATCTCAAGAGAGCAAAGTAGTTTCTCCGGCATGATTTTAAATGGATCCGGAATGGTTGAAAAGAAATTTAATTCGGGCATCTTGTAAGTGTTTTGTTTAGCCCAATACAATTGTTTCGACCTGTCATAGCACACGAATATTGATAGAGCTGTGTCTTCCCCGTCTCTCCATGCTCAAAGTACAGTACAAGTCCACAATTTATTTTCATATTTGTCACCCCAAAGGGTATTTCCGTGCATTGAATGTTATTTTTGACTCTACAAAGGCCGGGATGACTTACTGACGCTTTCAGCTTGTTTTCTACAGGCAGAGATTCGCTTACTGACTGAGGAAAGGTTCACCTGGAATATTTAAAGTGTCTTGGGAGGTAAAGCTTACGGGCTCATAATAAATTCGTGGGATAGTTTTGACAGTGGTAGGTAATTCATGAATACTTTGCTGCTCTTGTATGATTCTTCCATGCACCCAAACGGTCGGATATTCAAGCTACGAATTAAATAGAAGGGGGAAGGATATATCGGCAATTGCCGGCATTAGTTCTTACGTGCCGAACCGCGGATGCCCAGCCCCACTTGCATCCATCTGTCTTTTCCTGTTGGCACAGGCGTTGAGGGCGGAAGACGAATGGTATGACGATGAGATTTATCACCTTTTCGACATCGTGCCTACCCACTATCATCAGTAAGGACCATACATATCTACCTCTTTGGCCCCGTAAACCCCTCACAGACTTGGGCTCTGCCTCTACGGATCGGCAGTCATATTCTCGAAAATAATTACCAATACAGATTGCTACCGTGCGGCACTACACGCAATGTCTCTGCTCTCCATTGATCGCGCTTCGTATTCCCTGGCATTTCTGTTCATCTTCCCGGATAGCCCCTATCTCGGTAGCGCTTACTCCTTCTCACAAGTTCTGCTTGAAGCCCTGGACGGACATTATGGGCAGCACTGCATGGCGTTACTTGCAGGGTCCTCTGTGGCATGGACAGTTCGGGAATCTGAAACTATGCGCTCAATTTTGTCCGACTTGATAGTGACTGCGGAAATTCAAAGGCGTAGGGAGCAGGTGTCTCATCAGTGTTTTACGAAACTGGTTGTGGCGTTGTACAACACCGAAAAACACCGAAAAACGCCGAAAAACGCACCAAAATGCCACAACGCACGGTGACCACAACGCCAAGCCTTTTTTTTGACAACGCCTGATCTCTTTTCGTTTGCGCGCAACAACGGCTGCGCAGAAAATTTTGTTTGAAGTGCACAATGTGAGCTATAGATATTCCCTCTAAGATTCAAATGGGTATGACCCTCCTATCGACAGCAGATTTTGGCAGAACAACGGCAAAATGCCGGAAAACGCCGACAACACGGCAACCAGTTTGATGATTTGCTGATGCTGTGTCGCGGGATAGGCAGCTCCGACCGCTTTTGAAGTGCCTGCGTCGGTGGAGAAATCGGAGGACTCTGACGATGAACTTGACTGTCTTCGTTGACGAGTTCTAGCGCTTCTAATGTATCTTGTGTGGCCAACTCTGTAGAGGATGAATGGAAGCGGTCTCCCACATCGTCTTGATGAAGAAGTTCTAGTTGATGCCTCCCAATCCGCCGAACAGAGCAGGTGAACATTTCCTCGGTGTGATACATCCATGAATTAGTTAATCATTTCTCTCAGTCTAGGTCCAGTTGACGTAGCCGCAGGTTAGAGCCTTCTTCGGGTACCAATCGGGTACTAGGCACCAACCTGTCAGTGGAAAGGACTCCGGGGACAAATTGGGACATGTACAGCAGTTTGTTGCAGCTGCATCAGCTCATGTGGCGTTAGAAATAGAGGCCAAAGTCTCAAAGAAAATCGAAGCTTACTCGGCTCGTCGATGTCCATGGGACTGAAGCAGTTGGATATGGGACTATCGATATCCATTGGCGATGTAGGATAGCATCCAGTCCAGCTTGTCTCCAGAGGGTATGGAAAGGGACCCAGGCCATATTTCTCCGGCAAAACGTGCATCTTGTTTATGGGTCGCAGACCTGAGTCTCTGGGATGATTTTCATTTATCTTCCTCTCGGAGGATATCACTCCGCGCCGATTGAATGGTTTTCTTTTGTAAGCCAGTACATACTACATAGTGTTGGAACTTAAGGGGTTAATAAGGGTAAAATCTGAAGCTAAGGCCTTAACATTAATAATGAGGGCTTAATGAAGTTAAGGGCAAATTTAGTTTTTTTTTTTTTTCCAGTGCTGCAAGCACCTAATAACCACGACAAGTTGTATGCTATTCCCCATGACTATGCATTGACACTGTTCTTGATATTTTGCGCAGCTTCTCTCGAAGCATGTGCACACTGCCTAGCACCAGTAAGATGTGCTATCATTTCGCTCTTTGACCCGAGGATAGGGTTTACTTGAGGTGAGGTTTGACTATGTTGAAGGTGTGAGACCATCACGCGCCGCCTTCCCTATCTGTCCGTTTCCTCGCTACACCCCCCCTATCCGTCCCTTTATATCTTCCTTATATTGTCTCGTACGTACCGTATTCCTGTAGCTCTCGCACCCCCATCTCGTCGCTCTCTCGCGCCCGAATATACCTGCTTGGCTCTCTTCTCGCGTGATCCATAACCTGTTCTATAGACTACATGGTACTCTTTCAGAAACAACTGGCTATTTACGCACCCGAAATAAACCAATCCCCCTGGTGATTACTGTAGCACTTTGTATGGTGAAACTAGTCACGGATTTGTTAAGGGGTCCCGTGGAGGAGCGACACAGATCAGCGGAGTTTGAAATTTCTCTCCATTTAGAAGGTCGCCTTAATATGGAAACTCTGCTAAATCAGGCAACTGCTCCTACTTTCGATACCTCTGAGCATCCTTTTAACCCTCTGAGCCTCAGAAATATGTTTTCGGGGTACTGTATGCATACTGTGAGGTAAACAATCTCGTTTCAGCAGCGGTTTGAGGTCAAATCTTCTTTCATTGTCGGTGAAAGCATGTTTTTACGCGATTTACAAGCTGTCGGCGGACAAATAGCAAGATATTGTCCGGGTCGACTTCAGAAATAAAATCTACCCAGATAAAGCTCAGTTTTAATGGTGAACTTTACCATTGAGCTCAACGCGAGCGCGCAAGGCTTTCACTGTGTGATGGCCGTCGTAGCGATTTGCCTAGAATGGATGCCGTGATCAAGCCGAGCCATCAATTGACGCTTCTCCACGGACCCCCCTCATAGATCCAAGACTTTATATACGTTTGAACGACTGTCTTCAAGAAAGTTTATAAAGTCTTGTTTACGAGACTAGGGTGAAACAGACCCTCGAGTGTGACTGGAAACGCTACGCATGGAAACCAGAAACGGCCTCAGCGTTATGCGTGACATCATAGAATTTTGGAAACGGGGGGGCAAACACCGATAAAATCTATTTCCAAACGTTGAACGGATTCTGGGCAATTTTTAGGTCTCATGGTTTCTTTGTATCCATAGCCCTTTGTGATTGCATTCCTTCTGTTACGGGCTCCGTAATACACCTATTTTTGTTTTCATGAACACTGCGCCGTGGTGCACGCTCAGACACCTAAACCAGCGACGGGTCCACCACAAGCCCTCTTCGAGCGACTAGTTAAACTACCTCGGCCAGCTTCTGGTACACCTTCCCAGCACCTTGCCCGTGGCACCGTACCGGTTCTACATATCTTGACGAAGATTGTAGAGAGTGATTGAGTGCAGTGAGGAGGAGGAGAGTTATAGCAGTAGATTCAGCTAGATTTTACAGCCACAAACATGATAATTCGACATCTTTGTATGTCACGCAGTCCTCAGGGAAACCACCCGACTACGGTAAGCGGATTGGTCGCGGTTCGATTTCCGCGGCGGGGATGGTGTGACATGGGTCACAGTGATCTGTGATGTTTGCTCCGGTTGTGCATGCGGCTCCGGACACAGTTTGGGTTATTAGGCCTTGTTATCGGGGAGTAACACACCTAAAAATTGATTGTGGAGGGTGTATGGAGGTTTAAGATGTAGTGAAAAATAATTTTGAGCGCAGAGGTCGCAATAAGTATTGGCCCACAAGGGTTGAACTCAACCCCCCTTCGCCTCCCCCAGTCTGACATTACGGCACGCTTTCCCACCACGTGTCAGGCCTTACGTTTGTCAGTATGACCGCTTCTTAGACGCGTTTTTCAAGTTCAGACAAGTCGAGCCTCCGCTTCGCTCCGGCAGGCAATCAAGCCCCAGTTCACTGAGATGAACTGGCAGGAAAACTGTTGAATTCGGCAGGATAGTTCGCTCTGTTCAATTGATGCGCGACGCGTGCTTGCTCTCAAGCAAGCGATAACATACCTGGAGTTCATCAACAGCGGTGTCCGGGGAGACAGAAAGATTGAACAGAAAAATCGCTAGAACCGTTCCAATTGAATGCTGCACTTGAGTAGAAGTTAATATTAGAGAGTTTGCGGTGCGCCGCCAGAAGCCACCTGGCGGCTCTAATGGCATGCGGATTGGAGCGGCTATGCTGTCTGGCGGCTCGTTTGGCGGCTGGTAAGACTGGTTCAAATTTGATTTTGCGAGTTTATTCTTAGTACTTGGTCATCTATATCTTGAGCCATACACACACTGAGAAAATTGGACCCGAAAATCTGACGCTAACGCGCATTCGAGCCGAAGACTTCGGTTGACGCTGGAAATTGCTTCAATTCAAAACAATTATGCACGTTTGGACAACGAACTCTCATTGGCTGAAGGTATAGTCAAGTATGCAAGGTACACAACCACTACCCAACCGCAAACTCTCTATTGATCGCCAATGAAAGCTGCAAAGCGATTTTTGGCTTCATTCAATTGCGGTGAGCCGGGCTTTGGGCTACAATGTACATAGACAAAACGGAGACGGAAGAACTGAAACGTTGGACCACTGAATAAACGCCGCATGTAAGTGTTCCATGCATGGTATTAAGGCGAGCACAAAAATAAAAGAATATTGCTCACAGGGTTCCGCAACGTGCAATCATCGAGATCAGGTTATAATCATGAAGATGATTTGAATCCACTTTCGACTGAAGACAACATGAGGGTAAACGATTGTCAGGTGGACAGTTCCCGGAAGCGCAAGAGGGCTGCAATTGAGAAAGCTCCAGACCACAGCTCAGAAGACAGAAGAGAGTAATTGCGACTCGGCAACGGAGAATAATTGAGGAAGTAAAATTTGAATCTTGACGCAAGGTTGGAGCAAAATCATGCAGACAGTGTGAGGTAGTATGAGGGCGAGTAGACGTTGGGGATGAACCAGTGGGCCATAGATATAAGCAAATTCGCCGCAGTAAATATTAATGCACAGTTGCGCAGTTTACAGCAATGAATCGGAAATGAATTCCAAATTTGGCTGGCTCAGGAGGTGGAAGTGTTGGAAAAACTCACGCTTTACAGCACAGTGCAGTTGATTGTGTTGCGATGGCAAGATGCATATGGGCACTGGAAGAGAGCAGAGGAAAATTAGGATGAACGAAAGGGGATGTTGCACCGCCGACTCGCCATCTCGTTAAAGAACGGTTAATGGCGTGTCGCTTGGACTGAGGGCGCTTGAGAAGCATATTACTATTGTGGAACAACAATTTGGTCCACACCTTCACACCGAAACACATTTCTGTCCAAGAAAGGAAATTTTCGTACTTTCATCGAATGTTTCGACATTTGAGGAGACTGAGTTATTCCAAATGGAGCCCTGGGGTATTCCTTGACGTCAGGATGATGGATTGGGATGGTTACAATGAATGCTCATTCTGCTTCTCCAGAAGAGCTATAAACTGACTTCAAACAGTGTCAGTGGTAGTTTTGATGATGTGCTGCTCTGTAGAATTATTGAGAAGAAGAAAAGGTACCAGATACATCCTATTCAGGTCAGGAAACAAGGGACTCGCCGGGGAAACAGCTGCAGTACGGTGTACCAAAAAAGAAAAGTTAAACAGTTTGAGGGTGTGAAAACACAAAAGGGTAGCAGCGGGTTCGAACCCGTAGCTTCTGCACACCACCCAGATCAGAGCGAACATACCACATACCACTCGACGAGGGTGACGACAGCATAACTTACCAACCGGCAAAGTACATCCACCACTGGGTCTCCCGCCATTACTGTACTAATCCGACCGGTTGTTCACGTTATGTGTGACGGCCCGTCGTGAACTGAACTTTTTGAAGGTGGTGACGGGTGACACCGAGTTTTTTGGCCCAGAAAGGGCAAGAAAATCGAAAAAATCTCCGGCCGGCATGTGCCGAGCAATGCCGGCGTACCATATATGGTAATTTTGATGTGATTGACGTGTTGTGAACAACTTGTCCGGTGAACAATTTGGGTGACGGGTGACACCCAGTGAACAACCGGTCGAATTAGTACAGTACTACATTTGGTAAATATTTCCCTATTTGGCAATGTCAGACTGGGGGAGGCGTGGGCGAGTCGTTGAACTCTGCAAAGAACCAAGCACCAAATTGCCATGTGCATAGTGGTACTAAACCCGAAGGTACGAGTACACTCTTGGTATCTCTATCTACCCTTCCCTCCACTTGAAATTTGTCAATCACTACGCACCGAAGCCAGAAACAGGACAGATCAATTTGCAACGCGATCACGTGCTCACTCCGACATTTCCTTTCTTCCACCTCCTTCTCAAACCACTCCAGTCTGACTTTTTCTGGCGAGCTATATGAGTCGAGTTATCAACAACAGTTACTTTCAGAAATTTACACCAAAAAATAGCGAGGTTTGGTGTGATGCCATTGATATTGTCCCAGTCGATGCATTCAAATGAATTGTACGTGTAAGGCTTTATCTTCGAGCTTTATACCTATGCTTCGAACTAATCAACATTGTCCTCTCCCTCTCCATTGGCTGAGTCAGCGTCACCCGGAGATGGTGAGTTGTCTTGTTCTTCTTGTTCTTCATTACGGGAGGTGTCAAAAATCAAAGGTGCGACTTCATCTAGTGCAAGTCGATTACAAACATCGCCGCAGCTATGGTCTCGAATAAACGAGTTGATTCCTTCAAGGCCGAAGTCGCCAATACCACTGTTTCTAGATCAGAATTCAAGTCAGCACAGGAGAAATATATGAAGAGAATGGATATACCCGGCAACCGTGTGAGTCATGGGATCGAATAAGACAAGGCCGTCCTTTCTTCCAACAAGTGCAGGCGTTCCTGAACAATTTGAGACGGAAAATATTGAGGCAGAAGTTGCTTACATACCTTGAAGATCGGCAAAGATCATGGTTTGATTACTATGTCCCCAAACGAAATGAGCAAAGGCATAGATGGTAGAGCCGCGCAGATTTCTCACCCACCGCTGTACTCAGGTATCTCGATTCAGATGACAATGGACAAGGGATCAGAGATTGGCTGGCAATACGTGATCCAGGACACATTCCGGTTTGTCGCTTTACTTTTGATACTTGACGAGTTACAAAGCTAATCGGTTGAACCAGCACTACCTTTGCCCCCGATATTGATCCAGAGGTATATCCTGTTTGTCGGTTAATCAAGAGTGTGCACAACACGATCATCGAGGCATTCTGGCACTGGTTAAAGGACAAGTTAGGACGCAATCTGAAAGAATTTATATTGATCGGGAAGAGAGAACGGATTTTCAGCCCTGATGTTGATTTTCATGTGTGAGTCGTCTCCTTGGGATATATTATGGAGGAGCTAACAAAATTTTAAATGGAAGATCACTGTTCTACTGGATCTTCGTACCTTTGTTGCAAGCAAAACTGGATGAATTTCGTCTCTGGTGGAATCATCACCGTGTTCGCGTTCAGATAGAAAAGAATATGCCTTCAGGCCATGTTCCCGCCGACGCATTTGCACATCCCAAGAATTTCGGGGGCACTGATTGCCGTATCTCAGTTCCCCAGGCAGCGGTGGATGACATGCGCCAGATGTTGACAGAAGAGGTTGGTTCGCGGGAATCTCACTTATCTTGGTTCTCTCTAGAATTTGCGGAGCTGGCCGAACAAGTTTATTTGCATATTGGTAAACCTACGTTGACGTTGGAAACAGCATGGGGAGTATTCCAGCAGATGGCCCGGCCCATTGCAGATGTGATAGAACTATAGTATAAATACTCTCAGATACCAGTTACCTATATAGCAATCAATTGAAGGTTCCCATTGAGCTGATCTTCAATAATCCGTGTTGGCGCAGATGAGCTGTCAACTGCGAAATCCGGCAGTGGCCGCGGAAATCGAACCGCGACCAATCTCGGGACACGCCAATGTCGGAAAAATCCTGGATTGCTTATAGCGGCGTGGAAGTAGTTAGAAGGTCTTCGAAGGGCCCAAGCCTCGGGGTCTCTTATAATGTACAGTTAAAACCTCATGATGGCCTCTAAGACACTCGGGTGACCTCTAAGCCACTCTAATCCATTACGCGATTAGAGCCTTCCAGCACCTTGGAAGCCGCTAGGATCCACTGGCTTGCACAATAGGTATCCTGTAGTTATCCTGTATTTATGACAGTACTACATCACACATGAAGAGGGATGAACACAGTTTTATTTCATTCTGAATAGTGGTACAGTGGTACAGTATAACTACCTGCGCTACTTCCCACGGCACACGGACGAGCGCGGCGGGGGCGAAGCACAACGAGATGAATACCGAGCATGCGGCGAGTGATCTTGAGATCCGGATTGAAACAGCCCCGCCTGGAACCACTTGAAATGACTGGGCTTGCGGCGGCGGTTGACGCTGGCAAAAGTAGAGATGAGGAGGGCGAAAGCGAAGGCGAAAACAGATAAACATACCGGCGCATCGTCGTTGTCGTGTGATCCACGCTAAGGGATTAATCTGAACATTCGATGGCCTGCACGACGTGTGGATCAAAAATGTGAACAGAATATGATAAGTCGACAGCTCACCTAAAGGGTAGCATTACACGATTTATGAATGTATGGAGGTGCAGAAGGGGGATTCTGGGGGAGTTGCGTTGGGGTAATGACGGCGGATTCGGGGCAGTCAGACGTCGACTGCAGCTTGACTGCAACGCGGCGACCAAGCCTAGTGAGGAAGGGATTAGGGACAGGGTGAAAAGCTCTGTGATCGACGCACCTTTCGTCGTAAGTTCTCGCTAACTTTGCCATACGGACTCGAGTTGCTGACGTCGTGTGCACGGCCGGCAGCGGCAGCAGCGGCGCCGGGCGGGTACGAGATGCATGCGGGCCGTTGAGCGGTGAAGGGGAGGTACTGACGGCGACGATGTCGAGGCGTGGTGGTGGTGGGAGGAGACAAGAGAGACGAGCAGCGTTCGCAGCATATGTGTGCTGCGGATGTGGAGCGCTGACGTCATTACTCGGCATCTCGGCATTTGGACTTCAAACGTTTTTGCGGTTTTCTGTGCGGCCAATTTTCATGTCACGATGCATGAATTTACACGGGGGCGAGCGTCTACCGATGTTTTCCCATTTTCATTAACTTGTTTAGATGGCCTGACACCTCTAATCCCCTTAAGACACTGCTTGGCTTATAAGGTCTTCGAGCTAGCTTAGGGTGGATTATAAGCCACACTGCCAGCGGTTCTAAGCCATCCTAGGGTTCTCGAAGGTCCTAATTGGTTAGAAGCCGTTCGAAGCAATCCGGCATTTTTCCGACAAAAGGGCTGTCGCGGAGTTTGAAATTTTGAGTGGTGCCGGCGATTCGCCGGCCGCGTAACACTTGTGACATTATGTGACTCAGTCATTTCTCGACTTTCCATTCCTCCGGCTATTGATTAAACAAATTACCTCCTCTTGACGAGCTCTTCATCGTCCTTGACATGATGGTTCCCACAGTCACACTGCGAAATCCGGCAGTGGCCGCGGAAATCGAACCGCGACCAATCCGCTTACCGTAACCCGACCGTTATGCGTTACCGTTGAAACGAAACAGGGCGGGCCTTACGCGTTACGTTTCACCCATACAAAGTGCTACAGTATTAGGACGGTGGATGCCATTGATGCAGCCTGACAGTCGGAATTTCGAAATTTCTCACGTGAGGCTTCGTAGAGCCTCATGTGGCTAGCTCTCATGAGGAAAGTGATATCATACGAGATTAATTCATAGAGGGCCCCCACGGTACAGTGTGGGGTGCAGGATCCTTACTCCAGGAACAAAGAACACGTCCAGAGCAGCAGACAAGGTGGAAATGCCTTGCATCGTCTTGTAGCTGTTTGGGCCGCCCATCTCGTAAGGTCGCATGAGCCTCGGACAGAAACAAGGCCGTGTGAGAAAAATGCCTCATGAGGCAAGAGATAAATTTCCGACCAATATTAGCCTGTTTGCGATGCAGCCATTGAATGGCTGATGGCTAAATAAGTGTCCAAATTTCGGCGTATTGACAAAAGATACCCCCAGTTCGAGTATCCGAATTTCATTTCAGGCAGCTCTTGTTGACTTCTACATGAAAGTTTAGCCCATCAAAGTTTCCAAATGCGGAAATCGGTAGCCATTCAATGGCTCCAATGGCTCTTCGCAAACCCTCTATTACAACCTATTCCAATTCCTACTCAGCCATTTCAGGGAGTTACGACTGGCGGCTGCTACGTGGGCAAGTTGGCGGAGTGTCGTCGTGGTCGGGAGGAAGGAAGGTCCGGATCATTCCGCTGTCACAAGATGTTACACTGTCTCACGCGTTCAACAGTCTATCGTTCTTGTTCCATGCTTCATTCCAGCTATCTACAAAACACTGGAGCGCTCCGAAAAAAAGTTCACACAACGGTTTTGACAGCTCCTGCCTAATTCGGCCAGCCCGCTCCACTCTCTCCAACGACACTCGCAGGAGGGGTTGGAGGGAACAGCGGCAGAATATTGCTGGGGGTGGAGGAGCAGCGGAAGATTCAACTTCCCGAACCGCTGATCTCCAGGTCGTAGGGCGATGGTGAGGCGGAGAATGAACCCAGGGATGAGATGCCAGACGAGGGCATCACCAACGCCCACGGCTAACCCAACAAAATCTGCGGCGAAAGAAATATCAACTCAGAAAGGCAAAAATTAGGTTTCTGGAAACGGAATCAAAGAAATCGAGGTGAGTGCATCAAAAGCCCTGTCTGTGATGGACAGAGATCGGAGGATTGCGATAAAGCATAGCGTTCCAAAGTGAGTGTCGTGAAGTCACAAGCCCACGAGTCTGAATTTACTGGATAAACCCGCGAATTGTGGAATTCATGGTCAGAAGAGTCCCGCCTGGCAGCAGGTTGTCGACAACCTTGAAGCTCAAAATTTCCGCCACAAGACAATAGAGAGTTTGCGGTGAGCCGCCAAAAGCCACCTGGCGGCTCCAATGGCATGCGGATTGGAGCGGGTATGCTGTCTGGCGGCTCGTTTGGCGGCTGGTAAGACTAATTCAAATTTGGTTTTGCGGTATTCAGCACAAGGTAGAGGCAATGATTTCTTTCAAGATGGATGGTCTGGAGAGACCAAGGGGATTGGCTAAGATCACGTCATCCCCTCCTGGTCATCTCATCTTTTTGCTTCCTCCCACCACGTTCGCTTTCTCCCCGCCTTCGCTGCCCTCCTCCTCCTTAGTTGTTCTTTGTCGTTCTTTCTGCATCATCACCCCACCTCCCATTACCGCTCCCGTCGACGATGACCGGCACCACGGACACGGCCCCCACTGTTTCGCAGTTCAACGACCTTAAAAAGATGATGGAAGATTTGGCGGGAGTTGTTAAGGATCTCCACTGTGGTCGCATAACCCCCTGACTTTCCCATAGTTGGTTCACAAGGTTTCAATGGGAAATTCACCGGAAAAATCTGTGAATTCCACTATGGAGTTGTGAATTTCACGGAGATATTTTCACTGGGTCCAACTATGTGAGTGGGACATTCCATGGTGTTAATTCACATGGTTTGGGAATGATATCCACCTCATATTCCTTCCAATACTCCGGGAAGTCACTTGAAAAATACGTGAAAACACAGTGGAAACTGCATGAAAAATCTACTACGTACCCCTCGCTTTGACCAGTGTCAACATACAAGTATTAGTCTTATCTCTTTTGTACGGAAGTACTTACCGAACAATTACATTACAGCAAGTCTTTGCTAACGATTACTAAGTTACGGTACTCAAAGTATGTAAATTGACTACATTACTGTATCAGGAATACAACCAGTACTGGTGACCAGAACCATGTACCGTGTTCGAGGCAACTTGAACTCCATGAATTTCACGAGGTTTACGGGTGAATTTCCAAGAGTTGCCAGGAAGCGAGGAATGAACTTTCTGAGCAGTTTTCACACATATGCATTCATTCGATTTTCGAGTGAAATTCACGCACTTCATATTGCGGACTCTAATTATGTGAATCGGGTACGTGAAGTCACAACCCCATGAATCTGAATTCACTAGATAAACCCGTGAATTGTGGAATTCATGGTCCGGCTATGGGAAATTCATGGGGTTCTGCGACCACAGTGCTCTCCGGCGAGATTTCGAGACGCCCGGCGGCGTCTGCTATTGAGCAGCTCACTGGCGCCCCCGCCGACCCCTTGGCGTTCCCGCCCGCTGCTAATGGTAAGTACCCGGCCCTGCTTACTTCTGTTCTCTACCCGCACCTTGCCGCCGACGTCATCACGCAAATCGGCAAGTTCGAGTTCCCGCCGACCCACCTCGGTCGCCTCCTCCCCACCGTCTCTGCCCCACCCCCCATCCCCCTCGTCCTCACCACCAACGCTGATGGCGGACTGGTGTTTACCCCGGTCCCCACTGTCACCGGCGCCACTGCGCTGCTCCGCGAAGTCCCTGACGTTGCTACTTTCACCGAAGCCTGGGCAATTTTCTCTGCCGTGCTCCAGAATGAGAACTCCGCCCTTCCTGCTGCCCAGGCCCTCAACGCGCACCTCACCAACGTCATCGGCTTTGCGCGCGCGTTTCCGTGGGCGTCCGTCTTGGACTACCACGTCGCTTTTGTGCAGGCTCGGAGTCGTGACCCCTTCTTCAACCCGATCTCCTGGAGCAGGGGTGACTCTCATCTGCACACCAAGCTCCTCCTCACTCCCCTCCTCTTTATGCCGCCCACCCTGCCTGCTCCTTCTCCTGCTCCAGCCAGTGCTGCTCGCACCCAGGTATGCTACAACTACAATAACGCTACTGTGGGTTGTGAAGCACCTTCGTGCCCGCGCCGCCATGTCTGTCGGGGATGTGGTGGAGCCCACCCTCTCTTCTCCTGCGCCCTCGCAGGTGCTGCGGCCGTGCCTTCCGCCGCTGCGCCCTGAGGTGGCGCTGGGGGCAGGGCTTTGGTGCGACGAGCTTCGACGGCCTCGTCTTTCTTGCACCCCCCTGCCCCCTCCTTGGCGCTTGCAGCGCATAGCCGTCCTTCCATATCCCCGAATGTAGCCCGGTTTGTTTCGCGCCGGGTTAGCCCACCCGGTGTCGTACCTCAAGTACCGGGCCAGCGAGGGGGAGAGGTTGAATCCTCTCCTCGCTCTGCGAGGAGGGAAGTCTCTTTTCTCCCCCCTTACATTCTGGATATCAAAACTGACCATATTTTTCCGGTCTTTAATAAGCTCCTTGAGCCTTTGCCTCCGCCTCCCACCCGTCCTAACACCACCCTCCACTTCCCCTTACCACCCCTCATCTCCTCCCTATGCCCATTGTGAAACTCCGACCCCATGCATGGTGTGATGCGCTGCGCTCCTATCCTGACCGGCTCTTCGCTGACTCCATTGTTGCTGCCATTAAATACGGTGTACATCTTGGTACCGGTGTCGTTAATAATCATATTCTCCGTCCCCCCCTCCTTCGCCCCCCCTCCCCTTCCCTCCGCCCTTGAGTACCCCGATACCGTTGACGCTGATATTGACCTTGAGGTTTCCCTCGGTCGTATCATTGACGTCTCTGCCACACCTGCTGCCGCTACAGCCTTCCTTGCTCCCCTTGGTTCTGTCCCCAAGAAGTATTCCACCAAGCGCCGCCGCATCTACCACCTTTCCTACCCCCGTGGCCACTCGTCAATGACGCCATCCCGGCTGAGTTTGGTTCGCTGGTGTTTGAGGCAGTGCTTCAGGCCATTGACCGCATTCGTGCTGCTGGCCCTGGTGCTTTCTTGTACAAGGCTGACTTGGAGGCTGCCTTTCGCCATATTCCCATACACCCTGCTGATTGGAAGTATATGGGCTTCTGTTGGAAGGGTCGTACCTTCCTTGATATATTCCTTCCCTTTGGCCTGCGCACTGCCCCTCGGCTCTATAATTTCTTTGCGGAGGCTCACCACTGGATTCTCGCCAACCAGCATGCAACGTTGAACTCCAAAAACGGAGCTCGCTACACTCCACCGGGAAGGCGGGAGAGCCGAGGCAGCCCCCTACGTATCTACAGGATACAGAACAACTGTAGCTACGTGAGTGCGCATGAAAATAGCAAGATAGACAAGCAGTGGGTGGGTGGGACACAAAAATGAGCTATGACGACGACGGGGGGAGAAGACTAGGGCCCGGGTAGACTCGTCACCAGTCTGCTACGCGAGGCCGACAATTGTGGCGAGCACGTCGGGCGTAGCAGACTGGGACACGCCAAAGGGCTGTCGCGGAGTTTGAAATTTTGAGTGGTGCCGGCGATTCGCCGGCCGCGTAACACTTGTGACATTATGTGACTCAGTCATTTCTCGACTTTCCATTCCTCCGGCTATTGCTTCAAAAATATTAACCAAATTACGGGTTGCTACACATCCATATAGACGTTCTACACTGTTTCGAAGTCGAATGGTGATGACGGCATAATGTAGTATCGAGTTTAACTTTTGATGCCGTTCCCTGCCAAAAAAGGAACCGTGATGTGATGCTTGGCACTGTAGTGTTTTTAGTATACCTTGCAGAGCCCTTATTTCCTGGTTTAGCCCAAGTTGTCCGGCTTGTACCAGTTGTCGGGCCAGCAAAATGATGAACATCACCGACCATATGAGACACATCTCCTCCAATATTGTTGTTTTTTCATCGATCTGAGCCATAACCGAGATTGTGCCGGAGTTTTTAACTGTTCTCGGAGGATTCGAGCCCCCTCCTCAAGTTTCATAAATTTCATTTGTTATCCTATGCAGTTATTGTGAAAGGTGGTGGACTTATGGTGCGCATTGCTTAAACACCACCAAATAGGTCCCATCATTGATGCGATCAATGATGTCTCAAATCGCCGGAGAGAATTTTTTTCAAAGTATATATTGTCTTTCAGCGTTGGGTGGAGGTCAGGGCCCCTTTGTCAAGCTTTTTCAGCCTTCAAGTATGTAGCAGACACACTATAAGGGGCGCTCAATTCTTAGCTCGTCAGCTCGTCTCGTCCGTAAAATGTCGATTTTTTGATGAGGGGATCAAATTTGATGGGAAGTGGAGAGAAATGCGGAGTGGGATCAGCAGCTCATCAGCTCATCATGCAATTAAATAATTTCTGGGACGAGACGAGCCGACGAGCTAAGAATTGAGCGCCCCTATAGGCTACTAGAAGGACATTCAAAAATATTGTTCTTGCTTGACATGATGGGCTGACTTTCACCTCCCACCATCATGTCCGCCAAATATATACTAGAAACGAAAACGAAAACGACTATATATAGAATAGCCGATAGATGGCCGGTGGTGCCCGTCGGCAGCAGGTTCAGAAACGAAAATGAAGCAGTCGGCACGGAACAAGTCAAGGTCGGCTCTATGACGCCAAGGGTCACGGTCACGTACATGCTCATGTTGGTCCCGCCGATGCTCGGCTACTACCTAAAAATAACCGAAATTGCCGTTTTTTCCCTCCGCAAATTGAGATGCTCGTGCAACTTAGCTACTGCCAGCAGCCAACACAAATTAACAGATAAATATAAAATAATAATATTTGTTTACTTTATGTAGTCCATTCTTGTTTCCTATTTACATACCTTTAGTGGATGACTTCCCATAGTGGTAAATCTTTTTTTTGGAATATATTTGCATTTCCGGAGGAGATGCCGCGGGGACCCCATCGGGCTCAGATCTCATTTCAGCTGTTTTTAACCCGTACTAAAGCTTGTTAGATGGTAAATCTGAACAGGGGGTAGGGACCCCCCGTTCAGATTTAATCCGCCTGCTTATCCTCTGAATAGATGAATTTGGGAAGTTGGTACCTTATGCCGCTCTCGGATGCTCGGTTGTTCCCGCCTGCCATTCCGTCGGCAACCGTCGGGGATCCACAACTGGTGGTGATGCCGGGTGGAAAAATTGGCCCACTTGATGGCCGCCACCAAATACGCGTCTTGATGCGTCGCAAACGCGTCGAAACACGCAGAGAGGACGGAAGAGGCTCATGTAGGCATACCTAAGGGTTTTCAACTTGTGAGAGAGTTCTGAATTAAACTAATTCCATGTCTACTCATAAAAAAGCATGCTGGAAACGAACATATATTATTTCGACGCCATCAAAGCTTGTAGTTGGCATCATTGGCACCCCTTCGAAAACAATATGAAATAAATACTACTATGGGAAGTCAACCAGTGTTTGTCTATAAGTATCATGTTTGCCACGAATCTCATACTTGGGTATCGTAAAAATTTCTATTTTGTGATTTTGAAGTGAAGTGATCTTCACTCTTCAATTAAGTGCCAAGTAAGACACGCCGTGTGCGTGACCTGGTACAGCCACTCGGACGCGTTCGGCAAGCGGCCGATGACACAATAGACCACGTTGATATACTGTGACTGTGACATCAATCCAATCCTCTCGGCTTCTTTGCCCGGTCATTTTCGCTGGCAATTGATGGACTTGATGGCCTGGAAGGCCGCCTGATCATTATCAGCTAGCCGCGTTTTCGTTTTCGATTTTCGTTCATACCGCCGCCAAATCCAAAGAAAAGTCAAAGTTCCTAGCCGCCATCTCCACCGACCCTGGACCTCGCCCAGCCACTCGCAAGCAGACAAGGACTGCCCAGACCGCCACTATCACCACGGAAGACCCCGCCACCGTCGCTGCCACGTCATCATCTGTTACAGTTACCGTTCCCGCTACCTCGCCGATTCTCCCTCCCTCCCCAAGCTCTCCAGTCAACCAATCCATTGCATCGACAAAGCCAGCTCCTACAGTGCGTGCTGAAAGGTCGACCCAATCGAAGCAGTTACAAGTGGAGGCTTCGCGAGCTAAGAAGGAGTTCTTGTCGACTTCCCGGGACCGTATTGATGACGCAGATTCTTTCGACGCATTGGCAGAGGTCTTTGGCGATATCTTGAAATGGCTCCAGACCTCTAGCGCTATCACTCAAGAGTTCTGGAAGATCCTCAGCGCGATACAGCAACGACTCGCCAACCACGTGACCATTGTGCGCGAGTCGGAATCCACCTCCTCCTTTAGCGCTCTCCTCCTCCAGGCAGTTACGCCATCCCTCAAGGAGCTCTCCGCGAAATCCGAGGCTCAGAACAAAGCCATTGCATCGCTCTCGAAGGAAGTCGCTTCGTTCAAAGCGGAGAAAGCTCTTTCGTACGCCGCGGTGGCCGCTGCTGCCGTGAAGCCCGCCACTCCCCCTGTTCCCAAACCAAAGCCACCTCCGCTACCTGCGCCAAGCGATGAGCGTATTCTCGTTCGCTTTGATGGTGACGTCCCACCCCTCTTCAATGCGCCTTACCCGGAGATCATCGCCACTGTCAATAAACACCTCGCTTCCTTGTCCCTCCCTAGCCTACTCTTCGCGAAGAAGCAAAGCAGCACCAGCATCTTTCTTGTACCTGGATCTGCGTCGGCTACTGACATACTCAGCAAGGAGTGGTCTCGCTGGGGTCCTGCGATCTTGCCTGGCGGCCGCGTTGCGCCGGTAGCATTACGTGTACGCGGCCACACAAAGGTCAATTCCAAGAAACGCGACGACGTCAATCCAGAAGCTCTTCTCGGTGACAACACCTTCGTCGTCGGTGACCCCTTCTTCACTCTCCTTCGCACGGACCAAACACTCTCTCTGGCTGTCGTTCGTTCTACTGCTATCCACGAAGACGGCATCTCTCGCGGCAGCATCTTGGCGCCTACTATTCGGAATACTCAGGCGAAAGTCAAGCTTAGTGGGCAGATTTTGAGCTTGACTATGGTTCCTACCCTTGACGACAGTCTCCCGGAGGCTGACAGTGCTCTGGTGCAGCCAAGATCAGCCTTCGCTCTCGATTCCCACCCTCAGGACCCCACATGCGAGGACAAATCACCCTGGTCATGGATCTGGAATGGCCGGTTCTTGAAGGCCGATTCCGCTATTGCGGGTACTAAGCAGACGACGGAGAAGGTGGTAATTGTGTCGGTTCCGGGGGTGCTAACTGAACTTGTCAACCATCGTCCAGTCGATGCTGTACCGCGCCTGGGACAGCGCGCGTACGAGATCAACTCAGAGGGTCGCTCTTGGGAGTTGGATGACGGTCCAATGGGTGCCGTCTGCGAGCTGCTTTGGGATGTCGCTGTGAAGGAAAAGATCCCGCTTACTTCTATCGCTAGCGTGAAGAAGTCGCCTGACTTTCCTTATGCGTTTGACAACGGTTCGTGCTTGTTTTTGGAACTCTGAATTCGCTAACTTATATTTGTTCTTCAGGAAATCCTGCGCTCGTTTGTAACGAAGGAACCCAACAGCTAGTTCAGCAGCATGACAGCAAGGTTCAGCGCGCATGCCATCTATGTGGGCATCGTCCGAAGGGACCAAACGAATGGCGCGCCCACATCTCAACCCATGTCCTTCGGTCCATTCGCGGTGTTGCTGAGAATCTTCACAAGCCGGTACGTGCAGTGCGGCGAAATCTTCAATACATCTCACTTGCGATTAGGTTGGAGCGACCCTTCCTTGTGGCCTGTGCGCTTCGTCGGGTAAGCCAGAGTGTGAAGTGTCGCTTGTCACAAAAGGGACGACAACCAATGTACAAACCAACTGCGCCATGGTCGTCAACATAACTTACAAGTCAGCGGAGCATGGCTCCAAAGCGACACCTTGCCGCAACGTCCCCATCGTTTGCAAGTTATGCCATCCCGACGCACCTCGACCCGGAGCGTCCCAGCGCGCACAATGGCGCTACAACATGCCAGAGCATCTCTCCACTGCCCACCCCGAGTACGCTTCTCCCCTCAATCCCGGTGGAACTCGGCTGCCGCATGAAGTCTGGGAGAGTATGAAGGTCGAGAGGATGGAGGAGTTGGCCCTTGGGATACCGGCGGCCGCTGTACCCGTGCCATTCACTGATGTTGCCGCACCGGACGAGGGGGTGGATAGATCTAATGTCGTTGGAAAGAAGAGAAAGAAGAAGGATAGCACGACAACGGGTGCGCGGAAACGGTAGCTTGCTGTAGTTGTTTGTGGAATTGAGTGGTTTTCAAAGCATGCAGCAGTTTGCGAAGGGTGAAGGGAGTCCGAACGTATGCTTTAGAATAACGAAATTGCATTGAGAATAGCGCAGCGGAAAAAACGACAGTAATTGTCAGTAATTGTAGCGAAAAAAGTGACAGCGGACATCGGTCCGTACACCGTCGGAACACTGGGCCGGTCACGTGGCCCCCCTCCCCCCCCCCCCCTCACCAATTTTGTAGGCATGATATCATCATTTTTCCGTCCGACCTCCTCTTGAACTTGGATGGAGCACAACGTTCGAGATCACAACTTTCCAAGGTGACAGAGCAACTACAACTTCCCTAGGTAGCAACTAAATTAGGTACAAGTTTTCGGACTACAACTCTAGCCAGCAACAACATTTTGAGCTGACAACGCTTTTTTTTGTATCAGCATTTTTATACCGCAACAAGTAAACTAACTACTAAGACGCGGTGCTGTACTATAGTAAACTACAATACAGCAAATGAAATGGTTGGTGGCGTGAAAAATTCGACCGGTGTTGGTAGAGTATAGTCGTGGAGTTTGTGGGTAGTGTCTAAGTCAGACGTAAAACGGCGGAGGTAAAAGAAGCAAATGGAGGGAGTGTAATGTTAGTACTCGGCATGACCAAAAGTAACCGGAATTGTAGAATTTATATAGGAATTTCAATGGTCAACCAGCTTTGATGGGTCCAGATCTTACCTATAGCATGTTTTCTCTAACTTGCATGACATAAACAGCGATTGGAACATCGGACAGCCAGAGAAATATTCGAAATTCAGAAATTTCCCAATTTGGCAATATCTGCGTTTTTAAAATAGCAATTGGACAGATATGGGGTCAATGAGTACTTGAAAAATGGGATTTAGGTCTTATGATAATGTATATGAAATGTCAGAATTTAGCATCCTAGTCTCCACCTTTTGTGAGACGTTAAAAACTGGGCATAATGTTCAACCATCATAACATAAATAATTGCAATTCAAATAGACGCACAACAAACGGCACAGTGGACCCAAACTACTACATATGCAACAGCATATACTTCTACCATGATTACAGTACCAATCCTCCCAGCGGTTCTGTGTGCTAGCTTGCCATATATAGGCAATTTGTGATTCCGGTTACTTTTGGTCATACCGAGTATTCGTCGGGGCGGCAATTCGATTGGCGGCAATCAAATTGCAAGATTAAGAATGTTGGCGAATCTCGGTGTAGTTAATTGTCCCACCTTACCCGACCCAATTCTAGCTTCAGATGTATTATTTTGAGCAATACTCGAGTTGGTATTCCCGCTACCTTTAGGTAAGGGTCTTATAGCGCCCTAATTTTGCTTGTCGCAGTAAATCACAAAATGTCATTTCATATCACGTAGATGACGGTCCAGACTTGGTCTGGACTTTGATCTGGACTCCTCTCGACCATCGGTCCGGCACCCGCCCATTAGCCGATTCTTCCGGACTGACTGTGACGTGGCCCTGCCACATCTTTTTCTTCCTTTCCTTCCCTCCTCACAACCATGTCCCCCTCGCCGACCTTCTGCGATATCCCCCTCTCCGCGACATTCAACGCCGACTTTGAAGACTCTGCCGTTTCGTCAGACTGGCTGCAACGCAATGGTATCAATTGCTCTGAAACTGAAGCTTCTGGCGTCTTGAGTCTAACTTGCCACGACACCACCTGTAAAATGAAGGTCTACCTGAATATCATGGACTTTCTACCCTCCGATCTTGTCTTGGGCCGTGACTGGCATCTGTTCTGCAGAGATTCCTTCCCTGGTGCTCGTTTCTTTCTGACGTCTGGTGTTCTTGACTTCGCTCCCGCAACTACGTGTCTGCGTCCTTTCTTGCTTCATTGAAAAAAATCTCTCTCATAGCTGTGGCTGCTCCCCACACCCCCGTGTCTTCCATTGATGATCCTATGGACATCGACATTGACCTTAAGTCTACTGCCGGTAAGTGATATGTTCTCGCATTCAAATCTCATACTGACATTCTCTCAGAACCACTGTCTACCCCCGGCCCGTCTCCGCATGGTGCTTCCTCCTCCCAAATTCCTATACCCCAATTATAAAACCTATTACTTCCAATATCCTTTGCGATATCGTTACACGACTCATTCCCGTATTTCTGTATTTCATTCTGATCTCCCAACAATACAACATGCTCTTGCTTTGCATACCGTCCCCCACCACAAAATGACTCTGATTCAATCATCACCTCATTACCGGTGCCTGTTGACCACACTGCCGATGTGACGCCGACAGCCAGAATTGACCGTTCAACGTGCCGTTCAATCGCACGAAGCTTCGACTCCTCTGCTGCCATGTCTGTTGCTGTCATGGATATAGTCCTCACTGCGGACCAGAAACTGATATCTGATGAACAGCTGTGCCTCGTTGAAGCCGCGCTTAATATTGCTACACTCAAAGCTCGAAACCTTCGATTCAAAGTCAAGTCTGCGATGCAAACACGTGGTAGACCTCATCTCAACCCCCCTTGAAAGCCGATCTTCTGCCTCAGTTGCTGACATCTTTGTAGCTCATCGAAAGCCTGTTCTCCTTTCTATCGCTGCTTTGTATCGCATTGACGTACCGAATAAAGCAACCTCTGACCAAATTCGTGCGTCGATCACAAAACATATATATTCTTTCCGGTTCTTGTGTTCAATTTTCCGACTCTCATGCTCCCTGCTCCGTCGACTCTTCCCTGCCGAACTGTGCTAATGTCTGCGAGGTAGCGGCCCAATGCGAGCTGGTCGACGTGCGGAGCTCCGAGCGCGTCGACCGAGCGAGCATTTGGGCCGCCGTTTTTTTATGCTGCGCGATGCCCAACATCTTCAACACAACAGGTAGCGGGCCGTGCCACTCGTTGGCCCTACCGCTTTATACTTCATTTTGGACTTTCAAACCGAACTTAGATGGTTACAATTGTATTCGTTGCAATATTTCTCAGTACAGATCTTCAGTTGACCGTCGTCAACTTGAAGCCGGCAAGATCACCGGATTGAACAAACAGTGTTGACTTGGTGTTGACACTGTTCTCTGATAGCGATACCGGTATGGCCAGGCTGTCAGGTTTTGTTAACACACATTTTCTTCGTATGTACCTATGTACTCACGTTGTCTGCGGACATGCTGAATCGAAATCCACGACTGTAGAATTGTTTTAGCCGTGCAGCCGCGGTGACCGTGACGCGTGAGACATAGAAACGAAGAGTCTCGCATGGGTCTCGCAAGTCAAATCATAGTCCATGTTATCAAGTAAGTGTAGGGCGGAAGTTGGCGGTGGCGTGACATTTGGGGCGGCAGCGTGACATAGGTGGGGGCGGCAATTTATCTAGGGGGCGGCACTTTTTTTGGCGCTTCGGCGGCATGGGGCGGCAATTGGCGGTCGTATGGCGGCAATGGCGGCAGTTTCACCGAGCCCATTGAGCTTGACACCGTGAAGATGCAGGCACGCCTTCCCGCAGACAAACTAGGTCGGCTTCTTCTGCTGCTCGATCAATGTCTGTCCCGTGGTTCTGCTAGCCACTACGACCTCGAGCAATTGTGTGGCCATCTCGTTTTTGCTCAGTCCGTGATTCCCGTTGGTCGCTTCTTCACCCGTCGCATCCGAGACTTCCTGCGGAGTCTTGCCTTCCTTCCCCGCCGCCAACGTCGTCGCCTTCCTGCCTCTGCCAAGCTTGACATTGCTTGGTGGAACTCATTCCTGCCAACTTTCAATGGCATTTACGTGATTGGTCCTCCTCGTATCAGCTTCGAGGTTTTCACGATGCCAGCGGCAAGCTTGGTATTGGCGGACATTAGGCAGGCATTAGCGGGTTTCACTGAGGAAGTAGAACCCCCTGACTTTCCCATAGCTGGACCATGAAATCCACGATTCACTGAATTTTGCACTGAAATCATGTTCATGGGGTTGCAGATTCACATGGCCGAGTCACAGAGTTGGTAGAGGCTCCCTTCAACTACATGAATTTCATATTGGTATGCAATGAAAAGTCGGGGATTTTATGCCATTGAACCCGTGTATGAACTCCATGAAATTCACTTGAAGAGTATGTGAGGTAACTTGTGTGAAAATTGTAGAAATAGTTGATTCCCAGCCTGGGGCACAAATCTTGGAATCCACTGTCGAATTCCATGATTTTCATGGGGTTAAAGGTGCCTCGACCAAGGTACATCATTCAGGTCACCAGTACTAGTTTCTCATTGTTGAAAAGTATTGCATAAACTTCATACCATAAATGCATAGATAAGTATTAGTGTAGTAAGTGAACGCATGATGTAATATAAGGATGTTGAGTTGGAACTTGGTCCAAGCAAGAAGATTTTTACCTATTTTTGCCCCGATTTTCATACACTTTTAGGGTGAAATTCATGTGCTTTTGGAGGGAATCTGAGCATAGTGAAATTTCCTAGTCAAAAGTGGGTCGGATAGTTTGAAATGATCTGGGATGGAATGGATAAAGCAGCAACCAAAAGTAATGAGTTGAGATCGTTCGTCAATGGTGTTCAAAACATTTCGTCTCATCACAGCGTCTGGCAACGGCGATCTTCCGTGAATTTCTTACAAGTCGACCGCATCACTCGGTTACCTTGTTACCTTACAACGGCAATATAAAGTGGCACCACTTTCCGCCACGTCATTCGCTCTCTCTTGCCTTCTTCTACCTCATTCGAGTCGGCTTGCCTCCTCCGCCACTCCTTCCTCTGTGTCTGGCCTTCGAAGCCCAGCCAATTGTCGTCTCCTGCTCTCCACATCTAGGTACTCTCCAGTCTCGTCTAGTATCCACGGCGCGTTGTGATCATGATCGAGATCTTCTGTTGAAGGTATGTATGTTTTTGCCCATTTTTCTTTCTATCCCCCTCTGACCAGTTCCTACCCAGCTCCCAGTGCTCCGCTCCTGCTCTAGCTTGGAAACCATAGACTCCATTGTCTAGAAGCCGTCCTGCTGCCCTTGCCTTCGTCAATCCTCGAGCTTCCCTTTCTTTCCTTATATCTCGGGTTTACCTTGTGGTCAGGCAGCTGGCCGGAGGCTTGTGTCGATGCTTGCACGTTCCGAGTCTATATACAGTATTATCTAGTGTACTATTGTATGTTTCGATGCTCTACAGCATCTCAAAGCATTCTATGTATTCTGTTGACACCACAATGCCTCACTCGACCACTTGCAATGGATTGAGATAAATTGTACAAGGATTCAGACTATCACAATTCATCTCATGCTATGCCAAAAAGTCTGCCACTTTTCCAGATGGTTTGAGCATGGATGAGATAGTTTGAAGATTTCGCATTTTATCTCATTTCATCTCACTCAATCCCGTGGACTTTTGACTGGGAGTGAAACTCAATTCACTTGAATCCTGAATGGTATCCACCGCAAAACTATATGAAAAAACATGATGGAATGTTCCACTCACATAGTCGGACCCAGTGAAAATTTCTAGGTGAAATTCACAGGCTCTCAGTGGAATTCATGGCATTTTGCTGCGACTTTCCCTCCAAGATTGGATGGAAGAACTACAGTTGCGGCAAAATCAAAGGTGACGTCACGTGGGCCATGTACAGTGGCGGCGCCATCTGATGCCACCCCCCAAAAATAGAACAACAGCCCATTTCTCTATTTTTGGGGGGTGGCATCAGATGGCGCCGCCACTGTATTGTTGCGGAGATCTGAGCGATCGAAAAGCGACCTGGGTCGCTCGCACAAACTCGTATTGACTCATTCTTCACTGTGCCAGTACCAGCACGCTATCGTCGTCATCCAATCCATTGGAAGGAGATGCGCGCAGTCCTGCGTGCTGCGGAGATCTGGGGCCACTGCTGGACTGGCTTTCAGGTTGTCTTTCGTATTGATAACGAAGCCATCTCTACCTGCCTACAGTCTGGCACCATTGATCACCTACCAACTCAGGCTTTGTTTCGTGCATTTGCTCTCCTTGCGGTGCATCACGATTTCACCTTCCGCCCACTGTGGATCCCCACCCATGAAAACGCAGTCGCTGACGCCCTCTCTCGCTTCAAGTGGCTCAGTCTTGCTGAGTTGCGTCCTCTGTGGCCACTCCCAAAGTCTGGTACCCGCCCTGCCACAGTCGCTGTCTCCCCCTCTTCCCTTACTGTTTCACCTTCCTCACACCACCATCTTTGACCTCCCCACCCCCCATCCTTCCCCCCTCCCCTCCCCTGCTCGCCTTCTCTTTCCCTTGATTTTTGGAGCCTCTGGCGCTTCACCCTGTTTTCGCCCGCCTGTGGCTGCTTCATGGTGAGCTGTTGGTTGTGGGCTGCCTCGGCTCTCCCGCCTTCCCGGTGGAGTGTAGCGAGCTCCGTTTTCGGGGTTCAAGCCCAATAAATGATGGCTTGGCTTAGAAATCCTCTCTCTCCGGAAGCTCAGGCCAATCCTGAAAGGTCTGAAGAGAGCAGCGGGATTGGCAAAGGTGATCCCATCTATCACATGCTCCATCTCTTTTTCGTCTCGCCGGCCTCCACCCCGTCGTGCTTTTGGCTCGATGACTCCCCTCCTCCCTCCTGTGCGACCTTAGTCTTCTCCCCGGGCCCTAGTCTTCTCCCCCCGTCGTCGTCATAGCTCATTTTTGTGTCCCACCCACCCACTGCTAGTCTATCTTGCTATTTTCATGCGCACTCACGTAGCTACAGTTGTTCTGTATCCTGTAGATACGTAGGGGGCTGCCTCGGCTCTCCCGCCTTCCCGGTGGAGTGTAGCGAGCTCCGTTTTCGGAGCTGGATTCTCGCCAACCAGCATGCAACGTTGCGCGATCTCCAGCATTACCTTGATGACTGGATCAACGTGACGTCTGCCTCTCTTGGGGCTGATTACGCTCTTGCGGCGCGAGATGACTTCCGTTGGACAACGCACGAGCTGGGCTTCTCGCTTTATGAGAACAAGGAGGAGGGCCCTTGTCACTGTCTTGAGTTCTTGGGCAATGAACTTGACACAGTACAGATGCAGGCACGGCTTCCCCGGGACAAGCTGGAGCGCCTCTTGGGCACGCTACAAGTGTGTTTGGAGTGTGGTTCTGCTTCTTTCCACGAGCTGGAGCGGCTCTGTGGTCACTTTGTATTTGCGCAGTCTGTCATACCTATAGGGCGGTACTTCACACGGCGAATCCGTGACTTCATGCGTTCCATCTCCCCCCTTCCCCATACCCTCTTGCGTCGCATTCCATCTGAGGCTCGCAAGGACCTCTTGTGGTGGATGGAGTATCTGCCGTCCTTCAATGGCATCTTCACTATCTCCCCTCCCCCTCCCGATGTCGCAAATTTATTTATTTTGTTATCGTGCCCGACCACCCGACCATCCCCGATAATACCCCGACAGGGCCCGACCGGGATGCTATCGGGGTGCGGTCAGGTAACATAAGCCCACCCGCCACAAAGTGGTCGACAAAGCAACGGTTAAGATTTTTAATTGCATACATGGCCTATAGCATTGAGCACGCGTAAAAACATATCACCGTCGACTACATCCACAAGATAATGAAAGTTGCGACGCGAGTTTGATGGTCCCTGAGCATGAGCCAACAATGCACCTCGGATGACAAAGTCCATGAGGAGGAAAGTCAAGTCTACCTCCTCCTCGAACACAACACAGCCGTCCCACGAAGTTTTCGGCCGCCACTTGTTGGGCTTCATATTTTGCACAACAGCAAGATCCACAACACGACCTGAGGGCAGCTGGCAGCGAACGAAGGATCGCAATCGAGCACATGCGACGCCCGGTTGATCAGAGTTGAAAAGGACACAATCGTACCGAGGCCCAGAATTGTACCAGTTACTGTTGCAGCGCAAAATATCCTCAGCAGCTTTCGTGTTGCGCTTATTTGTCTGGCCATAGTGTTGTTTGACTTCTTGGTGTATTCCTTCCCCCGTTCGAGTGGTACCGTTGCGCAGCACACCCTTCAAACGAACATCATCGAGGGCGTGTATAAGATAGTGTTGTTTCGGAAACTTGAAGTTCTTGTCGTAGTCCTCGGAAACGCGCTTGAGATAGAACTAGTCAGCAACTCGAGCTTAAAGAAAAATGGTGGCTGTACCTTGCACCATTTTTCGTAGTCTTCTATGCATTGTTGAACAACAAGCTGTCGACTCGTCGTCATCACGCGTAAGCCAAGCAACATTCGACACTTCAACAGAGCTCGGATGCACGGTATCAGCGTCGATTTCGGGGGGAGAATCTCGCAGAGAATATAAGCAATACACTAAGAAGAAAGGGTTTCTCAGCATCTTCTTGAATTTCGTAGACAAACCATTGCCCAAACAAAACTCTGACCTTGAGAATATCGAGATGAGTCTGGCCGTCGGTGAAATCTTTCGTAGCCAAGTCGTTGATATGTTTGAGATTTCGCCAGCGAGAGAATTTTGCCAGTGATGACTCAAGGGTTGTGGTTTGTGCAATCGCCAAAGAAAGTGTTGGGTGCCGTCGAGAACGCGTCCTATAACGAAAAGAATCGTTTCGACAACATGCGTACAAAGGTGCAGGGTGAATTGCGCGCTGTCCTCGAGGTTCTTCCAGAAGAGCTGCATGGAGATGTTGGCAAATCGTGGCTGGTGCATACGGTACGCGCCAAGATAAAATCTCCGCAAAAAAACTGACAAGTCGTTTCAGTTCAACAAGGCGATGGATAGACAGCGGTCAAATACCTCCAGTCGTCTTCGCAACGATATTGGAGCTGTCTTCGTTGCCCATCTACACCCCCGCGTTGGCGATGCTTTGGACATTCAAGATATGGCGCTCCGTGCTGGGTACGCCGACCTCATTGGCGGGAGAAAGGACGACTCCGGCAAAATGACATTTCATCCATTTGATGCACCCGCCCTGCATAGCGACGGCGCGGACCGCCTCAACGTCGAAACATTCCTGAAAGACAAGCTTGTCATGCATGTATGTATCACGAACTTGTGGCGCGAGTTGTGAAACTTACATTAACGCAGGTCGCTGCCGCTGTCATTTATGGGAAGAAAAAACCTATCAAGATAGCGACCAACAAGCCATGCGTTTCCGGGCCCCGTTGCATGCAACAGATGCACAATATCTCGAACTCCACACCAGGCTTTGTTGCCTGCGCAGGTGCTCTTGTGAGTTCGAATACTTTGACAGCCGAGCTTTCACTTACTTCTATGCGAGACGCTTTGGGCCCTGTCGATGGACGTCGAGCTCAAGAAGAAAGGTCAGCAAACAGGAATTAATTGGTACTCATGCTACGAGTCTTACCTGCGTTACCTTCTCGAAGGGCTTCGCAATCGCTCCAAGCCCGTTCTCGCACTTTTCAGAGAGTGGGACGCGGAGCTTTTCCCGGACAGTGAAATGAGTCTTGGGGATGTCAGAGTCACGAATGGCGCTGCCGGTGGTGACGAGCTGGATGCTGCGTTGGATGCGATCAGAAATGCCGAGGTCGAGGAGGAGGAGGACGTTGACATGGACAATGCGGGGGATGGCGAGACCGGCGACGGCGAGGAGAGTGGTGATGACCAGTAAATCACTCGAGGAATGCAATTGGAACAAAAAGAATATATTGTTTTGTATGAAAAAAACCCCGATTTTAGCCATTACATCTCCTCGTTAAAACCTTTCGCTTCGTTGGGGATGGTGAGGCGATGTTCTCCTTGCCCGAGATGTAAAGCTGGGGGGATTTGGTGCCATAGATTGCAGACCGCACAGATTCTTCGAGCTCCCGACTATTTGCATCCCGTTCCGGAGTGGGGAGACGCAAGGAGCTTTGATGGATGAGGGGCGAGTCGATGCGACCGAGTGGGCTGTCGTTCCCAACACATGCGTCGTGATGGACGCGGAATCGCTTGGGCGGAGGAGTACTCGGTGGACTGGCAGTTGCACGCCGAGTCACGGATAGTCTGGGCGCGGCTGCCGACGGGATGTAATGGATGAATTGAATTAATGGAAAGTCCTGTTACGCACCGGGCATACCGCGAATCTCGTCCCGCATGAGCTTCAACTCGCATTCCAGTTGCTTCACCGTGTCCTCCAGCACCAAAATCCGGCCGGATACGTCTTCATTTGTCGACGAGGAGACATTGGGAATCGAGGCAAGGGCTTCGCGTTGGCGGCGAGCCTTACGAGATGACTTGGCGCGTTGCGTGGCGGCGATGCGCTCAGGTTCTGAGTCCGAGACGTGTGAGATGTCTGAGGACGAGCGACGAAGGGTAACAGAGGTAGGAGACATGGAGGTGGTGTATAGGGGAGTCGGTGAGTGTCCATGGCAGCCGTCAGACCGTGTCATTTGTTTGGTCGTGCTTGGCTGTGGAGCTGACCTCATATGTTGGAGTTCACTTGGAGTTCACTTCCTCAACCAATAATGCGCGCGTGGCCGAATGGTAAGGGCTGCGTTTTCTCTTGTACTCCACGCCGGTTCAACTCTGACTGCTCACGATTGTTACACAGACTCAATACAATTTATTACACTCTACTTCAACTCAAGTTCAATTGACATTACAACTTATCACTTCAAAATTAAGTACTACAAACCTGCTTGCAACCAAGCGACTTCGGACCGAATAATAAAATTTTCTTGTTTTTCATTAGTTCTGGAGTAGTTGGAGATCGTGCCCGAAAAGACATTATCGGGCTGTCAGGCTGTCGGGTAAGATATGCCCCGATCGTTTCCGAGCCCCTTCGATGAGGCGGCTGTCAGGCTGACGACCTGAAGCTCCCCGATAACAAACGACCGCGGACGACCGTCGCCGGTAACAGGAAAAAGAAATTTGCGACAGAGCTTGCTGTTTACACTGACGCTAGCGGCAAGCTTGGCCTTGGTGGGACGTGGGTCGAGGGCGATGTCTTCTTTGCAGAACCAATGCAGAACGTTGTCCCAAGCGGCGGATGGGCCTCCCTATTCACTGGAAGGAGATGCAGGCTGTGCTGCGCGCGGCAGAGCTGTGGCACCCACACTGGCGTGGGTTTGAGGTTATCTTCCATATTGATAACGCTGCTGTCGCTAGCTGCCTTAACTCAGGTTCTATTGATCATCCTCCAACCCAGCAGCTCTTCAGGTCCTTTGCGTTGTTGGCGGCGCGTGCGGGGTTTACATTTCGTTCTGTCTGGATTCCCACTGCTGCGAATGGTGTTGCTGATGCCCTTTCTCGTTTTCAGTGGGTGAACCTCGACCGACTCCGTCCTCACTGGGTACTCCCTCACCGGAGTGGCTCGAGGCCAACTCGCACCTCCACCCAGCCGTTGCGGACCTCATCTGGTACAGTCTTAAGCCTACCACCCGCGCCGGGTACGATGGTGTTGTTGCCATGTACTCCGCCTTCGCCCGAAGCCGTGGTTTCACCCATCCTGACGGCAAGGTGCTTCCCGCCACCGCCGCTGGTCTCCAGCTCTGGATTGCAGAGAAGGCTCCCTTTGTCCAGCCTGCTACGCTCTCCCGTTACCTCTCCAGCTTGCGCACCATCCACATCGAGCATGGATGGTCAGTTGAGGCGCTTGACTACCCCATTCTCAAGCGCCTCATCAGCGCCGCTGAACGCCGGTACGGTACTGCGCCCCGCCGCCTTCGTCGGCCCATCACGCGCCAGATCCTCACTGACATTATCGCGGAGCTCCCAGACGACCATGATGGTAGGATGCTCGCCTCCGCTTTCACCCTTGCCTGGACAGCATTCATGCGCTGTGGGGGGTTCACAGTCGCTGACGGTGCAGCCTTCGACCCCTCCATCAACCTTACGGAGGGCTGCATCTCCAACGTCACTGACTCCTCCCTTCTCTGCACCATCCAGGCAAGCAAGACAGACCCTGGACGGCGAGGGGCTCAGGTCCTTTGTGGGGCCGCTGTTGGTACCCCAACCTGCCCTGTTGCCGGGTTCAGAGCGTACCGTGAGTGTCGTCCAGCTGTTTCCCCGTATGCTCCGCTGTTCGTCACCTCCACGGGTGCACCCCTCTCACGCTCCTTTTCCCTCTCCGCACTTGACGACTGCCTCCGAAGGGCTGGGTATCGCTCGGGTGAGTTCACCGGCCACAGTTTCCGCTGGAGCTGCCTTCGCTGCTGCAGAGGCAGGATACACTCAGGAGCAGATCAAGCTCCTGGGCCGCTGGAAGTCGGACGCGTGGAAGCTTTATGTTGACTGCCCCCTCTCCATGCTACGTGAGTTGTCCTCCAAACTCCACTCCACCTCTGCCGTCTATCGCTCCCGTCCTGCCTCCACGCCCCCTGTTGCCCCCGTTACCCCTCCCCGTCTCTTCATCCGGATTCCAGCCCGTCCCACACCTCTCTCCCCTCCACCCCCTCCCCCTTCCCTCCCTGGTTCCAAGCGGTCTTCCTCGCAGCGCGCGCCTCTACCTCTCCCCCCTCCACCCACCCCCCCCGGTTCTCTCCACTTCTAAACGCCCTTTTTCGAGACGTGCGGCCGCATCTGTCCCCCCTCCATCCGCTCCCCCTGCCCCTCGAAACACGTGCCTACATTTCTCCCCCCCTCCATCCTTGCCAGCCTCGCTCCCCCGTCCTTTGAGGGCGCCAAAGCCTCCTCCCGCCGGACCCACGCGTACTGCTGCTGTTTCCCGTCAAGCACAGATTGCGCGGCAACGTGAGAGGCTGGCACTAGCATGCTGTTTGTGGAGTGCCTCTGGCTTCTGCGCTCTTCCTCCCCCACCTTTGGCTGGTCGCTTGCGCAGAGCTTTGTTCTTGGGCTGCCGAGGCCCTCCCTTGCTGTAGAGGTATTGCGGACTCGAGAGCCGAGTCATCTGCCCAAAAGTAGACAAAAATCTAGTCTCCCGCAGTCAGACTCTATGAGATATATGATAGTCGATATATCTTTTTATATAGAGTCTGATTTTGTTGGCACCTGTCACCAAGGACCTCGGATTTTGTGACAATTTGATGGCACGTGCCAATTTTCCCACACGGTTCGAATACCTGTTTTCCTCGTTCTTGCCCATTATTTTGCCTTCTAAAAGTTTCTGATGACACTCTAGCTGGTCTCTCAGCACTGCAGAACAGTTTTTTTGATACTTTTTGACCTAAAACAGATATTTTTGAACTCACTCTCTTGCCTCGGCTGTCGGTTAACCCAGCTTGGTTCCAGTGATGGTTTCGGGGCAGAAAAAGCAATGTACAGCTAGAAATAAACTTTAGTTGAGACTCTGCAACATTTAGAGTGGTCCACGCGAGTGCTTTGAGCAGCCGCGAGCAGTTGAACCGGATTCGAACCGTGTGGGAAAATCTGCACGTGCCGTGACAGTCGTGACAAAACCGAGGACAGGCGCCAACAAATACAGACTAACAAAAATCATATTTCTCACGTATCTCTCTCTCTCAGTGACTAGCGCCAATCCTGGTGTGTGTTGTGTTCATTCCGTATTTTTGTGTCGCTCTAACCTTCACATAGAGTCCTAATGGGAAGCACAAGAACCTCACGAACGTCATCGGCGAGGGAACTTCCGCTAGCATCACCATCGGCGCTCTCCTTGAGCGTCTCGAAACGAATTTCGATGCTGCGAAGGACAAGTCGGATGAGGCCAAGGCTAAATTGAAGAAGGTGCGTGTACTCAAATGTTTCTTGTAAGCGCGCTCGAAGCCCTGCGAGCGACGACGACACCGGTCAGGATGTCGGAACACCGCGCTCTCGCCCCCGACACCTCCTCCCTCGACGCCCTCGACTCCGACTCCGATGACAGTCCCGCCAAGGGCAAGAAACCATCGAAGCGCCGCCGAGGCGCCGTTTGCACTCGGGTGATGCCGACGACCTCCTCGCACTGATGAAAGTGGAGAATGAGCGTCGGGCTGTGCATGATACGCGTGTCGCGCAATCTTTGGAGTCATTTGTATCGGATTCACGCGAGCAAGGAGGTTACCAAGGAGTTTACTTCCCTTCTCAGGGGACTCTTTTCTAACGATCGCAAGGCAGAGTAAATTGTGTATCAAGTAGTCAAATTAAAGGCCTTTAGGCCTAACAACCAATATATCTTCGTGTATAAGTGAGAAATTAGTCGTGAAAGTACTCTTCGAGATAAGGGGAAGGTTGAAGTATTGAGCAGTCCGATTCGCCCTAGACGTGCGCACCGTGGTAGTGCTGCCGGGAGCTGAGCTGAGCCGAGCTGAACTCGAGGTAGCTCGGCCAAAATTCCCTTTTACAGCCGTTTTTGATCCATCACTTGGCTCCGGGTCGCAGGGCAAAGTGGGAACACTTTTCGAGGAGGTTCGAGTCGGCAAGCAGCGCATTATCGTTACGGCGACCCTCTATTGGGCCCAATAGATGTCCCACTGTGCAGTCAAAGTATCCTGAAATTCCTCTCACCTGAGGCTCCATTCGGTTGCGTCACTTCGGAGCACTTGACGTCACTTAAGAGTATTTCTCACCAAAAGTTTGGCGTGAAATTTTTCCCAAGTGCTCCAAAGTGACGCTAAGTGACGCTAAGACACGACAGCCGAATGTTTTTCACGATGATTCCAGTCATTAGAAAGTTCAAGAGGAATTGTCACGAAATTCATGATGCACTCTTGAAACTCACGACGGAACATCATGAAAGTGCATCGTGAAATTCATTACGGTTATGGGAACATTCATGACGTTATTTTCATGACGTTTTGTTGTGGATTCAAAACGATAACATCATGATTTTTGGCGGTGAAAAGGAGCAAAAACGTGGAAGAAATATCTAACCACCAGGCGGAGTCGAACTGATGACCTCAACCTGTGACTCCAGAACTCCACAGCTATGACGTCTTCTGACTTGGGCAGAAGTTCTCTGTCTCCAAGACATCATGCTGCGCTCACTTATGTCATATCTTGCGTCACCTCTTGTATATAAGTAGTCCACTGGGGATCTCTGATTGGACAATGGTCCACATAGGAGGGGAAGCTTGTTTTAGTCCGTACATGCAATTCACTGAATTACATACTACATAGTACACTGCGGCCCCCCCGCCGATTTATTCTAAGTACTCATGCAACTGCTGAAAAGGCCCAAGAAATTGAAATTCAGTAAGAATATCCTGGAAATTGAGTCTGGCTGCCACTTGTGCAATATAGCAGGTCAGGATTGTCAGGATGTGCCTCTCTAGCAACTGGTCTTCTTGGAGCTTGAGCATTGGGTTGAGCATTTCCCTGTTTTTGTACTTTTGCCCTGGCTGTACAGGATTCTGCTGCACCGGAGGTGGCTCTGGACCTTGAGGTCTACATGTTGGTGACGGAGGTGAACTTTGCATATCCTGGTCTTCATTCTGTCCTGCTAAAATACCAGCATTCCCAGCTATTCGCAGTGTTCTGCATCTCAGCAATTCGGCCCGCTGTGCGTCGGCGCGGCGGAATCTCGGAGTGTCTAAATTGTTTCTCCGAGGGTGGGGGCTGCAGAATTCGAACCTGCGACCTTGGCAATGTGCAGGACCATTGATAATCCCCATAAAGGCCTGATTTTCTGGGAGCCCAAAAGTCAGGAAATTTTTAGCCAAAAAAGCTCGAAAAAGTCAGGATTCACACAGGCCTAGGCCCAAAATTTCCCTAAAATCGTCAGGATTTTCCATCAGGCCCATTTTTCGGCCGAAATTGGGCGGTTTCGGAGGCGTTTTCTGAAAAAATTTTCCCGCTGCCGGGGTTTGCGTCACAGCCCTTCCGCCTCGGAAGGGGTCAAAAGTCAGGATTTCGCACAGGCCAAAACGCCAAAATCTCAAAATTTCGTCAGGATTCGCTCCAGGCCTTCACCCGTATTATTGGGGGACTTTTATCAGAAAACATTCATCATCAAAACGGCCTTTGATGGATTTGATGAGAGCCATTCAAATTCGGGTTCCGAGGGATTAGAAGTACCTCCGAGTGATATTAAGCATTTCCGAGTGATCCTGAGTGATGCAAGGTGATCCTGACTGATGCAGTTACAGGAAACACAGAGAATAGTGATTGAGTGCTTTCTGGAGGTCGAGGGCCTCGCTGCCTTCCTTGCTGTGGCCGTATGGTTGAGGTCAAGATGATGGAATCTCGACGGCTTGTCGGCAACCTGCTACACAATCAGACGGATTTGGCCGTGTTATCTCACGCTGCCTTTCAAGATACGATGACACGATGGCCTTGCGATGGCCACTTTGGAACGGATTTGTCTGTTGCTCTCTTCCTTCTCATATGAGCATAAACTGTACAAGATTCAATTGAGCTTTGATGCTTGCTTGCGGCTTACAATGGCGCCGATGTAACCATAGTGCCATTGCAGATGGTAGGCATGCTGTATGTACCCTCAAAATTTGTATTCCAGAATCTGCTGCCGCCGGGGTGTGAAGAGCAGTTTTCAAATTCGGACAGAGAACTTAACATCAACCCTAACAATGACGTCGTTTTACTGGCAGGAACAAGTTATTAGCGGGTTTGTGCAAAGCGACCCGGGTCGCTTTGGGACCGCCCAGATCTCCACAACGAGCAGTCTCAGGTGTGACGTGTTAGCGACCTAGGAATGCCCCAGGGCAATACTCTTCTAGGTCGCTTAGAGCTCACACCTGGTATCTGTTGTTGCGGAGATCTGAGCGGTCGAAAAGCGACCTGGGTCGCTCGCACAAACTCTCTGAAAAGATTTCTCGCCGAATTTCTGAAGTACCCGATCAGGCCCTTATTGTATTCTATCAAGCTACTCTTTTTCGGTTCTAAGATTTTTGCGCGTACTGTGCGTCCTTGTATGGAGGCAACACCGGAGGGACCGTGACAAAAATGTTGCCTATTTTTCAAGCAACACTGTCCCTGTGATTCGTGACCGTTGCTAAAACAAGCAACGAGACCCTTGATTTTTCGTGCTTTCTGTTGGCTTTTTACTCGAGTAGAGAAGAAAAATGGATGTTACGATTTTTTGAAGGCAACGAGCTCGTCCGTTACCGTGACCCAGCGAAAGATAGGCAACGCAACGAGGCCACCGTTACCGTGACCGTTGCCTCCATACAGTGGCGGCGCCATCTGATGCCACCCCTAAAATTAGAACAGCCCATTTCTGGAACTTTTGATGCAAGTGGAGTCGATTGGGGCCCCATCATTTTTTGGGGGGTGGCATCAGATCCCGCCGCCACTGTACAAGGACGCACAGGACTCATGCAAGACTCATGTACGAGTAGAGTAGCACAGCATGTACAGCCTCGGTAGAGTCCCTTCTACAGTAAGCTACCATAGGTTTGATATTCAAGTGGAACGAGGTACGGTCAGTGTGGGCCCGCTCCCAAGTGCCATGCTGTGCCATGTTAACTTAGCGAGTGTTGTGTCATGATGGTCTTCGTTCATGGTATAGATACCCAATGGGAGTGGAAGATTTCGGTTCCAGATCACAGCGGTAATTCGTTCATCGGATAGTCGCAGTGAATTGCTGAGGACGGATGGAAGCTCCGCGAGGCTGTGCCATTGACCGGTAGTAGCGGGATACTCCACGACAAACGCATATTCCCGGCCGAGTGAGGAATGATTAGGTTAAAAACCACTGACAGAATGGTCTTGAGATCACCTTGGCGGTACGTATGACGCATGTATATTTTTCGTGATCTCGGGGAAGACTTTCTGGCACCAAGTTCGGAAAGACTTGTACCGCTCGAGATTTCCTTCATGTTCAGCAATCATCGTCAACTGCTTCTCCACGTTGCAGTCGTCTTTATGGTTCTGCCAGTGGCTCACTTGGCAGGCCTTTGACTTTGGTAGTCAGTCCAACCTAACTGTGAGAGATAAGTAATAGCCGGCATGGACATACGCAGTACAACGTCGTTTTGCAGCCTGCACATCGGCGGAGGGAAGCACAGAAGTGGCATGATGGCTGAGCTCCGCCCTTGTGGAATGCCACGGAATGCTTCGCACACGCCTCACACTGATCGTGTCGCTGAAGAGGCATGTAGGGTCAATGTAGGGTAGTGGGCTGTGCCTGCGGTCATCTTCCCACGTGTGGACTTTCATTATCACGTGCTGTCTGTATCATTTCGACCGGTTGTTCACGTAACGGGTCGTCGTAACGGTAACGGTTTCCGGTATGCGAGGATTTAGTCGGCAAACCATAACACTTGGTCGTGTTCCACCAACAGTCCTTCGGATACTATGTCTTCATGAGCTTAAACCACTTCCAAAACCACCCAAGCAGTCACTAAAATGCATCAACTTGTCCCAAGTTCACGATCTCATAACGCATAAATCGACAAAAATTCACTCCAAACCCTATGCAATAGGTGAAATGAGCAAACACTGAGGAAGTAGAACCCCCTGAATTTCCCATAGTCGGACCATGAATTCCACAATTCATGGGATTATCTAGTGAATTCAGATTCAGGGGGTTGTAACTTCACGTAGCTCATTCACATAATTATGTTAGGCCAATATGAACTATGGTGAATTTCGCTTGAAAATTGAATGAATGCAGTTGTGTGAAAACTGCTCAAAAAATTCATTCCTGGCTTCCGAAATTCACCCATGCACCTCGTGGAATTCATGGAGTTCAAGTTGCCCGGAACACGGTACATGGTTCTGGTCACCAGTACTGGTTGTGTTCCTAATGTAGTAACATATGTAGTCAATTTGGATAGTTTAAGCAATGTAGCTTAATAGTTGTTAGTGAAGACTTGTAAATCTGCAGTATAAGTACCTCAGTACACATGAAGTGCAACCAATACTTGTAGGTTTGATAGTGGGCAAAGCGAGGAGTGAGTAATAGATTTTTCACGCAGTTTCCATCGTGTTTTCACATACTTTTCAAGTGAATTCCCGGAGCATTGGAAGGGAATCCAACTCAGTGAAAAAAGTTTTCATTGGAATATGTGGTGGATATCATTCTAAAACCATGTGAATTATGTAACACCATGGAATGTCCCATTCACATAGTTGGACCCAGTAAAAATATCTCCGTGAAATTCACAACTTCATAGTGAAATTCACAAAGTGTTTCAGTGAATTTCCCATTAAAACCTTGTGAACCGACTATGGGAAAGTCAGGGGGTTCGGAAACCACAGTGAGGGCTAATATTATTATTCACTTGGACAGCTGATACCATCTGTCAAGGCAAAATGTTTTCTGTGTCACGAACAGCTCAAGCCAGTCATGCAGGTGAACAAGTATTATTGTGTTCAACCTCACTAATGAGCTGAGTGCTAACAACCCAAGTGACTTAATATTATACTGGGTATAATAGGCTGTGAGCTGTAAGCTACTCAGCTGGCTGAAAAATACTATTGTATTACACCAGCTCGATCAGCTAGATGCTAAGATTCCAAGGAAATAATATTCTAACAGCTTGACCGGGCAGTCAGCTGTCACCTGAACAGCAGGGAAAGAATTTTTTTTTTGGCTAGCCTAAGGTGAGCAGTCCTTTGTCGTGTAGGCATAATAATATTATATATCACCGGAGCCTAGCATCTGGAGGCATTATTCTTTTGGAAATCAATCTCTCTTACTGCTCCAATACAGGGTCAGCTGGTACCTAAATATCAGGCACCATAATATTATAACTCCCCCAGAGAAGAAATAATGTCACCCTAGACACTAGGCCTCAGCTGCGAATCCGGCGGATTTCGGGGGACCCTATGATCTAGCCATTAATCATTTGTAGGGGACCTGCTATCTAGGTCATTATGGACTGCAGGCACTGACCCTGTTCGCTGATGACACGTCTACCTCGACGCCGAGGATGACTTCGGTGATCTTCTTGAGATCCTGGATGAATGGTGCATTGCGGCCGGCGCAAAATTCAACATCAGCAAAACGGAGATGATCCCAATAGGTGCAATAGACCACAGAGACCGTGTCCTCGCAAACCGATTTGTGAAGTAATAAAGAAACCGTTTATGCACCAGCAGACAGAGGGGGAAAAAACCTCCTGCACATCATAGCACGGAACGAAGCCATTGCAATCACTTGGCTTGAATTTCGGACCCGAACGCCCCCTGTGGTGTTTCGTAGCAGATGAAATTCCAGCCCATAAAGTCCCTGGAAGCGACGAGAACGTGAAAGAAGGACTGAGAATGAATGCATACCTCTAGTCGTGGTTCCCCAAGGTATCAGCAGCTGAGATTGGAAGATACCTTGCGGACATGATCAAATACGGCAAAAAAAAACGGGCTGGAAATGGACGCCATCGCAGTATCCCGAGAGATCCAAAACTCAATGCCTATTTGGTACCACCGCAAATCCTATGCCACAAGGTCACTGTACAACCAAGATGTTGAGGTAGTGGAATGCCTACAGGAAAATCATCGTCTCAGATTAGTCCGAGACGCTGTCAATCTAGGGAAGAAAATGGATGCACCACGTCACAAGCCCCGCAAAAATTGCAGATGCGCAACGTGCCGGATAACTAGGGCCATTACGCACTGTGAGAATCCACATCAGTGCTACAGCCGGGCGCGAGAACTGTTAGACGCACTCGAGGAGAAATGGGACCCCCGAGCACCACAACCTGAAGACTACGAAAATGAGATCGACGAAGAAGGCGTCGAAGACGATGACGAGGCGATGGTATTTGACCACAAAGTGACGACACACGGCACGATGGCAGACACGTTCCGTATTTTCACAAACGCGTCCCCAAGGAACCTACGCGATTCCGCTCCTGATACTCAACACGACCCCCAAGGCGAACCTGTAACGGTCTACACGGATGGTTCAGCAATGAATAATGGCGGAGCGAATGCACGCGCCGGAGCAGGGTTATACTACGGCGAGGGCGACCCACGAAACAAAGCCCTCCGCATCCCGAAGCACCTAAAACCGTCTAATAATGTCGGTGAACTAGTCGCCATGAAGGAGGCAGTTGAGAGTTGCCCACTAGACTCCCCATTAACAATATACAGTGACTCGAAAATCTCCATTGACGCCTTGACCCGTTACCTATCAACAAACGAGGATGAAGGCTTCATGAATATTGAGAACGGTGCCCTGATTAGAACCATTGTAACCAGACTACGCAAGCGGAAAGCCAAAACAACCCTCACCTGGGCCAAAGGCCATGCAGGAAACGAGGGCAACGAGGCCGCAGACAAACTTGCAAACGAAGGTTGCGCCAAAACTGTTGAAGACGAGATAAAACTCCAACCGGATACCAGATTCCTGCTACCAGGAGCTAAACTCCAAGCTATAACACAGTCAAAAGCGTACAAATTCATCCAGAAATTTAATAGAAACAAACCCACCTACAGGAAACTTCTGGACCGGAGACAGACCAAAAAGAACATGCGGTATGCACAAGAGGCGACCGCAGACCCATCCGATGATTTGCCTGCCGAGGGTATCATCTGGAAATCACAAAGAATAAGGATCTATCCAGAAGTGCGAGGTACTTCCTCTGGATGGTGATCCATGGCGGCTATAAAGTTGGGGGGCACTGGAAGGACATCCCCGGCCACGAGGAGAAGAAAATCTGTAACAAATGTGATGTAACAGAATCGATGGAACACATTCTGACAAAATGCGACGCACCTGGACAGCAGAAGGTATGGAACCTTGCCAGTGAGCTATGGAAGCTCAAAACCGGTGCAGACCTACCGCCGCCGACACTCGGACAGATAATGGCATGCGCAGCTATCAAGCGCCAGGACGCGGGTACGACGCGCCTCTGCCGCATTCTCGTCTCCGAGTGAGAGACTCCGAGTCTGCACATCTGATATGGAGGCTCAGAAATGAACGCGTCATAAATGCAAAAGATCCCGCCTCAAATCGAGAGATCACAAACCGTTGGTGTAAGACAATCAACAATCGCCTCGGAATAGACTGCGCCATGACGAACGCTATCAAATACGGCAAGAAAGCAATTGATAAAAGACTTGTGCTAAGCACCTGGAAGAATCCTATCCTATACTTGCCGCGCTGCCGTGTTTGACAGATGGTGCCGCTTCAGCCGCGTAAGCGCGAAAGCGTCGAAAGCACTGTAAGCTCGAAAGCGCAATTCTACTTTGAATGCCCCTAATGAGGATACACTCCCGAAAGACTGGACATGGGAGACCGGGGTATTAGTGGGTGTTGGCTATCAAGACGATGATGGAGGTAGACGGGCTAAAACCTGTAGACCTCTTGAGTTAAATAAGCCGCAGCCCCACACAACATGCAGCGATACGTTCGGGCACAAGTGCGAGTGCGCATTTCCTCGGGTGGCTGACTCTTCATTATCCTCTGGCTGGGTTTTAATTCCATGGCCACTAACTAGCGGTAGGGGGGGACCGACTATGTCGGCCGGAAAATCCAGTAGACTGCACATCGAGTCTGCTAGATTGGAAGGGTTAACCTGCACTACACTAACGCTCCACAAAAAAAAAAATATATATATATAGTCTTTCATAGCCACATCTCCTCACCACTCCGAATACCGCCAGCATCTACTCACCCCTTCCAAGTCACCTCTCCCTCCCTTTTACCCTCTCTTTCCTACGCCCCTGCCCGACCACTACCCCATACCTACCAACAACATCCCCGCCTTAGCCCCAGCGGCGAAGACTTGGAGACAACCTCCCCCTTACGCCGGTCCTCTCCCCGCCGCCGAATCGCACGGATTCGGCAGTCAGTCTCGCCTCCCGCTCAGTCGCAAACCCAAAGCCCAGGCTGAAGTCGTTGATCAACATCGCGGCCTTAACGAGGGGAAAGGGTGTGGAGGTGGAGGTGGAGGAGTGGGAGAGGGAGCGGGAGAAACTCCACCTTTCGTCCTTGAATTGTAGTCACGCCGAGTTTCGTGAGGGACGGTACGGGCGCAGGCGTGAAGACGAAGAGGGCGGGCTTGAGCGAGAGGATGAGGGTGGTGGCGGGCGGTGTAAAGAAGGGTAAAGTGTAGAAGTGAACCTTATTCGACGACGTCTTCGCCGGCTGATACTCAGAAGAACTCACCTCCATGATGACACCGAGGTTTTCTCTTTTCCAGTCCTCCACCCCGACCTTCTCCTCTTTCACCCTAACCCGCAAGACCCTTCCATCGACACTCGTTGAGCGATATCCTCAACTTCCCAAACGCGCCTTGTTCCAGCCCTTCCCTCTTCACTGACAGCTACACAAACCCACTTCCCCTCCCGCTTCCGCTCCCCACCTCCGTCATTTTCGCCTCTCCTTCGCATCTATTCGGCCGTAGTACCAAGATTTGTCCAAGACTCTGGGGTCGAACATGGAAGCCAACCTTCAAGGCATTCTGCAGAGGGGCACTCCTGAGCTTGCGAGAGGAGTGCAATGTCTTGTGACAAGCGGAGTGCACGTGACGTGTGACGTGACTCTCCTCTTCTCAATTCCTCGCGACTTATGACATTACCTGCCCGCTTACATCCACCTTAATTCTCAAGCCACTTACACCCACAAGCATAAACATATTCTTTTCATCCATTTCATCGGTTTACCACTGTGCCAACCAAGGGTCATGAAATTCATGATGTTTCTCGTCATGACTTTCCTGACGATTTGTCCGGAAATTCATGGTGATTTACCGGAAATTCATAACAAAACATCATGACTCGGAGTCGTGTTTTCATGATGATTATGGGGCTGTTCATGATGATTTTTCATGATGTTTCATTAATAAATTCAGGGCAAAACATGATGAAAAGGAGGCCAAGGCGGGGCAAATAAATTGGGTTACCGGCAGCCGGAATCGAACCCCGGACCGCCGCACTGCGGTGGCGCAGAGCAACACGGATGATTATGATAGCGGACCTAACTTCGTGACAAGTCGGTTACCCAATTTGGAAATCATTACTGTGACCTCATCTTTTACCTAGGTGAATTGAAAATTGTGTAGAAAGCACTCTAAGAAGGCCAGCTAAAGATCCCCCGGTGCAAAAGTTTGAAAAGTTGAAAAATTATTTTTGCTCCCCGGATTTCGCGCTTTTGGTCCGGGCCGACCGGTAACCGGTGGCCCTGTGATCCCATCAACGCATCAAATAGCCGCCAAGCAGACGAACAAAAAGCAAACAACCTTGAACTAAATGGTTCACAGTATCAGGGGCCATCACAGAGCAATCCGGTGCTGTTTGGAGGGTAAATTGCAAATTTTTCAGCGCAAAATCACAAGTTAGGTACACACAATTTTTGAAAATTTCCGCAAAAATTTCGCGCTGTTCTAACCCTAGGTTAGGGTTACTCCGTTTTCTCTGAAATGAAAATTTTACTCATAAACCCACCCTATGTTCCTGCTAAATCTCAAATCTTGAAGAATTTCAACCAAAATTACGGCTTGACATGAAGTTCTGTCCGCTATCATACTCTTAGACTAATGAAGATTTTGAGGGACATGGGATTCCAGTCCATACATGTCGCTAGTGTATCTGTTCTCAAGTTGTTAACTGAGCTATTGACTTGTTAACCAACGGATTTTCAATAGGCTGTAGTTGACAGACCTCCTAGCACCATGTATTGATGTAACACTGGGATGAGCACACTGCACTCATCATCTGGTGGACTTGGCAAAAAAAAAAAAAAATGAGTAGTTGTTTCGTGACGAAAATTCATGATGTTTTGTCATGAATCCATATTGTCACAAAAGCAAGTTTCTGAGCACCATGAAAGCCGTCTTGAAATTCATAACGTCGTTCATGACAAAACATCATGAAACCTGAATTTCACAACAATCTGCATGAATTTCATGATGAATACTTTGCACAGTGTACGTTCGCCGCAAATATTGCAACCTCAAGGTTTCTGATTCATGGACACATGTCCAAAGGTATCTACCACCGTCCTACATTTTGTTCTTACGCGAATTGGTTTCATCTCGCACTTAAGAAGTAATACTTCGAACACGCCTACTCCACATTCTCGCCGTTATTTTGCTTGGAGCGTCTATATTATCGCATGCAAAAAATCTCTTCCTCCGATTGTATCTTCCTGCGAATATCCAAAATGCAAAACGGTAGGTCATTCTCACGTCCAAGGCTGATCTGCAGATGTTCCACCACAACTCATTTCTCGAGCTACATTCCGTATCCTGCCATGTCCTTATTCCTAATGTTTTACTGTATCTATCCGATTTTTCACTCTTCGTTCGTTGGGTTACAACCCCAGTTTTACGCCTTCCTGATTGCCACTCTTGGCGAGCGTGCGTTGCGACTCTTCGTTTGGCGACGAGCTGGTTGTTACATTCTCCAATGATTCAGGCTTCAAGTTTGTCTGCATCTACACTGCAATCTGGGACTTGAACATCTGTCTCGAAATATTTCAGCTGGTGTCTGCAGCCTCCCAGATTCTGTGATTTAGATTGGTCTGGATTTTCATGTCGACAACATTATAATAGAGAGGTTGTGCGAGCGACCCAGGTCGCTTTTTGACCGCTCAGATCTCCCCAGCGAAGGTTACCAGATGTGAGCTCCAAGCGACCTAGAAGAGTGTTGTCCTGGGACATTCCTAGGTCGCTGGGATCTCACATCTGACACTGCTCGTTGTGGAGATCTGAGCAGTTTAATAGCGACCTGGGTCGCTCGCACAACCCCCCTAATTACGAATACGCGGGTTGGCCTAGAGCGATATTCCGCCCGGATGTCGATGCGCTTTGGCTTTGCCTCATGCTCCCAGCACTCTTGAACGGCGGAGCTCTTATCCCATGAATTTCCCGTTAAGTCTCCTGCTAAGCCTTGAGTCTGCCTTACTTGTGTTGCCGAATTGGTTAATCCATCGTCGACGGTTTCACCTTTATTTTCTGGCTCTTTCAAGGTTTCCTTATCGAATCTCGCGATAGTCGCATTTGCCCTTACCTGGTTTCGAATATCTCGTTCTTCGTTCCGATACTGTCGATTGACTTCTGCGGTATCACCTACGATTTAATTGTTCGTCAGTATAGAAGGCCTACCCATGGTTGACTGTTCAGCTTCTGTCAAGTTCCTATCTTCATCTTCACGACCACTGCCGGTGCTCGCTGAATACCACGTTGCTCGAAATATTTCACTCCGACCACGGGCCCAGGTACACCTGATAATGCATTGTGTATTCATTTACTGCCTCAACCAATTCGGGCGATGGGCTCACTCTCATCGGTCCTATTAAATACGCGCTCAGTTCAAAGTATCGCTCCTTGTTGATCTTACCCAATTGTTTCCATGTATTCCATTTTGTTCCCTGTCTTGACTCCGTTGGATCTTGTTCTCTGTCTTGATCTTTCGATTCCGTGCTTCCATCTATCCGAATTCAAATTTGACCTGATTGAGATCTACTTGAACTTTACCACTCTTGACTCGATAAACTCTACTGGGACTTGACCACTCTTGACTCGGACATCTGACTGGTCAGAAATTACCTTCAAATTTGAACTCTTGCGAAGAGCTGGATTTGGTTCAACTTTATATCACCTTGTCCTGAGGCTTCAAGTCGCCATAACCAGTTCAGTTCCGAGATTTGGTATTCGGGACCATCACCAACCTAAGGATACCAGTCTTTCCTACCATTCTCATCCCTGAATGGCGTAATTCGCGGTGGATATACTCGTCATGACCAAAAGTGACCGGAATTTGGCTTTTTAGAGTGAATTTCTGGTAGTCAGACAGCTTTGAGCAACATAGGCTTCCTCTACAGTTGCGGCAAAATCAAATTACTTACCAAATATGGAAATTCTCATCAATCCCCTCCTTTTGCACCCAGATGAATGGTTGTTTCATGTGGTAAGCTGACAGAAATACTTAGGCCCCGCTCGGTGTCACTGCCTGAGAAGGCAGCACCAGCCAAATCACAAGCGTCTGCCTTACCTCACCCTGCCTTCTTCCAGGCGTGATTCGGCCTTGTGACTTTGGTCCAAACCCATCAATCCCGTTGCCATTTCCACCCGCTTTCTTGAACTTCCCGCCGTTTCTCGGTTCAGCTGCGCCCCGTCCCGCCCTTCAGGGAACATCGACTAGTAAATTGCATAGAAATTTATCACAGTTCTAGCTTACAATCTCAGAATGAGGGAACTCATGAGCAATCATTTTGTAAAGAGCGCTCAGAAAAACATTGCATTTTGCGGCAGTTGTCTCGAGGTCGATGAGGATGGATAGCTCGGGGTCGACGAAGGAGGGTTGGACGACAGTCACGGAGTGACAGCTCGGAGCGCAAAATGATCTCCGAGGGAGTGACTTGCTGTGACACCCAAGGCATCGCAGCGGTCTGCCCCCGGGGCAGTGACACCGAGCGGGGCCTTAGAGGCTCCATCTTGTACGCCTGGTGTAGAAAAATTTGTGTCTTTGCATTGATGTTGGCTGGATAGCCGCCAAGTTTGTGTATCAAAGTGCGGCCAAAATCAGTTGGAAGTATGATGAATTTGGTTATTTTTTGTGCCTAGATGTATTCAATCAAAGGAGTCCAGGCCTTTTGTGCCATTCCAGCCTACGTATGGATGGTTTTCTGTGCGGTCGGGCAGTTCTGATGAGAATTTCCTTATTTGGTAAGTAATTTGATCTTGCCGCAACTGTATATGATGCTTTCTACGACTTTCATACTATGGGGATGGCATATGATATTTGGTTTTGAGTCAATAGATTAATCTTCCAAATTGTACCAATTTGGCAATATTTGGTCATTCTGCAGCACAGATACCAGAATTTCAGGTCAGTGAGTAATTGAAAACAGTCTTTAGCATCCTAAAGGTTTGTAGATGAGATATCCAAGGTTACCCCGGAATTTTCTCGTGGTTCAATGAGAGCCGGCAACTCAGCATCCCAAATTCTCAATCTTCAAGCATAAATAAAAGAACATAGAGAGATAGCACGAAAGGACCACATTCCCTTTTACCTGGTTTATATGCAGTGATTGTATGGTAATACACTTCCTATAGGACCCAATTTACCCAGCGGTCACCCATACAAACTCGTTGCAAATACACATTTTTCTAATTCCGGTCACTTTTGTCATGACGAGTATGCTGGCGACCTTCCTTCACGGCGCATATATTATTCTTACAGTTTTTCATGAAATGTAGTCGACGCTGAGACTCTTCCCTCTCAATTCACAGTGTTCCGGAAGAGCGGCTGTCTACGTTGATCTGGTTCAATTCGCTCATGAGTCCAAACTCCTGATAATGGAACTCAGGCAAGCCTTATTGGGAAGAGAGACGTGTTACAACCAAACCGTATTCTTAACCGCTAAATATCTGCGCTGTTGTATCTGCTATGTGGAACCGCAGCCTTTGCCTGGGAATCCCTCTTCGAGCCCGGCCATCTTCATTTCAGCGACTGTATGCTCACATCCTACGAGTCTAAGACTTTCATTGCGCATACGAATTACTTTTAACAAGGGTATTGACAACCGCCCGCAAACTTTTTCAGCTTAGAAGATATTCCGTGGTTTTACTCCAATATTCCTGTGGAATAACTTAAACTCGTTACACTGAGGTCATTTGCTATAGCCAATGCCGCTGGTATCTTCATGGGCTCATGATACAGTGATATAAGCAAGACCGACACCGTAAATTCCTCGGGAATGATTTCATCGGCAGGAATTTCAACCGAGTTCAATCTTGATCTAATTATCTTCCGAGACGCCTACTACCTGATTATCTCAGCAGCCGCCTTCTTTTGGGTAGTCGTGGTCTCTTGTGATGCCCTCGCCTGGCGTCTTCTCTCTTGGGTGCCTTCGCGTGCATCCCGTCGCCCCACGACCAGGAGTGCAGCCGGCTAGATTCCCCGGCGTCTTCTCCTCACCCACACCTAACTATGGCTGCATCTCTATCAATAAACCAAGCGTGAATGAAGCAACAGTCACAAGATGGGGGCACTCCTGAGCTTGCGAGGGAGTGCAATGTCTTGTGACAAGCGGAGTGCACGTGACGTGTGACGTGACTCTCCTCTTCTCGACGCTCATGTCGAGCGAGCACACGGCACGACGCCCTCGAGCTCATTCGACACACCTTCGGGCTTTGGATCCCTCAAGATTTCTTTTTCCCCACCCACCACACCCTGAATTTTCTGACAGGTTCTGCAGTTGCTGTGCCGACGCCTCTCCAGCTCCGTCTTGGGACTCATCTTGAAGAGTTCATACCATTCGTAGATCAGTGAAGTAGATACCAGTGAGGCGGTCATAGAGTGGCGCGTTAGTAATGGGGTGCCTTCGCGTGCATCCCGTCGCCCCACGACCAGGAGTGCAGCCCGGCTAGATTCCCCGGCGTCTTCTCCTTACCCCACACCTAACTATGGCTGCCTCTCTATCAATAAACAAGCGTGAATGAAGCGACAGTCACAAGAATCTGCATCAAGCTTGAGCCTTTTCTCGATGTCTTGGAGCGTCCCGTAGATAATGAAGACGCTCTTACCTGCTGAGATGCCGCCAGTGGTACCTTGAACGGGGTACACTCAGTGGCCCTGGTGTGTCACTACAAGGTGTTGTTCCTCAAAGCTCCGCTAAGCGTGGACCCAGAGCGTTGAGAAAGGCAGTACGCTATTGACCTTTGAGCAAGCAGCCCTTTCTTCCTGCACTGAGCTTTCGCGGTGGCAACCCGTCCGATCAGCACATTGATTGGCCTTCTTCGACGCGTCGCGGCCGCGTCAATCCGCCCTCATTTTGCTCCAAACTTGAGAGGTGTGTAGCCGGGAGGTATTCAAACAGTTTATACCTTGAACCTTTACCTCAAAGCACCCTGATCTCACCGTGTAAATTCACGCGCCGAACGGTTATTGAAGGATATTGAGATTTTTAGACACGCGTATTTAGCTACTACTCGTGTACGCTTGTGGTGCCTGACTCGGTCGTCGGGCATATCGTTGGCCGTGGTGGTAAGGGTCTCCATCAGTCGCACGACACTCTCCGTGCCCAACTTCGAGCCTATACTGATAAGGCTTCCCCCTTGGAGCGCCGTGTATCTATCCGCGGTACCGACCAGCAAATCGGTGAAGCGCTAATTGCGCTTGGGAAGCGTTTCATGCGTAAGCGTACCGGGGACCCTGCCCCTCCCCCTCCTGGCCCGGTGCTTGGTTTTGCCGAACGCTTCTGGCGAGGGCTGTCGCCCGCTGAAGAAGCGCGCACACCCCGTCCACCCGTCTCAGCCAGCCAGCTCCGGTTCCGCCCCCTCCAGCGGCCAGTGCTCAGCCGCACCCAGGTGCCGCTACACAGACAAGGAAGTCTGGGGTGCGATTTGCACCACAGGAGTCTTCCTACCCCGCCCTCTCACTCCCTACCCCATAACCCTGCCACCATCTCTATTCCTACGCAGGTAATGGCGTCCCCAATTCCTACTCCCCGCCCCAGCTCTACTCCTTATGCCCCCTCGGTGGCCATGTCCACTGCCGTCCCGTCCCCCTCTCCACGTTCAGTAGCTCCTTCGCCTATGGCCATTGATGCTATTCGACCTGAAAGGGGACGTCGACCACAGACGGCACGGCGAGGCGGTGCAGTGTCTGCGTCAGATTCGCGGATTGACCCCAGGGCAACCTAGTCCTCCGTGGTGGTCCAGGATTTTGAAAGATTGTTCATTCTACTGGGCTTTGGTCTTCGTCGAGGCGACGAATCTTAAAGAGGGGGTGATGTCAGGGGATTCCACAGCTAGGACGTCCTTTGACTTGGGCAGAAGTTCTCTGTCTCCAAGACATCATGCTGTGTGCTCACTTATGTCATATCTTATGTCACCTCTTGTATATAAGTAGTCCGTTTCTTGGAGTGCAAGTACTCCAATACCATTTCGTCGATTGTGTGTTTAACATGGTTGAATTTGTGGTCTGGGCGATCAATTGATTTACCTTTATCTCGGCCGTTGATGTTGAGTGATGAGATGTTAAGGCTCAATCTCGTAAATTTGTTGGATCGTGGTGGATGTGGAGGCCTTGTTACGCTTCCGTATGTCTCGATTATTTCTTCCCAGTTGGCTGGATTATCAATATCAGCTGCGTATGTGGATCACCGATGATGTAGATGAAGAGGCGGCACTAGGTCAGTAATTTCAGTGTTTATATCGGTGGAGAGTTGTGTGACGCTTGCTTGAAGACCATTAATATCGGCGTTGCGGGAGCTCATATGTCCCTCTTCATTTACCCGCAAAACATTCGGCCTAGGCACGTCGGCCAAAGCATTGTTGGACTGAAATCTTAAGTTCTGATCCGCTGTGGATACTGGCGCAACCACGGCGAGTCGTCATCTGAAATTACCGTCGCAACCGAAGAGGGACGAGGGCTCTGCTCTTCGCCCGTCACTGTAACAGCCAGAGCAGACGAACTTCATACAGAAGGGGTCGCATGAAGGGTAGTCGGGGCTAGACCCCAAATCACCTCGACTCCTGCTGGTTTCGCTCTGTGAGCTCGCAGCCTGCAGGCACTGACGAGAGGGCTGTACCACGTCCCCGAAGCCCTCCCGTGTTCCAGGAGGGCCCTCGGTACTAATTCGTATGTCGTTGTTGGTGTGGTTCATGTTGAGGTACGATTAAGGACCGCCGTCCGAATATTCCATACGGTAGAATTGGAAAGGAGCGCTTGAAGGAGTGGAGCCAAGTTTTCGGCGCTCTGTTTGAGATCAGGCTGTAAGAGAGAAAGACACGGCGCGCGAAGACTTGTGAATAAATTTATTTCGAAGTCACAATACTCGAAGGCGAAGCGTGGACGACGGATAAGCAGAACTAGACAAGAGAAGTCAGGCGAAGGAGAATTGAGCCATTGATGGCGCCATTCCAAAGTGCAGTGGGGAGTCAGACTGTGAGCAGGGACAAGATGAGGGGGAAAGGAGCAAGGGACAAGGGAGGTAGACCAAGGGGGTACATAGGCAGAGGAGACCAGTCGAGTTAATTGCATATGCGACAACAGAGCAGGGCGAACACCAGCGACGCAATGGAAAAGTAGAGCGGAGGCAGAGATGACAATGTCACGTCATGTCACGTTTGTTCTCAACCATCACCACAAAAAATGGCGGGCCTGCGTCGACCCCGGTCTTACTCCCCGCCGGACACCTCTGCCCCAGCAGAGCCGTCAACACCAACACCACCCACCTCAGACCTCATCACCCAGTCACCCCACTACTCGACCGCATCATCAAGAGAGGACGGCCAGATGTTTTTGCTGGCGCAGAACCGTCTCCGCATCCCATCTCTATGCCCACCACACTGTGACGGATCGACGTTCGCATCTGCTCACGGTGATATTTCCCCGAGTCGTTGCCAAGACTCTGATACACAGCCTCCATTTTCTAGTATAAGTAGTTAGCTGTTGTCGTACACAGGCAGGCAAATCCACTAGAAAATTATTCAACGGCGTCTTGAGTTGATAGAGAGGCTTGAGAGAGGCACTTGAGGTGGTTTTGGACGGCCGGACGCGAAGCTTGAAGAAGGGGTGAAGATGGGGGTGAAGGGAAGGTGGTGGGAGAGGGCAAGGAGCGATGTCGTGTCCATCAGACAACATGGTGGTTGATATCAGACACGTGCTCAGCGACCTGGTCTGGACCTTGTTGGCCGAAGTGCCGATTTGTGCTCTGTTCAAGTGCGGAAAAATGATAGAATTTGCTTATGTAGGCGAGGTGCTTGGGCAAATTCCAAAGTCTCCGCTTTGGACTCAGAGTCAAATTACTGCAAGCTAAACTCATAAATCAGGTTAAGTGGTGCTTGAGAAATCCCTCAGAAGCCTCGCCCATCTGAAGCTCTGGCAGTGTAGATTGCTTTCCTTTGGTCAATCTAGGACTTACCCCAGTTCTTTGCTTGGTCCCTGTGTGCCGGAATTCGACTCGCCTTCGCTTCCGTGATATCTTTTGAACTAAACAAGCTCCTAGTAGACTGTAGACGCACTTGACCACGCTTACCCCCCGACTCCTCCTCTCTGATTTGTGCTCGACATCGACCCAGATGACTGATCCTGGCCGCGCTCGCTACCCGCTCCGCTCTCATACAGTACTCGTGTCCCCGTTCCTGGACCTGGAATGTCTGTACTGAGACCTGTTAGCGCTGCCAACTCCGTGAGTCTCCGCTCTGAGACTCACCGACCGGAGATTCGTGTCTCCTCGACAAAGTCACGCCCCGTCTCTCCCGACCTCTTGTTCAGTCGGGCGTCTCGGGTGGACCTTCCTCTCGTGTAGATACTGTACACCGCTGCCTTCGGGTAGCGAGACTCCATCACCTTCGGGTGGTGAGACCGCTTCGCCTTCGGGCGTCGAACCGTTGCCCTCTGGGCAACGAGACCCAAGGGGCACCCATCCTTAAAAATCTTGGACACGAGGTCGGAAAACTGACTTAAGGCTTGGTCCCCCCCCCCCCCCCCCCCCCCCCCCCCCCCCCCCGCTACGTAAGCGTTACATAAGCCCCAAAACGGGTAATTCCCATCAAAAACTGTCAGAGTTCGGTCAAGTTTTGCTGTGATTCTGACGATACCCGGCACATTTCAGGGACACTTCAGTTCTCTCACACATTTTTGCATTTTCGCTGGCCGAAAATGTCTCATTCGGGTCTGGCCTTACACTATTACAAGCCATCAAACGCAATCGAGAAGTGTCATTTTGGGAAAAGTGTTTTCTGACAGAGGTTGCGCATATAATAGTCTTCCCCTTTTTCGCTCCCTTTTCCTTTTGCTGTTTTCTGTATTTTCTGTATCTTGTATTTTCTTTTCTTTTCAATTTGAATAGTTAAAAATGGAAGACCTACCAAAAAAACCGAGTGAATTGGGCAATTCTGGCCAAAACTGAAGAAAAAAGAATGGTGTGAAAAAGGAGCCGCAAAAGGAATGTGTGAGCGCTCCGCTCAGGGCGTCCTTTTTGAGCCCTTTTGATCTCATTTTATTCTTGCTTTTTTTATACTTCCTCTCATTGACCTCAGTCCTTGCCTAATATATGTTGACTTTTCTATTGAGAGGTATAAAAGGTGCAGTTGACAAAACCAACCAAGTTCTAACAAGCTTTTTGGGTAAAATCAGTAGAAAGGAGGGAAAAAATAGAAAATCTCCAATTGTGGCCATTGCTCCAAGTGTCTCGTGTGACATTGCTGGATATATCTGGCGAAGACGTCGGTCAAACTTCCCAAACTGAGTTCTGCCTATCATTGACTTTTCGTCCATGACAACAACTCTCGCTGGTTTCCATCTGCTCTGCATTCGCTGGAGAGAAGTTGGAGCTAGAGGAACAAAGTTTGCAGAGACTGGGACCAATGCACTTCCCCATCTTTTCCCCGTGGCCAGTGACATTGGTCCGGCTCTGCTTCGAGTCGGTAGTCATGTTGGATATCATGAACCTGGTGAAAGTGCTTTCGCAATCAGGATCCTTGGAAGACCTTCAACTGCATGCGCATTCCATTCAGCCCTTGCCCTCCCCAATCATAGCCATTTCGGCTGTTCTTCAAAGCTTAAAACACCTGAATTGTCGGTATATCAACGACCAACAGTTCTTCACCTGGTTTATATCCATCTCTCCGAGGCCGCCCCTCGTTTCATTGTCCCTTGGGAAGCACATGTTCCCACACAACCCAGGGGCACTCCAACTCATACGATCGCGTCAGCAACTTTGGAGCTTTTCAAAACTGAGGCGATTCTACGCCAAGAAGGTGTAGATGCGGAAGGGTCTCATGCGTTTCAACCACCCGCCGCTTCGCTGGGTCGTCTTTTCGCTTGGACTAGACATGGAACGCACCGGCTCGAAGAAACTTTGCTGTGACCAGCTTCTTGCCTGGGTAAGTCATGGAGCTCTATCTGCACTACTAGTTACTGACTGTCCTTAGCGTCGCACCAAGCCTTTCAACACCGGCACGTTCATCCCTCGCTCGATCAATCTCTCGAGCATCCACTACATCCAGCACGTCATTGCTAAGACCGACACGCCTGGATGGGTGGGATCGGTCCCGCCCAAATACGGCGACAGCAACGCGGGAACGATCAAAGCAGCTGAATGGCGAATCCTAGCCACCATCTATCTACCCATCGCCCTGATTCTCTTGTGGGGCGATTTCGACCCGTCAGAGCAGCCGCTGCGACTGCTACAGATGCTGGACCATTCTATGGCGCTTTTCTCAGCCGTCATCCTTGCCTGTCGGTATACGATGACCCGTGAACGTGCAACCAAATACCGGGATCTTCTCAAGGAATGGGTGGACGGCCTTGCAGTTCTTCATCCTCACACCTGTTCTCATGCTATGCGGCCAAATGTCCACATGGCCTTCCACATATACGACTGACTTCCTAATCCTTTTTGGCCCTGTTATCTCGTGGTGGACGTTTCCCTTTGAGCGTGTCATCGGTTTCCTGGAGAGAATTAACACCAATAGTCATATTGGTGGGGAACTCGAAGCCACCCTCTCCAGATCATTCATGCGGGGAGCTAGCATACGTCGATGGTTGCGCCGGCCAGCTGCCCTGCAGTCTTCCGAGAGCTGAAGGGTCTCTTCGAGAAATCCTTTCCGGCTTACAATGCACCGGCAGATTCCCCTCCGCTCGCAATCAGATGGCGAGCGTGCGCTTTACAAACGAGATGGCATCACCTTCGCTCGCGCAAGCACGCACAGGGGCGACAGCCTTGTGTTATACTACCCGCGTGCATTCAGCGAATTATATCTGTTGGCGAAGAGGTGAAATTTGAGATTCGGCGTCAAGCACCATTAGAAGAGGGGATGCGGGATCCATTTGCGCGTTATCGACCTTTGTTTCCTGCGCAAACTTATTCATCGAAGATGAGCAATACCATAGATAGAGTCTCGCTTGACGATGTAACATCTCACTATGCTCGCTTCAATTTCATTGGTGGTCGTTGTGTAGTTTTAAATCTTGCAACTAGTTAGTTTAGTTTAGTTTCTTGAATACATGTCTATTTTGTCACTGCAGATGGGCTTCCTTTAGTACCGCGACGATGAGCGGCCGCTGAGCCTCCGACTATCGGACGCTCAGCGGCCGCTACAAAAAACGCAGCTTTTTATTGCCAATATCAGGGCGCCAAAAAAAGGGCTGTTTTGGCGCCCTGATATTGGCAATATCAGGGCATTTAAGGATCGGCTTGTTTTTCGTAAGATTGAGTGCTGAAATACGGCGCCCTGTTACTTGTAAAAATTTGCCTGGAAATGCCCCGTTCGGTAAGTGCCCTTTTATCTCAAAAATTGATAGGCCCTGTTTTGCGCCTTATTGTCGGCTATATCGGGCTGACATTCAGCGAGCTTTTTTCTTTTGATAACAAAGTACTTAATTAGGAAATTCTTATGTACCCTGATATATGCAATAAAAACGATACTGTAAGCGGCTTATTATTTGCGCTCCTACGGTGTGAAGGTAGTCGCCATCCACCCTGGACAAACATCACGTGATGCAACGTAACACTTCCATATTGGGAATCGCTGGACGAAACAATTCACTCTGCAGCGACCAGGAACATTGGGGTAAATCCTTGGTAAATCCCCTCGACCAGATCTTAGGTATACAGTCGAACCCCTCATAACCATAGCCCTCGGTGGATGGTGGCTATGGGTTATGGGAGGGTATGGGTTGATGGGGTAATTACATAATACTTTAATTCAATATTTTATTGAAATAAATATATGTAAACATGACATTTTCCCTGAATCTAGCTTCGGCAAGGTTTCCGCTCAAGCCGAGGCTTCATTGCCGTGGGGGGGACCAGCATTGCCGACTAATCCGCTGACATAATTTGTCAAGATCCGACGTCCGAGCAGCCAAAATTGCCATTTTGGGGTATGTTCGCTATGGGTTTTCGTCCCAGATGGCTATGAGTTATAGGTTACCGGAAAAGTATGTGATTTCTCTGCAAACCACCACGGTTTTTGAGAAATTCTATGGGTTAAGAGAGGGTATGGGTTGATAGGAGTATGGGTTATGAGAGGTGGGAGGAGGAGGAGCGAGCGCGGCGCAGAGCGCCGCGGGAGCGACGACGACGACCACAGAGGTGATATGCTAGAGAGAGAAGACGGGCGGGGACCCACGACGTTTGGGCGCAACGTTTCGTCTGCAAAGACTCATCAGGTGGCAGTGTTCCCTAACGGACGTGGTGATTGTTTGTTTCCAGCGTATCATGTGACTGACACGTGCGTATGGGAAAACAAACCGAGTGCCAGTACGGGAGTCGCGGAATCCGGCTGCCTGTGGGTGGATAAGATAGCTCGTCGCGCTCTGGGAGCTGAGATGCGGTACAGTATGTAAAGTAATGAAAGAATATCTCGCGAAGAGACGGGGTAGTCAAAAATTCATGCAAGAATGCCAATGAAGGGCAAATGAACATGCATAGTAAAGGTGGTGTGTCAGGCGCGGCCGCAGGCCGCTGTGAGACGCTCCCGACCCCGAGAGCGCAATAAAAGCAACTCCGGGGAGTGGGAGACGTAGCTCGCGAGACGCTCCCGACAACCAGAGCGCAACAAAGGCGACACCGGGCAGGAGACGTACTCGTGTGTGCAGCCCGCGGCCAGTGCGACACGAGACTGGGGGATACCGACGCCAGAAGCGAGCAGCCGGACCCCCAAACAGGAGCAGCGCTCCAAAGCGAAGCGCGACCGGCAAACGCGAGAAGGCGACGGGCACCCCAACCGGAGCGCTGCGACAAGGAAAAGAGGGGTTTTCAGCCGGTGCAGAGAGCTCAAGGCCGTCGAGAAGACCGCAAATCAGATTTGTTGAGGTTGATAGCAGAGCTTAGCAGAGAGGATGTGACAAGCGGTGAGCAACACGACGAGCAGCTAGAGCACAAATTGCAAAGCCGCCGCAGAAACGCGTAAGGATGGGTCGAAAACGCGCGCAAAAATCGCCAGCGCGGCGCGAGGTGGTGGTACCGAGCAGAGCTGCAAATGGTGATCCTGTGATGATGTCAGTGTATCAGATCGCTCCCCGCGCTCTCTCGCTATCTTATCTTTCGCTAGACGCGGCTCGTGCCTCGCCCCGTCCAGCTGGCACTATGTCTCGGCTAGACATAGCCAAATGATCCTAGGTGATCCCGGCACTTCCGACTGATCCTACCTGTCAAACTCGGCTGTCGCCGTGTGAGCATAAGTAAGGTAGACCCAGTCCACCCTCGACGAACATCACGTGTTATTTCCATCTACAGCGAACCTCCTTATATCGAGACTATTAGGAGGAAACAGCCAAATTCCTCCGACCAGATTGTTCTAATTGTATTCAAGTATCTAGAGATAAAATATCAGAGCTCTATTACCTCTGTGCAAGAAGGAGTTCCGGAAACAAGTTTTGTGATGGGAAAACAGTTGAGGCAGTCGTGGGAGCAAATTTTGAGACAGCCGCCAGTGATTCGATAACTCTGGCCCAGAAACTCATGGTATCGTCACAATGTCAGAGAGAAAAATGAAGCTTAGACTGAAATAAAGGATTTGGTCGAGGGGATTTGTTCAATTCAAACTACAATGTACTTTACAGATGCATTTTGTCGAAAACCGCTGCATAAGGAAATTTCACGTGATGTTTGTCGAGGGTGGACTGGGTCTACCTTAAGTATTGGCCTGTCTTCATTGTTCAACTCCTTCCACTGAGATAGAGACACCCGGAGGTCCAGCGGATGTACAGATTAAATGTTAGATCTGTGCTATTGAATGACTTAAAGAATTCTTTATCTCATTTTTTCACTTCGAAAGTTTCAGCTCGAATCGGGCAACTGCCAACAATAAGTATCAGTTCATGGTGCAGTGGGCACACCCTGGCACGCAATAACCCGTCTGGCTCAATTTGAGGCTCCCAAATTAAAACTCATTATATGGATTACACACCGAAAACTTGCACATGTAACACAAAAAAGCCAACAACTCGTAGATAGTACAATAACAATTCATTGTTGTCAACTTGTCAAGTTGATGTTGCTTCGAATCCCTTTTTAAATTCGAAGAGCACTCCGAGTAGAGGCGGGGCACGAGCTCAAAAGTAAAATTTAGCCAGAGAATTAATTACTGACCAAAATTCAGTCCTTGAATGTTGAGTTTGAATCCGGCCGCGCAGCGCCGGAGAAAATACGTTGAGACATCTTTGACCATATGATGAATATGAGAGCTCACTATACTCACAGCTATGCTTGCAGTTGCGCCGCCTGAAGACTTTGAACCGCTTGGTTAAAGGGAGTCGGGTTGAACTGACATACCAAGATATATGGTGAGCAACAGTGTTCAATTCAAATATACTTTCATTGAAGCTCAATCTAAATATATTGGTATTATTTTATACACTAGTTGTGGGAGAGAAACTTTGAACCTGCGCCGTTGAAACTTGGAACTTGGAAGATTTGCTAAGTTTACAGAAATCAAGATGACCTACCATAAAGAGATAGGAAATCAAGATGCCGAATTGCCCTTTGCACAACTACCACGGCGTCTGACAGCGAGAAACTTGAGGCACGGAGCCTCTGATGTTCATTGGAGGTCTCTCTTTTTTCCCTTTCTTTCTCTCCTTTTTCCCAACTTGAAAACTTGATTTTTTCACCGGAGCCACAGACATATAGGACATAAGCCCGGAATCCAGCCAAATGGGGACTCGACACGTTTTCCTCCAATAACTGCTTCATCCTCCTCAAGGCTCCATTCCAACAATGCTAGCATTTCATTGATCTGAATTTCATGAACACGAGAGGTACCATACAAAAGCAACCGCATCAGGGACCCGATAACCTGGTCAGAGGTCGGAAAAGTGGGTTTCATGGGCACGTTCGGGGAATCCGGTCAGAGAACTCAACCCTTAGCATTTTGTATTGACGGTAAAAAGATGAAGGAAGAACAAATATTAGAAATCATTCATTTTTTCGAGAATCCGAGGGCACGCGCCGCCGCAGAGCGTGGGTTATGAGAGGTTCGACTGTATGTGTTTGTAGTATGTAGAAAAATATTCGGAGCTCTAGAGTACTTCTGGGAGAGTGAATTACAAGAACATGATGAGGCCCCGGGAAGCTCCTGCAAAGGCTCCGGGAAAATGGTCGATTTTGGGCTCAAAAAGCCACTTGATTTGGTCGAATTCCGAAAAGCCACTTTTCGGGGAAGGATCTGGCGTGCCGAGCCCAGCGGAATGATGGTATCAAATCCGGTCTCCGTTTCGCCGAAAATCCGTCGAAAACAGCCCAAAATCTCCCTGAAAAAGCCACTTTTCGGACAAGGTTGGGCGGTCTTCTAGCCTCAAAAAGCCACTTTTTCGAGAAGGAAATCGTCGAAATCCGGCCTGAAAAAGCCACTTTCCCGGAGCAGCCTTGGCTGGAGCTTCCCGGGGCCTACATGATGAGAGCTTGCTTTTTTGGGATGTTCATGTTGGAATTACGAGGCTGCGCACTCGCGCGCACGCGACCTTTCCGCAGTCGCTAGCTCTCCCGCCGTCGGTCCGTTGACTAAACGAACATTATTTTCTATTCATTTCCCGCTCCACTATGCTTACCATATTTCCCCGGCTCCCCGATATTTCATTTACTTCGCTGTATAAGTACGCTGTGTCTATTGATTGCCCCCTCGCGCGTTTGCGAGGGTCAACTGCTATCCCTGGGGTGATTCTGAGACTGTCATTCCAACAGTTCACCACCTGTTTCATCCGTTGAGTGCTTTGAGAACAGTTTAAGTGTAGGATATGTAGTAGGGTATACTCAGAATGGAATCTAATGGTTTTGGGACTCAGATAAAAGAACCGAAAACTTACCGACGGAGCGCGATGCCCGGAGACATTGAAGGCGGCGTCGACTTCGTCCTTCTCAGCGTCTGCGGCAGCCTGATCTCCTGCGGCTGACTGCCCGAGGGAGTCGTCGGCATTGGCACGAGTCAAGCCCTTCGCGAAGGCGCTTCACGTAGTCTTCGTAGAGCGCCTGGTAGTTGACTGGATACCGGTCTCCTCGCCGCATGGTGTGAATAGAATGTCGGCCGAGAACATCCAGATTGCCTGTCTGTACCGCCGACTTTGTGCACTGAAAAGCCGAGCGAGGTGGGTGGAATTTAGTGTAAAGCAAGCCTGATCAATTTGGGACTTATCTCCACAGTTTCCGTATTAGATGCTACAATACAAAATCTTGGTTACTTTTTGTGGCAGCAAGTAAATCGGCTTATGAAGTTGAACCGTGATGTTGTTTTCGTATAACGTTTATAAATTTTAATGTTGATATATTGTCTTCAGGTACTGAGGCCTTTTTACTCTTCAGACTTGTCTCCGCCTACCAAATCGCTTCTTTGGAAGTTCAACGTTCGAAAAATCGGTCATTTCGAGCAAGGGGGTGCGGGCCGGAGAAGCCGGGACACCGGGCAGGGAGGGTGGGTCGGCCGAAAGGTCGGATAAAAAAAAATGATAACCTCTTTTGTTTTGGGCGGGGATGGGTCTGCAGAGCTATGGGGTGAGTAGAAACAACATATAATGGTGTATACACCCACTATTGAGCTTCAGCAGCCTTCTAAAAGCCTGATTGGTGGATTGTCCGGATTTGGAAGGAAACGGCAATGAGGTTGGCCGTGTTTGGCCGAGATATGTTGAATTTTCAGGTGGTGCGTTGGGTGGTTCAAAACTGAGATTTCGTTCACAAAACACCATGGAGAGGTGTTTCACCGGGTTGGAGGTAAGAATTGGATCTCAGACGGCTGATTTTGATGGTAAATTCCATATTTGGACGTCACGTGGTAGGGTGGTTCCCGGAGAAGGGTCGTTTTCCGCACCCCCTTGATTTCGAGGGCTTTCTGGATGCCGAAAACGCGTTTTCCCGGCCGAGGGTTTTCCCCTGGAGATTGACAAAGAGCGTGGGAATCTCGACCGATTTGCCATCACCCTGCAGGACGTCTTTCCTCTACCACCACCTCGACGCGTCAAGCGCCTGCGTAGACGCACCTAACCCTATGTATACTCTATGTCCTACCCGTAATCTCACGTCCTATGTCCCGAACTCCATTTCACGACCTAACGAACACTCCCTGTACCCCACCAATAACGCCTCCACCCTCCGCAAGCCATAGCCCCGCCTTCAACGCGCAATTCAACGCCCAAAACTTCTTCTTGAGCAACGAGAATTCACGAGACACCCCAGCCACGATAGAACCACCGAGGAAGAGGCGGAAAGTCGCGTCAGAAGAACCCTTCAGCACTAAGACAGACGCTGAGGTTTGGAGTCCTTCGGATGAGAAGATTGTCGGTGCGTCGATTACCCTCTTCGCTGCTTCATGTTTCAATGACAACTGTTCACAGAGAATCAGTTTGCTCGCTGTACCTCGACGGCTTGGAGCCACTATCGAATCACTATCAAGCGACAGGCTGGAGTGATCACCTTCGTCTTCCGGTGTAAGCGCGGCAATTCCAAGCACGCAGAAACAACGCGAGAACGGTCAAAGATGAAGCAAGGATGCAGTAGCTTGGGAGATGCTGCGAAGAGATGCGACAAAACCACCTCATCGCCTGTGGACAACGTGGTCACGATGTACGTCGCCCAAACCAAACCCTAAGAGACCGTATCTGTTCTTGGTACAGTCCATACAGCGAAGCCAGGCGCCGTGCTATCTGCGCTATACGATGCGCTGCGAACAAGCCCCCTTTCGCATCACAGGACGATAAGTGGTATCGCTATGAAGTCGACTTATTGCGCCCCGGAACCATACCCCCGTCTTCGAAAGTTGTCGAATGCGACGTGGGTCTTATGTATGTCCAGTATGCCAAGGTCGTTCGCTGGTACTTCGAGGTACGTGGAGATTTTTTTTGTGCGGTACAATCTTACCTTAGTACTGAGTTTTGAATCGTAGAAACGCAATCGAGCAATTCATTGCATCGTCGACGGTTGGACGGCCCCGATCGATGCGTCTTACCTTGGCTGCGGTTTACAGTGGGAATAGGACGGCGAAGTTTTCTTCATGGTTCTCGAGTTCATCCGGTGCGTTTCCAGTTCCTTACCTGGCATGCGACAAATCTCATACCTCGATAGGCTTGATGCCAGACACACTGGAGAGCATCTTGCGCAGAAATTGCATGAATGTCTTGATAAATATGGTCTTTCCAAACATCTGAGTCTCATCGCGGAATCGCTTTCTAATATTGAATTACGTGCATCATCTAGATTTGTATCCTCACTATGGATGGTGCCGGGAACTGCAACACGACCGCTACTAACCTTGTGTCATTAAATCCGCGCTTCAAGGGTACTCCATGGCGAGGCTATTGCTTCCTCCATATTATTCAACTAAGTGCCAAGGTCTGACTGATTGGACTTCCGCTGTGTGTTATGGGTGCTCATTGTTATGCGCGATAGATGATACTGTCGTTTTTCACCAAACAGGACCCGAAAGAAGCGTACAGTTTGCAGTCAGTGCGACTCGAGTTGAAGAAATAACGCTCGACGGAGCTCCAGCAAGTGCCGAAGAAGATGCAGACCTTACTCAGCTGTTTGAAGAAGACACCGCCGAACGTGAAGCCATTCGAAACCAGATTCCCGATAGCACAGCACGAGAGGAACATGATAAGGCGGTCGTCAGCAAGATCCGGCTCGCAGCAATCACGGCAATGGCAGAACGTGGAGTGACTGTCGATGCCAAGGACAGTAAAACTGCGCTTCAGCTGATTCCACGGGTGAGCTTTCTTTGAACGCAAATGATTTCTTATTGATGACGTATGGAGGTCTGCGGTCTGGCGCGAAAAATCCATGACTCAAGTCCGGTCGCCACTTCCTTCGCAAAAATTGTCGATAACGATCCGACAATTGTGGGACAGACCCAGACGCTGGCCCGCCGATGTGCGTCGCGTTGGAATTCGGACTATTACTCCCGGGATACAGCCCTCATTCTCGAGCAACCGGTGCGCGCGCTCATGAAGGACAAAGATCTGAATCTCACCTACAAACTGACGAACGATCAATGGAACCTCGCAGCAGATCTCCGCGACGTCCTTGAGGTATGCCGGTTTCATCTAGTTCTTAGTTCACTCATTCAGCGGCACATAGTGTGTCAAAGAGCCGACTCTCCAGTTCTCCAAAGGAGGGAATGCTCGGCCCTTGATTTCAGATGTTATTACCGCATTAGATTCCCTCCGCAACTCCTTGATCAATGCTTCCAACTCAGACGACATTGCGGACATCTGTCGGGTGGCTGCTTACAGCAGATCGCTCGTTCTCAACAAATACATCGACCTTATTCCTAATTGTGAGGCATATGAGTTTGCCATTGGTTTGTGTTTCTTTATCATTGTGACCTCGGCGCTGATTTCTTCGCTCAGTGTTATTTCCTCACCTCACGTTGGACTGGTTCAAGCAAAACGGGAGGTCGTCGACCCAAATACAGCGTATCCGGGAATCCATCGTAGCGCGCTTTGAAGAGCTCTTCAAGACAACCTCTCAACCAAGCCCGGCTCGACCGTCGGCTCCTCAGCCCCAAGCTCCACCTCCAGGTCGTGTACGACGTCGATTTGCAGCACCAATTGGTCGTCCGACACCATCGGCGCCGAAACAAATTCCGAATGACATCCACTCGTATCTCGACACACCCCCACTTCCATCGCTCGAAGGCAAGACAGTCCTACAGTACTGGTCGGCGGAGAAGGCGACACAGCCCGACCTTGCCGAGATGGCTCTCACCTATTGTTCCGCTCCATCTACCTCCGTGGACGTTTTCCGAAGGCCGTAATCAATGCGCCTAGAACCAACGAAGTATGGTTGCGGACCGAACTTCGTGACCAGTCGCAGTCCCAATTTGGTAATTGATACTGTCACGTCAGTTTTCATTGAGACATCCTGGGATTGTAATCTACAAACGTACTGGAGCAAAACTTCGAAAAATCGGTTTTCCATGTTTGCACGGCAATTTCGCGCTTTTGATTGCGGATCACTCGGAACGGTGGCTGTGCAGCAGCATCAATGTCGCCTGGTCATTCAAGAGATTTCACTTTCACTGTGGGGTCCGGAAGAAGGGGTTCGGGATTGCAGAGGCAGAATGGCAGAGAAAAACTTGATTAGCTGCCTCAAATTCGTGAGTTTAGTACACACAATTTTGGTTTTTCGCTGTTCAAATTTCGCGTTTTGTAACCCTAAGTTAGGAGTACCTCCGATTCCTCTGAAATAAAAATTTCACCTATAAACCATACCCTAGTTCCTGCTAAATCTCGAATCCCGAAGGATTTTGAGCAAAATTGCGACTGGTCATGAAGTTTTGGCCGCAACCATATGTCATCGCAGACATTCCGGGAGCAGATGAGCCTTGGTGCTTGGTCAGACGCACCATTTTTCGACCTCGACGTCGCCGAGGGAATCATCGAGCAGCACGCCTCATCGCTCCGTGGCGTTTCAGGTCGCTAGTCCTTGCTTTCAGCACCCCCTCCATCACTCTCATACTCATTGCGACACCTCATGACAGTTTTGCTACTGATACGACGCTCTTTGACTTATTTACTATCATACGCGAGCCTCCTCCCCGCCCCAGCGACACCAATATTTGCGCTAATTATTATATCACAGCTTCTAATTACAATAACGTGATACAATAATGAATACTGGATGATAGTTAGCCGGTGGAATGGGATATAAAGGTAACAGGAAAATCGTCCAGTGGCCGTATCCAATGGATCGTTGGATAGGAGTGGATGCCATCAATGGACGGCGGATCATCCGTGGATTATCCAAGTCAGGCCCTACACAGATTTAGAGTGTTGAAGACATCCAAGGGCTCGATGTTGTTTAGTCTGCCGAATGCTAGGAATTGATTTGATCCGTGGGGTCATGACCAAAGTTGACTCCCAAACGAGCAAAGTGGATTAGAAGATGGTTTGAGTATGAAACAGCTGGGGCTGGCGCATTTAAGACGCAGGCACCTTCTCCTACTCTTCCCGGCAAGCTTGAAGCCGAAAAACTTTTGACCTACAAAAGGGGTTTTTTTTTTCGTCATCAACTCTTATCGCTGGACCCCCTTGCCTATTGTGCTACATACATCCCCAAGTTTCCAGCACTTGCACGTGCTAACTACACATCAGCATGACGTTGTGTTCAAACAACCGCGTAAGAATGTTATTACATAGATAATCTCACATCAGCAGACTTCACGGCGCGTGGTGCTTATAACCAACTTATAACTGCAAAGGATTGACAGTAACGGTAGGTGTCGGCTGAACGGCGGCTTTTGGATGTGCAAAAAAGAATGGCGGCTTCTCAAATATTGCCCCCAAAATTTGTTTAAACATGAGAGAGCCCAGAGGAATGCTAGACTAGTGTCGGAAATTTGGTAATCACGTCATGAGACTTTATGATGCCTCACGAGGCAACTGATCTTATGAGAACAACATGAGAGAAGTCATTTCGCACGAGATCGGCACAGGATCCGACTATCTAATGAGATTATCATATAATATGAGGAAAGAATATCTTATCTCGTCATATAGGAAATGACTTGGCTCACACGACGTTCATGAGAATGGCCTAGGCACATTTAGCCTCATGAGATTAGGGTAATCGAGCGAATAAAATATATTGAAGTCGGTTCTTACAGCTGTTTTACGGTTTTTGTCCGGTTTTTGATAGAGTGGGGTTCTTCAAAAGTTGTTTACCTGTGATTGCTTGTGCATACCCTCGCCGAGGAGCCGGAGGCAGTTCAACCGCTCCACCGCAGCCCCACTGCATTCACTGGTGGAGCAAAATGGCTGGAAATAGCCCAATCTGAGGTCAGAGTGGAGCCATACGGTGACTCAGAGGCATACAGGTGTAAACAAGAAACGAAATGCCCCACTCGATCAAAAACCGGACAAAAACCGTAAAACAGCTGTATCATTGGCTTGTTTGGTAGTCCTGTCAGACACATTATTAGTAAGTATTTAATTGTTAATTTCGCTTCACAAGGGATTACAAGTGATTATTGTTATTGTTCTTTAATTTAAATTTAGTGCTCGTTGTAATACATTGTGATATTGTGATACAGTTGCGGCGAAATTAAATGCATTACCATAAAAGGAAATTCTCACTATTTTCATCCCTTCTGACTTGGAAGCGCCGGGAGAAAGCTTGATGATACGATGGGAGGTCTCTAAGTGCAGTATGTAAGTATGAGGTAGGTCGTTTGCATCACGATTGAGCAAGAATGGTGCAATAAACTGTGATCTAAATCCGTCAATCGGAGCCCAAGTTAACTTTCCCATGGATCATTTTGACCGCCAAAACATCTGAATTGGCGACACCAATGTTGAGCTTGCGATGACTCGGCCGCGTTGCCCTGTCCAGAGCTGATTTAACAGAAATTTCCTTTTATGGTAATGCATTTAATTTCGCCGCAACTGTATAAGCTATGGTACTGAGTCAGAATCGAACGCGCGACCTTGGTTGTACAAAATTTCTCTATAGTTCATGCTACTAACTACTCTACTAGATGTCCATTATATGAATAGCTGAGCGGGTGAATAAGATGGGTCCGCATTTCTTTTGCCTCAAACTATTATCCACGTCTTCTGCTACTACCGTCTACCAGTGTTGTAGATAAGGGTCTTAATAAGGGTACCCTCCAAAATTAAGGGCTTAGGTCTCGTTAAGCCTTATTAAGGGTGCCCAAATTAAGGGTCAAATTAAGCCTTATTTCCGTAAAAGGTAACAGCACGATAGACGCGTAAATCGCGATTTGGAACGTTAATTCAGGTGTAACTAGCCTCGATATTCATCCCCAGAACCCGAGAGTGCCCCATCATCCGGTTCCTCACCGCTGTGCTCAGCCGCAAAAAGCTCCATGTAGAGACTTTCCTCCGATACCACCCGTTCACGCCTCGAGATTGTAAATGGATTGTCAATCTGGCCGCCGAAGAGAGATGCCAAGGTGGTCGGAAACCAAGAGCGCTGAGTGCGACGACGACCGGGAGCAGGGAGGGGTACACTTGGTGGGAGCTCTTCATCGTCATCATCCTCCTCGGGGTCAGAGACCGCGGCGTCGAGCTCCCGTGTCTCTGCCTGCCACTCTGCAACTTGTCTTCTCCATGCAGTGGAAGTTCGAATGACCACCGATCGTCTCCCGCCTTCATTCTCGCTGTCATCAGTATCGCTCAAAATAGCGTCGGCGTACCGCGGAACGGTGAGCAATTGTTGGACACGGGAATCTTCGTGATTTTTACGTTTCGTGCGCTCATCTGTGAGGCCTTCGGCCTTCTGTTCTTGACGAATGAAGCGCGTAACCTATGAGGCACTCGACTAAGCGGTGTATTCAAAACCAAATGAACAGACGAACCTTCGCCTGTTGGGCCATTTTTTTGAGGCTCAATCGATTCCACTTCTTGCTCTTCTTATTTGAGAAATCGGAGAACCACTGCTCCAGCCCCGCCTGGTTCACAACAAGGTGGAGCAGCTGTAAAGCGAACTTGGCGAGGGGGAGAACTGCTTTATTGACTTGAAGCATCTCCCAAAAATTAATTCCCAGTCGCCGTCCTCGAGATCAATGTCAATTGGGGCAGTAGAGGGCCGTTCAGCATCGATACAGCGCCAGTGGGTTGCTGGGTGGTGACTGCCATTGGGTTTGTTATCACTACGATGGAAGGGGCCCCAGATATCAGCGAGTTTGGGGGGCATCGCGAGAGCTCGTCAATTTGAAGGGAGAGTCGAGTGAAAATTTTCCGGCCGTATCCGAGCCTATCACAAATTTATTGATATTGCTGATGGACTAAGTAAGTACTCTACTATAGTTCCTGGAGAGTGACTGTGGTAGGGCATATTGTTGACTTATACCTTGGGCACAATGTAGAGCTCAGTAAAAGCAAACTAGCCCCAATTACGCCGTATCTGTCAAGGGCGATGAAGAGGACGTCGAGAGGCTGTGCTTCTTGGAGTCCTCTTCATCGCTGTTGACAGATGATTTCCCACGCCTATATTAAGGGTTATTAAGCCCTTACCACTCGGCCGCGCCATAATTAAGACCTTACCTTAATATGAGTTAAGCCCTTATTAAGACTAAGGTCTTAAACCCTTATCTACAACACTGCCGTCTACATCGCCAACTGTATGTATTTGACTTCTCGCCTGACTTTACGTGCCTCGTCCCCTTCTACCCCGACTTGTACCACGCCCTCGCTTTTTTCCTCTGCCTCTTCCTTGCGCCAACTCCGCAACTGGCTCAGTCTCGTCGTCTGCCGCACCGTTATCACCCTCAGGTACCACCACAGCGGGGACCCTCTTTCCACGTGTTGCCGGCGCCGCGCCTCGAGGTCTTCCTTGTACTACAGTGCCAAGCGCCACTTCTCCAACACTGCTTTTTCGGGTGGAAGAAAATTTTTGTAATTTATTTGGGATTTTCTGAGGAAGGAAACCGACCAAAAGAATGCGTTTGGCGTCGAGAACTCCCTTTTTCCCACGGTGTTTCACTTTTTTCGGGTCTGAAAAAAGTAAAATCATCATTTTGGCTTATGGATTGAGGCCAGATGTGTTCAGTTGTCATGCAGAAACCAAGAAAAAGTGGTAGCCGACTTACCTGGGTGATCCGACCAAGGCTAGCAAGGCAAAGTCCGAGAAGCACGTGATCTTAACCCTAACCGATATGGCAATTTGATGATGGCATCAACCATCATTAGGGTTTGTTTCACTTTTTCGGACGTGAAAACACAAAAACTTGTTCAATTGCCTTGCAAAGCACAAGATGGGTTGCTACACATCCATATAGACGTTCTACACTGTTTCAAAGTCGAATAGTGATGACGGCATAATGTAGTATCGAGTTTAACTTTTGATGACGTTCCCTGCCAAAAAAGGAACCGTGATGTGATGCTTGGCACTGTACTGGTGCCACAGGCTCATCTTCCGACAAAGGACTTAAGTCCTCCTCTTCGCGCGCTGCTGGATTTGGGCTGGGAGGAGGGGTTGCTTGACGTTCCGGTATATGTTGATCTCCTTCGAGTCCCACATGTAATTCCGTGATGTGAATGAAATCTCTCACATACCAGGACCCCGGTTTATCCGCCCAAATGCCAGATCCCGGTTCGGACAAATTTTGGTGGGGAGAGGTCGCGAAGGCTAGGTGCCGTTCGGACAAATTTTGGTGGGCGAGGGTCAACCCAGCTAGATCCGGTTCGGACAAAGTTCTACGGCTGGGTCGGCACTCAAGTTGGCCGAACTGCCGGGACATCGCATTTTCTTCAATTTCTTCAAGATTATGCGCCAAAATGACTTGGTTTCGACTAAAGAAGGCGAAAAACAGCACCAGAAGAAAATTTTGAGCATTTTTGACGGCCCGGCGCGGAAAATTTACCCTTTTTGGACGCTTACGGCATCAAAGGCTACATCCGGTTCGGACAAAAACCGTCCACTTCGCCTCGAAAACGGTTCGGACAAAAATTGGGGGTTTGGGCAGATCCGGGATCTAGCCTCCATAGGGATAAACCGGGGTCCTCACATACCTTCATCATCGCCATCGTCAACGTCCCCCAGCGAAAGTTCTTCCATTGCTTGCGCAAACTCTGCATCTGATGCAGCCTCAGCTTCGGAGTCGTTCAAAGGCCCTTCTGTGACAGTTCGTGAAACACCGGCAAAAACAATCTCTGACCAAAAGCGAATTATGTTGCGAACTCCAGCAGTGTCGCGATATTTCATGAGACGGGTTTTATGCGCGTGGAAATGAGACTGATAGGGTATGTGTGAAGTCTTCCCTTTCTCTTCAAACGATGTGTCCTTGTCAGACAATACAAAGAAGATCTACATGTTATCGTTTCGTGAAGCGTCAAGGTAATGGTGCAGTACTGTTCTTACCGCAATCAAAACGAAAGAGATGCTCTCGATCGTCAATTCCTGGATGTTCCACATGACCCCGTATGTCTTTGACGTAAGGCTTCGCCTTGCCTTTGTCCTTGATGCTGGCGGGGCCGTACAGGAGGCATCGCAGACTCTACAAGTATAAAACTGAGCCTTTTGCATTTGAAGCAGACACAATCAACTCACCATTGGAAGAATAGGGTTCAGTAGCCAGCCCTTCGCGTCCTTCTTCAAGCCAGAATAGAAAATGGGGGGAGAAAGTAAGGGCAGCTTTGACTTGTCGTCTCCAGGAAAGTATAAGAACTCCTCTGGAGTTCTCTTCATATCGGATTCTGTCTGCAGTTTCTCCCAAGAAGCTTTAAGACGCTCCACAAAGTTGGAACGGCCAATGCTCATGTATCTCAAAAACTGCAAAACCGTCAGTAAAAAAATTCATCGGTGAACCAGAGCTGACATTATCTTTGAAGCCTGGGAAGGAAGACGCATCGACTAGAGAGTGGAACTTCACGGGAACGTGCTCGTACAAAATGCAGGTAAGCAAGCGATTGTAGAGCTTAGATGATTTGAAAATCGCGTCAATCTCTTCTGCAGTGCTATGTGCAGGTGGGCCGTCAGCGGGGCGAGCACCAAAGACTGCGGAAGTGAGCCAAGGCTCATGCATAAGCGCAAAGCTTTTCCCTAAAGCTTGAATAGCATCGAGATATTTATGCGGATTAGCCTGGGGTTTCTTCTTGCTGCCGCTTGTTGTCTGAGCGATAGTCTGGTAGGCGCGCAGTTCTACTTGCGTACGAGCTAGCTCTAACTGGGTTTCTCTCAATGCCTACATGAAAAAAAAAAAATCAGAATCGTCGTCAAAAGCAACTATAAGCTTAATACCTCACGCAGCTCATCGACCGTTGCATCTGCACCGGGAATATTGAATGTACGGAGAATGACCTCAACCTCCGCCTGTCCGTGGTCCCTAGCAGTGATACTATTCCATGCACAATCAATGAATGTAACCAAAGCAAAGGTCAATCCCAAAGACAGCTAACAGGCATAGAGAATTGGGCTTCGTGCTGGTATCGCAGTGGGTGTCAGTCATGTCAATACATATATGGGACAGAACGTGAACTCACAGTCATGACGAAGAAATTGAGTGAGACATCGTAGAAGACTATCACGACTTTCGTGTTATCGAGGTTTTCGGAGATCGTGCGTATTGCGTTTTGAAAGAAGCCTTCACATGGGAATCAGATATGAGTGAATTAGTAAAGGGGGGGACGAACCGGGAGTATAACACAGGATATCTTGGTTCGACACTGAGGGACCATTGCCTCGCCTCCTCAAAGTGTTCCCTGAAGAAAAAGATATCGGCCAACACGGCAAGAGAGGAATAGCAACAGACCTTGTAATCTCAGGAACGGGGTCCCTCTCATCCTCGTCATCTTCTCCTCTTCGCCGGCGGCTTCATCCTTCTCCCCCGAGTTCGGCGAATGTCGGCGTCAATGCTCTCGCGGATGGAGAGCTTGGCTGCACGTTGGCAAATCTCTGTAAGATCAGCACCAGAGAAGCCGTGCGTGCTCTTGGCCAGGAAGTTGAGGTCGACAGATTGCGACACGGGAGACTTCTTGAGGCAAGCTTTGAGGATAGACAACCGCGAAGGCTCGTCGGGGAGAGGGATGTAGATGAGTTGGTCAAGACGACCAGGACACAGCAACGCAGAATTTATTTGGTCGGGCCTGTTCGTCGCGCCAATGATGAACACGTTCTTCTTCACGTTCTTCTTTGCGTTCATACCGTCCATCTCCGTCAGAATCTGGTTGAGGACACGGTCACCCGCGCCTCCACCGTCTCCGCTGCTTCCACCACGAGCCTTGGCGATGGAGTCCAACTCATCGAAGAACATCACACATGGTGCGGCAGCCCGTGCCTTGTCGAATACGTCACGAAGGTTGGCCTCCAACTCACCGAACCACATAGTAAGCAATTCGGGGCCCTAGAAGCACAGTCAGTAACGAAGAGTGAGAACTGCATAAAATATTTCACCTTGATGGAGATGAAGTCGGCAATGCACTCGTTGGCAATGGCCTTGGCAAGCATGGTCTTACCAGTACCAGGAGGTCCGTAGAACAATACACCCTTTGACAGCAACATCCCGTATTGAGGAACTTCTCCGGGTGCTCGACGGGGTACTGCACAGTCTCCTGCAGCTCCTGCTTGACCTTCTCCAGACCACCGACATCATCCCACTTGACAGTGGGCACCTCCACAACTGTCTCGCGGGAGCGCAGAGGGGTTGGAAGTGCCGAGAGCGAACCGGAAGTTGTCCATGGTGACACCAAGCGAGTCAAGAACCTCTGCATCGATCGTGTCTTCGTCAAGATCAACGAGGTCCATCTTTTTCGCGAATTTGCTGCATGGCGGCTTCGGAACATAAGGAAGCAACGTCAGGGCCGGCATATCGGTGGGTGTCGGCGGCAATCTACTCAAGATGAGCGAACCGTACTAAGAATGATCGTGAGAGACACACCTGCTCCGAGTCAACATCCTCCGCGAGCTTCATGTTCTCGAAGATGCCGATGTTGACCTCACGATCGGTCGATGGAGTTGGGTTGCTTGGTAGCGGCCACAACGACAACGTTCGAGCGTGCCTTCGGTCTCGATGTTTTTCGCCGCGGCACGACATGCATTCCGGTAGCGCGTACTATGTGCTCGCTTTTCGCCGACATCGCTCGAGGAGGCGGCAGTGGTACACGTGGATGCGAAGAAGCTGGGGAGGAGGAAGCGGTGTTGGTCGTAAAACGCGAGCCGAGGTACCTACGCCGACTGCCCTTCATGGCACAAGATGCCCTGTTCTCCTCTGAAGGCAGCGGACGGGGGCGCGGGATGATGCGCGTGTGGTCTGTGGTCCATGAATGTTTCGGTGATGAGCACGCCGAGGTATGAATTGAAGCCGCAATATGCCGTTGTGCAGAGGCCGGGCTTGTCAACTCGTCCATGAGGGTAAGGAGCTGCAAGACAACATGACGCTCGACTTCACTGTTGGTCTAAAAACAGGGAATGCTTGGTTAATGTATACTGCGGTATGAAAACGAAGTTTATACCTTTTCACGCTTAGGAGCTATCGGGTCAATTTCATCAATGAAGATAATGGCAGGGGAGTTCTTCTCCGCCTCCTCAAACGCTTTTCCACAGATTACTCTCACGCTCATCCGCCATTTTGTTCATAATTTCGGGTCCGTTGATGAGGAATTCGAAGAAGAAAGCGCCGGTCCGTTGGCCACAGCTCTCGCCATGATGAATCTATATGAAGTTTGATTAATCAATTGCGGTATAGGCCGCAAATCACGTTTAAGCAATGCTCTGCTAAACACCTACCTGGGCCTGTGCATGAACCTGCGGCCCCGCTTGCATTGGCACTGCGCAAGTCGGATTAATCAGAGGTCGTTAATCAATGTTTAACAGAACACTGAAATCAAGACGGGGGAAGAATCAAATTTATTGACTATCTGTAGATAATCACTGTTTATGTTACAAATTAACAAAACGGTTTAAGCAGTGTTCACTCGACAGATTAGGAGAACAAATGGTCCGTTTAACGAAACAGCAACCTCGATGCAAACGTGAAGGGAAGAAGAACGGAAGGATAATTTGAATGAGACTCACAATCACAACATTGTTGACGCAGTGAATCTCAAGCGCTGCACTCCCTTACCCACACAACTACAATTCAAAATTGTCGGCAAAAGACATCACGTGAACAGACGGTGCTTACCATTCCGAGACGATGCGTACAGAGTACGAGTAGCAGCTCGACGTTGAGGCGGCTGAACGGATTCCCCGCGCAGATGGAAACAGCCTTGTTTCCGCTGTTGTCAGTTATGTAGGTAGATGCGCGAGGGAGTGCTTCGAAGGCGTCAGGATGACGTCCGTGTGTCAAGCGCAGAGCGCGATGTCTTCGCGGAAGTCGGTGTCGAGAGGCGGGAGAGGATGTGTGAGTGGAAGCAAATGGAGATAGGTAAATAAACACACCTCGTTGCCCCGTATGAGTAGCCAGATGGAAGCGATGCATCGCTGGTGTGCAGGGATTGAGATAACTGTCAGTGTAGGTGTTGACGAGTGGGAATAAAGTCGGCATCTCGAGGAGGAATTGGGTACGCCAGCGTCGGATCAGAAAGAAGAGGGATGGCGCACAATGATAATGGGAGGGAGCGGGAGTGGGTCGGGAGGCGGAAAGGTGTCGGGTTGCTAGATAGCGGATTGAGCAGGCAGTTGCGTGGTGATATTCTTAAGAGTGTCGGTGAGGGAGAAGGCGGAAGGTGTTCGAACCCGGAGGCAAACACCATGCAAGGGGCGTAGGGCAGGCGATGACAGCGACGGGGGCTGCGAGAATGCCGATGGGTGGGAGAAATAGAGAAAAGTGAGTCGACGTACTTATTCCACTGACTCCTCACGCTGTAAGGCGGTACCGATCCGAGGCCGCGTAGGGAAAGCACAGAGGCAGTTGAAGGCAGCTGTCCATCGTTGTCGCTGGCGGTAAGTGGAAATGAGGGAGGGTAGGGGAGAGTGCGCGTGGTGGAACAGAGTCAAGCTGCCTTTTGGCTTCCTTGACGACGAATGATGTGACACGGTTGATATTCACATCACGTGCCAGCTTGTCAACAACGCGGTCACGTTTTATTACGTCCACCTCGAGCGTCGACAGTGTGTGCATGGCATCAAAGAAACCTGCCATTTTCTGATGCTTGAGCAATAAACGTACCTATCTGGCTCGGATTTGTGGGAAAATAAATAAGTCGGACTGCAGAATGAGCATTATGTAAAATTCTCAGTCAACATTAAGTCAACAATGATTGCGGTTGGCCACTGCAAGGTTCACATCAGGAACACGCTAATTCTCAGGAATGGCATGCTGAGGGTCTAAGCGCTTGTTTGGGTAAAGATTAGAATTTAGGGATGATTAGCTGATTGGATCCTGTTGCGTGCGAAATCGAGCAATTTTGACCAAATTTTGACACATGATTTGATATTCAACACAGCTTGGCATCGTATTCAACTCAAGCACCCTGCTCTATTCTCTTGACGATGAGCTTCAAGCTGCTGTGTTTACACTGTCTGCAACACAATGCCAGTATCGGTGAAGGTATCACTCGAAATTCTCGTTAGATACACCCGCAACGGCCGGCGCCGAGCATCGACTCAAAACTTGATCTCGAATTACAGTGATTTTGTTTCTCAGGCAGACCTGAGTTGGAATTATCGAAATTCAACCGTTGTTCAATGCTCAACTGGGATCACAGTTTTTCTAAAATTGGGTGCCACAAAGTACGTTGAACAACAGTTCAACGACTCAGAGTCAAAGTTGCAAAGGGTAATACGGTAAGTAAACTTTCAAAGCCCGACATGCCAGCCGAAAAAAACTTTATCTATCATACTACAGCGTAAACTTCGCAGACATTATACTAATTCAAAGCGCCACTGTGAAAAGGTAGTTCAATTTCTTGCCGTTGCAGAGGTGAAAGACGGTGTGATTTTGACTTCTAAGTAACTGTAACATTTTGCAGAGTCCACTTGGAGTCCATGCCGAGAAAGCCAAGAAGAGATCCAGCTTATTAGCAAGTAGGACTATGGTGGTGTAAGACTGACTTGCAGGGCGCAGCAGGGCAATTTGAGGGCAATGATGTCTCAGATCTCACAGTGTCGAGTGCGAGTCGAAATTCACCAAGTCGTGACAGCGTGGAAATTCACGTGCTCGTGGAAAGCCCTTTGTTTGTGTCACAACCGTCACACCGTTTCTTCCCATCTTCCTCCTTTGGTGCGCATTGCTCGACCAGACGGACTCGCCTAGCACCAATTCGACTATCCAATCACGCCTTCAACATTCTCATTTCAAATGCTTGGTTGTGTTCACATGGTTACGGCGGCCCGTGGGGTTGCCCCGTACTTCTCTTCTTGTACTCTTAAGTTGCCTCAGCTGACTGGCTCTTGCGAGTCGCGATAGGCCTACAAGTACCCAACTTGAGGTCACTTTCCGTGGACTCTGCGTTGAAGCGCGTCTCGTTGGCAGTTTGAATTCTGGTGTGTTTTCAAGCTCCCCCGTCAATGCGGACGAAGATGACTGATTTTTCTGTTCCTTTTACTTTCTCGAGATGCCGCTGCAGCGGCGGTTCATGGGCGGGCAGGAACGGTGTATGTTGAAATATTGTAGATGCGGAGATGAACGTCGTAGAGATCAAGGGATTGGCGCGGGTGCGTTCACTGTTTTCCATCTCCATTTTTTTCGATTCCGAAGACGCGCCTCGTAGGCTCAGTCGACCTCAAGACCATTTGTTACCTTTCCGTCTCTAATGTCCCTCGCTCTCAAGCCCGCTCCACGCACACCACCTTGTGACAAGTGTCTAGGTGCCGCGTCGAGTCTCGACTTGCCTTGACTTGACATATTGGGGAGACCTATATACCCCCGGGATCTGTTCTCCTCTCTCAACTCCACCTGGCAGTCTTACTCTTGCCTCTGTGGCTACGACAGTAGTGGTGTGTGAATTCTATGTGTCTATCTTCATTTATTGACTCATCTCTCTTATAGTTTTGCTTCTGGTGTTTTGCCAGGTCGTCGACGCTGTGTGCGATCCTCTCCGTTCCTCCAGAACCCTTCTGCTTATAGCTCGACGCGGCAGCGTTGTGGTATTTCTCTCAAGAGTCAATACAGAATACAGTACGGATTAAATACACTCTGATCTAGCATTACTGATTCTTCGTTCAGTGATGCCTTTCTTGCACTCACTCGAACCTCGAAACTGCACACACGGTCACGGCACCCGGGCTCTTCGCGGAACCAGTCAGTAACCTGCTACGAGTACTTTCCCCCAACAATACCGCGTCGGCGGCATTGTCTTTGAGCATTGTGACGAATTCCTATCTTTTTCGTTCTTCCATCCTCAGCCGTCGCATCTGCTGATTTGTTAAACCCTGATTACTAAACTGCTTTGTTGAACAGTCGATAAACAGTTATTGTACAGTCGATAGGGAAGGTGAATATATTTGATTCATTCAACACCATAGTTTTGGCCTGTTAAAATGTTTTGTTAAACGATGATTAAACAGTTTCTGTTCAATCACTGATGGACGCAACCATCTCAGTGGTCCGCCTGCAGCCCCATGTGATGCAGGATGCCCCGCCGCCTTACAAGCTGATTAAACAAACACTGCTTAAACCTGTTTTGCGGCCTATACCGGGATTGATTAATCAAACTTCATATGGTTACTGCGCCATGACGGTTTTAGCGGTTCCGGGAGGCCTGAACATCAGAATATTGCGAAGGGCTTGATACCGATGGACTTGATCAGTTGTGGTGACGAAGGGGTAGCTCAACGAGCAGCTCGGAAATTTGGGCCATTTGTTTGTGACATCCACCAATGTCACTGCGTCCGGCATCGTTCAGATTCGTCTCGTCTTCACGCTTGACGGGGTCACCCTCTGCAGGGGAAAAAATAAGCGGAAAGAAGGGTTAACAAAGGAAGGATAACTTGCCGGTGTGGATCACGGTATCTTGCGCGACGATACAGAATTCAGCGGGGTCGTTTCCATAATTCTAAACTCGACTGTGAGCATGCCTCCGCGAACAAGGAAACTATCGCCCTTGCGGACAGGTCGGTATGCTACTGATATAGATATGAGGAGCGCATCCAAGAAAATAGATTGGACCGCACCTTCCATGAATAAATGTTGCTACTCCAAGCCCTCCACCGAGTCGTCAAAAGGAGGGATATTGACCCGCTTGCCGTATTTTATACCGAGACGAGGATGTAGGCCGACAAGATCGCCAAGCTTGACGCGGAGATTGTTGCGAGCGACTTTGTTGAGTTGTACGCGGCTGTCTTAAACGTCATCCGCAGAGAGGCAAATTAAGACGGTGTCGCGCCGCATCTTGCCGCTAGATTCGAAATTTGGAAAATTCAGAACAGCTTCAGCAAAGAGAGTAGAAATGAATGGCTCCAAGAACTTCGTAGCGACGATTCGACGGTGCCCAACTCAATGATCGGAAAAAAGGCCAAGGATATTGCTCGTGAATTGGGTCTACCGGAAGATCGCTTCAAAGCTTCGTATAATTGGATAGCGGGCTTCAAACGGCGGCATGGGATACGCACGCGTAGCGGAATTGTCGGAGAGAACTCGAACGGGGTTGACTAGGAAGAAGGGGAAAAAACGCAGGGTGCCTCTCACCGTCAGAGTTTCCTTCTACTTACCTCAGGCTTATTTCTCGTGATTAAAAAAATGTGTCCTCCGTCGTTTCGGAGCCCAAAATAATCTCCTCAGAAGGAGATTCGACGATTCTCAAAGGGTGTAAAAACTAATCTGTGCCTTCGTGATTCTTATTGGCTGATTTCAGATCTCATGTCGAATAGACAAAAATACTGTAACCCAAATGTAAAGTACCAATTAGCACACCGGGTAAATCGAAATTTTGATGTATCCGAAAAGGCTGCCCAAATGCTCAGCATTTGAGCCCATTTAGCTTGCCTACAAAGGCGACGATTTAGCGTCCTACAAAAGACACAACAAAAGTTGGCCTTTTCAAGAGGCTGCTAAAGAATCGCCGAGGATTTTCCTATTGGATTCCGAGATAAGGTGGATTCCGCCGCGCCGATTTCGGCTGACCAACCTCATGACCACACTCTATGTACCACACTGGCACGTGATCGCCCCACTTCGTGTCACTCACGCCAAGCGGTAGTGCGGCACCGACAACCCCGAATGATTACCAATTAGTGAGACAGTCAGTCGTCTCCGTAGAAAAGCTTCTCGTCCTTCAAATCCGGCCCAATCCTTTGACCACCGCAGCCAATTAATTTTTGTTCAGAATCCATCATTCAACACAAGACTCAAGTACTACAGTATGCCGGATCTTTCAAATTTTCCTTATGTGTTGTGGAGGTGCTCGGTTTTCTGCCACCCGCCGAACTCGTCAGCTCTCGTCCTCCCCCATTCGTCACCCGCTCCGTCTCATACAACCTTCTTCATGCTGATGCACCGAACTCACTGCGGCCCCCACAGCTCCCTTCCCCCCTCTATGGTCCATGGAGCTCGCTCGTCGACGCATCAAGTTACTAAGTGGTACGCGCTGGTTCCGTCCCCGGACTTGACACTGACCTGCCCCCATAGTCACGAGTGACCAAGTACCGGCCACGGCGCCTCCTCTCCGCAGGGCCCCTCACGGACTGACTTGCTACTGTCAGTTTGCCGCTTGATTCCTTTCTGCTGTGTGCATTCGGTGAAGTCCTTTCCCTTCGGCTGCATACAGTGGTGGCAAATAGAAATTGCCGTGGCTTTTTGATGAAAATCTGGCTGTATACTTCACCGAATGACCTCAAATAAAATGTAGAGATAGGTATGTGATACTTTTGTACCTCTTAGATCAGTCAGCAATATATTATGCCCTGAGAATGCATCAATCATAGGATGATTTCCGATTTTTGCCATATTCGGAAAAACACAATGAAATCTCAGGTAAAAGGTGTCATAATAGGATGAAAGTACTTAAAAAACAGTCCTAGTTTCCACTTTGGTTGAATGGAATTGACCCTGATTTGAGCTCACAGCAGCCGCTCAAAGTTGGCTATTTTCACACAAAATAGCTGAAAATGCAGAGAAAATAGCTAAAAGGACCAACTTCAAGCAGCCGTTGTGAGCTCAAATGAGGTTCAATTCCAGTCAATCAAAGTGATAACTAGCATTGTTTTTCAAGTACTTTCATCCTGTTATGACACTTTTTTGCTGAGGATACATTGAGCTTTTCCAGATATGGCAATAATCAGAAACTGTCCTGTTATTGATGCATCGTCAGGGCATAATAGATAGCTGAGTATTCTAAGTGGTACAGTAGTATCATATATTTATCTCTACATCTTATTTCAGGTCATTCGGTGAAGTATACAGCAAGATTTTGGCCAAAAAGCCACGGCAATTTCTATTTGCCACCACTGTACTTACGAAGCTAATGCCCCATTCTTTGATCGCAGCCTCCCGCAATTGCAATGCGGTCTTGACGTCGTTTTGCTGGTTTCATCAGGTTGAATGTATTGGTGTGTGAAAGCTATCTTCGCTCTCTTCTAGTTCATCTGTTCTGCCACCAGGCTTCAACTTTTGAAGGCAACGCACGAGGGCTCGGTAAGCATTTCACCTCTCCCACCTCTATGCACGCTCGCCTGCTTCACGAATCACAATGCCCTTGACATCTAGGGCCTCGTCTACGTTTCGTTCCTTCTCTTTTCATCTTTTTCAAGTCTCGGTCGACGTCTTCGCTGTTCTGTTGAACAGTTGGATTATCACTAATTGTAGTGTTTCACCCTTTTTTCTTCTCACCGTGTTTTGAGTTTTGTTCAAGTAACCTGTTAATCCTGCTGTTCTGTTAATCGGTCGGATTGGCACTGATTAATCCTGTTCTGTTAATCTGTAGATCAATGTATTCGGTATATTACGCTCAATATAAATGATTGATGAAGACCGATTTGAACGGTTTTGTTCAACAAAAGTCGTGCTTAATCCTCGTTAAACAGGTTCAAGCTCGGCAGGGCTGCCTGGTGCGCCGCCTACTGGCTGTTTAAGTAAACGATGGCTTAACCTGATTTGCTGTCGAGACAGGGATTGTTTAATCAAACTTCATATGGTTACTGGCAAGCCTTCGATTTTGAACCGGCTTCAGACAACTGTCGGTGGGTGGTAATCGTTAGGAGATTGCGAGTGCGACGAGTGCGTGTAATGGTGAATGGTGTAGCTGTTAATGCTGAGTAGTCAAATTTTTGATGGCCAGGATTTGCGTTAAGAAATTGGTTGACTCTAATGGATAAGCCAGTTGAAGGTTGATACAGTGGCGGCGCCATCTGATGCCACCCCCCAAAAAATGATGGGGCCCCAATCGACTCCACTTGCATCAAAAATTCCAGAAATGGGCTGTTCTATTTTTAGGGGTGGCATCAGATGGCGCCGCCACTGTAACTTGTAACGTGACAATGGCCGTGAACCAGCGTACAGTGCAACTAGGCACTTGCCTTACACCGGCCGGTACGGCCGGGAAAAAATTTGTGATTTTTTTGACCATTTTCGGCGAACTCAGCGCCTCAAAATACAACGATTTACGCCTTCAGACCAAATATTCCCACGGTGTTTGCCCAGCTGGCCGAGAAATTGCACCCGTTCCCTTCGGATCTGTCACAGCCCAGACAGCACACTCAAAGGCAGCTGAAGCCAGTGCCCAAACCGAGGACCCAGACTTCGTGGATGAAACCGACGCTGAAACCGAGTTTGAGGGAGATGATCAGGTGGAAAAAGATGAAGGTGTGGGTGGGGGATCGAGGCACAAGCCGCTTACGGACGCCCAAAGCGTCTTTTAATTTTCCCACCTGGCTCCGAGATCAATCAGCTGTCAAAAATGTCTTGCATTCACTATATATGGAAAGATCTCCGGTCTGTTTTCTACGACAAGGAATACGAGGAAACGTCTGGGTTTCCGAGACTACGGCAGGCGGCATATGCCGTGAAAAAGTACTCGTCTCATCGACGGGTCCCCCACAACATTATAATGGACATAAATATCATATCTAGGGCTTAGGTATTCTCAAAACACTCTTATAGACAACTCATACAGTGGCGGCGGGATCTGATGCCACCCCCCAAAAAATGATGTGGCCCCAATCGACTCCACTTGCATCAAAAGTTCCAGAAATGGGCTGTTCTATTTTTAGGGGTGGCATCAGATGGCGCCGCCACTGTAGATTCATCCGAGTCGTTTTCTTGCGTTTCTGAATGATGCCGGTGGCTGCCGAACGACTTTCCCACGCATGTTTCACTTTTTCGACCCTCTAAAAACCAAACCTTGGCTGATTGCTTAGATATTGAATCAGAGGATGCTCAGAGCATACTAGAGTTGTTTTCCACTGTTCCCAAGTCTCTCCAATCACATTGTAAAATGTAAATGAGAAAGTTTTCTGAGGGCCGGTGTTACCTGTCACCGGCATTCAAGAAGTCACCAGTTGCACTGTATGGAATTGAAATTTGAATGTCAGCGAGGTGCCGTGAGCATCAGATTCTGCACTGACACGTGCACCGAGTGAGCTTGAATGTGAAATGGTTATCACCTGAGCTTGAAATAAGTATTTGATCGTTAGCGTCAGGCAGTGTGTGCGCGGAAGGCGCTTGAGTGTGAATGTAAGTCGCGGGTGACTGATGCTCTTCGGGGATTGGAATTGGATTGGAAAGAGAACCAGAGGCAAGCCTTTGAGGAATTATGGATTCAAGTAAATCAGCGCGAGATGTGGTATAGTTGAAAAGCAATGAGCAAATTGCGAAGGAGAAATGCGAAGCGACGGTATTGAGAGAGTAGAGAGGCCATAAGGGACGCCCCAGGGAGCTAAATGGAAATGCTTGACCAGGAAGGGGTATTTTATGTGAATGGCGGGGAAAAATTTGAGCCTTGAAAGAAATGAGATCACTTTAACCGTGGATGTGAGCATTGGAAGGCAACATTGAGCATAGATGCGAATGGAAAGTGTAGCCGGACGAGATGTCGCTGAAGACATTGTCATAAAACGTGAGGTAATTCGTGAGATTGGAGATTACGGAGGCTAGACATCAGAATGACGCCGACTCTAGTGTGAAGGGTGAGAGATAAGTACGCGTGTGAGTGAATGGTTAGCCACTGGGCCTGGATGAGATCGTGCAACATGATGAAAAATTGGTGTGAGCTTGAGTGTGAAAATGTTTCATCGCTTTGGCATTGATGCAATAGTGCAAAAATTAGAGGGAATGAAGGTGTAGTTTCAATGGCAGAGATTGGGATGTATTAACCAGAAAGGTTGAAGGGCTAAATTTTCAGACTTGAATAGGAAGCTGAATTTCAACCGTAGATCTTGCTTTAAGACGCGAACTAAAATTGAAAACATACGATAAGATGAATGTGATTTCGCGAAGGCGACTCGGAGAACATCGCGAAATCAAAATCCCAAGAATTGTGGTGCGTCATCGAGATTGGACTGCGTGGACTTGCGAGTCTTGAACATGAATGCGAGGGGTCGATTGTTTCCCCTCCTCCAAGGGGAAATCCCTCGGCCGGGAAAACGCGTTTTCGGCACCCAGAAAAGCCTCGGAATGACCGAGTGCTTTCGCAATTATCATCCTTAGTACTTATCTATATTACAATTGAGGACCCCCGGTCCCTGCCAGACAAATCAGCCAACATAATTTGTCTTCCCTTCATTCGTATTGGCCAAAGGCCCCACAATGCCGTCAACCGCCCGACTATGTCGTCAGGATCTGTTGAGATGTTGAGTTCTTGCCACCAGACTCCACCCATGAGCTCCTTGCATTCTAACTATTGTACCACCATGCCCTCGACTGGACACCATTTACGCTCACTGTTACCTGCAACACCGTCCATGACTCGACCTGAACATTTCTTTCTCGAAACAAAAGAGGAATCTCGAGTCCGACGCAAATGTCAACAGGAATTCGGCTCAGGTTTCAAACCCAAAGGAAGCGCAGCTTCAGCAATTTGACCATTTCAAAAAACGACCTCGATCTGAATTCCAGCGTCGTTCAGCTGGCCAAAGAAAGAGAAGGGAGAGGGAAGCGCAGAGAATTCAACCAAAGGTGATGGCCTTCCGTGTCTCCTTGACAAACACGAACCCATATATCCAGCCACACGTAGTTCTGTCGCTCAGCGTGCCCGCCCTCAACGTGAACTCGCCGCCAAAATTGAGGATTTGTTGGATATCAAAGAATACGACAGTCAACAGTCGCGAGCGCAGAAGCTGAGACGGAAAGTAGAACAGGGTGAACGGAGGTTGAAAGCATTCCCGGATTGTGGTATGTTGTACTTCAGTCATATATTGTATCATGATATGGAGGTTTGTCTCCTTCAACAGATCACAGTCGGGCGTTAGGCGAAGCACTTGATCATGAATGGAAGCTCAATCAACCACGACGCGAAGATCGACATCGAGAAAGTCAACGCAGTAAGTTCCTGAGATATGAAGGGAAACTTCGTAGCGGGATGTATAATCAGGAAGTACACCGTGAATTGTCGCTTAGATAGCAGACAAGGCAAAATGATATTAATTAATTACCAGGAAAGTCGTCCGACTCAAAAGTTTAGATACAACCTATTAGTAGGAGGCTGCGAGGTTGACAACCAGCAGGCATCTTGATATTGCAAGCTAAAATTGTCAACGGCGCGAAACTTCCGTGCTCAGTTTCAATTCAACGTAAAACTGTGTATCCCGTAGCGAAGCACGGGCTCACTGCTAGTCTATATAAGAACCAAAGACTTCGTGTCTGGGTGGGACAAGACAAGACAAACGAAAGGGACATTCGTATTGGCTGACCGCTAACAAAATGCCGTGAACCGCCCCACTGGTGCGTCATTTTGTCGAGATGTTGAGTTCGTGCCCGCATGCTCCACCCGTCTCTCTGCACGATGTCGATTCACTCGATGCTCAACCATGCCCGCCATAACGAGCCGTCTTCGCTCACTGCTGCCCAAGACGCCCTCTATGACTCAGCCGGAGCCCTTTTTGCTTAGCAGAACAATGGAGCGCGAGGGGAATCTCGGCGAGCTGAGTGCAGTCAGTGGTGCACCTGTTGAGATCAGAGCGAATCCTGTTTCAAGGAAGAGTCGGAATCAGGTCAGCAATTCAACAAAATCTCGTGCCGGACCCGTTCAAAAGTAATTTTTCCTTAGTCCGAGTCTGAACGGCGTTAGGCGGGCCAAAAGAGACGAAGGAAGAGAGAAGCAAAGGAAAAAGAGAACGATGGTCGTTTGGTACGCGAGACTTGCGCTGATCTGAGGGGCACAGTCAGGCATTGTAAGGCCTGTAAACTTGCCACGATCATTGGCTCAACGAGCACGTCGGCAACGAAAGCTCGCTGGTGAAATTGAGGATCTATTGGACTTGTATTGGACATCGAGGGATATAAAGGTTGTCATAGGTCTCGAGCGCAAACGCTACGGCGGAGAGTTGAACAAGGCGAACGAAGGTTAAAGTCATATCCCGAATGCGGTACGTGTCTACCCAATTGGAGCTGTATTGTCGGCTTACTGTTTGTTCCTCACAGATCCAACTCAGGCATTAGATCAAGCCCTCGACCACGAATACGATATCAATCAGCCTCGCCGCAATGACCGATATCGGGAAAGTTACCGAAGTAGGATGCTTCGGTATGAGGATGAGGTTCGGCGAGGTGTTTATGCTGAGGAACAACGACGGGAGATGATGCTTGGATGGCAACAAATTTCCCCAGGCATTTCAAAAACGGTTTAAGATGAAATTCTTGCATTGTATTTACTATATGTCTCGCACACGGGGCCGCGAGGAGTCGACCGAAGGTCGGCGACGATTGGCACTGGCACCTGGTTTTTGTAGGGCAGAAGAGCGGAATCCCATGGCGAAGCATGGGCTCACTGCTAGTATCTACTTACACTGACTGGGAAAAAGTATGGGATCACGGCATCTGTGAGAAAGATGCTCGTGTTGCGCAAGATCGCGGGGATAGACTGGTAACTTTTGTGACTCATTATGGAGTACACTATGTGTAGTATGTGCCTGTAAGATATCGGGAGGCTGCGTCCAAAAATGAGAGCTGTGCAATGAATTTATTGGTGATGGGTGATCCAATTATATATCTGCTTTTTGCCGCTTTAGGAAATACAAGTCAGAAAATGAGTTTGAGAAGGAAAACGGACAAGAAAAGCTCACAGAACATTAATAGTGAGTCGGGCCTCCCTTTTCTTTCAACACTTTGCGCACCCTGTTGGGCATACTGCCGTATAACTTGTCAGTATATGTCTGATCTATTTTCTCCCACTCCTCCTTCAAAGTGATCCTGGTTCTTCGGCAGAGAGTCCCGAGCGCGTACCATACGCTCCAAATGATCCCAAAGATTCTCTATGATGCTCATATTGAGCGAGTACGGGCACCAGGGAAGAACATCAAAGCCCTCGAGATTAAGCCACCCCTGCGCGTGCTTGGATTTATGCTTTGAGTCGCCGTCTTGCTGGAAATAAATGGTCGAGCGGTCCAAATTACGCTGGTCCAGAATGTTGAGGAGGGATTTCGAGAGAATGTCAGTGTAAACGAAGCGATCCATGATCCCTTCGGTCCGATGAAGTTGACCGACACCGTGGCGGGTGAGACAGCCCCAGACCATAACACTCCCGCCGCCGAGTTGGACCTATATCTGGAGTCATACGCCTTCCCTGGTTCCCTTCAGCACCACTGTCGGCCACCCGAATCAATGATGTTGAATTTTGACTCATCTGAAAATATAACGGCCCGCCAATTCTCTGCAGTCCGGTAACAATGAAGTTCCCCCCACTTTTTTCGCTTCCTCCGGTGCTCTGGCTTCAACAGAGACTTGGATTGGCATAAATAGACCCCTAATTCACGCTCTCGTAGCGCAGACCGGACCGTATCGACGTGCAAATGCGGGAAATATTTCCGCTGCAGGTCTGATGCATTCTTGGCTTTGCCAGAAGAGAGCAATTGGAGGGCTCTACGGATGTTTCTCTCGCTCATTTGGCGTGAGCGACTCGGCCTAGGTGCTTTCTCATCGAAGCCGTGTGTTGGACCATAGCGGGCATTGATTTGGGAGACCGTAGAGGGCGCAACATTCTCTTTTTAGGCTACATCTCTATTTGAGATGCCTGCCTTCTTAAGGGCGTCTATGGCGGCCTTGTTTACGGCAGTGGTGTTGAACATGATGTGAAGAATGAGTTACAACAGGTCTGGGGTAAATCGAGCGCGTCGTTGTGGTGATTCAGAGTGAAAAGTCTTGGGCTTGCCAAATGCGGAAAAAGTATTGGATCACGTGTACGCGATAATCACGCTCTCTGACGACAACGCGCGCACATCGGACGTCGAGTTAATACATGTAGAAAGGGTAGTCCTAGAGGTATACGAAGCACTATATATCACCCCCAAAATTTGCTCACTCGCGCCGCAGTTCAAGCCGAAAGTTTGAAAACCAGGTGATCCCATACTTTTTCCGAGTCAGTGTATATATAAACCTTTCGCAAGCTCTCAACGCCCTCAGTCTTTCATCCCACTTATTCCAAAATATTTACGCTCGGCGTCACGCATCACATTGTTCATTGGAATCTACTCTCAGAGAGTCTGTTTGAAGCTGTCCAGAAATTCTGTGCAGAACTCGATATTCTACCATCGATGCCCATTGTCAATCTTGAAACTCCGACTGCTGAAACTCCAACCACTGAAACTACTTCGGAGATCCCATCCAAGCGAAAGAGAAAGAGAAAGGAGGTGCTACAGGAGGGTGAGATGATCATGAAATTTTCGTCAATAAACTTTTCGTAAACATCTAGCTACCACAATTCTGTAAAGACTACTCGTATTCATTTTCTGTGTCTAAATTAGTGCTGTCCATATTACGATAATAATACGGTTTTTGCCATATCATATTATATCCTTATCGTATCGCGAGTTCCAGAGGTGTATCGTATCTGTACTTAACAATATCGTATTATAACAAGCTGTATCACGATATAATTTTGTTATAATTTAATACGACCTGCCTCTTCGATGTAGGATTTGGTTTGGCTATATTAGCGCAGAATTGAACTCCTCTCGATGTATGGAGCACATGTGCATGTTGCACACTCGATGAGCCATGATTTTGTTGCAAATTCAAGCCATGGTTCAACTTTCTTTGCTGCCTATGCACATGCCGTGCACCAAACCTGCCAGCAAAATGATTATCCATCACTGATTGACCTCATTTGGGAGAAAATCTGATCGGACTTCGGCGCCTGACAGGTGATCCTCGGCACTTCCTCGGCAGAAGATTCAACTTGTCAGTTCCAAGGCCAGCTTCAACTGCAGACTCCCCCCAAATAATACGAAAATAATACGGATAATACGGTCTCAGCATATCGTATTATACTCATATTATAATATTATTATAACATTGAATAATAATAATCTGGGACACAGGCCTGACCCGTATCGTATCCGTATTATCGTCGATATAATATTGTTATAATATTTCGTATTTTAATCTTGGACTGCACTAGTCTAAATAATCTCGCTTCATTTCATTGACTTGCTCAAGCAAAGCAAGCTGCGCCCGAATATTATCCTGTTCAAGCTCCTTGTCGAAAGCGTCTGAGTCCTGTGCAGCAGTACCCTCTAAACAATTGGGAGGCATCTCATTGTAATGGCGGCTACGAGATCGGAGACTATGCCGATCAAGATGCTTGGCATGACCTCCCTGGGGACCAGCAAGCCTATGTAAGCCAGTTTGAAACAAGTCAACAACAAGATGTTCTGATTTTTTGTCCTTTGAGAAGTCAAAGATGCTGGATTTTATAAGATGCTCCAAAAGTAGAACCACATCTTTTCTCTGCGAAACATCATGATGCCGTTGATCTTCATCGAATACACCCAGCTCTTCAAACATCTTTTCTGTAAGCTCCTGGACATGGCCAATAGCAGGTGTGATTTTCTCAAGTAAACCTGGTCGAACATTGACTGAATGGCAATGACCCTTAATCACCTTGTTGAACTGCTCAACCCGAAAATCTGTGTCTTTGAATGTTGTACGTTTTCCTTGAGTATTCATGAACATCCCTGCACGGAGAACTTCAGCCGTTTCTGGTGGCCAGTCATGAATTAAATTGTGGAGCAGTTCCATAAGTTCATTTGCATAATTGTAACTGCCACCAGCATAAAAGATTGGTGTCCAAAATTTCAACATTCGCTGAACTCGTTCCGAATGTCCATGCTTTACTGCATGGCGCATTTCCCTCATTGTCATCAAACAACATCAAAGAATCTAAGCCAAGCATACAAGTAAAAATTGGTTGAATTCCGGATTCGCGACGAATTCAACTTGTTGAATACAAACTACAACTTGACTCGGAACCAAACTTCAGTCTGAGTCACTGATCCACACCGATAATTTGCGGTGGAGGCGTGTGGGCGCCGACTGGTTGAGTAATAAACACGCAATAGATCATTGTGTCTCTGCTTTATTTCTCTGTCTGGGGTAATCAAGAAACGTCTGGACCATTCAAGTACAGTCACCTATTTCCTTTCGCTTTATCGTACAGTATAAGCTTAGAACCATGGATGATGGTCTATTCAGTTCAGATGCAGCCCCATCCATAAATATTCGGAATCTGATTTTGCCTCTTATGTAGTGAGCTTAGACTGAGCGTGTGCGCTCCCAAATGGTTGAAAACCGGATACAAAGAAAATGTGGACGACTCCCGCTTAATGTTATTTGAATACTTGTGAGCATAGGCATCCACTGAGTCCCGAAAATGCACAGCTAAGTGGTACATGTTATAACCGACTCGGAGTAACTTGCGTAAAGATTATCCGTTTAGTGCACTAGTTTGTTGTGAATGGTGGGAGCAACGGAGTTCGACGGTTGCAAAGCCAAATTCAAAACGATGAACATAAGACTCGAGAGGAAATGACTGATCTGTGGCGCGAAGCTCTACCCAATGAAATGGCAGTGAAATTGAAGGCAGTTCGGGCAAGCCAAGTGAAGCGCCGCAAGATATGAGTGAAATAAAATGCAATACAAGTAGTTGCAAGTTGACTACGATGGCTGGCCGTCGTCTTAAACTGCGGGATCGGTGGTTGATCTATCATTGCTCAACCGACTTGTGGATGCTTCGATTTTGCGAGCCCAAGCCCCGCTCTGTTGCCGCTCTGTAATATAGGACGTCGCAGTCGAGTCAGAATTCCGTATATTGAGCCAAAGGTACGAGGGGAGCGATCATAGGGACAACATTACACCCCAAATTAGCAGCAAGTTGCCGTGCGGCGTGCAACAACGATTTTACCCAAGTTCAACTTTGGTTCAACTTGCCGTGTATGGGATCACAGGTGCCGTCCAATGCCGAAGCTCCGTGAGGTGCCGAGCCTCTCCCGCCTCCCTCTATGCCGAGTGTCGCCACAGGCCGTAGGTAGCCGCAAAACATCGGCCGTTGAATGGGAGTAAAGTAAGGTTCAGTCGATCAAGTAAAGTAGAGTAAAGCAATTAAAAGTAAAGTTAAGTTACAGCAGTTTGCAGATGTAATGACACCACGTCGCATCACATGTAAAGAAAGCACGAAAAATACGTCTTCTTGTATCGCCTCGTTCTTGCTCGTTTCTTGCCCAATATCGACTATTCTTGTATGTATGAGGTCGCCTTAATCCGGGCCTCAAGACGCTGGTATTTTATTGTCAAAATTCCGACTTTGATTTTGGTCGACATCCACTTGACATCCAGCTTCTCCAACGTTGTCGCGCTCCTAGCAGGGTTATGCACACAGAATGAGTCTTGAGATCTCCAGAAAATAGTCATCTGGCATGCTTAGTAGTGTATGTGTGGTACAAAGTGGCTAATAGTAAGTAAGCCACGCAGACTCCAGTGGCAAACGAGAAAAATAGAATACGCCACAGCGAAATTTAGCGAAAAATTAGCGTCCTTTCCTTTTGAAGACGCACCCCACTGGTACTATACACCGTTGTGACCCGCGCCTGAGAAGGAACAAAACCAGAGAACGAAACTGTGATCACGGTGGAAGTAGAGAAGAGACACGAGAACAATAAGTTATCTAACCGGAATCCGCGCTACAAATGCATATATGTAGATTGAAAGTGACTAGAACTGCCTTCCTAACGCGCCTACACACGAGGTATTCTCTCCAGAATTGCGTCCAAGACGGCGATGACGATGACGAGCAAGGTGGATGTCGGCCAAAATGAAGTCAGGATTTCGGCGATAAAAGATAGTCATTTTGAAGCCCGGATTACGGCGAGTCCTCCGATACCAAAATCATGCTATTTGTCGTCGAAACGAGAGAGATACGAAGGAGAGAAGAAGACGTGTTTTTTGTGCTTTCTTCTCATGTGATGCGACGTGTCATTACATCTGCAAACTGCTGTAAGTACGGGTAAAGTACAAGTAAAGTAAAGTAAAGTTCAAGTACAAGTAAATTTACACACCGAAGAGTACGTAGACGAGTAAAAGTACATTGGAGGTGTTCAGTGAGGGCAACTAAGTTGGGATATATATGGTGTTGCTTACCGGAGTACTTACCTCTCGTGTTCATGAAATTCAGATCAATGAAATGCTAGCATTGTTGGAATGGAGCCTTGAGGAGGATGAAGCAGGAAAACGTGTCGAGTCCCCATTTGACCGGTTTGTTTTCCCATACGCACGTGTCAGTCACATGATACGCTGGAAACAAACAATCACCACGTTAGGGAACACTGCCACCTGATGAGTCTTTGCAGACGAAACGTTGCGCCCAAACGTCGTGGGTCCCCGCCCGTCTTCTCTCTCTAGCATATCACCTCTGTGGTCGTCGCCGTCGCTCGCTCCTCCTCCTCCCGCGAGTTTGAGCATGATGGCCGGTCACAAGTGGTGACTGAGTCTGCGTGACTTGGGTCCCCGCGGCTTGAATACTTAAACCGTTTCGGGATCAGTATTTGGCATCGGCCGCGTGCCGAGCGACCAGTTTATTCGTATCGGGAATATTTTGGCACTATTGGAATCATTCACGTGTCTATCGTGTGTGAATTGCAGTTTGAGCGCCGCAGGCGGAAAAAAATTGTATTTAGCGTCCCAAAACCTCAGTTTCGAGCCTACAAAGCCACTCCGATAATCGGCTGAGCCACGGGTGAAATTCCCCTTTCCTTCCTTCCCTTCTCTCCTCCTCCTTCCTTTTTGGGATTTTTTCATTTTTCTCTTTTGGGATACCCACAACATCAGTATTTTGCCACTTCTCCTCCCACTGTGGTCGCAGAACCCCCTGAATTTCCCATAGCCGGACCATGAATTCCACAATTCACGGGTTTATCTAGTGAATTCAGATTCATGGGGTTGTGACTTCACGTACCCGATTCACATAATTAGAGTCCGCAATATGAAGTGCGTGAATTTCACTCGAAAATCGAATGAATGCATATGTGTGAAAACTGCTCAGAAAGTTCATTCCTCGCTTCCTGGCAACTCTTGGAAATTCACCCGTAAACCTCGTGAAATTCATGGAGTTCAAGTTGCCTCGAACACGGTACATGATTCTGGTCACCAGTACTGGTTGTGTTCCTAATACAGTAATATAGTCAATTTACATACTTTGAATACCGTAACTTAGTAATCGTTAGTAAAGACTTGTTGTACTTGTTCAGTATTCAGTAAGTACTTCCGTGCAAAAGAGATAAGACTAATACTTGTATGTTGACGCTGGTCAAAGCGAGGGGTACGTAGTAGATTTTTCATGCAGTTTCCACTGTGTTTTCACGTATTTTTCAAGTGACTTCCGGGAGTATTGGAAGGGAATCCAACACAGTGAAAGAGTTTTCATTGGAATATGAGGTGGATATCATTCCCAAACCATGTGAATTAACACCATGGAATGTCCCACTCACATAGTTGGACCCAGTGAAAGTATCTCCGTGAAATTCACAACTCCATAGTGGAATTCACAGAGTTTTCCGGTGAATTTCCCATTGAAACCCTGTGAACCAACTATGGGAAATTCAGGGGGTTATGCGACCACAGTGGGGTTAGACAGATCACTGAATGCTCTGTCGTCATCAAAGAGCTAAATTACACGTCAGGGAAAGAGCACATTAATGAGCTGCAATGCACTCTCGCAGTATCACTCGCAATGATACCCTACCCAATCACTTCATCCCGGCTCATCCTTCGCCACCCCTTAATCCTTTGAGAGTCTTGCGCACTGCAGAGAGATTTAGCTCGATACAGCGGCGGTGTGGATTGATCCTAGAGGGCGGTGACGTAGGGAAGGAGGCGTGGTCCGTTACAGCGGAGTGTACTGTACAATTACGTTCAAACAAGCTTAAGCACCCCGCCTTCGGCAGGGCCGGCTCGCTGCGCTCGCGTCCCTACCTACGGGGGGTACACAGCTTGTCGGGGCTCCGCCCCAAACCCCGCCTGGATTTTTTTTGCTGGATTCCTTGCCCGCGGCGCCGGGGACCGCGTGTGAGTTTCAACATCTCGACAGCCGGTTGTGTTGTAAGCGATCCGCTCACATCACGTGCTCAAACGTGACAGAAGCGTTACTTTTGCAGAAATCTTAATGGCCGCCGATAGTAGGCCATATTAAGAAGTCTGATCCCACAGAATTGTAGATAATACTCAATAGAACAACTCTGTGCGGACCGATTTCCGAAAACATGACAATCATCACGGCCATTAGCCGAATACTGCCCAGATTGGCCGTTTCTCCCATCGTCTGCCCGCCCCCGCGTCGGGATGCCTCTGAAGAAGCTTAGGAACCTCGCCAATCTCAACAAGCACTCGCCCAACGCATTCTCTAACACCGCCAAGACTCTCAAGCGCAAGTGGAAAGCAGCAAATGGGAAAGAAAATGTGCGCTATCTCCCACCTTTTTTCCCAGTAGTTTGACGCGTCGGACGCGTTCAGGTCGATGTAGAGAGTATCGGGCGGCCCAAGAGGACTCAAAAAACGCGTCGCGTCGCGAAAAACGCGTCTACCTCGGATGTCAGCTCCCACAGTGCAGCTTCTCGGCAGTCCCTCCCACGACGCGTTCTATCAACTGTAATCAGTGCCGTATCACCATCTCGTCTACTTCTCGTGTCTCTGACATCTCCACGGAACCCCCCTTGCCTTCTCCTCCATCTGAGCCGGCCAACAATGCCCCCGACACCCATCTCGATTCCATGTCAGACACACCCAGTGCCGAAAATCTGGAAGGACGTATCACTGATCCCCGCGAAGTCGACGTCCCGGAGGGTGAAGCGGAGGCATATAGCGAGCCACCCGCACCGTCCGATGATGAAGGGGAGCCCGAAACAAATGTGCAGGGCACACCCTGGGATGACCGAAAACCACCCACTCAGGTGATGGATCTTGAGGCTTACGAGGCTATTCAACTTCTTCTCTTCATCCCCTCGGTGCCTGGTAAACGAAGCGCCGACATCTTGAGCAGATCTCTTCTCATCTCAGCCTTTACACCGACAAAAATTCAAAAACCCGCGGACAGTGGACTGAATCCTCTGTTCAGGCTGCTGTAAGTCACGGCGCGGGTAAAGGTGGTCGTTATGGCCGTGCTCGTGGTATTCGCGAGCGCGCACGGAAATATATATAAGTTCGTCGTTTTTGTCTCTTCACGAGCTGGTTTCTGACGATTTTGTTCAGATTTGCTCGCCGGACAAGGCGGTTCATGGATGCGTATCATCGTGGACTTGATGGGAAATGGGCGGCATGGGCTGGAAAGAAATACCACGGACATCGTGTCCTTCCTGAGTCGTTGATGATTGAGCTGGAGGCTGCGATGGATGTTGACAAAACCCCGTTGGGTGAAACAGACCCTCGAGCGTGACTAGAAACGCTACGCATGAAAACCAGAAACGGCCTCAGCGTTATGCGTGACATCATAGAATTTTGGAAACGGGCGGGCAAACACCGATAAAATCTATTTCCAAACGTTGAACGGATTCTGGGCAATTGCGCAATTTTTAGCTCTCGTTTCTGCTTTCTTTGTATCCATAGCCCTTTGTGATTGCATTTCTCCTGTTACGGGCTCCGTAATACACCTATTTTCTTTTTTTTTCATGAACACTGCGCCGTGGCGCACGCTCAGACACCTAAACCAGCGACGGGTCCACCACAAGCCCTCTTCGAGCGACTAGTTAAACTACCTCGGCCAGCTTCTGGTACACCTTCCCAGCACCTTGCCCGTGGTCTCCGATGCACCGTAACGGTTCTATCTTGACGAAGATTGTAGAGAGTGATTGAGTGCAGTGAGGAGGAGGAGGGTTATAGCAGTGATTCAGCTAGATTTTACAGCCACAAACATGATAATTCGACATCTTTGTATGTCACGCAGTCCTTAGGGAAACCACCCGACCGTTATGCGTTACCGTTGAAACGAAACAGGGCGGGCGTTACGCGTTACGTTTCACCCATACAAAGTGCTACAGTAGTACCGCAACTGTACTGTCCAGTACTTGAAATATATCCTGTTTTATACCTCTTCCACGGAGTTTCATAAGGAGTAAGGCGTCGGGATAGCTGGCGAGCTTGGTGGTACTTCCGGACGAATCATTGCGAAGATCATGACAAAATGTCATGAAAAAACGTTAGGCCCTGTTCGGGAACCCAATTTGCTAGATGTAAGGGCTCCATGATACCGCATAAGGCAGGTAAGTATGCCAGTCACACCGTCATAATTCTCACGCCCCACTCCTACCTCCCCGCCCACTTCCCGCCGCAAATTGCAGATTTTTTTCAGATAACCATCAAAATACCGAGTAGTAGTTGAGATACTGAGCTCGTCATTCTCAACGACGTGCTACAAATTGAGCGATGTGGAAGACATGGCAAAGTGGTGATGCCGTGACTCAGTGTGACACAAGGTCCTGAACAACATCATGAATTTCAAAACATTCCCTCTGCACAGTGTGTACTTTCAAACGGCGATGCTCAGGGCAGAGGTGTACAACAAAACATTGAGGGAAGCTTTGAAGATCATGCTTTTTCAAAAATGAAGTCCATTCACCTCGATTACTGTAGTACGTTCAATTCGTAAGGCGGTTTTGGGTGTGACACCCCTTACGAATTTACCCTTTCGTAAGGGGGCCTTGGGACACTGTGACTTACGAAAATTTTCGTTTTTTACCCCCTTTTTAGGCCCGAAATCGCACCAAATTTCGTGTCACAGGGGGGAACCTTTCGTAGGACCCCTTTGTGACGCTGTGACTTACGAAAATTTTCGTAGGATTTCGGGTCTGTGACCTGTGACCCTACGAATTGAACGTAATACTACAGTATGTTCATCTTTGTGCAGGGATAGAGTTTCTGCCGCCCTTTCGCTACAGATTCCCTGAAAGCGTATCCCAAATAGTTTCCCAATAGAATCTGTACCTACCCACTCACTGCGTTTAAGGGGGTCGTCTGCACAATATTGTGCGACCCCCGTCCACATACCGAAATTTGTGAAGGGTATATCAGACTCTTGCATCATTCTATCGGCTCAAGTTTTTGTCCAGGGCTTCTCTACGGCCTGAAAAACCCCAGACATCGGTTTCTCGGCGGTCATACGGCTGGAATCGCCTTGCCGGCGTTTGACAGGCGCTCAAGATCGGCCAATGATCGGCCCATGTCGCCCGAAATCGGCAGATTTTGATCGATCTCACGTCTACAGGCCTGCCGACGGGGATCTGCCATGATCGGACAAAGTCGGCCAAGTGCCGTGGACGTACCGGCTAAACGCAGTGACTGTGAGAAGTATTTGTCATGAAATTCAAGATCATCGTCTTGAAATTCAAGATTCCTGACGTTTCGTTAGAATACACGTCATGAATTTCAAGACTGGTTTCATGATGCTCCAAAACTTCTAAAAGTTACAAGGTGTGATACCGCACTCATATTCAACTGTGGGACCACATTACAGGTTAATGCATATAATTCTCTTTCAAAAAGTGACATAAAAATCTTGAACCTGCATTCACGACGAAACATCACGAATTTCGGCCTCGAAAAACCAGCAAATTTTTTGTTCAAGTCCTGCGGCCGAGCTGCCGAGTCAATGACGTCACTTACAGCATTGCTCCACATCCGTAGCACACATATGCTGCGGCCGCTCACGACGCCTCTTGTCTCCCCCCACCATGACCTCCCTCCAAGTCACCATCGTAGAGCGCCGCCGCCGCCGCCACTCTCGCCAACACACTCTGCTGTAACGGACCACGCTTCTTTCCCTACGTCACCGCCCTCTAGGATCAATCCACACCGCCGTAACCGAACTAGATCTCTCTGCAGTGCGCAACACTCTCAAAGGATTAAGGGGTGGCGAAGGATGAGCCGGGATGAAGTGGCAGGGCAGGGTATTATCGTGAGTGATACTGCGAGAGTGCATTGCAGCTCATTAATGCGCTCTTTCCCTGTCGTGGTAACTTGGCTCTTCGATGACGACAGAGCATTCAGTGATCTGTCTAACGCGGTGAGTTACTTCCCTTCTCTATCTACATACCTCTTTTTCATTCTCCGTAGTGTCACATGTGTTTCCGAGCCACGCAAGCTGATCAAGTACGGCTGATCGTGATGGTGGCGAGATTTTGAAGGTCAGAGTATTATACTAGTAGTACTGCAACTGTATCGTCCAGTACTTGAAATATATCCTGTTTTATACCTCTTCCATGGAGTTTGATAAGGAGTAAGGCGTCGGGATAGCTGGCTACCTTGGTTGTACTTCCGGACGAATCATTGCTAAGATCATGACAAAATGTCATGAAAAAACGTTAGGAACAGGCCCACAGTCGTTAGGAATTTCAGGACCCCGGATCATAACGTTTCGTCATGAAATCCGACAAAAGATCATGAAATTCAACACAAATGACGACGAATTACCTAACACAAGGTCCTGAACAACATCATGAATTTCAAAACCTTCCCTCTGCACAGTGACCTCAATATCTGTGTGCCCTTCCACAGACTGTCAATTTTGATGGGGAAGCTTGCTTAGGGCTCCAAAATGCAGATGCTTACAAAATGACTGGGTGCTTTGTAAGCACAGCTGTAAGCTTCACTGTGCGGGCCTTTCCTCGGACTTCGGATATCCAGCTGTCAATGTCATGTGACCTCGGACTGTGCTCCGAAACTCCGAAACTGGGTTCCCGCCAAAACCCCATTCCAAGATCGGTCGCCAGACCGATCAAAGCCGATGGCCCCGGCCAGTAAAACCCTCGGCAATTTGAGGCTATTTGCGGCCAAATAAAGGCTCATGAGCGATGGCTGTGGACGCCCATGTCCTTATTTGGACATGGGACTGCACCCGTGTATGATGGGCCTCGGCCCGATCATTTCCCCATGATCTTGGGTCACAGTTCGTTCAACTGGATCCTTCGGTGCAGTAGGCCTCTGTGAACACGTCCCGCACCATACAACAACTTGGGACAGTAGTTTGAAGTATTACAGTCGTCACTGTCATAACCCATACCTGTACTTCCCCATAACCCATGATCTTGGGGGCAAATTTTCCTCGGTTTACAGTGTAAAAGTGCCCAAATTACGTGATATTTACCTGCGATAACCCATAAAACCCTCATAACCCATACTTTTTTTGCCCCACCGAGGGGTATGGGTTAAGACAGTGACGACTGTACCTCTTTTCTTTCTGTCTGAAAAACGTAGAATAAGAGACTGAGACCTAACTCTCGACGGGTATTCAACTGTGAAAACCAAACAAAATTCATTTCCGACGTATTCTTAGTTTCAGTCAGTTCTAACTCATATTTTCTAGTGCCGGAATAGGATACATACCTCGAAACATGAAACCAGAATTTATTATTATATGCTCTTGATAGTGCACAATTGAAGGAATCGGGGTGCAGAAGCGCAAGCGCGTGAGGCAATAGACGGAAAGATGGCCAGCAACGACAACGATGTGCATGCGGGATGCGAGAAACTGAAGATCAGCGCAGCTGGCATCAAGTCTTCTTTTAAGTTTGCCCCATGCTCGGATGTTTCCAGCCACTGCGTAGCTCATTGTTCTTTGCTTGAGGTTTGCATCCCGATTGATACATTTGCAACATCCAAATGCAAGGACAGAACACACATTGAAAAAAGTAACCGCACACCAACTTCAAAACACGAACTCGTGTGAAGGTGTGTATGCGGTTATTCTGTTCAATGTGCTTCAGCGCATGCCAGGAAGCTGCGGCTGACGAATACGTTATCGAGTGGGGGTCATGTGTTCGGGGGACAAACACCCTCACACATTCGCTGTACGGTCCATCTACGTCTCGCAAGCGACAGTGTGAGTGCCGTTTTTGAAACAGTTTATCGAGAATAATCAATAATGCTCACCAGAACATTCAAATCCATCATGAAGCTGCTTTTTACCGATTTGCCGGCTCGAGTTGATTTTGTTTGAAGAAGGAAGCTGACATATTCAAAGAAGTGAGGTTGGTGAAGCTCTGAGAGTCGAGGCAAGCCGAGTAGCAACAAGAAAGGAACAGCAAGAAAAGGCAAGGTTAGAGAAACAAGCTGTTGAAGCACCTGAAGTTGAATGAATATAGCACTGAGCAGACACTGCAGAGTGCAGAAAGTGCTGTCGCGCGACGCATCGCGTCTTGATGCGAGTCGGGTTTGGACGAGAACAAAAAGTAGAAGAACCAGACTGAGTTGAATTTTACATCGAAATTGAAGTCAATAATCGGATTCCAAGTAGAGGGCAATGGAGAGGCAGAGGAGGATGAAGTGAGAGTTCGGGACAACTCGGGGACGTTCCGGTTGTTGTTGCGTTGCCAACGCCGGTGGCGGCAACCTAAATAAAAATATCTTGAATTACATTGGCCAGGTCCTTAGTCCATTCGGGGTATGCACTAAGGACATGCCGCAATCTTGAATTCAAGCCGCGGCCAGATTAGGACTTGGGAATCAAGATGAATTCTGTTCAAAGCGCCCGCTTTTAAAGCAAATCTGGCCGAAAAGCCGCAGGGGTGGGCGAGAACTTGATTAAGAAACTCCCTCCCTTTTTCTCCCTTTTTCTCTCTTTTTCTTAACTTGAATAACTTGATTTTTTCATCCCGTCCACAGACATGGGACATGGGCCCAAATAAAGCCCTCGAATTTGAAATGACCGATTTTTCCTAAACGCCACACCTGGCCCCCCACGTGACCCGCGGATCATCCTTCCAAGACGAGCTATGGGACCCGTGCCTTCGCCACGCAAGAGTCCTGCACTCACCTTGCTGCTTTCCAGGCCGCGCGGGGATTCTCAGGCTTTGACAGAAAGTCACGGGGTGAATTTCCCTTTCTGGGCGCAATGCTGTGCCCGTTGTGTTTTAAAGTATAGGATGGGTTCCACGCTGTGCACCAACACGATATTACGCGGGGCAGGCTGATATGCGGCAGGGACCGAAAGGCATCACCGTGCAGGGACAAAAACATGATGTTCTCGGGCCTGGGTTCAGCAATTACGCTGAAGGCAATGACCTTGAACGCGCTGAATCAATCCAAGTAGGATCGATAAGCGGGGTCCAAAGATGTCTGTTCGCGGCGGTGTTGACCACAATCGCAGACAATTCTCGAATGAAGCGCGCGCCAGCGGCAGTTTCGAGACTGCGATAGGGCAATCCTTGGTATAAAACCGAAGAATTTTCACGGCGTTACTGAGACGAAGTCGAGTCGGACTCAAACTTCATAGCCAATGCTCTCCGCAGCGCAGAGTTGGGCTCATTTAGGCCAAGGCACTAATAGAGTTGGCTCCCAAGTCATGCAGCTGCAGGCGAGGCAGGTTGTCTATTGAAAGACAATCGTCCGAAGACGATGGGGGTACGTGGATGGGGGCAAAAGAAGAGAGGAGGGAAGGAAGAAGGGGACCGAGTCAGAGACAGCGGCGCACCTAAAATTTGCCTGATCCTAGCACATTCCCTGAGCATATACAACCCCTGTTAATACATTTTCATCACAGATATCGTAGCGGGCGGGCCAGGCGAGACGATTGAGATACGAAAGCAAAAGGGATTGAGCTGGGGGTAGACTCGAGTGCTGTACCGGGGGATGTTGTTCGAAAGGTTCGAGATTCGAGTTAGCGAGTTGGCGGGGAGCTGGCGGCCGGCGAGTTGGCGTAGTCGATATGGCGAACGGGCGGGAACTTCGAAAGACGCTCGCTTGCTCTATAAACGTGGACAAAGCGGGAGGAGGAGGAGCGAGCGCGGCGCGGAGCGCCGCGCGAGCGACGACGACGACCACAGAGGTGATATGCTAGAGAGAGAAGACGGGCGGGGACCCACGACGTTTGGGCGACTAAACGCTAATGACCCAACGATGGAGCGCACCACGTGACTGACACGTTGTGCATTTCAAGTCCGGAAAATACAATCGACGACGGTAGAGCCTTGGTCAGTGTTGTAGATAAGGGTTTAAGACCTTAGTCCTAATAAGGGCTTAACTCATATTAAGGTAAGGTCTTAATTATGGCGCGGCCGAGGGGTAAGGGCTTAATAACCCTTAATATAGGCGTGGGAAATCATCTGTCAACAGCGATGAAGAGGACTCCAAGAAGCACAGCCTCTCGACGTCCTCTTCATCGCCCTTGACAGATACGGCGTAATTGGGGCTAGTTTGCTTTTACTGAGCTCTACATTGTGCCCAAGGTATAAGTCAACAATATGCCCTACCACAGTCACTCTCCAGGAACTATAGTAGAGTACTTACTTAGTCCATCAGCAATATCAATAAATTTGTGATAGGCTCGGATACGGCCGGAAAATTTTCACTCGACTCTCCCTTCAAATTGACGAGCTCTCGCGATGCCCCCCAAACTCGCTGATATCTGGGGCCCCTTCCATCGTAGTGATAACAAACCCAATGGCAGTCACCACCGAGCAACCCACTGGCGCTGTATCAATGCTGAACGGCCCTCTACTGCTCCAATTGACATTGATCTCGAGGATGGCGACTGGGAATTAATGGCGAAAGAGCAATGGTTTGAAGCTGGTGCGCAATTATGCACCCAGATTGATCTTGAATTGACGAAAGTTTCCTCAGCTCTGGAATCAGCATTGAGTAACAAGAAGACTGTCAATGGGGAAAAGGGTGCGATGGCTGGACATCTTCGACGATGTGAATACGCTACAGCCGAGGAGAAGGCTCTGGCCGTCCGTTTCGCGCCGACAAAGAAGGAGAAGCAAGAGTTGGAAAAGAAGCGCAAGCAGGGAGGCGGTGAGGAGGCTGATGCAAGCAGTCAACACCTCTTTTATGCAGTATTTGAGCGAGACTGGCCCGTTTGAAGCTTGGTTTGCAAAAGATTCGCCGCAGAGAGCTTCCTACGACACGCTACATGTGAGTATTTCTCTCCGCCTCTACTTTCTCTCATCTAATAAGCTTTATTTGTAGGCTGACGATCCAATTCCGTTTTGGGAGATGCTTCAAGTCAATAAAGCAGTTCTCCCCCTCGCCAAGTTTGCTCTACAGCTGCTCCACCTTGTTGTGAACCAGGCGGGGCTGGAGCGCTGGTTCTCCGATTTCTCAAATAAGAAGAGCAAGAAGCGGAATCGATTGAGCCTCAAAAAAATGGCCCAACAGGCGAAGGTTCGTCTGTTCATTTGGTTTTGAATACACCGCTTAGTCGAGTGCCTCATAGGTTACGCGCTTCATTCGTCAAGAACAGAAGGCCGAAGGCCTCACAGATGAGCGCACGAAACGTAAAAATCACGAAGATTCCCGTGTCCAACAATTGCTCACCGTTCCGCGGTACGCCGACGCTATTTTGAGCGATACTGATGACAGCGAGAATGAAGGCGGGAGACGATGAACTTCCACTGCATGGAGAAGACAAGTTGCAGAGTGGCAGGCAGAGATACGGGAGCTCGACGCCGCGGTCTCTGACCCCGAGGAGGATGATGACGATGAAGAGCTCCCACCAAGTGTACCCCTCCCTGCTCCCGGTCGTCGTCGCACTCAGCGCTCTTGGTTTCCGACCACCTTGGCATCTCTCTTCGGCGGCCAGATTGACAATCCATTTACAATCTCGAGGCGTGAACGGGTGGTATCGGAGGAAAGTCTCTACATGGAGCTTCTTGCGGCTGAGCACAGCGATGAGGAACCGGATGATGGGGCACTCTCAGGTTCTGGGGATGAATATCGAGGCTAGTTACACCTGAATTAACGTTCCAAATCGCGATTTACGCGTCTATCGTGCTGTTACCTTTTACGGAAATAAGCCTTAATTTGACCCTTAATTTGGGCACCCTTAATAAGGCTTAACGAGACCTAAGCCCTTAATTTTGGAGGGTACCCTTATTAAGACCCTTATCTACAACACTGGCCTTGGTTAACTTTTCTGAAGGCTTGTACATATTCCCTCAGTACATGCCCAGTAGTATTATGTGTATCATTCAGTAAACTTGGAAGTCACTGTCAGTCGACGTTAGATCAATCATCAAAGCCAGTACTCAGTACTCAAATGTGTGAACAAATCAGTACAGTACCTACTCGTATATACTATATGGCTTATCATTCTCTCCCAATCACTCTGTTGTATCTCAAAAGGTGGAGAGAGATGCAAAGCTTTACATAGAAAATCACGAATTATTTCAATATTTGTGTCCATTTTGGGTACATATCACATTATATCAATGACTCTGTTAATATTCACATTCCCTCACACACAAGAACAACACAAGGACGAGCTTGGAAAATAAGGACTCCAAAAAAAAGAACTTGTTACAGTAGCAACTACTTATAGTACTGAGAGGCACCTTGGGGGAACTTGAAGGCTCACGACGTGTCAGTCACGTGGTGCGCTCCATCGTTGGGTCAATAGCGTTTAGTCTGCTTGACATGAAGTTCTGTCCGCTATCATATCCGCCGATACAATTCTGCCTTTTCATTAGCATCTGTAGGAGCTAAACTCGATCGCTCAATTGAGGGTGGAGGTCCTTATGTTTACAAAATTCAGGGAATGCTCTACCACAATGTTGGTGCTTTGCAACCCGAGCTGGCTCAGGAACCTTCTTATGCGCAACTGTACTTCTATTCATCAGAGGCTGCCAGGATGCGGCGTAATGCACCACAGGCAAATAGCCGTATGTCTGGCCTAAAGCCAGAAGTGATGGGAATTCTAGATGGTGTTTTACAGGAACATAATCAGTATGTTCAGGCTTTCAAGACAGCATTTGAACGAATCAAAGAACAACAGCAGAATCATCCTGGATGACAATAGAGGCTTTGCGGAAGCCACCGGAAGCCACCGGGTGGCTCCACAGGCATGCAGCGGCAGTGGCTCGCGCTGCCAAAAGACCAGCAGTTTTTTCACCGATTTTTGTGCCCACGACCACTCTACACGTCCCTCTGAACCTCCCCCTGACGCCGCTGGTCGGAGAACGGGTTCGTGCACAAGAAATGTGCTGTTTAACTCTTAGAGTCACTCCGGCAGCGGATTTGGATTTGGATTTGATGGGATTTGGAGCTGATGGGTGACGATCAGTCACCAATCAGTCACCGTTGCCAACTGATGACGGGACTGTCCCCGCCAAACTGCCAGCGCATTGTCTCGTCGGCATTTTCCCGCCATCCCGCTCCATTTCCCGCCGTGCCTGCGCTGGCACTTAAGAGGTCTGCTACAGCAATAAAATTGGGCAGGCAACATATAGTAATCAAAGCACACCGTTCTCAAAAAGTGCGCCGTTCTGGAGGCAAGCAATGGGCTCAATGAAGGAGCTCGTCGTCGTCGCCGACGAGCAGGCATGTTGCAAACACAACAACGGCTAACGTCGGACATTCCGCGGACTACGTTACATACAGACATCAGTTCCACCATCAAATCCAAATCCCATCAAATCCAGATCCTGCTCCGCTGCCGGAGTAACCCTTAACTTGAGCCGCCAGAGCTGCCACCAGGCTATGATGTCAGTGTGGAGCCACCACTGCCGCATGCCGTCGGAGCCACCTGGTGGCTTCCGGTGGCGTCCGCAAAGCCTCTAATGTTAGATCAGAAATATTTACAAATATTCAACTTGAGCCTGGCACAGATCATCGGCGCTACAATGCACCAACAACAAATGAAGTAGCTGTGATATTGCCTGGGGATGGCTCTCTCCCAGTAGATCATCGGGATCTGATTGTTCAGTATAGAGGTGGAGTACAGGCACTGAAAAGAATCTATGAAACCAATCCATCCTATCAGCCTATGGCTTATGTTTTATTATTTCCATATGGAGAACATGGCTGAAGAGCCACAGATTCTCTGCACATATTCAAAGCTGGAGCACTGTTTCAACAATGGATAGTAGATGCTTGGGCTACCACTGATCAAAATCGTCTAAATTGGTATAGATCATCAAAAGGAGTTAAGGGTTGAACTCTACAAGGCCTGGCTGATGCTACCAGTAACAATGATATAGCACTAGGAGATGTTGGAAAAAGATTCATTCACCCTTCCTCATACATTAGAGGTTCGCGTTTTATGGTTCAGTTATATCAAGACTCTTTAGCTATTGCACGACATTGTGGGAAGCCTGATTGGTTTGTCACAGTAACTGCCAATCCACGTTGGACAGAAGTTGAAGCAAGCTTACTTCCTGGCCAAACACGGGCCAGAGGAATGATAACAGCGCGTAAGTCATTAGGATCAATGGGGATGAACAAAGACAGCTTTGCATCGCATGTGCGCTTTTCAAGTTCAGCAATTGCATGAACTCCGTCTCGGTAGTGATTTCGCGCTGTGGTTATCGCTTGAGCAGGGAGAAAGTCGAAGGAACAATTGAACTCACAACACTGGCCATTCCTCGGAAGATGAGAGGGATGAATTATTTCCTTGCATTCGCCGACTAGAACCCTCGTATCGTCGTCTTCCTCATCCAACGGCTCATTTCTGAATAATTTTACTACAATAGCTTCCCGCGCTTCAAAGGGAATGGCCGTGAAGCGATGACGAGTGCCCATATTTGACGAGGCACTGGACCACTTTTCGCATCCCACAAAATAGGCTTTACCCTTCTGTTTGCCCTGTAAATTCAATTCAATTCAGGGACTTGCAAGGAATTAAGAACTCAATATGACCTCTCGAAATCTTCTTAAAACAGCTTCACCATTGCAGCCCTCGTCCGAGTCAAGGAAAGTACCTTTGCAACGGGTGGAAGTTACGGAGCGATAGAATCTAGTAGGAGAAACATCAGTTAGGACCACAATCAGACAATTTATGCTTACGAGGATGCGACCGCTGTAACACTTTTTGCCTCGGACGACTTTGCAGCCATTGTCGACTCCGAAATCAGTGTGTGAGGCTCGTCGTCGGAGCTCCAACGCTCGCAGCCATCAAGAAAATTGTCGGCAGCAAATGAACAAACGTAGAAGCCGTTGCATGAAAGGTTGGAACGACGACATTCAACGGTCTCCCCATCGTCAAGAATAAGAATATTTGCAATGGTCTGCGCGGTTTGTCTGCCTGTGGGACCCTTAAATGCGTCCTGACACTGAGATCCGTTAGCCTCTGCAAGAAGAAAGAGGAAAAATCTCACGTCTTTCTTCACCAGGCCATCTACAGTAAGATCTTTACCCGCACGACCAGTGCCTTTAAATAATTTCGGGCGGTTTCGGTAGTCAATAATATATGCGACACGATCCTCCAGCGGTGGGACATCATAAGATTCCATCGCATTATCAAGATGAATGACTGTGTCGACGAATATCCCACCTTTGCGCTTCTTACTGCCAGCAGTGACCTGAATACCGCGTTCAGACCCCGAATCCGAATCGGAGCAGAGGTCAATTGGTTCACTACCAGCAGCAGCACGTTTGCGCGGTCTCACAGGCTGCTTTCCCTTCCGCTTCCGCTTGCCCTGATCATCGTCCGAAGGGTCATCTAGTAAAACATTAATAAATTCGAAACATTCCAATTCTCACCGTAATCAGAAGTTGAGCCGCCTCGGAGACGCAGAGAAGGTCCATATTCAACTAGTTAATACCCGTCAAGTAGAGGGATATAAACTTAGTGGAAGTAACTCACCAATAGTGGTCTCGGGAACAAGTCTGCGCCAATGGCAAATAGAAAGAGAAGGGAAGGCGAAAACTGAAGTCGAAATCGACCAGCATGCTAAGAAGCATGAAGCGGCAACTGAAAACGAAGGAACCGAAGAAAGAGTCAACAAACTAAGCCATAGTCAGCAGAGGATATCAACAGAGCGAAAAGATAAATTGAACTTGGTAAATGAGTCGCTCAAAGTTGAATAAAGAGCGCATGTTCATATCTGCGGGGATTATAAATTGTCCTTGCAAAAACAAATTGAGTTAGTAGGGCTACAGATGATAGAGAATGGGACTGACCTAGGACAGCGAGTATAATATTATAGAGGGCCGAAAAGTATGTCAAGCAATAGGTAAGATCAATAGCATTTCCAGTTGAGAGAAAGTGAGCGGAGACGGAGCCCAAGGGTAAGGTTGAGAAAGAATCGCAAAAGGAGAGTATTTCGGGCAGTAGCACGGGTTGTGGAAGACACTGGAAGCTTCTTGCACGTTGTAGAGTGTGGCGCCATAGTTCAGTCCAAGTTCCGGCTCACTGCAAGTGGGAGAGAGGATTGGGGAAAGATGACAGTGTTTCCTTGGACTTTATATACAAATTGCGAAGCTCAGGGTTGCTTTACTCCGTTCAGACCTCTTTCATTCAATTTGACTGAAACAATTCCGGCTTACCGCGCTTGTTTTTAATTTTCTATATGCTGCAGAAGTACCGATGCGGTGACCGGTCAGAACTTGCTGAATTTTTGAACAGAAAGCTTCAATTTGGAAGGACTATAAAAGCGAGCCTCCTAGAGTGTCGGGAGCACAACCAATGAAGCATACCAGCAGAGTACCGGGAGATCGAGCACGGGAGTGCAAAGGCAAGCGCGTACGTGACCGTGACTTGGCGTGATGGCAACATAGGGAGCCGACCGCTTCAGTTGTTCCGTGCCGGCTGCTTCATTTTCGCTTCTGAACCTGCCGACGGGCACTGCCGGCCATCTATCGGCTATTCTATATATAGTCGTTTTCGTTTCTCGTATATACTCTAGACCTGATTTGGTTGCACGTGTCTTCAGGGAAAAGATACGGATGCTGTTGGACTCTATCAAGAATGGTGAATTCGGGGCCAAGGGGCACCCATCCTTAAAATCTTGGACACGAGGTCGGAAACGGAACTTCCAAAAACTGACTTAAGGCTCGGTCGACGCCCGCCCCCCATACGTAAGTGTTACATAATCCCCAAAACGGGTAATTTCACATCAAAAACTGAGAAAATTTGTCCAAATTTGGCCGTGATTTGGATTGTACCAGCACACTTCGGGGACACTTTGGTGCTCAAACGTGTTATCCCACACAATTTTGCCTCCCAGCTGGCCAAAAGCTGCCGTTCGAGTCTGGTCGTGGGATACATAATATATTATGTAAAAATATTTTCTGTTACTTTTTTTTGACCTTCGAAGTTCGGAAACACGTTTTTAGACCAATCAGAGGCTGGGTCGGAAAAGTGAAATAAGGTACTTCCCCCCTCCAACCCCGTGTCTCGGGTTCTGCCGGTGGGTGCCCCTTGTTCGGGGCATATGCTGGAGTGGTTTGGACTATAGAATTTCAAAAGCGTGGCCTTCCACATATTCACATCTTAATTTTCAATAAGCCAGATCATCGAGTCAGAAATCCAGAGGATGTTGACCGTGTAGTCTGGGCTCAGATTCCTGACAAAAGAAAATATCCCAATGGTTCACCGACCCTGTGGCAATGACAATCCCAATGCCACCTGTATGAAAGATGGAAAATGTTCAAAGGGCTATCCAAAGCCATTTCAGGCCGAGACACGACTAGCTGAGGATGGATATGCAATTTATGCAAGACCACAAAATGGTGTTACTTTTATTGACAAGGGCAAGACTATAGATAACCGCTGGATTGTTCCTTATAATCCCAGGTAAGAAAAAGCTTATACTTTCACTCAAGATTTGAATCGATATATGGTGTGTAAATTCTTTGCAGAGCACTTCTGGAATATGGCTGTCATATGAATGTTGAATGCTGTATTTCTATCAAAGCAACCAACTATATCCATAAATATGTCTACAAAGGCCACGACCGCAGTACCCTCACAGTTGAACAACAGAATGATGAAATCAAATTACATCTGGACAGTCGTTATATATCAGCTCCTGAGGCCACTTGGCGACTTCTTCGGTACAGATTGCATGAGGAGAAGCCTACAGTTGTTCCTCTCCAACTTCATCTTCCGAATGAACAGAGTGTAGTCTTCAACCAAAATGATGATGCCGAAACTGTGCTCAACAGAGGAGCTACAAAGGACACTACTCTCACTGCATTCTTCAAAGCCTGTGCAAATGACCTTCCCAAGGCCAGAGACTCTCTATACCAGGAGTTTCCACAGCATTTTGTATGGAACAAACCTACTACCAAGTGGACAGTAAGGAAGCAACAATTTGCCATCGGAAGAATGTTCTTTGCTGGACCTTCTGCTGGGGAGCGCTTTTATCTTCGGACACTGTTGACTGTTGTGCGAGGTCCGACCTCATTTGAAAACCTTCGTACAGTCAATAATGTTGTTTACCCAACCTTCCAAGAAGCATGTCTGGCTCTTGGATTGTTAGAAGATGACAGAGAATGGGAACAATGTCTTGACGAGGCATCAGTCATGCAAACAGGATATCAACTCAGGCAGCTGTTTGCAACAATCATTCGAGAGAATTGGCCTTTACAAGATCCAGTGGCGCTTTGGAACAAATTCAAACAAAACATATGTGATGACCTGCGTTACAAACTTATACAAAAAGGATTCCAAAACCCTACAGAACATCAGATACAGTCGCTAACCCCGAAGCGATCAGTGTTTCCGCTGGATTCTGGGACAATCAGAATACCAAACAGCCTAAGATTTGTTATAGACCTGCTAGTTGGCCTTCTAGCTACCGCGTAACAAAAGAGTTTGAGCGGTTTGAGCCTGTTTTCGCTGAGAGCGAGGGCAATTTTGGGGACGAGTCAAATATCGCACTGTGCGAAGTATTTGTCATGAAATTCAAAACAATAATGAGGAATTTCAAGATTCCTGATGTTTTGTCATGAACCACATCATGAAATTCAAGATGCCTTTCACGATGCTCAGAAACTCATTTTTACATTAGTTGATGAGCATATAAATTCATGACAAAACATCATGAATTTCATCATGCAAGACTGTCAAATTTTTGCTAAGTCCACTAGCCAGGTTGTTGAGTACAAAATGTACTCAATATCCTACTCACACATCATCTACCCCTCCCTAATGTAAAGAGGGGTCGAAGAAGGTGGCCAAAAGGTGGGTCAGTAATATCTGGAACGGGTTCAGTAGTCGGATTCACTCAAGGTAGCTGCATATATAATGTAACATGCTACTGTTAATAATTCCATCTTGGCTGACTTGGATGTATGCACCCGGCTGCCTTCAGCTTGAGGTCGTGTGTTCGAGTCTGGTGTCGATATATTTCTTTCACATTTTTGCTCCTTTTCACTGCCAAAATCATGATGTTATCGTTATGAATCCACAACAAAACATCATGAAAATAACGTCATGAATGTTCCCATAACCGTAATGAATTTCACGATGCACTTTCATGATGTTGCGTCGTGAATTTCAAGAGTGCATCATGAATTTCGTGACAATTCATCGTGAACTTTCTAATGAATCGTCGTGAAAAACATGAGGAATTTCATGATACTTTGACTGCACAGTGTCGCCAAATAACGTCATAGCGAAACACTTCAAAACACAACAAAATGAGCCATCCTTCGCAAATCTACGAGTTTGTCCAGTACTTTCGATGCAATCCGGTTCAAAATAACTTTCTATATCACTACTGTACATCACCGGTCATAATTCCATCGGAGAAAATAATATTTCGCATTGGTGCATTTGCCTGCGTAAACAAAGCCCAAATAAACAACGCTATTGCTGGCGGTGAGAGGACTTTCAAGACAATTCCTTTTGTATTCCAGGTGCTCAGATAGTGGCATGCTTGGATGCAAAGATTTGGCCCCAGGGGAAAGCATTGACCTTGTATTTGGCGGGCGTTTCGCTTCCTAGTATTGTTTCGCTTCGGGGTTAGCGACTGTATATGACTATGGCCTCTATCTTCTTGACTCTATTTTACATGGCTCTGGAAAGTCTTTGTCTGAATTTCCTCCTATGCCTCGACCTGTAGACAACTGGGCGCAATTGGAAGCAAATCGTCTGATTGCTGAACAGTTAGCATATGATCGGGATGAACAGCGCAGATTGGCTGAACCTCGAATCCAGGGGCTTAATGTTGAACAGCGCGCTGCATTCAATGCTGTGATGCATTCCATACAAAACAGTGAACCCAAATTATATTTCCTGAACGGTCCAGGCGGGACAGGGAAGACTCATGTTTATAACACCTTATGCTATGTCGCAAATTTATTTATTTTGTTATCGGGCCCGACAGCCCGATCGGGCGCAATAAGCATACGATAGGCGTCCTATATTGCCCGATAACCGCCCGACAGTGCCCGATCGGGATGCTATCAGGACGCTATCAGGACACTATAGGGTACGATGGGGTGTTCCGCGAACATAAGTAATTTGGTGAACTTGTAATCGACACTTGGATGCCCCACCTGCAAGCTTTGACTGAATGTTTCACTGCTTCCAAAAAGCCGACTCCTTCTGTTCAAAAACCGGACGTTGCTTGCGGTGCTTTATATTCATTCGAGTAATTGCAGTGAATGGCGAGGGCAGTGGTGGGGACGAGAATGAGGATCAGAATGTAAGCGAGCGTGAAGACAACGCTTCGCCGCAGTAACCAGTCAATGTTATAAATACCTTGCAAATTTTTGCCGTCGCGAAATCTTCAGCGCTACTGATCTTCGCCAGCTTGCAATAACATTGAGATGGTACGGGCAGGAACTCGGCAAAATTTGGGAGGACGAGGAAGGACGCGGGGGTGCCATGGAAGTGAGAGAGACGTTGGAGAGACGAGGAGGTCATGACGACCGTAAGGCAAGTGTCATTTGTTTGGCAATGCTTGGCTGTGGAGCCAACCCAATATGTTGGAGTTCGTTCCACCACTATTTAATGCGCGCGTAGGGCAGTGGTAAGGCCCTCAAATTAGTGATTCTCCACGTCGGTTCGACTCCAGCTACTAACAACTTACTCACCCTTTAAAATTGAATTGAAAATTGAACATTGAACAGCATTAACGCAAGTCCATTACATCCATTACAAAAATGAAACAGTACTACAGTGCCATTACAACAGCAGGTAACAAATGAAGTAAATAATTCTTTTACATTTTCGTTATTTTGTGGGCTCCTGAGACCGTGCCCGATAGGTTGTTATAGGGCTGTCGGGCCATCGGTCGCGATCGTGCCTGATTGCGCCCGAGTCCTCCTATAGGGTAGGTGTCGGGCCGATGGCCCGAAGGCTCCCGATAACAACCGATCGGGCACGATCGGGCCCAACAACAAAATAAATAAATTTGCGACATATGCTTAAGGAAAGATTGTACTCTCTGTTGCATCATCTGGCATAGCTTCATTGTTGTTGCTCGGTGGCCGGACCTCTCACTCCACATTCAAGATTCCCCTAATTCTCAAGACATTCTATGTAATATTAAAAAGCGCACACACTTGGCTGAACTGCTGCTGCGAGTTGAATTGGTGATCTGGGATGAAGTGCCAATGCAGGATCGTCGAGCGCCGGAAGCTGTTGACAAAACTATGCAGGATATACGCAGTGATCCACGTCCCTTTGGAGGTGTCACTTTTGTCTTTGGCGGAGACTTCCAGCAGATTCTACCAGTTGTTGTCAAAGGCAGGAGAGAGGATATTGTTGGCTTTTGCCTCAAGCGTTCTTATTTGTGGCCACGGATTCAGATGCTTAATCTAACCCAGAATACAGTGGCGGCGCCATCTGATGCCACCCCTAAAAATAGAACGGCCCATTTCTGGAACTTTTGATGCAGGTGGAGTTGATTGGGGCCCCATCATTTTTTTGGGGGTGGCATCAGATGGCGCCGCCACTGTATGAGATTGGGGGGACCACATGCTCGCCAAGAAGACAAAGATTTTGCTCGCTGGCTCTTAGATGTAGGACATGGGAGAAATTCTGATGCCAATGGCAATGTGCAATTGCCAGCCAACGTCAAAATTCCTACAAATACAGAAGAAGCTCTCATCGATGCAATCTACCCTGGCATTTCCGCAATTCAATTCAATCATCAGGATGATAGATACTTCTTGGAACGCACTATTCTCTCGGGCAGAAATGATGAAGTTGATGAGCTCAATCAGAAGCTACTCAATAAATTCAATGGTCAGGAAACCGTTTATCACAGTGCAGACTCTGCTATTACAGTGGCCGCCAGTAAAACTGCAACACGCAGTTCTGGGTGATTGGGTGGGTCTTTTGACCCAAACAAAATCCAGGACACCAAATGTGAGGCAAAGCAAAATTTTTGGGCTGCTGACTTGGTTTCCATATATGGTAGTTTGTACAGAATGAATTTTTTTGTGCATTTTTTTACAACACTCTTTTCAACGCCAAACCGTACCCACAGTTGGCCTCCACAGCTCGAAAGGACTCGTAAATACGACCTCAAACACATTTTGCTCTATATATATTGCTTGCGATTTGAGCTCGCAATTGCCGCTGCAAGTCGGCCATTTTGGCAGTTTTTGGGCCATTTGAGGCATTTTTGAGTAAAAATGGCCGACTTGCACCGGCGATTGTGAGCTCATATCCCCACCAAATTGAATGAAATAAAATATGTTTGAGGTCGTATTTGCGAGTAATTTCACGTTGTGAAGTTCAACTGCCGGTACGGTGTGGCATGGAAAGGTGTGTTTTAAGAAAATGCACTAAAAAAATCATTTTGTACAAACTACCATATATGGTAACCAGGCCAGTGCCCCAAAAATCTTGTTTTGCCCCACTTTAGATGTCCTGGCTTTTTTTTTGGTCAGAATACCCTCTCAATCACCCAGAACGGTGTGTTGCAGTTTTACTGGCGGCCACTGTAGGGTTTTGAATATCCCGTAGAATATCTCCAACTCTGTGAAAGCATCTGGGCTGCCTCTTGCAAAGCTGGCTTTGAAAGTGGGATGCCCAATCATGATTCTGCGCAATCTTGATCCTCCAAATGGTCTGTGTAACGGCTCTAGAGGTATTCTCCCAAGAGCGGCTGCTCACTGCCCAAAAACTGTCAATTTTTGAGGTATCCTAAGATAGAAAAGAAAACGAGTTGAATTGATGAGAATTTCGTTTTTTGGGGGTGACATCAGATTTTGCCGCCACTGTAGACGAAGCGCTTGATCATGAATGGAAGCTCCATCAGGAAAAACCCAAAATTCTATGACGTTGTCAATCAACCACGACGCGAAGATCGAGAGAAAGTCAACGCAGTACAGCCGTTTTGGAAACAATATACGGGTTTCGATTGAGTGGTGCTCGTTCGTTTGTGCTTACGTTTGTTGACGATTCTGTCATCGGCAAAGCCGGGAGCACCACTTTGTGGGGCGTTGCCGTACCACATCAAGTGCCGCTGGTCCCTTGTTTTGGGCCTTGCTCGCAAGTCATGGCCCTGTCGAGCTCTGGGCAAGTAGCAGCTGAGTCTTGATCCTCAGTTCTGTTAACCCCCTGTTTTTTTTTCCTGGTGTTCTTTGGGTGGCGGAAGCGAAAATCAGATTCGGCTGAAGTGGAGCTGGTGACGGGAAGCAAAACAAAGGTAAGCACAAACGAATGAGCACCACTTGATCAAAACCCGTATATTGTTTCCAAAACGGCTGTAATGCCCCCAAAGGCCTGATAAAAATACTGACGGGAATCGGAAATTTTGACGATTTGGGCTGTTCAAAATCCTGACTTTTCGACCCGTTTTGGTGGGAAGGGCTGGTCTGAATCCTGACGAAAACGGCGGCAGCCGAAGAAAATTTTCGGAAAATGACGCCGAAATGGCAGAATTTGGGCCGAAAAGTAGGCCTGATCGGAAGATCCTGACCGGTCCGACAAAATTTTGGGTTCAGGCCTGTGTAAATCCTGACTTTTCGAGCCAAAAAAACAGGCCTTTATGGGGATTATCATTGGCCCTGCTGGCGGTGGACCGTGCAGGAAAAGACCTCGGAGACAGGCCACTTGAACATTCATGCCTCAAGCCATTACTAATTACATAATTAAATAATTTATAGGCCCAAGGTCAAGAAGGTCAACCCCCCCTTGACCTGACCCTTGACCCTCGGGTCAGGTCAAATAGTGACCTGACCTCCGCAACCTTGCAACCTATCAGTAGGAGGAAGCCGCGAGGTCGACAGCCAGCGGCGTTTTGATACTGCAAGCTAAGATTATCAACGCCGCGAAGATGCATCAGGAAAAACTGAAATTGCGCCAAAGACCCACATAGACCGCCAGAGCACCCCATAGACGTCAAAGTCGTCATAGCAGAGGACTGAGCCACATAGAAACCTGGGTGGGGTGTTGTCAGCCATATAGACACCCATAGTAGGTTAAAGTAGCCAAAGTCATATTCACTTATAGTGCTCAAAGTCGTCAAAGTAGGTCGAAGCACACACAGTAAAAATGCAAACGAATCATATATTGTGATGATAATATGTACTACAGGTATATAACCGTCTGTCCATCACCAGAACGAACGAAGGGAGTGTAGATTGCGTCAGATAAGAAGGGCGAGGAAGGAGGCGAAGGGGCTGGGAATGGATTTGTAAGGTTCCCCTTGGCAAATTCCGAGAGCATTGCTTACTAAAGACAAGAAGATTTGAGGGGAGTGCATTGAGCGTCGCCGTGTCTCTGGCTGAAAATGGAAGAGCCAGCTGAGAACTTGAAGAGAGGAATTTGATACGTCTGAGGGATGGGTCGCGAGGAGGGGGTAAAGCGGCGCCGGTTCAGGGTGGGTAAGGTTGATGGAGCGTTGATTCAAATGAGAAAGGCTGGGCCGTAATCCGCAGGGAGCGCGTCATTCCGCAATGAACGCCGAGATTGAAGAAATACTTGATGCTTTGAAGGAGCACTTGTAGTAAAGTCATAGCATTCGTAAAAGACCGGCCAATAGTTCTTGCAGTCACTGTGTCCGCGTCGAGGAATGTCGAGGCAAACCCAGTTGATGGGCAGGGTGGACGAACGTTTGGCAACCTGTGAAATATTTCCTGGATGTGCTGCACCACCCCTGTCGCCACGGTGATGAGCAGGGGCCGGCGGCGACACGGATACGTTGCCCCGTATAGCATCCGCCGCATGACTGCGTGGGCGGTACTGCGCGGTGGAGTGCGGGATGCCAGCGGAGAATAATGCGAGCGCCGGAGAACGAGCAGAAGCTTGACTGAATGGCTTGAGCCTGTCGTGTTGCCGCCGCTCAGCTTCGGCTAGCTCGGCTCGGCTTTTGATGGCTCCAAAGCCATCACCGCAAAAATCCGAGCGGAGCTATTTTTGACGGCTGGCTTACGTGGCTCGCGGCTGATCCACGGCTCCGCAACGGCTCAGCAAGCTTTTCACAAAGGTGCAATTTCAGCACTGTATATCGACCGCACAACATAGGAATAGCATACAGACACCCTTTCTAGGCTTTTAAGAATACTCACAGGCTCTCTTGACGCTGTCGACACTGGCGAGCCACGTTGCTCACTAAATCTTTATTAAATTTATTTTTAAATACATTTTCTCGTGGTGACGAAAACACCAAGAGGTGAGTGATCTCTGGATCTGTCAATTTGATGTCGGCATAAGCGAGATCAGTGATCTCCAACTGATCTCTTCCAACTCGCAGTATATTTGCAGGAAAACCGGGTCTGAGGCAACATGTGCAATGGTAACTGAGGGAAGTAACATTTGCTGACCCTCAGCAAGGTTATTCGCAGTTTTTCGTTTCTTTGTAAAGTCGTCCTAATAATAGAATTATCTAGTGCCTGGGTGTGTTGAATTTCTTGCTGAAAACACAGGAAGAAGGGTCATAGTAAGGTAGTAGGACTACTCTGAAAACATTCTACGCACTGGCAGTCACAGCGGGCGCGAAAACATCGTAGAAAGGACGATTTGCTTGAGGTGATGGTTGATGGCAACTGATGATCATTGCCTTTTCTGGGGGGGGTAGGTCGTGGGATATATTGGGTGATCCAGAGATCGCTCACCTCTATGAATGACAGCGCAGACGTGAAATATGTATATGAAGGTGAAGGGCATTGGTGGACTGCAAATGTGTATTTAAACAGCATTTGTACCCCTTGGGCAACGGGTGCGCAGGCTGAGCAAAATTGTGGTCGAGCTGCGGCTGAGCCGGGCTCAATAACTGGCTCAGCTCAGCTTAAAATAGCTCAGCTCAGTCGGCTAGCCGAAGCCGAGCCGAGCCGCGGCAACGCAGTGAGGATAATGGAATATTGATTGATTGATTGAGAAGTCACCTGCTTTTTCACGTGAATTATCACGGGACCTGCGGTCCCGTAGTGTCTTTTATTATAGACAAGCTTTAGCTCCCTGCCTCCGGCACGGCCGACTCGCTGCGCTCGCCGGCCTCCCTCCGTTCGGTCACACAGCTTGTTGGGGCTGGCTGCCCCAAACCCCGCTACGCTCGCTCCGCTCGCGACGTCTCGTGTGGTCCCGTGGTTTGGTGTCAAAGTCACATGAAAAAGCATGTGATCCATCAATTATGATGGCCCGGTGCTGTTTTCAAGTTTAGGATATAGATTTTGCGAGGCGCCGAATCTTAGCGTATAAATCACACCGTCGGTCTTCAATCGGCACCGGCCAAACCGTCAAGTTTTTGATTACAGCTAGATCGGTCACTTGAAGACAGTCCTTCACACGAGAGATCGGTCACCGGTCTAGATTACAGCTGTTTTACGGTTTTTGTTGGAAAATTCTATTTGGCACCCCCGGGTGCCGGAATACCCCGGGTGCTAAATAACATTTTTCTATTTGGCACCTCCGATTCCGGCCACGTGCCAGCTATGCCGACTTGATGCCGACGAGTGGCCGTCAAGTCCGTCACTGAAAAGGAGCATATAAAGCTCTCATAATTTTCCTTGGATGCTTAGCGACTGTTTTACACAAAAATCTGGGGGTATGTCACACCTTCCATAAAGGGAAGATCAAAGTTGTCGACTTTGCGTGTCCGGCACTGTATAGGGCACAGGTCCGACTCTCACGGATCTGGCTAATATAAGTGTTTACTGGATAGCAAAGGCCCTCAATTTCCGGCCCCAAAGTCCGGCGCTGGATGATCATCTGACGCGATTGAATCATCACCCCAAGAGACTCTCCCAAGGGCGGCTTCAGTCTCGTCGGTTTCCATGCTTTCGGACAAAACATAATAATAATGGGCCCAGTGCCTCACTTGGGGGACGAAATGCCGCAGGCAACAAGTATGAATTCCCACACGGATCGCATGGCAGTGTCAGCTTGACCAATCGCGTAAGTTACGAAGAATGACTCACATGAGCCACAGGGACCCTAGAACTTCGAAGCATGCAAAGTATGTAACCTATTATGTACTTAACCAAGTGACTTATTCCAGTCCCTGCCCCTCTCCCCCTCATGGCCTCCACTCCGGAGAACGTGAAACTGCTGCTTGGGCCTATATTTGCAGGAACAACCGTTTTTCAAAAGAAAGACCTCAACAACTCATATAAAGCCTATCATAGCTGAATACGAGATGCCGCTGCGTGACCTGATCGCTCGGTGATCGTTCCCAATCGGGTAACTTGCTTTCGTAGGCGGCGGCGGGTTGGTCGCGCTATATTGTCGTTCCAAAACCTTTGCTACCTCGGTAAGACGTGTAAATGTATTTGCATATTAGTCTGAGAGCTTCATGCAATTAATACGAGCCGAAATGAGGAGAATATACTGTGATTTTTGTGTATTTCCAGCTGTTAGCCTCAGTTTTCGACGGAATCGGTGTCCCGGGTACATTTAGTGGAGAAACAGTGAAGAGAACCCGCTGAATTCCTTTTTGGGATGTTCAACTTGGCTTCGACGCGAATTTACGCCAAATATGCAGTCTCTTTCAACATTCTGAGGATACAGAATCATCCAGTGGGCCTAGTGGATCCTCTTCAAAGAGTGGTGAGAGCAGGGTGTGCCAGAATAAAGCACATCGAATTTATTTTGCTGCGTAAGTGAATGTGGAGAGCGTAAGCACTTACGCTGGGTAAATTTACGGTAAAGATCGTAAATTTTGTAAATCGGCCCTCGGCTAACGGTCTAGGGCTTTCCTAACGCAGTAGATCAGGATTTACTTTCTCAACTTACTGCGTCAGTCCCCGCGTTTGCCATCGTTCAGACGCGTTTTGAGCGTGGCATATAATAGTATAAGCATGACATCATATTCTACGCTCTAAAAAACGCGTCTTATTGACGTGTACGACACGCAAATCAGCCAACTTACATCATCCCATCAAAACAATACTGAAGAGCAATATCGGACTTGCGCGTGTGCAGTCCCGCACTGACGTCGAGGGTCAGTCCTGGTGAATGTATATGAGCACTCTAGCCCATTTCCTGAGTACGGGAGCCCGTTTCCGACCCAAATAATTACTTTTTTGTGAAAACCTCGTGATTTGGAATGTGCTGCTTCCTCAGCTTCAGTAGGGAGTTGAGGGAACGTTCCTGATGTCAATATTGCATGATTAATGAATATAGAGTATAGTTTGACCCTATATACAGGAGTCCTACCTCTTAAAGAGCATGCACAAGTGGCAAACAAGCCACTGATTCCAACTGAGTCCAATTTTCTATCCCAAGAGCCATCAACTCAATCGAGAGTCGTTCCCCCCTGATACCTCTCTTAGTCTGAGCTAAATAATGAGTTGTTGGGTCCAGAAATATAGCTGTATTGTTCCTTGAGCTCAGCAATGCAACCCTGTATGTATATTGCCTTGTTTCTCACGAAAAAGGGCTTTAAAAACATTGTTTTTTTTCCCAGCAGGTAGCTTGTAAGACTCAATGGCCTCGTAAATCGAAATGATCCTCCAATTAGAGCACTCAACATGCAGGAGCGCGCGAGGGTGCAGCTTGTTTCCTAAACAGGCAACAGATTGACAGCTGATGGCATTTTGATGCCGATGCGGCGATTTACCGTGACGTGACATATTTACTGATCAAAACGTAAATATAAGCAGATAAAGAGACTTACTGCGGGAGACTGAGGGTAAGTCTTTTAGTTACCTGTGCTACTTGTATTTACTCATTTTGTAGTTACTGCGCCTTCCGCGCATTTCAGGTATTTAATACAGTCTTTCATCCCACTTACTGCGGGAAACTGAGGTTACTGCGCCTTCCGCGCATTTCAGATTCTGTTAGTGGAGGGAGCAATTAATAGGCTGATGCAACTGTCCATAAACATCAAAATTAGTAGGAGCAAGCTGTAAGAAGCAAAAGCGGCTTAGAACTCCACCTGAAAATGCCTAGAAAAATCCTCATTTTTCATTCTAAGGCCCCTTAATATGCCCTTGATATGAACCCTTAATAAGTCTTATTAAAAGCCTCTTAAGGGCTTAGCCTTCAGAGGAGCCCTTAATAAGGGCTTAAGGTGGAACACTGAAATTTCAGAATCATATTCTCCCAGCCAATCTGCGTCTATTATGTATTTGTTCATCAATTTATGTGATTTATGAGGCACGACAACTTTAGTAGCATAGGCGCTCGCCAACGCCTATTGATGGTGCTGAGCGCCTATTCTACGGTTCGACCGCCTATGTACTCCGCTTTTCGTATGCCTACTACGCCTTCCGGACGCCTGCCGCGTGATTTCCCACGGCATTTTGGCATCTGCGCGCCCTCGTGATGAAGCGTATCGCAAACCCGGCGTTTCCCGCAATGTCGTCTATCGAAGTCAAGTCCGTATTTCAACAAACCAATCAGGTCGTTCCGTTTATTGATTAAATTTATGACTTAGTACAGTCAAACTATGGTAAAACTCCACGAACTTACTTGTCTATCGAACGTACTGAACAATCCCGGGGCCTTAATTGTGCAATTATTCCGCCAATAGCTATCCCTGCGCAAAGGAAAAAAGAAATGAGAGGGAGGAAATAACTAGAGCGGTAGGTATGGTAAGAGGCATTTATTCCTTCATCCCGGTGTCTTTGTTCTTGAAATCGAAATCCGCAAGAGAACGAATGACAGAGCGGGAAATGGGAGACGTTGACCCAGCCGCAGGGCGAGGTATAGAACAGGATTATGAAAATATCAGAGAGAAATTGGGCAAATGATAAACACTGGTCCGCACCTTCAGAATCAAAACCTTCCCGCTCTCCCTCCATTCCTCCAATCGTCTGAACGAAGCCTTGGGGTGACTGCTGGAAGCCGGGGAACCGGGCGCAGACTCGCTGCTGCAGAGCCATTCAATGACGCCTAGCTTCTAAACACTGTGGTCGCATAACCCCCTGACTTTCCCATAGTTGGTTCACAAGGTTTCAATGGGAAATTCACCGGAAAACTCTGTGAATTCCACTATGGAGTTGTGAATTTCACGGAGATATTTTCACTGGGTCCAACTATGTGAGTGGGACATTCCATGGTGTTAATTCACATGGTTTGGGAATGATATCCACCTCATATTCCAATGAAAACTCTTTCACTGTGTTGGATTCCCTTCCAATACTCCCGAAAGTCACTTGAAAAATACGTGAAAACTGCATGAAAAATCTACTACGTACCCCTCGCTTTGACCAGTGTCAACATACAAGTATTAGTCTTATCTCTTTTGCACGGAAGTACTTACTGAACAAGTACAACAAGTCTTTACCAACGATTACTAAGTTACGGTATTCAAAGTATGTATATGTAAATTGACTATATTACTGTATTAGGAACACAACCAGTACTGGTGACCAGAACCATGTACCGTGTTCGAGGCAACTTGAACTCCATGAATTTCACGAGGTTTACGGGTGAATTTCCAAGAGTTGCCAGGAAGCAAGGAATGAACTTTCTGAGCAGTTTTCACACACATATGCATTCATTCGATTTTCGAGTGAAATTCACGCACTTCATATTGCGGACTCTAATTATGTGAATCGGGTACGTGAAGTCACAACCCCATGAATCTGAATTCACTAGATAAACCCGTGAATTGTGGAATTCATGGTCCGGCTATGGGAAATTCATGGGGTTCTGCGACCACAGTGCCCAGTGAGTTGCTTCCCCTCTCTACCTCTTTTTCATTCTCCGTAGTGTGTTTCCGAGCCACTTAAGCGTACGGTTGATCGCGACGGTTCGAGATTTTGAAGTTCAGAGTATTATTATACTAGTAAGTAAGTATGATAGCGGACCTAACTTCGTGACAAGTCGGTTACCCAATTTGGAAATCATTACCGTGACCTCACCTTTTACCTAGGTGAATTAAAAAATTGTGTAGAAAGCACTCTAAGAAGGCCAGCTACAGATCCCCCGGTGCAAAAGTTTGAAAAGTTGAAAAATTATTTTTGCTCCCCGGATTTCGCGCTTTTGGTCCGGACCGACCGGTAACCGGTGGCCCTGTGATCCCATCAACGCATCAAATAGCCGCCGAGCAGAAGAAAAAAAGCAAACCACAACCTTGAACTAAATGGTTCACAGTATCGGGGGAGTCTAATACCATCACAGAGCAATCTGGTGCTGTTTGGAGGGCAAATTGCAAATTTTTCAGCGCAAAATCGCAAGTTAGGTACACACAATTTTGGAAATTTCCGCAAAAATTTCGCGCTTTTCTTACCCTAGGTTAGGGTTACTCCGTTTTCTCTGAAATGAAAATTTTACTTATAAATCTCAAATCTTGAAGAATTTCAACCAAAATTACGGCTTGACATGAAGTTCTGTCCGCTATCATACTGTACTATTCCGACCGGTTGTTCACGTAACGGGTAACGGCTGGCCGTGAACTGAACAATTTTGGTCTCCGTAACACATAAGATAGAGAGCGTGGGATCCCCGCACCCTTATGTCAGCATCACACTGTGACATTGTCACGCTCGACGTCGAGGGCTTATAGCACGATGCTAAGGTCCAGATTGGGAATTTTGCCCAATACAAGTCTTAGATAGAGGTTCAATGAAGGGTTCCTATTGGGCAGAGTTGCCAAAATGTCCCCTGGTCTCTTGCTATATGACCCACAAAAAAATTCAGACCACTTTTTTTCTGAGTGTTTCTATGTGGTTTTCTCACCAAATGGGACACTTTTCAAAAATTTCGGAGGAAAATTTGGCCAGCACAGTCACAGGATACTCATCTCGGCACGCTTCGGCAGCTCGCTTAACCTGTCAAACCTTTGCGGCCCAATGAGTGACAGAACCTCCTTGCAGTGTGGAAGGTGCTTTTCAAAGCAAAAACCAAGATTTCAGAGCCAAAACAGCGAGAAGTCTTCTAAGCCTGTAGGTCAGCCCTTCCGCAGGCCGGAAAGAGCACGAATTTTTTTGTGCGACTGGGGATTTGGCCGTGGGAACGATTAATAAGCGTTACATAACGTGCTTAAGTAAGGTGCGGGGATCCCACGCTCTCTATCTTAACAGCCGCTTTTTCGGCCCAAAAAGGCAAGAAAATGTCGAAACAAATGCCGGAGCACCATATATGGTAATTTTTGCTTGATTGCCGGCCGGTGAACAATGTTTCCAGTCAACAATTAGGCTAACGCGTAACGGACACAAGGCAAAAGGGGAAAACGTCGGCAATCACTCACGCACGTGAAGTGATGGGTGGGCCAGATCCAGAGTCGCCTCAGGCTCTTGCATTCAACCTCGGCAAGCTCTGATTTACGACACCCATCATACGCTCCAACACAGCCCCATCACCATTTGGTGAGAAAAGGGCCACTCCCGAACAAGCAGCACAGGACACGCATTCTTTACCCTCCCACGAATATGCACATTAGCCAACTCCTATGCTCGCCCTTACCGTCTGAAGGCTCATCGAACAAAAGATTACATATTTTCTCCGCCCCGAAATATCACACTGTATGTTCTCCTTCAACCCCTCAAACACATGAACTAAATATAATTTTGCGCCTAGTCGCAAAGCTGCTCGATACCGAGCAAATCCGGAGTCATTAGTACGCAGTGCGCTTTCTTTCCGCTTGGTCACTTACCTATCTGAGTGAATAGACAGATGTAGCAACTGTAGACAGCGTGGCCATAATCGCAAGACGTGTCCCAAACCAACGGCCCCCAAGCCACCCTCTCCTCCTACTCGACCTAGAGCCCGAAGTTGTTGTGGCCGCTGTGGTCTGCAGGGGCACAATCGCAATTCATGCCCTTACACTCCAGTCAAGTAGATTTAACAATTTACAGCAGTTTGCAGATGTAATGACACCATCGCATCACATGAGAAGAAAGCACAAAAAACACGTCTTCTTCTCTCCTCTCGTTTCGACGACAAATAGCATGATTTTGGTATCGGAGTACTCGCCGTAATCCAGGCTTCAAAACAACTATCTTTTATTGCCGAAATCCTGACTTCATTTTGGCCGACATCCACCTTGCTCGTCATCGTCATCGCCGTCTTGGACGCAATTCTGGAGAGAATGCCTCGTGTGTAGGCGCGTTAGGAAGGCAGTTCTAGTCGCTTTCAATCTATATGCATTTGTAGCGCGGATTCCGGTTAGATAACTTATTGTTCTCGTGTCTCTTCTCTACTTCCACCGTGATCACAGTTTTGTTCTCTGGTTTTGTAACTTTTGTTCCTTCTCAGGCGCGCGTAACAATTCTCTGCCATGCGGTGTATAGCACCAGTGGTGTGCGTCCTCAAAAGGAAAGGACACTAATTTTTTGCCAAATTTCGCTGTGGCGTATTCTATTTTTTTTCTCGTTTGCCACTGGAGTCTGCGTGGCTTACTTACTATTACAGTCGAAGCTGTCATAACCCATAGCTCCCATAACCCATAATCTCCCATAACCCATACATTTTTGGGGGTTTTTGACCGGTTTTTGGCTGGGATAACCCATAAATCTGTCATATCCCATAGCTTTTTGGCTCTACCGAGGGCTATGGGTTATGACAGCGTCGACTGTAGCCACTTTGTACCACACATACAATACTAAGCATGCAAGATGACTATTTTCTGGAGATCTCAAGACTCATTCTGTGTGCATAACGCTGCTATGCACATGGAGTAAGATCAAATGGTCCCAAACAAATTATTCTGATAAGTTGTTATATACACCCGGCAGCCACAATTTAAACTTGCACATATGCCAAGAGCGACCAAAAATGCCTTCCAAGTGCGCCTACACATGGGCGATACAGATGAGTAAATGTCGACGGGAGGGGGGAGTGGAAAGGCCGGCGAGCGACGAGGTTGTGAGACATTGGTGGAGGGCGTGGGACTACGAAACTTTTAGCAGAGAGCAGTTGGTTTTGAGGTGCGGGAGTCTGGTGGTACGAGATTGGTGTGTTGCCGAGAAAGGGGTAGAATGTAGTGGGCTGCACAGGCAATTGGGATGTGGATGGGGGCGGGGCGGTTTCTTGAGAGGTAGAAGCGGTGGTAGGAGAGGGAATAGCGGCGCGACGACCGCGTGGTGAAAACACTGTCTGAGCCTGGGAAGACAGTGTGCCGTTTTGTGACAGCTGTCGCACAAATTCACTTTCTTCATCTCCGTTCAAACTGATTTGGGTTGGATATACTCGAAACACTGGGCAGAAGACCCAACATACGTGGGGGAACATCGCTGGTCAGTGCCCTTATCAGGTGAACCAACATGGGCATGTCTGGAACAACTTGTACAATATCTTCAATTCCTGTGTGCCTCAGTTGGTTGTATGTACTCATACTTTTAAATTTCACAGCATTCCCAAGGTCAGCAGCATGATATCACCTCCCACCATCATGTCCACCAAATCCAAAGAAAAGTCAAAGTTCCTAGCCGCCATCTCCACCGACCCTGGACCTCGCCCAGCCACTCGCAAGCAGACAAGGACTGCCCAGACCGCCACTATCACCACGGAAGACCCCGCCACCGTCGCTGCCACGTCATCATCTGTTACAGTTACCGTTCCCGCTACCTCGCCGATTCTCCCTCCCTCCCCAAGCTCTCCAGTCAACCAATCCATTGCATCGACAAAGCCAGCTCCTACAGTGCGTGCTGAAAGGTCGACCCAATCGAAGCAGTTACAAGTGGAGGCTTCGCGAGCTAAGAAGGAGTTCTTGTCGACTTCCCGGGACCGTATTGATGACGCAGATTCTTTCGACGCATTGGCAGAGGTCTTTGGCGATATCTTGAAATGGCTCCAGACCTCTAGCGCTATCACTCAAGAGTTCTGGAAGATCCTCAGCGCGATACAGCAACGACTCGCCAACCACGTGACCATTGTGCGCGAGTCGGAATCCACCTCCTCCTTTAGCGCTCTCCTCCTCCAGGCAGTTACGCCATCCCTCAAGGAGCTCTCCGCGAAATCCGAGGCTCAGAACAAAGCCATTGCATCGCTCTCGAAGGAAGTCGCTTCGTTCAAAGCAGAGAAAGCTCTTTCGTACGCCGCGGTGGCCGCTGCTGCCGTGAAGCCCGCCACTCCCCCTGTTCCCAAACCAAAGCCACCTCCGCTACCCGCGCCAAGCGATGAGCGTATTCTCGTTCGCTTTGATGGTGACGTCCCACCCCTCTTCAATGCGCCTTACCCGGAGATCATCGCCACTGTCAATAAACACCTCGCTTCCTTGTCCCTCCCTAGCCTACTCTTCGCGAAGAAGCAAAGCAGCACCAGCATCTTTCTTGTACCTGGATCTGTGTCGGCTACTGACGTACTCAGCAAGGAGTGGTCTCGCTGGGGTCCTGCGATCTTGCCTGGCGGCCGCGTTGCGCCGGTAGCATTACATGGCCACCTTCAGGTGAACGGAGTGCCGTTTGATGAGGTTGCAGACATGGGAGAGTTGAAGCGCGAGTTTGAGATCCGGAATCCAGATTTGGGCCCAGTCACCGGTCTCCCAACTTGGGTCAATCGCCCGCCTTCCGAATCGCAGACAGCCGCCATCGTGGCCAGCGGGCGTAAGCCAAAACGTGCCGGTTCTGTATATTTCCTTCTCCAGTCACGCGAAAAGGTCGATCTTGCGCTCTCACGCGGCTGCATCATCCTGTGTTCCACTAGTCCCACTGTCGCTCGTGGCTTCCCGCATCTTCGCATCTCCCAGTGCTGGGGATGTCACAAATACGGACACACCAAGGCTCGATGCAACGTCAAGAAGCCATCTTGCGGCATATGTGCGAAGCCCTCGGCGGACCATCCTCACGGCGACACCTCCCAATGTTCTGGCCCTGTGGAATGCCTCAATTGCGGTGGAAAGCACCGCGCGGATTCGTATACCTGCCCGCGTCGGAAAGAGTTGGCGGTAACTCTGGCGGAGCGCATGAAGGACCTTCACCAGGCTTTAGATAAGTCGTCGGTCCACCCTCTCCCGTACATACAATCCCCTCGTTAATCCTCTCCGCTCTCTTTTATTCTTCTGTATTCTTCATCCTTGATTCATACCCACCCTATGTCTCCCTCTTCCCCTTCCTTCCCGTTCCATCTCAAATATTTGATACTGTTACTCCTCAAACTTTCATTCCCTTGCGCGATACTTAACCTTCTTTTCCTCTCTCGTTATAGTCTATGTTACCGTTTCCAAACTACCTACTATATGAAATCCCCGCCGACCCTTACCGTACTGCTGCATAGCTCTTCCGTAGCCAGGTACAGCATATATTAGAACTTCAAATCAAATCAAATCAAATCATGCGGCTAACGAGATTCGTAGGCCACGTGGTCGCCGGTTCGATTCCCAGCGAAAGCCTCAATGATTATCCGACATTATTTTGCTTCGTGCCATCTAATTTTCCTCATGTTTCCCTTTGAAATTCCTGACAAACCGTCATGGAAAAACGTCAGGAAGAGGCCCAAACTTGTTAGGAATTTCATGGCCCCCCAATCCTAACGTTTCGTCATGAATTCATGATGAACCAACATGAATTTCAAACTACTGCAGACATGTTCGGTTTTGACATGCTTGTTCATGGGGTGAGAGGTACCAATCTCAACGCTGCGCGGGACGAGGAGCATATGTCGGATGCTGAGTTAGAGGTTTACGGTGTAGACTGGGAAGGCTTTCAAGACGATGTTCTCCTTGACTCTCGTCAAGAGAACAATGCTGTTAACGAGGGCTCCTCATCTTGGATAGGCCGTGTTGGGCCACCACCTGCGGAGCAGCTAAACGAGGTCCTCGTTGAGCCACCTACCGGGCCATTCTCACCTGAGGAGATGGACGATTTGGCAGCTTCACTCGGCCATCTAGCAGATGCAGTGGACGACAACGAGGTTGCGAACCTTTGGACGGAAGCTCTCATCTTGGCCAGGCAGATGCATCCCGAATTGTTTTGATGTTTTTGGTATCAAATGTAAAATATTTCGATAGCAATACATGCACACTGCGACTCGACTCCGATTTATTTCCTCGAATTCGACCCGTGCATGGTATTGTGCTGATCATAAATAAGTCATGCGAGGACAATGACATCTAGCTTCCTGCCTACTTTCCTTACTCACGGAAGATTCAAATATTTAGAGTCTGTAGAATACCATACACGCATGTACATGCGTTGCCGCCCAAAAGATTCAAAACATATCAATTTCCGACAATTCTGATTGGAGGAATAGGCATCAACCACGACGCTGTTGCAAATCCGTCATCATTCTCCCATATCGGGACCCTCCCGACAGCATTGGCACCCCATACTGAACCTATGAATGCCCCAGTACCCACTTCCGTCTTAGATTGTATGCCGACAGTTGTGAAAGTTGAGAGTTGCGAGTTGTGAGTTCGACGTTCCGATTACCGCTTTAGGACAGAACATGTGATCAACTCCTCGTGGAAGTTGCAAACGGTGCAAAACTTCGACCAGAAACTATCAATTGTCAGCAAACTACGTAGTTCGACTTGCAAGTATACTCAAACTTAAGACTTCGTTCAGGAAGTGCGATTAATTGACGAAAAAAGATCTCATAGTTCTGGGGCTGCCGCCGACTAGGTGAACTTCTCATTCGCAGCCGTGCAAAATTTTCCACACTCCATGATACTTGTCGAGACACCCGTGTCTCATCATCGACCATCAACGGACGCGCTGTTCGTGGCATCCACCTCGTCTGGACAAAGACTACTCAGACCCTCGGCACTGAGTGCATTCTCACCGCTGTCGGGGGTATTGATGTGGATCTTTGTCCAGTATGGGCTTGGGACAACCACCTTCGTATCAATCACTCACCTCCGCCTTCCACTCCTCTTTTTGCGTATCGCTCTCCGTTCGGCTGGCGTGACCTGACGAAAGACGAATTCCTCAAATCTTCCTTTGCCGCCTTTCGGGATGCTGCTTTGGATGAAGTTTTCGGCCACAGCTATCGGATTGGCGGAACCCTCGAGCTGCTTTCAGCGGGTGTTGCTCCTGAGATAGTCATGAAGCTCGGGGGCTGGACATCTCTCTGCTTTCTCATCTATTGGCGCCGCTTACAGCGGATTCTTCCTCTTGCGATCACTCGAGCTTGGGACCAACGCATCACAGAATTTGCGCGCGCCCGCGGTCATCCTACGGACCTCGACTGTCTTGCTATCGATGAATGATCGTATATTTTTTTTCTTCACCTCGTACTTCTTACATCCGTGTATGTCTTTCTATCCGTGAATTGAATTCTCTTTTCCTCCTCTTCGCTCTTGTGTGGGGGCCTCGGGCCCGCTTTCTTTCGCCCTCGCGCGAGCCTGCGGCTCTTGGAGCTCCGCTCCGTGCGGTGGCTGCGGGTTTCCTTCATCCAGACCCTCGGTCGCTAAGGCTAGTCTCATTAGTGTCGGTACACGAAGGAAGCCGGGCTCTGAGATGGACGCAAAAAGGTGGCGAAAAGCCCTGATCCGTTACGCGTATCTACCGGAAGTAGACTACGATGTACATGTTTGACCACAGGCTCTGAAGCCGAGCAGACCGTAACTGCTGCACATACCCACAATTGGTGCGTTCGATGACAAGATTTCGGGCGTTCTTAGGCGCAAGATTCATCCCAACTGGCGCAGGAACTTCTGGTGGGGTCGTCATATAGGCGGCGAAGTCAAAAGTGGCTGGAAGAGGAAGTGGAAGGCCGCAAAGAGATGTGGTGGTCATACTGAACACAGAGAAGATATGAAAAGCTGAGATGAGGGCGAGAAAGACGCGTAGAAGAGCCTTGAGAGCAGACGCGTCGATGAGCGGAGGTGATCAGGAGATCAGTGGCTATGTCGGCAGGCACGGCACTATCCGCGGTGCTCTTGTCTAGCTTGCCGTACACTCAGCCAGGCTCGCAAGCTCGCCTTTGACTGAGCTCCCAACGTGAAAAATCGGTCGAGGGCTTTATTTCGCCGGAAATAGCCTCAGATTGCCGAGGGTTTTACTCGCCGAGGGCATCGGCTTTAATGGGGAAGCTTGCTTCCCCATTCATCAGTATAGGGCTCCAGAATGCAGATGCTTACAAATCTCCGTCCAGGTGGTTTGTAAGCATTTCCTGGAGTTCTGACTCCGTGGCCTCGGACTTCGGAAACGGCCGACGGTCATGCAACTGTCAGTGTCCCGTGACCTCGGTATTCGCGCCGAAACAAAATTGCCTCTTTGACTCCTCTTTGCTTGCTCTTTGCCGCTTCAACCTTGCTTCAACCTGGATGTATGGACATGCCCTACCTATAGTATGTGTAGTTGCTCAATGGATGTGCTCTCTCTTTCCTTTCCCTCCTCCATGACATGTATTTTGGTATTTCTTACACTTCTAGCCATTTGCTGCTTGCAGCTTATTTTTTTTCTTGGTTAGCATTAGCACTCAAGATAAACTTCATCCTCCACATTATCTTATGTTACTGCATGTATGAGCCAAATCAACCAGCCAATGCTTTCTCTCAAGCAAAATAAAATTAAATAGGTCTATGTCTCCAAATACTCCACAGCGCATATGAAATGCAGCTCAGCAGCAAGAGCATGTCAATCGCATTCTGGATAGCCCTGTACACCGGAGATCTCCTTTACACTGAATTTTGTTCAGGTTAACTGGAATGGCCAGCAACTTCAACTTACACCTCGCACCGCTTGCCGAATTGCTGAGATGCAGAACACTGGGAATGCTGGTACTTTAGCAGGACAGAAGGAAGACCAGGATATTCAAAATCCACCTCCGTCACCAACACGTAGAACTCAAGGTCCAGCCAGATCCACCTCCAGTGCAGCAGAATCCTGTACAGCCAGTGCAAAATAAGTATAGTAGAGTACAAAGACAGGGAAATGCTCAAGGTTGAAGAAGACCAGTTGCTAGAGAGTCACATCCTGAGAATCCTGACCTGCTATATTGCACAAGTGGCAGCCATCACACACCTTCTGCTGACTTTGAGGGAAGGGAGAAAACATTGTACGGAACAGCATTTCGATCACCTTTCCTGTTGCAAAGATTGCAGAAGCCAAATAAAACCACAGTGTGTCAGATGCTCAGAATGGAGAGAGGCTTTGGGTTTAAAACTCAATACTTATGGATTCAATATACAGGATATTCTTTCTGAATTTCAATTTCTTGAGCCCGTGGGGAATACGAATATTCGCTATAGATTCCCGGCGACGGGATCAATCACCCTTTTCAGCAGTTGCATGAGTACTTAGAATAGATCAGCGAGTGTACTTGCTCTGTACTATGTAGTATGTAATTCAGTAAATTGCATGTACGGACTGAAGCTATGATCTGAACGACTATCTTCAGATTTCATCTCCTCCACACAAGAGAGGGTGAAACGAGCCTAGACTGAAGCAAGCTTCCCCTCCTATGTGGACCATTGTCCACTCGGCTTTAATCCAACCGGGGGCAACCCCGCCATTCCAAGGGTGATGGCAAATCGGTCGCCAGACCGATTAAAGCCGATGCCCTCGGCGAGTAAAACCCTCGGCAATCTGAGGCTATTTCCGGCGAAATAAAGCCCTCGAAATTAGGCCTGGGTTAGAAATGATTTGGGGTCCGTAAACTTTGTAAATTACCAGGGGGTCGGAGGCCCCATAAATTACAGTGTAATTAACCGTAATTTACAGCGCCGCAGGCCCGAAATTTTTTACATTCTTTACTGTAGAAAACACCATGTAAAGTTTGTAAAAAATGTATTTTTTGGTAAGATTTGCCAGATTTTGGTGGGTGGGCTCCGCTGGCCGCCCGCAAGATTGAATGGTTGGTGCGCAGTGCTTCTCAGGAAGGTTTCATAATCCTGGGCATGGTTTTAACCAAGTGCTGAGTTGGAAAGGTGAGCGAGTATTGAGCGAGTACGTCAAGGGCTGACACATGATCGGACATCAGATGGCGGTGATCAACTCACATAGGGCCGAAAATGCTCGTTCGCATTTCTTAGGAAAAAATTGGTTTGAATGCTTTGTAAATGCTCTGAAACATGGCATGGCCCTGTAGGCCAGCTCTTCCAGGCAAAAATTACCATTCTTTACGCTCAAATCTGAAGGTCCCCTGTAAAGAATGTAATTTACATGGAAATTTTTGTACTGTAAACTACACAATCATTTCTAACCCGGCACTACTCGAAATGACCGATTTTTCCATCCACCCTCGACGAACATCACGTGCATCGGTGTGACAACTTCCTTTTTCGGTCAAACAAGTCGAACCTCCGCTTCGCTCCGGCCGCGGGTTAAGCCCTGGTTTGCTCAGATGCAACTCAGATGAGCGGACAGAGGAAACGGTCGGATCTGACAGAATGATTAGTCCTGCTCAATCAATGCGCGCCGCATGCATGCTTTCAAGGAGTAACCTTCATGGGCTTCGCACACAGTGGCGTCGGAGCAGATGGGAGCTTTGAACAGAGAGGAATTGCTTGCAAGGAACTAAGGCTCCAACCATTTCCGTTTGTAAACGTTTATACACGGTTATAACCGTTTTCGTTTCCGTTTTATTTGCCAGGGTGCGGAAACAGTTTACAGTGGCTGCAGAAAACAATGCAACAAGGCATTTCGAGTCATTGACGTGGTCTCTAGGCTCAAACAAAGTGCAGGACATGAAATCTGAGTGAAAGGAAAATTTTTGAGCGAACGACCCAATTACCATATATGGTAATCGAGCCACAGTGAATTTTTCATGTGTTTTTTTTACACCGCACTTTTCAGCGGTGAAGCCTACAGGAAAATAAGCATCATAGGATGAAAGTGCTCTTAAAGACGATCTCAGTCATACCTGACTTTACCTAGTTTGCTGCCGATTTGAGCCCGTAATAGTTGCTGTAAGATGGCCATTTTGGCCTAAAAATGCCAGATTTATTCAAAAAATGACCAAAATGACCATCTTTAAGCAGCCATTGCGGGTCCAGAATTGTAGGAATCTAGGTAAAGTAACATATGACTGAGGTCGTATTTGCGAGTACTTTCGACCTATGAAGACCGTTTTTCGGTGGGGTGTAGCACTGAAAAGTGCCCTGTTAATAAATCCCTTAAAAAATTCATTACACTCGAATTACTATATATGGTCATGGTAAGTTGCCTAAAAAAGTCATTTCACCCGTATTCCATGTCCAGAACTTTGTTTGCTTCAAAAGACACACTGAATGCCCCAGAACCGCTTGGTGCAGTTTTAATGGCGGCCACTGTAGAGTACATGCTGGGGGTAATTAGCGGTGTTCCACCGCAGTAAATGAGGTCAGAAAAAGGTAATCTCACTGAGTTTATATCACAGCACCCTTAACAATGCCCCCAGAATTTGAATGCTTTCTCTGTGATACCTGACCTTGCGGGTGTCAGCCGTTTACGTTGTGGTAGTGGTTCCAAACAAGGAAATACCCCGCTTGGTCATAAATGTGCTGGTACGTCCCAGATTCTGCATCAGAGAATCATTCAGAATGTTCAAATAGACACATACGGCAGAACATACGTTGAAAATGATCGATTCGAGCCATTAGCGATACACCTTGAGGGTATCAAAATTTCTGGGCCCCGAAAACAGTTTATAAACGGTTTTAAACCATTTCCGTTTTGTTTGCCGGATTCCACAAACGAAAACTAAATGGTTGGAGCCTTACAAGGAACATCCATCTATATCTATATAATCTATATAAGAACCAAAGACTTCGTGTCTGGGTGGGACAAGACAAGACAAACGAAAGGAACATTCGTATTGGCTGACCGCTAACAAAATGCCGTGAACCGCCCCACTGGTGCGTCATTTTGTCGAGATGTTGAGTTCGTGCCCGCGTGCTCCACCCTAGACTCGTCACCAGTCTGCTACGCAAGGCCGACAAATGTGGCGAGCACGTCGGGCGTAGCAGACTGGTAACTCTCGGGACATGCCAAAGGGCTGTCGCGGAGTTTCAAAAATTTGAGTGGTGCCGGCTATTCGGCGAGTGATGCGACCGCGTCAAAACTGTGTGACATTCTGTGACTCAGCCATTTCTCGACCGTCAATTCCTTTACCTATTGCGTCGAAAACACTGAATTAAATAGCTAGATATATAGCAATGTTGTATAAGAGTGTATTGTAGTACTTTTTGAAGCTTAAATATATATTTAGAGGGGGAAAAGGAACAGATTGATGGGGCCCACTCAAATTTTTGAAACTCCGCGACAGCCCTTTGGCATGTCCCGAGAGTTACCAGTCTGCTACGCCCGACGTGCTCGCCACATTTGTCGGCCTTGCGTAGCAGACTGGTGACGAGTCTAGCTCCACCCGTCTCTCTGCACGATGTCGATTCACTCGATGCTCAACCATGCCCGCCACAACGAGCCGTCTTCGCCCACTGCTGCCCAAGACGCCCTCTATGACTCAGCCGGAGCCCTTTTTGCTTAGCAGAACAATGGAGCGCGAGGGGAATCTCGGCGAGCTGAGTGCAGTCAGTGCTAGTCAGTGGTGCACCTGTGGAGATCAGAGCGAATCCTGTTTCAAGGAAGAGTCGGAATCAGGTCAGCAATTCAACAAAATGTCGTACCGGACCCGTTCAAAAGTAATTTTTCCTTAGTCCGAGTCTGAACGGCGTTCGGCGGGCCAAAAGAGACGAAGGAAGAGAGAAGCAAAGGAAAAAGAGAACGATGGTCGTTTGGTACGCGAGACTTGCGATCTGAGGAATTCACACTGATCTGAGGGGCACAGTCAGGCATTGTAAGGCCTGTAAACTTGCCACGATCATTGGCTCAACGAGCACGTCGGCAACGAGAGCTCGCTGGTGAAATTGAGGATCTATTGGACATCGAGGGATATAAAGGTTGTCATAGGTCTCGAGCGCAAACGCTACGGCGGAAAGTTGAACAAGGGGAACAAAGGTTAATGAATGCGGTTCGCGTCCACCCAATTGGAGCTGTATTGTCTAGCTTACTGTTTTGTTCGTCACAGATCCGACTCAGTCCTTAGATCAAGCCCTCGACCACGAATACGATGTCAATCAGCCTCGCCGCAATGACCGATATCGGGAAAGTTACCGAAGTAGGATGCTTTGGTATGAGGATGAGGTTCGGCGAGGCGTTTATGCTGAGGAACAACGACGGGAGATGATGCTTGGATGGCAACAAATTTCCCCAGGCATTTCAACATCGTAAACGGCAGAAGATGAGATTTTTGCATTGTATTTACTATATGTAAGAAACCAAGCCATTTGAGATGGAGTGAGCTCGCACACAGGGTGTGATGCGAGTCGTTTCGGCGGCTTCTTGGGAGAGAGGGAAGAGGGTGACCTGTGTTCTTGAGGCACAGAGGTCGGGAGTTGTGGGACGAGCGCGTTGTGAGCGCTCGCCATCGTTGTATCCCAGCGACGAGGGACCGTGTTACTCTCGATCGGAGCCCCTGCAACACCGGGGCCGTGGAGTAGTTAGACGCATACTCGGTCCAACCGAGAGCTGTGGTTCGCAGCATAAGTATCTTAGTCTTCACACATCGTAGTAGATTGCAAAGTAAAGATTAGATTATGTAATGATGACAAGCGGAATATAAGGTATCAAACGTGTAAGTAAGTAATATAATAATATATGCCCGTCACAGTGCCCCCCACACGGTTGGTGCCTGCTATGAAGCAGAAATTGAATATGCTCATCCCAGGATAGCATCACAATGGCCCCCCAAATTCTGCATCCCTAGGATGCAGAGATTCCCATCAAGGAGGAAAAAAAAAGTTGGCCAGCTTTATTGGAGAATGCGGCAGTGATGCTCTGCATTATTGGCATCTGGGAGATAGTCCAGATGCCTATCTTCAGCTGGCAGCCAGGGCGGACTAGCAGAGCTACAGAAGGATGATGTTCCTTCGTAAACTCTGCACTGCACCTGCAGTGTGTGTTCCACAGAGATCCTCAGGCCAGCCTCTATTGCTCTCGTCTGGCAAGAGATCTGAGCTAGGGTGCATCCCGCACGCTAGGCTCTGCTAACGCTCTGCCAGCTATGAGTCACAGACTCAGGGGATGCACGCTGGGAGGGGACTAGCAGAGCTATAGCCTCCAAGCATAGACTCTGTTAGACTCTGTACTGCATCCGCAGTATCACCCTAAGAGCGCTCCAGGGCTTCCCTCCAGGCAGCAGCCTGTAGCTAGTTAGGCCAGCCTGTATTACTCCTGTCTGGCCTGCGGGGTATGTTGAGTGCATCCCTGGCGCTATAGAGCTAACGCTCCAGCAGCCTCTGAGTCTACGCTATGCATAGACTCTAGGATATGCACTCCGTATACACCCCCTACAGCCCCCCACTTTTTCTTCGTGTAGTCCATGCGAAGATGGCTGAGCAGGATCTGCACGACGAAAAATTATCACTCCCAGTTTGCAGGTTTCCTCAGCTATGGCGCCGGCCGGCTGCAGCTGTGAAAAAGCGACAGTGTATCTGTTGGTTGTTGTCCTCACCTCCCTTATCCGCAGTTGGTGGTCTGGAACACTCAGCAAGGTAATCCCGCCCTTGCGGCTGTTTGAATATAAACCCAGATCAGCCAATTTGAATTTCCTTCTGAACTTGAAAATCATCGGTGCAGATTTTTTCACCAGTTGCTAATAAGCTCTAATGATTTTTAACCTATTGTAACTGCTACATGTTGACTCGACTCCCAATTCTAGGTAAGGTAATTCTATATGGTGATTCTGAGGACGCCGCACGCACCTACCCGAACGATGTTGATCTTCAGGAAACTCGGGGATGTTGCAATCCTCTGAATCGGCACGTCGGCTGCAGCATTACCCGGGAGTGTCGTAGGTCATACTAGGTGGCTAACTTGCGCCACACTGGGTTGACTGTGTCGCAGCTCGCGCGGGGCACCGCCACGAGTGTGAGTTCGACAGTGTCGCAAGTTAGTCTCTCCTAGACAGACGCTCTATGTATACCAGCTCGGTGCCCTCGCTACATAGAGTCGCAAGTGGGGGATCCCTTACTTATCTCATGCGGTAGCGGAGGTATGGCAAGTCCGGGGTCGCCGCCCGTCTTCTCTCTCTAGCATATCACCTCTGTGGTCGTCGTCGTCGCAAGTGGGGGATCCCCAGCTGATGTAAGTGACAACTTTGGCCAATTTTGGGACAGTTGGCCGCAGAATGTGCCGAGATCAGATTTCCTTATCTCGCGTCTGATGCGGCAGCCGGAGACCGATACGGTGAGAAACACGTCAATTTCCCCTTGCATTCGATACGTGCAGCGAGCGGTAGTGCGGCGCCGAGGGCACGCAATCCAGCAAAAAAAAAAAAAAAAACACGCGGGGTTTGGGGCGGAGCCCCGACAAGCTGTGCACCAGCCGTAGGGAGGGACGCGAGGGCAGCGAGCCGGCCCTGCCGAAGGCGGGGTTATGGGGTTTTTATTAAATTTAATTTTAAATTAAAATTTTATGGGTTATGGCAGGTAAATATCACGTGATCTGGGCACTTTGACGCTGTAAACGAGATTTGGCCCCCCAAATTATGGGTTATCGGGTATGACAGGTATGGGTTATGACAGTGACGACTGTACCTCTCCTTCTCCTGCCCCCACTTCACTGTCGCATTCCTTCCAGCCACTTGCCGACGTCGTTTTGTTTCTGGCACCACACATTTTTCCCCATTACCGAAAAAGTTGAAAAAACCGGGAAAATAGGCTTTAAAATTCGATTTTTCGCCCACACACCTCGTTGAGCCCCCAAAACAAATATTTCTGCCGCTTTTCCCGAAGTTTCTTATGTTAGTGTGTCATCTTGGTCTCTGACTGGCTCAAACAACCGCGAATTCCAGCCATTTCAGTCTTTTTAGAGCAAAATCTTGCAAAATCAGCCGCATTCATCCGGGAGTTGCAATTCTGGGGTTGCAAATTGTTCAAATTTCTCTGAAAAGAGGTGAGCAAACCCGACCCAGTTTCGGCACCATTGACGAATATTTCGAGGTGTCACGCTCGATTCAGCCCAAAGACGAACTTTAAATTTCGTTTCGAGGTGTCACAGGTCACAGGCCGGGTGAATTGACCCTTCCTTGCCTCCCACTTAGGCCGCCTCGCAAGCTCGGCTTGCCTTAGCTCCCAGTGAGGAACTGGTGAAATTCCCATTTTTAAGTTCGTCTGTATTATAGAATAAGACCATTGAAATGAAAGGGAACCCTGTCCTTATGGGTCACGAGACTACTCGTTGGGTTTGTGTTCAAGTGCACGCAGGAAGCGATAAGAAAGGCCGGCGGAGTTACAGCGTGGGAGCACTTTTCCCAGGAGCAGCCTACTTCCTACTCTGCCCTCATCCTACCATCGACCTTACACCTCCCTTGCTATGGCAACCCCCGCAGTTCCTCAGGACCTTTATTCCTACTACACTCTCCTTCGAAGCGAACTACAGCGCGTCCACGACCGTCTTGATCGTCTTGAGTTTGGGGACACTGCAGCCTCTACTCCGAGGGCATGCCTGGCGCTTCTCCTGGGATGGCGCTCGCTGCGGCTCTGAACCTTCAACCCCAGCCCCTACCCCTGCCATCATCGCTGTCGGCCACACCGCCATACCACTCGCCGAAACCCTCCCTACTTGTGACGGGTCTATATAATATTTACTTTTGCTACCTTATATTCCGCATGTATATATTTGTCAGGGGAACTCCCTCTTTTGGCACTACACAGCCACCTATGACGCAGGCCTCCTGCAGATTTCCCACTTTCCCGTCAAATCCCCAAAGCCCTATGTCATCGTGGAGTAAGGCATGTGACTTGGCCCGGGATCATTGCCGATTGCTCCGAGCTTGTGGGAACTAGTTACTATATGTTTACTGCACCTAGCGTGGGAATCCTCAGCCTTTCTTCTCTTTGGATTCTCCCTCGCTAGGTGCGCTGTGATGTATTCTTAGTAGCTTCTTAATTAACTTTGGATTCTCCCTCGCTAGACCCTCGAGACATCTCGGGTCCTAAAGGTTGCCCTTACAGCAGAAGAAAGGCTCCAAGGGATTAACTGGTCAAGATTGCGCGCTTTGGCGATTTTTCAGACGCTTCGTCGGACTCCTCCTCTGCTGTCTCGGACGCGCAAACCGCGAATCTTGCCCCCTCCTCCCCCTCTCTAGAACCCACCATGACCGACTCTGCCGCCGCTGCTGCAGCCGCCGCCGAGCGGATGGATAGGCTCGAGAGGACTGTTGACCGTCTGGTCGAGCTTTTTCAAACCGCTGCCAATCCTCCCACTACTACTGCTCCGACCCCTGCCGCTCCCCCAGAGCCTCCGGCCGAGAGTCCAGGACTCTTTGCCAACCTCACACCGGCAGCAAAAACGGTCCTTCGACCGAACCCCCCTTTCGTCTTTGACGGCGACCGCTCGGCTGGCCGGGCCTTCCTTCACTCAGCTCGGACTTACATCCGACTGGTTCCGGAGGCGTTTGTTGAAGGCGGCGAGATGTCTGAGGAAAAGGCAGTGCGTTTCACCATGTCCTTCATGTCCAAAGACTCTGCGCAAAAATGGGCTGAGCGCATGTCCTCCAAAACCCCTTTCCCCTTCCTCACCTGGGACGCCTTTACCAAGGAGTTCTGCTCCCGTTTTGTTGAGGAGAACGAGCAGGACCACGCCCTACACAAACTCGAGTCTAGGGCATACTATATGGGCTCCCGGGATGTCTTCAAGTACACTGATGACTTCGAAGACCTCTTCGACCTTGCTGGGTTTGCTGACCCATTGGTCAAGGTCACCAAGTTCCGCTCTGGCCTTGACCCTGCCATCAATGCGGCCATCACATCGTCCAGCGACCCGCCAGACCTCCGCGACTACATGGCTTGGCGGACCCGAGCATACCGCCAGTACGAATCGCACGTGCGGGCTCGTGCTGCTGGGCTTCTCCCAAAGGCCCCCTCGGCTCCGCCAGCCTCTCGCTCGCGTCCAGCAGGGGTCTTCCCCGTTGTCCCTGCCCATGCGCCTCCCCCTCGTGCCATGCCAGCCCCTGCTCCCCCTCCGCAGGTAGTCCCCATGGACGTTGATCGCACACGTTCCGGAAGAGGGCCTCCCCGTGGCTGCTACCGATGTGGCGGCCCGCACCTGGCGCGGGATTGCCCCACCCCTGCTGATGTCCGAGCTGCTGACGTCCTTGACGAGGTCATCCGTCAGCTTGGGTCCGAGCTCCTCTCCGAACTGGTGGCTCGGGTTGCCACCACCGACTCGCTGGCTGAGCCAGAGTCTGTGGCCGTCGAGGAAGAGCAGGGTTTTCTCCTACGCGACGAGTGAGCGGTACGCCCTCGATCGCGTCTCCTAATCGTTTCGCATGTTTGTATGATGAGTCTGCCAATGTTACATCTGTTGAACCTGCCGAAACGAAAGACGTACCCCCTGCCCCCTTCCGGTCCCCACGCATCCGGCGAAAGCCTTGGGAGCGTAGACTTCCTCAGCGCTATACTGTTGCTGCTGCACCTGGTGCCAACTCCCTGCATCTCCCCCTTGAGATCCAGGCAGTTCAGGACGCCACTAAGCTTTCTCTCGAAGGTCTCGTCGACTGCGGTGCCACCTCAGACTTCATTGACTCTGAGTTCGCAGCTAAGTCTGGCCTCCCCCTCCGCCGCCTTGCACAGCCCATTCCGGTTTTCAACGTGGATGGCTCCCCAAATGAGGCTGGTGCGATTCGTGAGGTGGCCGACGTTGTGCTGCAGTATCGTGGTCACTCTGAGCGTATGCAGCTCGCTGTTACCCGTCTCGGGAAGCAGAAGCTCATCCTCGGCTACTCCTGGCTCCGGAAGCATAACCCGGAGATTGACTGGGACACCCGAGAGGTCAAGATGAGCAGATGCCCCAGCGAGTGCTCCACGTGCCGCACTGAGGCTCGCCTGGAGGCTCGTGCTGCCCGCAGAGAGTCTCGCCTGGCCGCTGAGATCCTCCGGCAGCTCCGACTTGGTCCCCTTCCATCCATCTGTGCCATAGACTTAGGCGAAGATGAATACGATGACCTGCCGGAGCTGTTCCCAGACTACGAGGATGACGACGAGGATGATGTGGATGAAGTGGATGATGCGGATGAAGTGGATGACCCCCTTGAGCCGGGAGACCGGGTGTTCTACACCCAGTTCCTGCCTTCTGAGGATATCCGTGCTGGAAGCACCGTCTCCCAGCGCCTGGCTGAGGCATACGCCAAAAACTCAGCCCCGGCGCGCTCGGACGTTCCCGAATGGGCCCGAGAGTTTGACGATGTTTTCAACAAGGAGTCCTTTGACTCGCTGCCTGAACGCCGATCCTGGGACCATGCCATTGAGCTCGTGCCGGACTCTAAACCCACTCGCCTCTCGAACAGAAGGAACTTGATGCCTTCATCGAGGAGGGACTTGGCACTGGCCGGATTCGACCGTCAAAATCACCTATGGCCTCACCCGTCTTCTTCGTCAAGAAGAAGGACGGCGGACTTCGGTTCGTACAGGACTATCGAGCTTTAAACGCTATGACTGTGAAGAATCGTTACCCGCTCCCCTTAATCAACGACCTCATCAACCGACTCAGGGGAGCCCGGTACTTCACGAAGCTCGATGTCCGATGGGGCTTTAACAACGTTCGAATCCGTGAAGGCGACGAGTGGAAGGCAGCGTTCCGGACTAACCGGGGACTGTTTGAGCCGCTGGTCATGTACTTCGGTCTGACCAACTCCCCTGCAACCTTCCAGACCATGATGAACGACATCTTCCAGGATCTTATCCTCTCTGGCGACGTCATGGTCTACCTCGACGATATCCTCATTGCCCACTCAGACATCCGTCGGCATCGAGAGATCGTCCGAGAGGTCCTGCGGAGGCTTCGCGCAAACAAGCTTTACCTTCGAGCCGAGAAGTGTGAGTTTGAGCGGACCTCCATTGAGTACCTCGGCGTGATTATCTCCCACAACCACGTCGAGATGGACCCTGTAAAGGTTGCAGGAGTGGCAGCTTGGCCAGCGCCTGAGAATAAGAAGGATGTGCAGCAGTTCCTTGGCTTCACAAACTTCTACCGCCGGTTCATTGCGGGCTTCTCAGACGTTGCTCAAGCCCTCTTCAGACTCACCAAGAAGGGCATTGCCTGGACCTGGGGGCCCGAAGAGCAAGCTGCCTTTGACGAGCTCAAGCGACGGGTGACTCGGGACCCCGTTCTGGTTCTTCCGAACCCCGAGCGCCCATACCGGCTCGAGGCTGACAGCTCTGACTATGCCACCGGTGCCGTCCTCTCCCAGCAGGGTGACGATGGCAAGTGGCATCCGGTTGCGTTCTACTCCAGAAGCCTGAACGAGGTGCAGCGGAATTACGAGATTAGCCTGTTTGCGATGCAGCCATTGAATGGCTAATGGCTACGCAAGTGCCCGAATTCCGGCGTATTGACGAAAGCTACCCCCGGTCTGAGCATCCAATTTTCATTCCAAATAGCTCTTCTTGACTTCGACATAAAAGTTTAGCCCATCAAACTTTCCTAATACGGAAATCGGTAGCCATTCAATGGCTCCAATGGCTCTTCGCAAACCCTCTATTCACGACAAGGAGATGCTTGCGATTGTGCGAGCCCTTGAGGAGTGGCGCCACTTCCTGGAGGGCGCGCAGCACCCGGTTGAGATCTGGACGGACCACAAAAACCTGGAATATTTCCGGAAGGCCCAGAAGCTCAACCGTCGCCAAGCTCGGTGGTCTCTCTACCTCTCCCGTTTCGACTTCTCGCTGCACCACCAACCGGGTCGCCTCATGGGTCGCCCCGACGCGCTTTCTCGGAGACCAGACCATGGAGTGCAGGACGATAACCAGGACGTTACCCTGCTTCGACCCGAGCTGTTCCACGTTCGGGCCACCGAGGCCCTGGTTGTTGCTGGCCCTGAGGCTCCCCTCCTGCGCGACATTCGTGATGCGCTTGCTGGAGACCCCGACCTTGAAGAGCCCATCGCCCTGACTGCGAAGGAACTCCTCAAGGCCCGAGGTGTGCGGTCTGCCCGGTCTTCGGAATGGCGTATTGAAGGTGGACTCCTTTACTTCCGGGGGAAGATTGTCGTCCCCCGAGACAGGGACCTCCGCCGACGCATCCTGGAGCAGCACCATGACACGCGTGTTGCAGGCCACGCCGGTCGTTTCAAGACCCTGGAGCTCGTGTCTCGGAACTACTGGTGGCCCCAGCTGTCGCGCCATGTCGGTCGGTATGTCGCGACTTGTGACTTGTGCTGCCGCACCAAGGCGCTTCGTCAACTGCCGATTGGTGAGCTCCACCCCACAGAGATCCCAGAAGAGCGCTGGCACACCGTGTCGGTCGACTTTATCGTCGAGCTTCCCGAGGCCCATGGATACGATGCAGTCATGGTCGTTGTCTGTGCTCTTGGGAAGAGAGCGCACTTCATGGAGTGTCACACCACCATCGACGCGGTTGGTGCTGCTCGGCTGTACTACCGGAACGTCTGGCGCCACCATGGCCTGCCAGAGAAGTACATCTCGGATCGTGGCACCCAGTTCATCGCAGAGTTCACGCGCGAGCTTTGGCGCCTCGTTGGGGTCACCCCAGCCACTTCTACGGCCTACCACCCGCAGACCGATGGCCAAACGGAGCGTGTTAACCAGGAACTCGAGCAGTACGTCCGGCTCTTCACCAATTACAAGCAGGACGACTGGGATGAGCTGCTACCTGCAGCGGAGTTTGCGTACAACAACCACATGCATTCCTCCACGCAGCAGGTACCGTTCATGACGGACACTGGTCGGCTTCCACGGATGGGCTTTGAGCCCCACGCTGCACGCTCTAGGTTGGAGGCTGTGAACGAGTTCCACGATCGGATTGCGTCAGGGGTTTCCGAGGCAAAGGCAGCACTTGTCAAGGCCAAAGCAGAGTACAAGCAGTACTATGACCGCCGGCGGACGCCAGCTCCAGACATCAAGGTTGGTGACCGGGTGTGGGTTGATGCTTCAGATATCCGCACCACCCGCCCTTCGGTGAAATTCTCCCACCGGCGTATCGGCCCCTTCAAGGTTCTGAAGGTCGTCGGTAACGGTGCCTTCAAACTGGAGCTGCCGCCCCGGTACTCTGCCCTCCACCCTGTCTTCCCCGTCGTGAAACTTCAGCTTGTGGAAGCCGATCCATTCCCCACTCGCCCCAGACACGAAGAGCCGCCACCAGTCCTTGACGTGCCTGGCGACAAGCAATGGGAGGTCGAGGAGATATTGGATGCCAAGATCCGCTATGGGAGTCTATGGTACTTTGTTCGCTGGAAGGGTTATGACCCGTCCCATGATCAATGGGTGAAGCACTCTAATGTCTTTGCCCCGGACGCTGTCGCTGCCTTCTACCGCAAATACCCTTCCAAACCTCGCTCCATTGCTGTTGCTGCCTTCGATTCCCTTCCCTTCCGTGACCGCTTGTCAACTCCAGCTCAGGTGCGATCTATGCGTCGAGGCGCCGCATTCCAAGGGGGGGATGATGTCAGGGGAACTCCCTCTTTTGGCACTACACAGCCACCTATGACGCAGGCCTCCTGCAGATTTCCCACTTTCCCGTCAAATCCCCAAAGCCCTATGTCATCGTGGAGTAAGGCATGTGACTTGGCCCGGGATCATTGCCGATTGCTCCGAGCTTGTGGGAACTAGTTACTATATGTTTACTGCACCTAGCGTGGGAATCCTCAGCCTTTCTTCTCTTTGGATTCTCCCTCGCTAGGTGCGCTGTGATGTATTCTTAGTAGCTTCTTAATTAACTTTGGATTCTCCCTCGCTAGACCCTCGAGACATCTCGGGTCCTAAAGGTTGCCCTTACAGGAGAACAAATTTGAAACTGAAAAGAGTAGAAGCACGTAGCTTCGTAGTTTCGGCATACAGCCGAACTGAAGCCGCCAGTTGGCATTGAATTACACTTCAGCGGAATGAACTCATCTGAGCGCAAGCAAGCATATTTCTACAAAATCAATGATGAGGCAAATCAAAAATTGAACATATATAGGTCAAATTCGAATTTTGTTTAACTCCCGTGATTACATTCTAGTGTGATTCTGACGCCCCTACCTCCGACCATTGAGCTCGGTTCGCTCGGAATCAGTCTCTGATAAACGGATTCCGAATTCAAGGCAGACCGGGCATTGGAGCTGATCAAGTGGGATTCGGGTCGGTCGATTCTTCAATCCTTTTGACTTTAAGCGGCCGACAGCTCACCTTGGGGTCGAATGAAGATCCCCGAAGCCCTGGATTCAAACCGGTATGTGAGTTGGATGTTGACGATGATCTCTGTACAGGTGGGATCTGACCATCTCCTCAAGTCTTAGCCGCAAACTCCGAGCTCAGTCTTGCCATGGGCCAGTTCGGAAAGATTTAGTCTTGAAACATCTGAGCCTACTCAACCGCTGCGACATCGGCCTAACAGAATCCACTCAATTGAACCCTTCTAGAAACCTCTATCTCTATTCATGTTCAGCCGAGCTTATCTCTATCCTGAGCTTTTGGAATCGGCTTCGCTCATTTAAATATTAAGGCTCCATTCGGCTGTCGTGTCTTAGCGTCACTTAGCGTCACTTTGGAGCACTTGGGAAAAATTCCACGTCAAACTTTTGGTGAGAAATACTCTTAAGCGACGTCAAGTGCTCCGAAGTGACGCAACCGAATGGAGCCTAATTTGCTCGGTGATCAGAGCTCACCTCTACGAATTCAATGCTCGAGTCTACGCCCTTCCTGCACTTAGAACTTTGACTGGGAGAAACACAAATCAGCCTCTGATAGCAAGCCAACAAAGTTCATTCGAGCGTCAATTTTAAAAGCTTTAAATTCGACCCCCGAATTAATTAGCTGGAGTTCAGGCCAGCCAATTTTAGTGCTCTTAGAACTTCAAGCGACTGACGTCTCAAATTGAACTTGAATCAAATGATCTAGTCTTTCTAAAAACCCTCCTTCGATTCAACACGATATGTGAGTTGTCCGTTGAAAATTACCTTATTGTGCTCTGAAAGGTTTGGCTCAAGTATCAGCCCTAGTTCAGAGCTCGGATTTGCTATGGGCTGGCACAATCTGGTTCTGACAGCCTCTTAGCCTGTTCAGATACTGGAACCCAATAATCCCACTCCGGTCTTGTACTCCTACCAGGTAGATTCAATCCATCGAGCTTGTCTTATTTGCTTGGTGTCATGGTGATCAGAGCTGGCACTCTCATTCATATTATTTAAACACATCCCACTCTCCCCTCTCCCAGGTTCATCCATCTGGCTCTACCGGCGTGGTCGGCGCAAGCGACTTGAACCGTGAGAATCGTTTATGATCGCATCATTATGAGCGAGCTCAGGACAAGACGAGTCGGTACTCGCTCCCGTGCATGGGCCAAGCAAAGATAAGTTACAGGTATCTTATTGATATGGAATAAGCTACTCTGACGCCTCTCCTCAGCTAATTATATCAAAACATCGTGGAGTGTTTACTTGATTTTTCACGCAGATGCAATTTCATAGGTGGAATCTCGACTCCGTGCGGAAGTATGATATTTATTAGGGTCGTTCACACCTCCCTTTTTCCGCTCCTTTTTGCTTCCTTTTTCACTCCCTTTTTTGCCGTTTTTTGTATTCTCTTCGTTTTTCTTCCGGTTTTTTTGGCCTTTTCCAATCAGATTGTTAAAAAGGGAAGACCTATGAAAAAATTGGGGTCAAATGTGCAGTTTTGGCCGAAACAGTAGAAAAAAGGGAGCGAAAAATGGGCTGCAAAAAGGGAGGTGTGAACGCTCCGCTCAGAACTCCCTTTTTACCTCCATTTTTCGACTCGGTTTTCTTCCTTTTTCACATTCCTTTCATTCCTTGCCTAGTACATGTTGACTTTTCTATTCAGAGGTGTAAAGAGGTAAAGTCTACAAAAAGAAAGAAGTTCTACGGAGCTTTTTTGACCAAAATGCAAATTGAGCAAAAAGGAAGAGAAAAGGGAAAGCAAAAAGGACGCAAAAAGGGAACCAAAAAGGCGAGGTGTGAATGACCCTATTGCCTCACTACGGTCATATGGTAATGGTTCAAGCAATACAAACTCTCTGTCTACAGCTGAAGAACCTCGTGGGCTTCGGCTTTCATTGGCTTATCCTCAATTTCGACGACTCCGGTACCTGGCTCGGATTCAGACGGAATGGAGCTCAGGCCGACTCACCTGGGTATTATAACGCGACAATTGGTTGAAACAATACTTCTTATGTGCATGCAATATACCGCCACAAAGCCCTAGAGAGTGTACAGCCATAGGCCAGACTATCTGTGCCCTGAACTGTGATGTGAAGTTAACCGTCTGGATCCCGGGAAGCTTTCTACTAGTGGCTTGAATCATAGCAAGTCATCGAACACACGCCATTGGCAGCCGGGGTTGAACGTAGCTATAACGAATCATGCTGAATTCAACACATAGGACGCAGCAAGAGCACGAGATAGGCCTCTGAGCACTAGTACTGCCTGATAGAGTTATACATATCATACCTATGCTCCTTTTAATGGTAACACTCTTTGATCTTATAACTTGCGGGAAGTTGAACTCGGAAGGGAAAAAAGTTGCGGGATTTTTTTTTTTGAAGTTTGTATCTTGCGGGATTTTCGGATCCGCAAGTTTATGTTGCGGGATTTCGACCGAAATGCCGCAAGATAAACGAGGTGATTATCTCTTGTCAATGTTGCGGCATTTCGGTCAAAATCACTGTTTACGTTGCGAATCGGCCGAAAATTGACATATGTTGCGGGAATTAATTAATGTGCATTTGGACCGCCATAAAAAACCGGCGGAATATTAAAAGTGCATTTGGACCGCCATACTTTTTTCGAGTTTCGCGCACCTTTTTTGCCCCAAAGTCATATCTCACACATAGATAGGCCTCTTTTGAGAAGAAAAAAAAATTAACTCAAAAAAAAGGTGCGCTGAGAATGTGCGCTGAAAAAGTTGCGCGATGTTGCAAACAAAACCAGCGCGAAAACACGCGATTCCGCGCTGGTTTTTCTCCTCGGACTTTTGGCTGGAAAAGGTGCGCAATTCTGACTTTGGGGCAAAAAAGGTGCGCAAAACTCGAAAAAACCAGCGCAATATTGTATGTGCATTTGAACCGCCATACCACCGAGAAACTGCAACAGGAATATTTGCTTTTTGAATCGGAAAGGACAGATGATCTGAGACAATGGTTACTGAATGCAACCAGCAAAGCGAAATCTAGCTCCGGTACGATAGCATGCAACAAGAACTTGCCTTTTTGACTCAGAAAATTCATGTTGGAGCAGCGCGAAGACATGGAATCAAGACAACAGGATATAAAACAAGAGAGATGCAGCAGGGGCGTTGTCATCAGCATCAACCGAACAAACAGGAACGGGAAAGAAAGAAAACGCAACAAACACGCGAGTGAAAATGGCATGGCAACCGTGAAGTCGTGAATATACCAGGGATAATGACCAGGGAAAGAAAAGAGGGAAAGAAAGGGGTGTAACCCGGAAATACCAGCATACCGCCGCGACGGAGCATGTGAACGAAATGATAGCGCTTTAACACAGCGGTATGCATGCAGGTAAAATAACCCCGCATCCAAAACTACAGCTGCACGGGTCGCAGCGGCCCACAGCGGAGCATGCGAACAGAATAAGCACTGCAGCACAGCGGCGTACAGGCGAAATAGGCACTGCAGCACAGCGGCATACAGGCGAAATAGGCACTACGACGCAGCGGTACCCAGGCAAGTAGGCAGAGGCCCACAACGGAGCATGCGAACCAAATAACGAGCACTCCAGCATGCAGCATACAGCTGAAATCTTCACAGACTGAACCTGAATACAAGACCACAGCAAACGGAACTTTTAGACACAATGGATAACATACCGAAAATACCAGGTTGGGGGGCAGAGTGACAATGGCGCACAGGCGCAGAATAATATGGCACGGAGGCACAAGATAAATTGGTGCAAAGGCACACGACATAAATCGGTGCAAAGGCACACGAGATATAGAAATGATTCGGCACAAACGTGCGAATGGCATGGCACAAAGGCACGAAATAGAGCCGATATAATCGACAACAAATGTTTGAAGCAATCCCTGAAGAGATGACAGTACCAGCAAAATAAAGAAAATCAGAGATCACTCACACCATCTGCTATACTAGCATGGATACCGCGAGGGCTTCATCTCCGAGTTCGCCATTTGGATGTCAAGAGGGGAAGCTTTGGCAGCGCAGACACAAGGATGATGGGAACAGGAGAGCCTTGATTACATGCTTGTTTGCGAGAACGTGAAGCCTGAAGACGGTGGGAGGAAAGCCTCAGAGGACGCAAGTCTTCACGGAATAGGGGTTAGAGAGATTCCCGGGCTTTGAGACAAGCGGCAAAGAAGAGCTGCTGCATTAGAACCACAAGAAGAGCCAAAGAGGAGGTATGGTGGGGGACGTGACTTCATGTCACGCCGCAATTTTTGGAATTTTGACCTGAAACTCGGCCCAATCGACTTGGAATATCCAAGAGTGGCCGTTTTCCGAAATCTTGGACCGTGGGAACTTTTTGATGGGAAATGGCCAAATTTTCGCTGAAAAAACAACATTTTAAGGGGGTGAAAATACCATTGAGGCGGGACTTGAGAAGATTTTCAACATTCCATTCCGCCCCCATAAATCTCTTCTGACCGAATTCATGAATTACCTATATCTGGAGGCAGATTGACCATTGATGGGCCATCAAATTTGCCCCGGCAGAGGCGTTTCGGATCAAATTCCGCTTTAGGATGGCCAAATTCGTGGCCAAAATCACGAAAGTCAACGGAGGGTAAAACTGTTCCATCCAATCTGTTCTACTCCTCATAAGGATGCGATTTCTGCAAGATCAAGAAATTCGGGTGCCTGTCACACAAGTTATTGGCGTCACAACATTGTCCATAAAAGTTTGTCACGAAGTCACGTCCCCCACCATACAAGAAACCCCAAGAGAGACCCAAGACAACGCAGTTCCAAACCCGAGAAAGCGCTATGAGAGCGAAAGGAAAGAGAGTCGATCAACGATCAATGATCGGCATCTTTCCTTCTCGCTTAACAGTTTACAAGCCGAGGTGATCCTTTCCTTTACAGCTGTTTGCAACCCGACAAACCCGGAATAGGCGCCGAATAGGCGCCCAATATCGTTGAATTTAACAGCGAAGTTGTTTTTTGTATTCAAGGTTTGAAATGAAAGAGTTGATAGCAGTGTGCAAATGAGGGCTTGATATTGTCAATTTTCTGTCCAAATCCATTCCCTGAGCCTTCCACTGAGCCATTTTCCCTAGTTCAAAGTAGTAGTATGGTACATTAACATCTAAAATATCGACCCGTACCCTCAAGAAGCTCGGAAAACCATTCAGAAATGCGAAAACAGGGCGGGGAACCGGCAGATCAAAAAAACTGTTTATATTTATTTTTTTCGGCCGACTGTCATCAATTTTGCAAACAGCTGTAAAGGTGCATCATATCAGTCATCAAATGTGCGAGTTGCGTGCAAAAAAATGCGAACATGCCAAAGTATTCCGGAACAGCTGTAACAGTGTGATATTCGTCTACTGTACCAATCTGTATGACTGAAACGCAAAATGGACCGTTACAGGCTGAAACGCTTGAAGCGGCTTACAAATCACCCTTTTATGGAAGGTGACCTGCCTTATATGGGTGATTTGTAAGCGAAAAAGGCCGCCGTTACGCGTTACGTTTCAGTCATACAGATTGGTACAGTACGTGATTAAACACTTAGGAACATGTACCTCGACGAACCCAAAGATGAAAAGCGGTATTTAGAGAGAAAGAATGCCTATTCCAATCCGTTCAACTCGTCAGCTGAGACGAAGTTAGGCAGGGCGCATAATTGGACAGATAAACCGATTGTTGCGGCGACTTCTTGTGGGGCGTGCCGATCATTATGTAATCCCAAACTGTGCAGGGGCACCCTGGCGCAGGACGTATCGGTTGGCAGCCAGCGCTATCCCGGCTTGAGCAGGCATGGCTGAACGAGAGCGGGAGTGTGACCGGTCAGCTGAGTCGGGGCAGTGCGAGTCGGGCACACTCGGAATTCCAACAATAGATTTATCGACTATCATAAATCTTGTAGAGTCTGACTTGGTGAGACTACCTAAAAATGCCAAATTTATTCAAAAAATGACCAAAATGACGATCTTCATGACAAGCAGCCCCTGCGGGCTCGAAACTGTAGGAATCTATGTCAAGTAACATATGACTGACGTCGTATTTGCGAGTACTTTCGACCTATGAGGGCCGTTTTTCGGTGGGGTGTACTTAGCACGAAATAAATCCCTTAAAAAATTCATTACACTCGAATTACTACATATGGTAATGGGGTAAGTTGCGCAGAAAAAAATATTTCACTCGTATTCCTTGTCTAGCACTTTGTTTGCGTCAAAAGACGTGTTGCAGTATTTTCTGCGGCCACTGTACATACGGTGGCTGACAGGATTTCAGAGATTAGAAAATCCATTCAAACTCATTCAACTCTGGGCTACAGCCGTTTCGTAAAAAGAATACGGGTTTCGTCATTTCTTCCTCTTTGATTTTTTGTCTACACTTGTTGACGATTCTGTCAAAAACTCCACAAATTGTTGCCTCAGGCGGAAGGTGCCGTAAGGAACACAATTGGGTCAGACCAGCTTGCACGATTGCTGGGGTCCATATAAGAATTGTAATTTAACCAGATAATAGACCAATGCTCTATGGTACCCACAGAACTTTCCCGGAGATATACCGAGGCCGGGCGAGCGAGAAATCAGATTCCGCAAACAAACTCAAGGTCAAGCAAGTGTCAACAAAGAATTGAGGAGCAACAAATGCCGAAACCCGTATTCTTTTTCCGAAACATCTGTAAAGTGAAAGAAATTTGACCAGTAATCTCACTTAGCTACAGGGCATCTTCTGATACCAAAATAGCGGGTTTGTGCAAAGCGACCTAGGAGTGCCCCAGGGCAATACTCCTATAGGTCGCTTAGAGCTCCGACCTGGTATCTGTTGTTGCGGAGATCTGAGCGATGGAAAAGCGACTATGACACTTTTTTGCTGAGGATACATTGAGCTTTTCCAGATATGGAAATAATCAGAAACTGTCCTGTTATTGATGCATTGTCAGGGCATAATATATTGCTGAGTACTCTAAGAGGTACAGAAGTATCACATACCCATATCTGCATTTGATTTGAGGTCATTCGGTGAAGTATACAGCCAGTTCTATTTGCCACCACTGTAGGTGTTCATGGACTAATTTGGGGAATAAATGCTAAGGGAATCAAGGCAGCGACGATCCTGTCTCTGCACAAGAATGAACATATAGTCTCCGACTCTGAAAATTAAACGCGGGCTTCGTTTTCTGAGAGGAAAAATTTCAAAAATTTCCTTCACTCTCCTCCAGTTTACTCCCAGGATTGGGCATCGTACCAAAGCAAATCGCTCGATGACGCTCGATCTTCCGCATTCGCCGACCCTCCCAGTGCCATCAATATCGGCACGACCGCGACCATCAGCGAAACTTAGAGATCAGCAGGAGGTCAGTAAATCCACGGATAATTTGCCAAAAAGATGACGGTTTGGTAGTTGATAACATGTCCAGCAAGATGCATCCGCCACTGAAGTTGTAACCAACCTCGCAACATAGTTGTAAGTTGCATGAAAAAGTTGTAAGTAACAGTAAGTTGCGAGCAAAAACCCTGTTTTCAATCAAGTTGTAATCACTCATGATTTTTGCACAGTATATGTGTATGGGCGATATATTGTGCAAAAAATAATTCCGACTTCTGCCGAAAATTTGAGACAACCAGTGATCTTGGGGGAAACTTGCCGAACTTGCTGACAACTTCAAAACGCATCGGCAACAACTTACATGACAACTTGCATGTTATGCAACTGCATTCGGGTACAACTTCTGTTGCTCTGCTCCCAGCACAACGGCAACCTCTGACCGGGACCACACACAACTCTGATTCCTTTGAAATCAACATCAGAGAATTAATTAGCTGATCGCATTCCGGCCGAGCATCAATTGGCTCGGCGCACCGGCGGTCTTCCTTTTGCATTCCTTCCAGAGTTCCGGTAGCGGAAAGACCTATGAACAATTAATCTAGCCGGAATTTAACCGGCTGACAGAGTATCTCTGTGACTTTTACATGGCATGGGAGCTGAATTTTTACCGCAGACCTTAAAATCGAACCCACATGTTGAATTGAAACTTGAGGGGCGCAAATCCTTCTTTCAAACTTTCTTGAAACTCTCGGCGAGGTGGTTAACATGTATCTGTACTGTCATGCTGTCCCGATGTACCACAATGGAAAGTCCTGTTCAGTTTCTCAAACATCAATCCACCCGTGACGACAGCCTGATGGACCGCATCAAGCCGAAAACATGCCGAGCACATCGTTGTCTATCGCCGTTTAGACGCAAGCTGGAATGCCTTCAACGTGTGTGCCATCAGTGGAAGTTGCTAAAGCCTCATCTTGCAGTTGTGCGCAACTTCAGTTGTATCTGGATCAAGTTGCCGAAAAGGATGTTGTCGCTAGGGGAAGTTGCCCACAGATGTTCATTAATTTGAGTGGGTTGTCGCTTTTTCTAGCTAAATTCAGTGAAGTTGTCGATTTTGAATTTTTGCACAGTATATGTGCCATATATGTGCCATTATGTGCCATAAAAGCGGAACGCTACTGTATTTTGGCATCACCCTTCGCTTGCGGATTTCCACGACGAACCCGCGGATCGACCGTATCCTTAACAGATGGATGCAAGGCAACTCTGTGTTTTACAACCCTGATCAAGTCACGGCATGTTGGGATCATGATTCCCTTATTCGGTCACACTTTGACAGACATATCATCAAATTTCCTTTTCCGTTTACTCCCAACCCTTTTTGGTTACTTCCAAAAGAGGGGGTAACTCTTTTCGGTTACTCCCTTCTTGTTCCACGCTTCATTCACGCAAGAGGGGTTGAAGAGAACAGCCGCAGAAGATTTCTGGGGGTGGAGGAGCAGCGGAAAGTCCAACTTCCCGAACCGCTGATCTCCAGGTCGTAGGGCGATGGTGAGGCGGAGAATAAACCCCAACCACCGCCCTACCTGCGCGCTGTTCCCCTTATTGACGGAAAATACTAATATAAAGTGAGTACACTACAGGTGTGGGCGGGCGGGGAAAGGTTTGTGTTTGTTTCCTTGGTGGATTCGCAGCTCTGGCGGCTGCTACGTGGGAAAAGTGGCGGAGTGGTCAAGAGGAAGGAAGATCCGGATCATTCCGCTGTCACAAGATGTCACACTGTCTCACACGTTCAACAGTCTATTGTTTTAAGGGAATTTGATCCAACACACACCAGAACCGCGCCGTTGATAACTCAGTGGGTCAGGTGTCGTACACACGACCCCTCATGACATCCCAATTTGGGAGCCCTGTCATGATGTGTACGAGACAAGGGTCAGGTCCAGAGATGTGATGCCTCTGTATGCTGTAAAACAATCACAAGTCAATTACTTATCAAGACGTTACCCTGTCAGCAAGCGTCAGGACGACCCTCTTATTCCTGCCTCCCACCAGCTCCCACCTCTCTCTCCAAATTGACTACCTTGAACCTTCCGTCTCTTATAACTGTTTCGGTCCATCAGCGAGACATCAAGCAAAAAAATGGACCAATGGACAATCGCCGTCCTTGGTGATGGTGGTGTCGGTAAAACCGCGTTAGCCGTTCAGGTCAGCACAAATCTCCCGGATCCATGTCGTCTGACTCGCAATCCCTTCAGTTTACACTTAACTGTTTCGTCGGTCAGTTCCCGGTTATCTTTCGCTGGGTGCATTCGCTGATTTGATATTGCAGAAGTATTGTGTTTTCATTATCGGAATGCTTGCCACTCAAAGAGCACTGCTGCAGACTTACGATCCAACGATAGAAGACGCATACCGCAAGCAGTTTGTTCTCGACAATAGCATGTGTTTTGTGGAAGTCATTGATACTGCCGGTCAGGGTAGCACCTATTTCCACTTCATTGTCGATTCAATGAAATTTAATGAGGCTTTCCATAGAGGAGTATGGGGCTTTGCGGGATCAATGGGTGCGGTCAGTGATTTTTATATTCGCACTATGATACCCCTAGCTCAAACATCCGCAATCAGAGAGGGCCAGGGGTTCATCCTAGTCTATTCAATCGCATCGCGGTCAAGCTTCGACCGCCTCGAGCTTTTCCGCGAAGCAGCGAGACGGGTAAAAACGGGAAATCCCATCCTTATGCTGGCCGGGAATAAAGCCGACAAACTCTCCGAGCGCGAGGTATCGAAAGAGGAAGGCGCCGCGCTTGCGCAGCAGTTTGGTTGTGACTTTATGGAGACTTCCGCGAAAACGACTCAAAACGTCGAGCGGGTCTTCGCTAACCTCGTCCGAGCACTACGACAAACCAGAAATTCAAAACCAGGAGTCGCATCGAAGAACCGGGGATGTATTATCTTGTAGAGTCTCTTTTACAGTGTAGTAGGGTTCCTTGGATAGCCACTTTCCATTTCCGCATTTTCTGTACAACAGCAAAGCGTAGAAAATTGAGTTTTTTTCTAGTGTCTACTAGAGCATGTAACGATGTGTCTGCCCCTTTCAAATCACTAGCGATGAGGCAAGGAGAAAGATAGTGAGGTTTTGTGAGAAGCCAATTGACATTGGTCGTTCACAGTAGCCTTTTTGGATGCATTTTTCCTCCCTTTTTCTTCCCTTTTTTTTTTCGTGGCTCTTTGGTTTCTCTTCGTTTTTCTCCGCGATTTTTCCCCTTTTTTCATTCAGAGGGTTAAAAAGGGTGTATTAAAAAGAACGAAGTCAACTGTACAGTTTTGGCCATAATAGTAGAGAAAGTGGGCCGAAAAAGGAATTTTCATAATAACTTCATTGCTCACCTACACCACGTTGACCTTCCCACTGAGAGGTATAAAAAGGTAAGGTTCCCAAAAAAGAATCAAGTTCTACGAAGTTTTTCTCGGTGAAGATGCAAAAGCTACCGTGAATGACCTTAATTGAGTTTTGGAGCCATACTTCATCTAGTCTACATATTATATATACTCGCCGCTCTCCTGGACTAGCCTATCCTCCCTCTCTTTATAGTCGATGGACCGGAACGCCCCGACATCAAACGCGGGCGACGAGTCCTCATGCGTGGACATCCTCTCACCACGGCATTTCAAGAACTCGCTGGGTATTTTGGCTATCCGTGTTACATGGTTTGTGTCTTCTACATGTACATTCTTCCTTTCACTCACCGTTCATTCCAAGGCACCTGGAGAGGCTGATGCGGAGCTGGGGCGCCTTGCTGCGGAAGGCATTATCGACTTTGTTCAAACCACTGACAGCGATGTCTTTCTGTTTGGGGCTGAGCACGTTATCTATACGTGAGTCCTCATACCTCTTGGTTTGAATATGTGATCTTACCAGTCTCTTGGCCCAACAAGAAGCGCGATGGAGATAACATCAAGCTATATAGGTCCGAAAAGATTTTTGCGACTCCCAGCGTAGGCTTAACTCGCGGAGGCATTCTCCTTTTTGCTTTGCTTCCAGGCGGAGATTACCACCCGGTAAGTACAGTGGCGGCAAAATCTGATGTCACCCCCAAAAAAGGAAATTTTCATCAAACCGCCTCTAATCTGCCCTTGCCATCGCCGTCTGGGGGCGACAAGGGCACAGATCCATTGACACGGCAAATACACTGCCTGTGGAAGCAAGATTGAGAAAGATAGGTACATTCATTGAGGACGACTGGGCCAAAGATGGTTGGAAAGTCTTGCCCAAAAAGTCTTAATTTTCGAGGTATCCTAAGATGGAAAAGGGGTGCATGTGTTTGAAATCTATGTCTTGAATGCACTGCGAAAGGTCCGACCACAGAAAACAGGGCACAGAAAAGAAAACGAGTTGAGTTGATGAGAATTTCCTTTTTTGGGGTGACATCAGATTTTGCCGCCACTGTACCTCGTCAATGATCCTCACATCTCTAATGTACAGTGGCGGCGCCATCTGATGCCACCCCTAAAAATAGAACAGCCCATTTCTGGAACTTTTGATGCAAGTGGAGTCGATTGGGGTCACATCAATTTCTGGGGGGTGGCATCAGATCCCGCCGCCACTGTACTAACGGTGTGGGGGTCACCTTGCTCCCCCTTTTATCAGAGCCGTCACCGAAAAGCAATAAGCTGTGCTCGAGAGCGTTTTGATGTAATCAATAAATGCGTGATATATTGTGACTCCGAGTGATGCGAGGGATTTCCGCTTGATCCAGAGACAGTCCGCTTGATCCCAGGTGATGGGTGGTGATGGGAACACAATTTTGGCAGATGCGCCGGTGCTTGGCCGGTGCTGCCATGTCTTCGACGACTATCTGCGAAGAATTTGGGCTTCCTAAAAGTTCCTTTCCTCACGACTGTTTCACAGACGTGAGAATACAACTTCTTGGTACTCCCTGGATCCTCCGAGGATTTTTTTTGTGTGTCTGTAGCTGTTCATTTCACGCGTCAAGACTCTGGCTGGAATTGCATTTAGAACGAGTTTTCACTGGGGACGATCGAAAAGAGCTAATGTAACAGATTCAATGCGGATGCTTGAAACTGATACACAACGGAGAGCTCAACTTACATTTACTCTAGACAGCCAAGGAATGGACCTTAGTGAATATGTATTTTTCTGAAACCGAATCTACTTGGACATAGTTTATAATTTCTTGTTCAACTTATTTTACTCCAATGTACATTGTAATATTGATACGGATTCGCGCAAGCTCCCCCTTCTGTAGGCCGGAACTCCGGCATACAGATCATATTGGTGACCTGTCACGTGCCTCTTTGCCAATTCTACCAGATGTGGGAGTGGGCAGCGATCGAGCGATCAGTGTTCTGTTTGACATTGTTGATTGATAGGGTCTCACCGCCAAAGGACCAGGCCGACACGCCGAGACGTTTTGCAGGTGCTCAAGCCGGGGTGCCGAAAAACCCAAGAAGCCAAAACACATCAAATCCCTCGGCCTATGATTTGGCCGAACAGATTTTGCCGGCGTTGAGGGTAGCCAAAGTTGCAGCGGTGATGGAATACTTAGAATCGACTTAGAAAAATTTCCTTCGGCCAAATCACAGTTTAATCTATGTAATAATTTCTACGCAAGTGAGTTCATGGGTCAGACGCGCGTGGAAGCTGCAAAACTTTTTAAGGGATCAGTGTTACTTTCCCGTTACAGAAAGTGTGACATCGCGTGACATAACGCGTCGCATCACACCCGACGCGCGTCTAGGACGACGAGAAGACGTGTTAGAGACTATAAGAGACAAGGGCAAGGTCAGTAGTGGTTATGAGGTACTTCAGAAGCAATGACTTACCTGTCATCAGCTTCCCAGGAGCATACTGGCACAATCTTTGGGTGTAGGCCGTAATCTGCTCATTTTCGCGCCATGCACCTAAAATATCAGCAGAATGGGTAAACAACGAGCTGGGTATAAACCTAAACGCCTCTCTGCTGGTCGTCAAGCCCAATTCAACACGTTCATTCGCAAAAAGAAGGCCGATAAAGAAAATACTCCGGTGCCTCCTCCCGCTGCTCCAGCACCCCCAAAACACGTCGTGAAGGCTCGGGATTGGAAGGCAGACTTTCAGAAACTTCAGCGACGCTTTCGACACGCTAAGACACGCGAAAAGAAGTTGCAAGCCGAGATATCTGCTTCGAAAATCTCAGATGTAGCATCCAAACGTACCTCACATCTGGCGTCGCAAAGGATGGCCGAGCTTGACGCAGTTATCGATAAAATGACGGCGGAAGCGCACCGTGACTCTCTGGCATCGGACTCCACCATTACAGGCCTCCAGAAGCAGGTCAAGAAGCTGAAACGGCAAGTCAAAAGATCTGTCGAGGGGCTATCCCGTAAAATCCAGCGCGCAAAGAATCAGTTTGCTGTGAGACGGATCACGGAAAAGGGGTATTACTCGGCGAAGGCACGACAGCTTGCCAGGATCATGGTTGATAGTGGTTGTGCCCGCGGAAAGGTGGGGCCGCTCATGACTGAGATCGGCGAGATTTTTGGGGTGCGGATAAATCGGGAAATGAGCCGGCGGACTGTAGGAAGGGCGGTGGAGGAAGGAGGTGTTGCAGCAAAGATACAGGCCGTCTATGAGATGTCTGAAAGCGGAGGTAAGTCTCTCTATTCAGAGGAAGACTTGTAATTAATGCATACCAGCCGTTACAATCAGCGCAGATAGCACTTCAAATCGGGGAATCAACATCGAGTCCGCTCATATGGCGCTCCGAGTTGCAGATTACGCGTCGGGGGATCTTACAGTTAATCCCACGTCGACGCCAAAGGTTCGCTTCCTCGGTGTCGAGAAGACCATCGACCACACTAGCGCGGAGGCTGTCAAAGCATGGGATGAGCGCATCGAGGAGTTCACCGACCTCTTTAATCGCAGCCCCCTCGCCCAACGCTTGAAGAGACGATTCGGTGTTCGCCATTTCCTCCGAATACTGAATGGAATGCATGGGGACCATGCTGCCGTCGAGAAAGGGACGTCTAACGGCTTGAAAGACCGTAAACACGAGGTCATCATCGAGGATCTCGGTGAAGAAGCACTGCTTGGCAAAGAATACATGGAGCTCATCGAGTATTTGGGGGCGTGGAACGCGAAGAAAATTGCGGAGGCGGGAGGGGAGGATGGGTGGAAGAGGTTGTCAAAGGGAGAGCAGGCACGCCGTGACGCGAAGCTGATGAAAGAGATCGTGACGGCCTTGAGAAAAGAAGCGTACGATGCGCTCGATTCGGAGGAGCGGCGGCGATTAGATCTCTTCATTTGGGCGGGGTGCTGCATGCACAAAGGTCAGAACAGCTTCAAGGGCGGAAACACCGAGATGATGAACGAGTGGAAGAATCTTGGCCAGGATGGCCCTATCCTCCTTTGCAACAAACAAAATGCCTCTGTTCTTCGACGGCACCTTGATCGCACGGCGCCGAAAGATAAACCGCTCACCGATGAAGAGTTCAAAGCTTTTGAAGCTTCGTCTTGTGGTGGGGTAAAAGCCTGTGCGCTTGCAGGTGCGGTTTTCAACAACAAAGACGACAAGAAAGGTCAGGGAGACCGCCATGTCGACTTCATGACAAGTAAACTCGGCAAACAACACAAACGATTTCCGGATACCAGCAATACCCGTTTTGGGAGCCACGGTGATGCTTCCGCGGAACTAATTACGCATCTCCCTTTGTACACGGAGATGCTGGAGGTCATCGAATGGTCCAAACACGCCCCATCGCTCACGAATATCGAGAAAAATCTGGCCAATGCTCTAGCAGATCCCGCCACACAAACCGAGCTCGTCGCGATGACCATCTATCAAAATGTAATCACTCACCCATACATGGCGCAAGTTCGCGGGCCTGGGACAGAGAACGTCAATGTCCTTGACCTCGGGCCTCTCCACCACTCCGTCCACGATCATATTCAGTCCATTCTCGACGATCCCGACATTTTATTTGGTCCAGACAGTTCTTACGCCTCCGCATCTCTCGATGGCAAGAAATGGGCCAACCCCGAGGCCATGGAAGCAGCCTATCGCATGATCCCTTCCCTTCCCTTCATCAAACCGATTACACTTGCGTTCTTCCGAGGCGCACAGACTACTTGGATCCGATTCAGTGCCGAATTTGCGCCTGGTGGTTTGATTGATCATGCCTCAGCAACCGAAAAACAAAGGGCCTGGATGCCTTCCACCAACGATGCAAACGAGGGTGCTCTCGGAGCCTACCGTGTCGCAATACGAGGGAAGCCGAGTCTTACCCTTCATCAATACAACGCGATGGCGATGTTCCGACGAAACAACACTCAAGCTTTCATGGATGCACTCTTCACAACCCCCGAAGATTTCGCTTACCTCAGGCGCGAGACACGGCGTATTGACGCTAGCGGTGTTGAGGCTCAGAAACGCCAGAACATCGTTGACTTCCGCGCTCGCACCGCTGTCATGAATCGCGAGAAAGCTGCCGCCAAAGCCAAACACGAGGCGGAAGTCCTTCGCGAGAACCTCTTACGGCCGTTGGTATCATTCGTAGAGATGGGCAGCTTGACTGTGGCAAAGATTGTGGACCAGCTTAACTCCTACCGCGCTCGAGGCGTCCCAAATATCTTAAAGGTCAGTAATTATAAACTAAAAGCAGATAAATTGGCAGCTCTCCAAGCCGCCTACCACTGGTACCAGGCAAATCAAGCTTCGTTGCCCATCGCCGCCTCTCCCTCAGCAACTGTCCAATCTACTGGGCAGGTAATCGACGACTGGGCGGCCGATGAAGATGTGGAAATGGAGGAATAGTTTGTATAATCAACTAATATTATATTTTTTGTACTAATCATGGTGACTTTGGCAAAATATATCCTCAATCTGATGAAGTAATCGAACGATGGAATGGATTGTGCTCACGATCGGAAGGATTGAAAGATTTGGTAGTTACTGTACAATCTGATAGCTGAAGTTTTGTTTGGCTTTAATTGTAAAACTATTTAATTAGTTTGACAAACGGGTAGTTATTCTATTTTTTCATACACAAAACAATTTCCTGTCTATCATCTCTCGATGAATTCAAGAGACAGAACATGGCTTTATTTGACAGTGCTTGCACAGAATTCTCCTAGCAAGAATTTCCCACACATCGGCAATTGCCGCCTTCGTGCTGGCGGATACTCGGAGTCCTCGGACTCGGTTCTCCGATCACCAGAGAGTTGTTGTTGTTGAGATCAATTAACGTGCTCGAGCCGCTGCAAGCGGCTATGGTACACGACATGCCATGCCGACATCAACTGACTACATGATTAAGCGTTTCCAGTCCGTCCTTTCCTCCCACGTCACCCTTTTTATGCAACCAATCAACTCCCAGTGCCTCGGGCATGAAGTCCCGGTCCGACGGCCTTTGGCCAGTGCTTGCCGAGGTTGCGATCCCCGTAGGATGGGCGTCAAAGGATCAAGGCGGCAGCGTACGCCTGATCAGACAAAGTGTGATGGATGATTTGTTGCCGTGCGTCTGTTAAAGTTGAATTTCCCAGCCGCCGGCCGACCGGGGCTTGAACCGCAAGTGCGGCTACTCCTCGGAAGAAGTCGCGATCAAACGTGTTTGCCGGAGCGGAGGGAACGGAGTTTGAAAAGTCGGAGGGCAGAAGGCGAGAGTGTCTAAGGTGTTTTCTCCCGGGTGCGGGGCAGGGAATCGAACCAACGAGGGCCCTCGCCGTCGTGAGCAAAACTCACACGACTCTCCCCGGAGACGATGGATGCCACTACACCACCGCCAGAGAGTACAACGTGTATTCCGGTGGTTACCTCGGCTAAGCTAAGCGGGGGTCACCAGCAAGGTAACCAGAGCGGGCTGGTTACCCTAAGGCCCAGCCCAAATTGCTAAGGCCCTGTTCGGGATCGGATCCCGAACTGGGCCTAATTTTTGGCTAGCTAGCAATTGGGTCACATCAAGTCACTGACTCGTGAGAACCTGTCAAAACACGTAGACCAAAGAAAAAGGTGCTTGTCACTGCTGCGCCACAGCACCGGGATCCCGCCACGATCCCGACTTCCACGATGCCCAACAGTATTTCACTCATACAATCACTTTCAGCGGCGCACTAGGCATATTTCACTGTTTCGGTCTTCGAGATGAATATACATATATTTTTTACAATATTTCACATACCAACTTAGTCGTGCATTTGGGAGGCGGGACTGTTCAGCACGACGTCGAAAGGAAATTGTTGGAGCCTCGGGGAACACGGAGCGACCGGTCCAGACTGAGGGTGACTGATTGTGATTACCTTTTTAGGTGGTAATTCTGGGAGAAAATCGTAATTGGGATTTTAATCTGGGATCCCGAACAGGGCCTAAGTATACTCTATGTATCTATAGGGTAGTCCCGGCTGTGGCCCCGTCCGTCACTGCTCACGCCGTAGCCCAAGGTGGTTTTATGGCGGTCCAAATGCAATTTTATTCCCGCGCTGGCTTTTTCGCCGAAAATTCGATTTCGCGCACCTTTAAGGTTTTGCTCGAAAGTCGGATTTGCGCACCTTTTGTAGCCAAAAGTCCGAGGAGAAAAACCAGCGCGGAATTGGCCGTTTTTGCGCTGGTTTTGGTTTGCAAGATCGCGCATCTTTTTCGGCGCACATTTTCTGCGCAAACTTTTATTGCTTAGTTTTTTCTCCTTCTCGAAAAAGCCTTGTTCATCTCAGGTATGCCCCAGGTACTCATTTTCCCAGTTTGTCTCGAGTCAAGGCCTCTCGGCTAGACATAGCCAAATGATCCTACTGATCCCGATGCTTCCGTTTGATCCTACCTGTCCAACTCGGCATTCGCCGCCGAGCTCCCGATTCAGGCGTTCAGGCGCATTTCACTTTCGTCGGACTGTCAGGGATCTTGCAGCACCGAGCAAAGCCATAAGGAGGCAGAAATAATGTACTTTCAATGTTTGAATGTCTGATTCCAAGTGATTTCGAGAAAAGCAATGAACATAATGCCCAAACAGGCCGGATTTACTGCAAATTCAGCGAGGATTCCGGTCGACTTTGTGGGCCGTCATGCAGTATAGCCCAGTTTGTCTCGAGTCAAGGATAAATATAACTGCTTTGGATTATAGATGGACCCTGTCAATGAAAACATACAAAATTCAACTGAATGGGCAGTACAGCACTACCCAGTCTTGAGCCCAGAGGTAGACTGGAAAGTAAGGATACTGAATATAGAGCAGGAACCGAGCTGTTTGAAGGTTGGATTGTACTTGATCGCGCGGTGTGGAAGAAAGAAAAATCCTATTGAAATCCGAGTGATTTGTAACAATTTTGAAGCCACTGACCTATCGAGAGCGACCCCGGGAGCGGCGCTAGAAAGCGAGGAACATGAAGAGGAGATAGAGGCAAAGAATGCCCGTCAAACCTAGTATATAAAACCTCACCTTGCCTTGCACCTGAATAGCATTTCAAACACTTTGATGAATTGTGCCTCTCGCAGTGAGCGCGAGACAAGTAGTCAATAACCGCGTACAAAGGGCAAAGCGTGAACACGCGCCGGTCGTTTGTGTGTGGTTACACAATGCTGATCCCACGCAGACGCACCATAACTGATATTCAACACTCAGAGGTTGAAACCTCGCCCGACTTGTCAGCAACGCGTTGCTGATGAGTAGTGACACTGTTGGAAGTGGAGAATCGCCGTCGCCGTTGTCGTGGAGGTGTGTGCCGTCAGGCGAGAGAGAGGTTGGCATTGCTAGTGGCTTGCGTAGGATGGAATGCGCACTCGCAACCAACGTACACGAGCCACTAAACGATAACAGCTTGATGCCGATTCAACCAACACCCCAGATGCCGCCATACCGCCGTTCGACGCCTGTTGGTCGGCTGGTGCGGCTGAGCGGCATCTGGAGAGATTGAATTTGACGCTGGGACACGGGCTAGTTAGCGAGAGATCGACACAAGAATGGCAATGACACACCTTCAATACAACTCCTTGAATTCGATGTTAAAGCCAAAGGTGTTGATCATGCAAGGGAGTCGCGTTGAGAGTCCGTTGGATCGTCGAGTCGCGCGAGTGCAACTGGACCGAAATTCCGAGGGTGTCAATCCCAGAGAGGTGCCGATTTGTACGATGAAGTTTTGGCAGTATTCGCGTGAGAACAGCCAGAAAGATAGATGAGGCAAGAAGTAGAGTGAAAGGCAAAGACGTGACGTAGGCATCGAGACAAGACCAAGTGAGGGAGTAGGAGAGAGTGGTGGTGCAACGCTGAGAGGCGCGACTCCGAGTCGCGGCAATTGACGGCGGCGATTTCCGTGTCGTCACCCGTTACCAATCTTGAATACCATTGGCCAAGGGGCTTCCATGATAAGAAATTTCCTAATTTGGACGAGGGGGAGGGGGGTCCCTTCGAGCTCGAAAAAAAAGTTTTATATGAATTTTGGATTTGCTTTTTTACGCTTGTTTCAGCGGTTAGGATGAATCCCCAGTGAATGTGTAACACATTATAGTGCCCACAGGCAATGGAATCACTGTAAGGCCGGCTAACAGCGAGTTATTGTATAGGATTGTATTTACCAGGTATTTACCCTCGGTGATTAAGGCATACACGGCAATTTTTGCAGCAGGGTGGGATGCGAGACAGTCTGGGTATGCCTCTCATTTCTTACATATACAGTGCTCACTTCTTCTCAGTTCCACTCTGAATGTGTCGACGCTGAACGTCGTCGCTGATGGTCGGAAGCCATGGGTGTGCGCGTCTTGCAGAGGTGCGAAAAGTGCAGATAAGTCAAGAATAACCAGATTCATTCGAGTAGACACATGCGTATTGCCAAGTTATGGTCTTGCTGATGTCCGAGAGTCATATACGCGCGGTAGAGAGTGAAGGAGCAAAGCAAGGGCCAAGATACACGCGTCACCAACAGCGTGTGAGTGATTGATCGCGTCCGAGAAAGGGAATTGATCGCGTCCGAAAAAGGGAATTCCCTAATTGAGAAGGGTGGGGGGTCCGCCATTTCGCTGAGAAAAAAACTTCGACCCTTAGTGTAGATTTCGCGGATCGGTTCCCCCTTGCCATTGGCTGTGTCCTATGTCGTTTTGGGATGCAAACCCGAATAGACATAGTCTTGAATTCCGTGATCTTTACTCGATATGGCAAAAGAATCAAGATGAAAGCAAGACGCCGAATTGTAAACTGCACTCGCTGCAGCAAAGTTGGAGCTCTGAACTTTGAGAACATTCATGCAGAGGTATCTAAGAATCTCTCCTCTTTCTCCCTCTTTTTTTCTCTTTTTCTGCAACTTGAAAACTTGATTAATTCTCCGTAACCACAGACATACAGTAGTACATACGCCTGTATATTTCCCTCATACAAGCAGGAGAATTTCCGCAAATGTCCAAATGGTCAAGCCGAGTGCCGGCATTGAGACTTACTTGATGGCACATCTCAACTTATCAAAATCCACCGGAACTGGGTCCACAAATTCTATTGATACTGTTAATAAACATGAGATCGGGCTAACTCAAAGCTGTTTCACATTTCAAACTGACAGTGAGGATTGTCCCCATTGCCTCTGATATACCCAGACCTGGTTTGTTGCAAGACTTCCAAGTCCCACCTATGTTCAACAAGCGGTTAGCTGGCTCCCACTCAGTTTGCAGTCATCAATGGAGCTTATATAGCTCTGAGTTTGGTTTGGTGGTTGAAATAAACTGTCAACTCTCATCGCTGAACATCGCAAGCCGGAGCTAGCCGAGCTAATTTATGATGGAACCCGCCGGCACATCAAGCCGCCACTCGGCTGGATGTTTTGAGACAATTTCCCACACTTCTCCTGCTTGTATACGGCAAATGAGGAACCTGGCATATCTGACACATAGATAGGTCTCTTTTGAGAAGAAAAAAAAAATCAAGTCAGGTGCGCTGAGAATGTGCGCTGAAAAAAGGTGCGCGATCTTGCAAAGAAAACCAGCGCAAGAACGCACAATTCCGCGCTGGTTTTTCTCCTCGGACTTTCGGCTACAAAAGGTGCGCAAATCCGACTTTTGAGCAAAAAAGGTGCGCGAAATCGAATTTTCGGCGAAAAAACCAGCGCGGGAATAAAAGTGCATCTGGACCGCCATATGGTTTGGGAGATCAGCTCCTGCATCATGCGCTGGAGTTTCCTGTTCCCACTCCCGATTTCCTCCTGTTTTGGTGACTTGGAAACAGGCCCTTTGTAATGAGTTTGCTGAGGATCCAAATGGCCTTCTGGGCCGCAAATACAAGTCTATTGCGCAGACGATCGCCGACTCGGATTTCCCTGATGTCAATCTAATCTTCCTCTATGTACATCCCATCACATCCTTTTCTCCGCACTATAGTCCGCCACCATTCCGCACCTGGCCTTTTGCTGCGAGTCCTGATGTCAAGAGCATCAGTCAGTTCTGTCAACTGGAATTAACTGTTGCAGCAAAATTCAGTAAAGGACTGTTCCCTGGCGTAGCTCTTCAATCTTTATTGAAGGTTCGCGTTTCGAATTTTCCGCTTGTCTCCATTCTGATTACCGCTTTCAGCCTTATTATGATTTCCACGCGCTTTTGGAAGCCCATCTCGAACTCGGCCTCAGCACTGACATTGATGATTTCCCCCGCTCCTCTGTGCTTCGCGTTCTTAGGACCAAGACAGTTACTCATCATGGTCGGTCCCTGCTGCTCTACCAAGTCGAGATGTCGGCGGGCGCTCTTAGTCTTCGGGCCAAGGCGGGCTTAACCGACGCTTCGGCTTTCGTAATCCCAGCTGCCATGTGCAAATGGATCCCAGCCGCGATTAATTATTGATAACGCGTTACCCGGGCTCTTGTCCCGATCCATTCGCTCGACGACGCGTAAGACGCGTAAGACCCGCTCCAAGGCCAAAACCCAAGCTTCCCCAGTGGCCAGCAGCTCCGCTACCACCCTCGGTATGGTCCACTCATCTTCAGTCGCTATTGTGCTAACGAGTCTGATTACAGAGTTACTCTCCGATTCCACCTTGTCTGACACGATGTTCTCCGACTCGACGCTCTCAGGGTCGGAGATCATAGACCTTGCATTGGATTGACAACTCAAGCGCAATACGTTAGGTAAATTCATTCATTGGCTCTCTTGTTTATCTCGGTCGCTAACCTCGCCGTCAGGGTAGTCAGCTCTAAAACACTTGTAATATATTAGGCTCCTTTCTATACGTTAGACAGGGATGAAAATACACTGATCCTTTTCTCTTCCACTATGTCGAGTGAAATACCGCCCATCTTTACAACCATATACCAAGCTATACACAATGCCAGTGAGGAGGACTATGCCCACTCCGGAGAAATTCAAGACGATCTTGACGCCGAGGGCGAAACACTACCGGAGGGCAGTATCTATGATGTGTCTCAGTTGCAGGAGCACCTACTGGACGCCTCAAAAGGCGTCACGAATGAAACTGACAAGGAATATAGACGGTGAGTCTATTCATTCATTATCAAAGATGTGCTGACCTCTATACTCTTGCCAGCTTGATGAAGCAATGTCTACAATTTCTGAAAGAGAATAAACTCATTCAAGAGGATGACAAATTTTTCAGTAAATCCCCTAGCGTGTTGGTTCCCTTCTGTATCTGTGCTTGGATCATGCATGAGTTCGTAAACAAATAATCTGAGTGCATTTAGATTCACTGACAATTATTCAGGTGCGATGAATACGACTTCGACAGAACAAAAAAGGATAGTACCACCGCTCGAGCCAGCTATAATCATGCGCAGAAGATGAGAGCAGCGATGACCTATGCTTATGGCCGTTTGAATGGTATCGGTTCTCTTCCGTGGCATGAAAGCGAGTCTACGGGCAAAATGGTTGGTAAGTTGTAACCCGTCTGTTTCGGAGACTGTGGCGACGTACATGACTAGTTTGCGCCGTCGTAAAGTTGGTGTTTCCTTGGCTCATTGCTGTGTATGCTTAGCTCACAAATTCATGGCAGGTACGCGCCGGAGAAACAGCAACAAGTGCTAGAGCTATCACTCAGGTAAGTCAATGTCAAAATGATGGTCTTGTTGGTACTGTATTCAATGAACAACAGGAGACGTTGCTCAAGCTGTACATGTTCAACAATCAACCTGAGATTGCGAAAGTCAGAGAATATACTGCAGGTTCAAGGAAGACCCAAAAAGCAGCCCATGAGTGGGGAGGTGGACGCGCGCGTAGATTGCTAGCTTTGGCCTACATATGTATTATCATTTCTCTGCCTTCTCAGGTTCGACGAGGTACTCAAGATTCAGCTGCATGATATCGAGTGGGTCTCCGACACCTGTATCAAACTCACTCTTCCATTTCGAAAAACGAGTCAATTTGGCGGTGAGATTCAGTGACTTTGTTTCCACCTTCGTACTCAATGAATCTCAGGTATCAAGCCTTTCTATCTACATCTCTTCCCTCCTCACCTGGCCCATCTTTGTCCCATTCGCGCTCTTGCGAATTGGCTGTGTGTTGCGGATATTGTGGGTTTCTATTCCGGAAGATCGCCTCGGGTGATCGTGTCTCCAGAGAGAATATGCACATGGTATAGTCTAAACAGCTCACCTCGGTGGCATCTAAGTGCGTCCTGCAGACGAGCGAATGTTTTCTAGAAATGTTTGGAAACAATATGCTGGATATTGGGATTGACCCCGCACCTTACGGTACCCACTCGTTTCGTCGTGGCGACTGCCAATGGCTATATAGTTGCTGTCGTTGGGGCTTAATTCGCATTTGCGATTGGGGTGGCTGGAGCACCGAGTTCAGCAACTTGACCATTGTCAAGTATTTGATTTCTCACGTTGATGAACCATCGGAGCGTCGCGAGGATTATATGAATCCTAATAGCCCTCCAACGTTGAAGTGTTTAAGTTGCGGTAGAACATGTCATTGTATCTAATTAAATAGTATTTGATTCCAGTTTCTTGTTGGACTCGACTTCAGTTCACACAAATCCTGACATGAAAGCGACGACTTGAATTAAAAGAGATTGTTGCATAGATGAGCCATAACTAGTTGTCCTCCTCCTCCTCCTCGTCCCCCGGTCGGGCCCCACCAACCCTTTGAGCTCCCGATAACGAGCCGCAATCGTCGACACTTTTCTCATCACACAGTACTGGCCACCCTTACGGTAAGTCAGTTGCTCGGGAGTGAGCTCTTGAACGGCGATTGCAGCGATGCGGGCGTCCTCTGCCTTCCTTTCCCGAGTAAGTTGATTGAGTAGCGGGGTGTATTTCATACGCTGTAGCACCCCATCCTTTCCAGGCACGGAGTACTTGGCCCAGAATTCGTTGATTGACGGCGCCGCCGTGATAGCTGAACCTGGAAGAAATGAGAAGGACAAATTGCGTTAGAATGAAAGACATACCTTCCAATCGAACCAGTTTTTCTTGACGCCTTGCCACTGAGATAATTTCCAATACTTGTACACACGCGACCAATACTTGACGGCGATAGGAACACCCTTGATAGTAAGCGGGGACGTTCCGGGCCATCGTCGTCCCAGTCCGCCAACAGCGAGTTGACACCGCGGTGTGCGTAGCTGATTGCAGGGGGGTCCGGAACATCCTCTTCACTGAACGTGAGAACAATTTCACCTGCGAGGCGCAAGGTGCGTGTCCGGATGTTGTCAGTGGCCGGATTTGGGTCGGACGCGGAGGTGGCAGTAATGAAGGGAGGGGGAGATGGGGATGCCATGTGTATATCGGCTGGTTCCTCAGCGGGGGTAGGCCTCACCCTGAGGTGGAGTTCCCTAACTTTTGATAAGCATTCCGCCGCCCGACAGATATACGCTATTCCACTTACCAGCGGTGCAGCATGATCATTTCGGAGGCGGACATGTCCAGTGGCCACGGGTGGTGTTGGTGTTGGCGTCGATGTGGGTAGAGCTGCGGGCCGGGGTTGGTAGAGGGATCTGTTTTGATCAAGTGCGCTAACGGAAATTTGGCGGCGATCATATGAGCCTGAGTCACCTCGTTGGTCGGTATGTAGAAACATTCCCGCTACCTTTAGGTAAGGGTTTTAGGGGACCTTTCAAATCGACGTCTTGCAGTAAACTCACCTTTTCGTCAGCATTTTTTGCGTAAGCACTTTTTATTGCATAATCCTTCTCGTGTCATTCAACCTGAACTCCCTTTGCTCTGAGTCTTGCTACGCTAGTCGACGAGGCTTTCACTGGTCCGTCATGCAGTTCACCTGGTATCTGCCTCCTTTATATTAGGAAAAGAATTAATTATCTTCAACGCAAGATTTGACCACGGGCTCGATCCCTCCATTGAATTGTTCAACTTGAATTTGTTTACTTGCTGCAGAGATGCATGAGTTGATTCAATTTCCTCGTCTAATTATCCAGCTGTCGCAAAACAAAGATTGGATCCATTCGAAACGGTTCTATTAATTTGTTGCGGCCCAATGCGAGCTGGTCTCAGATGATAAGTTAGCATCTGTATGTACATGAAAAAAAGTTGTTAGGTTCAGGACGGGTATGGTAGCGGGCTCTGCCGCTCGTCGGCCTTACCAGATTTATAATATAAGGATAGAAACATACCCAGGGCTTTATTTTAGCCCTTTCCTCCGCTGTTCGCAAATCTTTTGAGCGCTCTGTGAGGAGGACTTTCGCGACGCGTACACCGGGAGCACCAGTGAAAAGCGTTTCGCGCCGCGTGACAGACGCCTTGGGTTTGGTTTTCCTGTCCCCACTCGCCTTGCGGGTGCCCTTGTGTGTGTTTGTAGCGCCTGAATCAGTCTGAAAGGAATGAAGTTCAGTTATATCTATACCTGATCCCTTGAAGGTACGCACTAGTCCCACTGAGTACGATCCCCGCTGAATTCCTTCAAACGATTGATTAGGGCTGTTTTGTTCCCTGTATACGGCAGCCGAAAGGTCCTGCAGTGTTCACTGAGCTGCGGGTTCGTAAGTGTCGCCCTGTAAGTAAGTATTTGAGAGTAAGATGAATATATACTTTGGAGAGGCACAGAAAGGGACATACAATCGAATATACTGCGTTGGAAAACCGGTGTCCGTGTCGTAGTCGCCAAGCCGGGTCGTCGTCATTTGAAAGATCCTTTGGCATGAAGAAAGCGCCGAGAACGAGCACGAGAGCTTCAGAGAGAGGGAGGAGAACGAGGACGGTGCCGGCGACGAAGACGAGGACGGTGACGGTGTCGAGGTGAGCCCAGAAAGGGGCGAAAGCGGCGCAGGCGCCGGAGGCGTCGCCCTCGACGCGATCGAGGGCGAGCCGAAACAAAGCGGAGCGAACCGCGAATCAGTCGAGTTGACAAGACGGCTGACGGGAGCCGAAAATTCCCTAGTCCTAAGCGAAGGGACGGTCCCACGCGATCGGCGGCAAACGCCGCGTGACGGGAGGTGACGGGACTGTTATATCCCCGGAAAAAGTGAGCAGGAGTTTGGCAGGGTCACAAAATGTCACAAAAACATCCTTTTCATTTGTTTAGGACGCTACAGGCAACGGATCCCTCTCAAAATCGATATATATGCTCAAGATGTAAGAAGAATTGTCCTTGATTTTTTCTGAGCACCGGAGAGGGCAAACGGGGCGAGGATCAGCAAAGAGTTCACTTCACGGGTCAAGGACACATCACGGGTTAGGATATGGAAATAGTACTGCCTTCTGTATGACTGAAACGTAACGCGTAACGGAGGGCTGTTTCTGCTGACAAATCACCTATATATGGTAAGTCTCCTTCCTTAAAAGGGTGATTTGTAAGCCGCTTCGGTCGATCTGAGGAGTACAAAAGTCAGCATGATCCTACAAATTGGGCTCTTTGAATCACTGACCTAGTTTCCGTTGGCACGAGTCACAGTAATCGGTTTGAAGACGCGTGGAAACAATACCACACCCTCGGCATTGGGGAATGTTCTGAATTCGAAAGGAATGATATTAGTTTGGATTCGACAAAGCGTATTTTAAAACACACTTGAATTCTTTCGTGTTCTGATTGCGCAGCATTTGCAAGGAGACTACACTTGTGGCACCGCCCGGCGTTGGATTTGAATTCAAAGTGAGCGAGGCATGCATCGACGCCGCCAGAGCATTGAGCCGTGAGACTTGTATCCGACATCAAAAGAAAGCTGCCAGTGAAGCGCAAAGTGGAAGCAGGGGAGGAAGAACTCGAAGTATAGTTCGATAGCAAGTCGTAAACACAGTTCACAGCTTAAATACAAGACTTAGGCGAAAGCGGAGTCTAGAGAACGATCGCACTTTCGATCGTGCTTTCAAAAGTCATTATATTGACACAAAAAGAAAATTTGTGGTGGGAATATTTACAGTGAATGAGTCGGTCTATCTCCGTACCTTTGGACTGACATTACAAAAAGAATGCTTGGCCGTGAGATCAGTTGTCGAAGATGAGTCGGTGTCTTCGGAATCGGGACAAAAAGATTGATGAACCGTGGGAGTCTGATCCGTGCTAGGTTCGGCCTATTCTCAGGAATGTATTTATCGCGAGTCAACTCACCCGAACTCAGTTTATCCAGGCTATGATCGACTCAACCTCTTCTCAGCTCAATTTACCTCAAACAATAGTCGGATGTTCAGCGAGATTGAAAATTCACAAATGACTCGAACTTTTTCGCAGCGCAATCTGCTGAAACAATTGAACCATCCAGTAAAATCCAGAACCGACTCCACTCGTTTTCGCACCGCAATCTTTTAAACAATTGAGCTATTGTCTTCCTTATTCAGTTCCGATTTTTCGACTCAATTCTGGCTCGAGAAACCGAAGATCACGGTTCCGAGGCTCCAGTATTTAAAAGTAAGGAGTCTGGCGACGTTCTCCAGGCAGCAACACATTTCCATGGTCAATCCAACTGGCAAGAACGGTGTCGCCAACGGTGTTTGTGAGTTTCTTCATACTTCTTTTCCACCTCTTTGTTGAAAATGAAATCACATAACCTGCACGACTTTCAACGTCGTGGGCTTTCGCTTGCAATTCGTCTTCGTTATCTGGAAGAAAAACACGGCATGAAGATCGGGTAAGTCTTTTTATTTCTTAATCTTTCTAAATTCTGGATTAGCTGATCTCACCTACTAGTTCGACAAAATTGAAGAAGTTGAACAAGAAGTTCGAAGTGCCTAGCGCCCGCAAGTTCAACGACGTGGAAGGGGCGACTGCAGCAATTGCCGACATCGTTTCTCGGGACATCAATCAAGGCCAGGGACCCGATACAGTGAAAAGGGTTGCTGCTTTGAGGCTCAATATCATCATTCCCCGGTGTGTCTCTTGTCTCCTGACTCTTAACAAGGCACCTTTTTCGTTGGCTTTGGTCCAAGATCGTACAAATCAGTCTCGATGAGTTTGTGGATTACTTCAACAACAAGAAAACTCGGAGGCAAAGGGCACGCATTCTCCCTTCAGGGGTTGCACCGAACGTTAACGTTGTATTCGATATGCCGCAAGATTATGGCCTTGAAAATCTGGCCATCGCCGTCCCTCAAGCTGCTATCGACCAGCTTCGTGATCTGATTGACACTCCTCGCTCAGAAGCTCTTCGTTGAGTGCCGGATGTCTTTGATGCAGTTGCACGGGAGGTGTATGCAGGATTGGGATCCCCTGGATTGCAGGTACTGACAGGGTGGGCAATATTTAATGCAATGGCTCCACTGCTTCGCCAGGAATTCAATTCCAACGGTCTATACGATGCACTTTATGTATAGTTAGTTAAACTATTTAACTATTCATCGTTTTGCATGTGGAAATATATCTGAATGACGCTCGAGGGCTACAAACACGGTGGCGACAGGAAAGGAAGCGCGGTCATGTGATCGCGTTGCCGATCCCGGATCCCATCAAAATGCCAAACCTTCTTCACGCACGCACTTGCAGAAATTTCGAGTAAGCAACATATTCTCTCTACCTATTCGTTACACCACCAAGCTATCCAGTTGCCCACCACTATGCCTATGGCAAAGTGGTGCTCGGTTTTGTGAGTAATATGCCCGCCGGTGGAAAGTTCGCTGGCGGCCACCACTGGCCACCAGTGGACATCGGTGGACACTGCTGGACGATGTGATCCAGTGACGGCAGCGAAGTCCGTTGATCCTCGCTGTTTCCCACTGGCCCACACACATATCCACACTGGATTCTGGTGGAAATCGTCGGGAGTCAGCGGAGAGTGCTGGTTCATTCGGAAAATATTAAGTTTATAGCAACTTTTAGACTCATCTCAGAGGAATGCATAAATGAAGTTGAATTTTGTGTCTCTGGCTTAAGTTCCGGACGGTTTTTACCCTCGTTACTCACGGTTCAATAAGTTGGAAACTAACGCGAGCCCGGGGTATATTTTCTTGTCAGTTGAACTTGTTCATACTTGGTCCTCTTCTATTGTCTATTGTCAAAATGAATCAGTCCTCCCTCTGCTTTGCTTCATGAGCTAGAGAAGACAAATCAGCTGCTGTATTTGCCTTCTTTGTTTCTAGTACAAAAGCAAAATACACGCGACAAGTTGTGCCTCGACTCGGACACCGATATAATTCGAATAGTATGCCGCGTTAGCTAAATTGTTTGAGCCCGGAACATTGTGAAAACTCGATGGACTCCACTGGATTACACTGGAAATCGGTGGGCAGCGGTCTCCAACGGCCTTTAATGTAATCCATCGCATTCCAGTATAGTCCAATGAAAGGTCCACTGGAGTCCAATGCCGGGTTGCCGGACAGCGTTGGAGCCCGGCGATCAACAGTGGAACTCAGCCGGTTGCCACCTCCGCGTATATCACTGGGTTTTGTGAGTGACCCAACACTCGGGCTTACCCGAGTTGCCGAAGTCCGAGGCCGGAAGTCAAAATCAACCGAGTCCTTCCCGCCGACCGTATAAGTGGCCGAATTAGGATTCGTATATTGCGATAAATGGCTACGAATCCCTTCCATCCGCACACGGACCCAGGTGCTCAATTCGGGCGGCTTATAACCGCCACATGCACCTCGGCTTGGCCCACGGAGAAAAATTGACATATCTGTGCATGCAGCTTGGGCTGAGGTGACATCGGGAGCGACAGCAAGACTCTGCTTAGCACCAAGAGCTGCCATTCTCTCCAGAAAGCCCTCGGGTGGCGGGGGCCGAAGGTATCCGTCACCAGTAAAGCCCCCAGCTTCGGGGACACAAAGCTCATCAAGTTCCGGAGGGACTTGCTCATCCTCTGGATTGTAATTCAAGTGGTCGTCGTCGTCAGATTCAGCTAGCATAGAGGGTGGATGTGGGGCAGGAAATGTATTGATTGACGCGGCATCATCAGAAGTAAGGTCCCGAGCACGTTGTAAGCTTTCCCCGGAGTCTGAAACCCTGGGGCGCGGCGGTTGGAGGCGACGGTGTCGATCCTTGATAGAATACATCGGTGTAATGATCCGCTGCAGGCTCTTGGGCGGAGGAACCGGCACAATCTTTGGGTTCGAGATTTTCCTTGTCAAAAGAGTCCTTGCAATATTTCTGTGATTAGTTCGAGTTTAAGCACAGACTTTATGTCTCACAAGACTGCGGTGGTCATTGTCGGCACTCTCTTGCCGCTGCTTCTTTTGTTGACGCGCTTTCACGGGACTTGACGCGATTGCCGCGACGCGTTTGATGGCCTTCTTTAGTGATGGTATACGGCCGTTTAGACGACTCAGGCGGTCCCCCATGAACTTCTTGGGAGGAGGCATGGAGGGAATAAAGACTCTTGAGGCATCCCAAAATTTTCAGCGCCCAGGAGCCAAAGAAACTTTACACGCGTTTCGGAGAGCGACGCGCCAATATACGCTTGATCCATATTTGGGGAACTCTTCGCTCAATTTTCGAGATTTTGCCGAGATTTAAGCTTTGAGAGCAACAGAGGACCGATCTGCACCGAACTGTTGAGCCCATTTTTCTGTTTTACTACATGTGGACTACTTATTGTACGGTTTCTCAATTCCTGTCCCAATATGGTCATGTCACATCAGATCACGTGGGGTAACCGCACCTACCTTACGGGTTTTGATCGAGTGGTGCTCATTCGTTTGTTACCTTTGTTTTGCACTAGAGGTACACCCTGGGTGGGAGGTATTTCTGTGAGAAAATTTTCTTGCTGAGTTGGAAAATCAATTTGATGTTCCGTTCAGCTGGGTGTTATCTGGCAGTGGCTGTGCTGGGCAGATAACATTCTCGCAAATACCTGCCTTTCACACTGCCGGTGTAGTAGGGTGATCAGGCCGGCTAGCTAGATCTGATGTCGTAGCTTAGTCATCCATCCTTGCTTGTCCACCACCACCATGCCAGCCCCTTCCGATTCATCCTTGTTTGATCTTTTCTGAGCAATAACAAGCTTCCTTGGAACTCCCGTAGCTTCTCCCTTTCTTCCTCTTTTCCCCTTTCTTTTTCGCAAATTTCCGGCACGGGACCCAGTACATTGAATAAAAAACCCCGAAATGATTTCGGAGTTGTCTGATTGTTTGGCTGTTTTTTGCCAAACATCAATTATTTATGATCCTGGTGATGGTCAGTAATTTGTTGCAGGTGCAGTCTACATCCACTCAGCACCTAGAATCATACAAAAAGGTGCAAAGACGGCCGAGATCAGTCAAAGAACAGACCGTCCATGACTTTTTTCTCACTACGAGTATGACACTGTCTCTCCGTTTATGGTCTGTTGGAGCAGTGTGGTGTTGTCGACGGGGTCTTCAGCAGTGAGGCGAGGGGTCGTAGCCATTGGAGTCTTTGACGGGTTACAGTCTGCCATACCGCAACGCTTAAGGACAAGATAAAAGCTCTCCTCGCATCCACATTCAAGATGCGGGACCTTGGAGCTGCTTCGTTCATCCTCGGGATCGAGATCAAACGGGACCGACAGCGACGCACTACAGTGGTGGCAAATAGAAATTGCCATGGCTTTTTGGTGAAAATCTGGCTGTATACTTCACCGAATGACCTCAAATAAGATGTAGAGATGGGTATGTGATACTTCTGTACCTCTTAGACCACTCAAAAATATATCATGCCCTGAGAATGCATCAATCATAGGATGAGTTCCGATTTTTGCCATATCCGGAAAAACACAATGAACGCTCAGCGAAAAGGTGTCATAATAGGATGAAAGTACTTGAAAAACAGTCCTAGTTTCCACTTTATTTTAATGGAACTGACCCTCATTTGAGCTCACAGCAGCCGCTCAAAGTTGGCTATTAGAGACTTTGCGCAGAGCCACCGGGCGGCTCCCGGTGGCTCTCACGGCATGCGCTGTGGAGCGGCTACGCGCTATGGTGGCTCATTCGGTGGCTGGAAGAACAACTTGAAATTCATTTTCTTCGGCATTTTTTCATCCCCCTGGATGACCTCGAAGCGCTAGGCTCCCAAACCCCCGGGAAGCACACCAAGGTTCCACGCCAACCGTCGGTTTTGCAAGAACCGGCCAAAAACGCACCAAATAAAGCGGGAAACTGGTAATCTAACCACGACACCTCACTACATTGAGGTATAGTCACAGAGGTACCATGTAGATACTTGAAGCCCCACCTGCAACGCGGGCGACGAGCCACCAAACGAGCCACCATATGCCGTAGCCGCTCCACAGCGCATGCCGTGAGAGCCACTGGGTGGCTACCGGTGGCTCTGCGCAAAGTCTCTATTTTCACACAAAACAGCTGAAAATGCAGAGAAAATAGCTAGAAGGACCAACTTCAAGCAGCCGTTGTGAGCTCAAATGAGGGTCAATTTCAGTCAATCAAAGTGAGAACTAGCATTGTTTTTCAAGTCCTTTCATCCTATGATGACACTTTTTTGCTGAGGATACATTGAGCTTTTCCAGATATGGCAATAATCAGAAACTGTCCTGTTATTGATGCATTGTCAGAGCATAATATATAGCTGAGTGTTCTAAGTGGTACAGTAGTAAGGTAGGCGTCAGTCACTTGCAACAAGCGGTCACATGACGTGTCACGTCACGCGTAACGCGGCAAAAATTTCGACACGAAAACAAAACCTGCTGGATTTTGCTCAATTTCAACGATTTTGAGGTCGAAAAAAGTTTGGTCATTATGTAATCATAACTGGAGATAGGATGAGATTTCTCTAGTCACCGTTGTATGATGCCCCAAGATGTTGCGCACTGCAGCCAATGTCCACGGTATAGTGTGTATGCTGTTGTGCTGGCGGCTTGCCGGTAATTGATGGGATCCTACCCTATATGGTGCGTGGGAGCATTACATAAGCGGCAAATTTCGCTCTCGTCCCAAACCAAAATGGCTCCAATCGCTGAAAAACTCATTTCTGCATTCAAAAAAAATGGGTTGGAAGAATGGTCTACTGCTCCATCACAAGATAGTATTTTTAAATTCTGAGACCAGGGATGTCTTCCATTTGCTCAAATACACCATTTCTAGGTCCCACTTTTTACCCTAATGTTTTGTGGCCAGAGCTTAATGGCTGTCACACTTTGGTCATGTGACCGCTTGTTGTAAGTGACTGACGCCTACCTTATCATATATTTATCTCTACATCTCATTTCAGGTCATTCGGTGAAGTATACAGCAAGATTTTGGCCAAAAAGCCACGGCAATTTCTATGCAAAACCGTATGATGTCCTCCGGCATCTTAATTCTGTCCTACACAAGCCGATTCTGTCCGCGCAGTTCTCGTTCTGTCCGATCTTTATGAAAACGATGTCTTTCGACTTTCTAAGCACATATAGGATATCGCCTTGACTCTACGATGTACATGCGTAATTTAAAACAATAAATTAGGATAGGGAGCTCCGCACCTTATCGGGAAGGCCAGTCGCACGGTGCGAAGGTCACAAGTGTGACTCAACGCGTCTCAGACTCGCCTCTCACAGTCTCACTTGTCCTCGTCTCTCAGTGCTCACACGTCCTTTCTGGAAAGTCTCAGCACACTGGCAGGCAGGGATGCCTGAATCCCAAGTCGCCAACGCGCTAGCAAAGCTCTTGAAGCGCATCTTGGAACTTGCTGCTAAGAAAGCTAAGGGGGTATGGCCCACAGGTACGTTCAGTCGCGACTGCCTCTAATGCAAATGACGAAGTATCATCTTTGCAGGCTTCTTAACCGTCTTCCCCCGCGTTTTTGCTGAAGGCACGGCTGCTAAATCCCACGAAACCTTCTCTGCGGACGTTGGGGATTATACTCCCTCGCTGGAACCCGTCTCTTCTGTGGCTATCGACGCGCACGACCTCAAACGAACTCCGAAAAATGCCCCGTGGAAGTATCTTCTCGAACGCCAACGCCAGCCTGGCCCGATTCACGTTGAGGCGCGAGGTAAATGTCTTGTCATCATAGCCGGCCATGTATGTTGCCAATAACTTCTGTCGATTGTTTACAATGGCTCAAACATATCCCCCAAGCACGCCCTTGTCTGCCACTTCAGTCTCGAGGGCAACATACGAGGCATGGCTCGCTCTGACTACAACGAGATGGTCGCTGTCTCCGTCCCAGGAAACAACCCCAACAAGGCTAAAGCTCAACGCCTCCGATCTTTCGTTATGCCGGACCGATTCGTTGAGCCTGGTGCTAGAAAGAAGAACAAGCTATACAAGGTCAATATTCTCGCTGCGATTGTGATGGAGAAACACGCCTTCATCGTCACGGACTTCTCTCGCATGACCCAGCTTCATGTGGTCAGCTCTGCGGTGCTTCTGCAATGGAATGACTTGCGTCGTGGAACTGGGGTACGTTAGCTACTTCTCTTTCTTTGTATCCCTCTCATTGAAGCATCTAGCTGTGGGACCGGCTCTGGCGTCGCTTTCGTGGAGGGCCAGACTGGGTGATCGAATTGAATGAAGCGCTACGGGTCCTGGACAACTGGAGAGCCTCTGTTCTTGAAGAAGAAGACGACACCGCTATTCTCGACGCCCTTCTTGACGTGGAAGGTCCAGGCGGCGGACTCGGTCAGCATCTCGCTAACGACCTCTTGTACGGTCTGGCCATGCATCCAGATACTCCGAGCTTCGAGGTTTGCGCAAGCCATGAAGCGTTTCACGAACTCCGCGACTACCTTCCCAAATTCATGGCCACCTGGCGCTCCGAAGAATACTACACCCGCTGCGCTGGCCTTCCAAACTCCAATAACCCTTTCGTCTTTCATGAGGTGTCCAACCAGAACTTCCTCAAATCCTACGTCCAAGTGTATCGCAGAACTAAAGTTTGCATACCTGCTGCTCTATATGACCGCTACCAATCTCGAGGTTTATTCGACCCCACTCATGTCATTGGTGCGTGATCCATACTCTCTCTCTCTCTCTCTCTCGAGGATTGCCTGTACTTACTTGCTTCAGGTACACCATACCACGGCACATGGACTCGTACTTCAAATCAGTTCAAGCGCGTCGAAGTGCGCCTTTTCGAGCACGCACAGAATAATCGATATCACGTCATTCGCGCAATTCCTCCCCCATCATGGAACGCCAAAACAGATGTATTTTCAATCCTTTTATGTATCTCTGATACTGATGCCTTTTCTCTCAGTCTTCTCCCTTCAAAGATGTCTCCAATGCGGGGTTTGCTACGACGCTTGGCCCGGCGTCCTTTTACGAATCCATGCAAAACAAGCTCGATATCAAGCAAGTGCAGGCGACCCGCGCAGGTCGCCCCGGACGCCCTCCAAAGGCACGTTTCCAGTTCATTCAATTATCAAACCTGCTCAATCAAGCTCACAGATCTCTACTGGGAGACCGGGTCGACGTCCCAATCCCCTTACGTCCCGTTCGGTCAATCGCATACAGAAGTCGTCTTATGTTCGGCAAAAACCAGTGAAAACCATCGAGAAAGAAAACTTCCCCGAGGATCTGGTAACCGTTCGTTATAGTACCAGGAGCCAGGGTAAGGGTGGAGTGTGATTTTTCATGTGTCTTTCAATCCAATGTATTCATTTTGTAACATGTAAGCTGTTTGAAGGTACAATTTGGGTCGATCTTTCTTCGTAACACCAAATGTGGGTTGTTGACGAAAACCATTGTACACTTGTGGAATTTCATCTGGCATGGCCAGAGACCATCTTAGTAGGTAAATGTAATGCCAATGCCTTTAGGAAAATCTGGATACTGCATGGAAGTTGGTATATACATCTATTCTACGCGTCTCGGCGAGGTTTGTCGGTGGTACCCAATATGGAAATTTTTCGTCGGGTCAGTCTACAGTCGTCAAAATTGTTAGCCCCAGCTAGAGGCTGCTCAGAGGAGGTTCTTAGGCTGTATATCCCTCTCAGGAAACCTGAAATTTGTCACCAGTCCGAAATTTACTTGCAGAGGAAGAGTTTATCGGAACTTTCTTATGACCCAAACATGGTCAAAGTGAGCGTGGGGACTCATTCTCACGTCTCTTCCAGCATTTCTCGCTATCTGAGCGAGCTCTAAAGACTGTCTCAACTGCTCTGAGTCTCACTCGGAGCAATACTTTCCACCTCAGTCCACCACATTCAGTACCCCGGACGCCAACACAAGCTAACAAAATGAGACAAGACTCGAACCTTGTCGACATCCTCACTTGCCCAGTCACTCGCTCACTCTATGCTGTTCAATCCAATTGAAACCGTGTTCAAGGGTGTCTCTACCTTCTCCTACCTTCTCTATTACCTCTCATATGTCCCTTGCTCGATAAGGTAAATCTATCCAGCCGATATGTCTCTTCTGTCCGATCTTTTTGAAACTTGCTACTCAGCTGCTCAAACAATCCCTGGCACTAATACCTTCATGTACAACACTTTTATACTGCAAATAGAATTGTCAACCTTCCCTTCGACTGCTGTGGGCCGCAAAACGTTCGTTGGTCCGTTGGTCTGTGCGCATCAGTCAGAAAATTTGCCTCCGCTGCCAAAGTGTATCTTCCTTGTCTCCTCCTCGTTGCGCTCGCCACCATGGGTAAACAACGGAGCGACACATCTGCAGACAATCCACCTCAGCGGGGGCGGAAAAAGTTCCAATTTGTCCGGCGAGGCAAAGCTGCTTTCAATGCTGCCGTGAAAAATGTGATGAGACCGCGTTCTCCGTCCCTACCCCCGGATGTCCCAGGTCCCGAAGCTCCCGGTGGTCTACCTCTGAGCGGTGAAGAAGCTCATGAAGCTCTTCTGGCCGGGGAGCAGTACGGCGTTGCGTCTGAGCGCATCGAAGCGCACCAGGCACCTGTAATGCTTCAGGGCATCAATTATACGGCTCAAGGCTATAAGCTCGTCGACATCATTAACACAGAAGATCTTCCGCAATGGTTTCATGAGCAGGTAGGACTCGGACTAGCTGGGCTTGGAAACGATCGTATTCTAACTTCTTTCCACTAGAAAAACGACTACCAACCGAAAGAACACAGCGAGTCTCAGATTGTCAAATTGACTTGGTTTGGTCATCCGGGAGATAGCCCTCACGACATTCGTGCTCGAAAATTTGTGGTTCGCTGGGCCAGCATTGCGAGTCCGGAAGCACAGCAGATGGCGGTTTCAAGGAACCGCCCAGTCTGGAGATGGCTTTACATATGTGCAGGCGTTCACGACCGTGTCCCACCGGACTCGGGTTTGGATTCCGTTGCAAGTCAGGCGACTACCCCTCAGCCTTCAAATGAACGCAGCGATGCTGGCGATGGAAGTGATGCAGCAAGCGAGGTTATCGAAGACGATGAAAATAGCGGAGACAGTGACGACGGTGCTCAACGGAAGCGGTGGAACAAGTGTAGTTCAGAGGTTAGATTGCAGGTAAATGGTCTTCTTTCGAAGCATCGTACCAGCAGCACTTACTTGGGAAAAGTTTGAAATCACCGCAGATAACCTAGCCGTTGTCAAGATCTGGCAGAAGGGCGAGCATGAAGAGGTTGACCAAAGCCGATTGTGGCTCCTCATGTTTTCCCGCTTCCTCCGATTACAGATCATGGACAGAGCACGACGTTTTGGTGCAAGGGCTACGGCAATTCAAAGGGGTGAGTTTTCGTTTCAAAGGGATAGAGCGGCCAGTATTTATCTCGGCTTTAGATCTTGTCGGACAATTCCTTCTCCCCAGCTCCTCAGGTGCTTCTGTACAGCTTCCAGATCATCGCATTCCTACCCAGAAGCAGGTTCGTGTCATGGTATCAACAAGCAAGCATAGAACTCGGTTGGCTCGGAATCCTTTTCGTGCGACTTGGTTGATGGTTAAACGCAATCGTCGGGACATGTATTAGTGCGGGTCTCTATCTCTGTATAGGGTTTCACTTACGCCATTCTTTCACGCAGCTACAACCCTCATGACTTCGAGGCTCCCGATCATAAATCGAAATTCACCGTCGCCATTACGGACAACTTCTCCCTTGATAGCACCATTCTTAACACCGAAGCCCCCAACGGCACACTGTTCATGGATTCAACACATCGCCTGCATAACGAGAACCGCGCAGCGACAACGGTACTCTGCACAGCAAATGAAGGGAAACATGTCATGCCTGGTGAGTGCGTTGCGCAGACAGATGAAAGCGTATAACTGAGAAAGTACATAGGTGCATACCTCATCTCCGCTAATATTCAAGCAACAACTATCAAGAACTGGTTCGTCGAAACGATTCGTAAGATAGAAGCTCGTGCACAAGAAGTCGCAGCCGGTAAATGTTTCCTTGTCGTTTCTCAAGTTGTGAGCTGGCTGACGGTCCATATTAGACAAGTCGAGGATTCATCACAGGGACCCCGCTGCAACCAATCGTCTATATGCACGGTGCCAGCACATTGCAGCAAATGGCAAGTTCGACTTCACAAACATCAATATCGATAAATCTCGATCGGAGTACAACGGCATAGTAGAAGGTAGCATGTCCCTTGAGTTCCTAGCCATTTCAGTATCTAACCAGTCGTCTTCAAGCCCTCCTTGAGCTGGGGATCACCAACTACTACATCCGCCTTTGCCAGTTCCATGTCATCTTCGCCATTCTTCGATTCGACTTCGACAACGGAGACCAGGGCCTTGGCTTCACTATTCCGGTGACTATGAAAGCGCAAATCCTTATCCTCTTTCGCGCGCTGCAGCGCTGTCGTTCTATGGATCAATGGGAGGATGCCAAGCGCACTTTCCATGCCGGGCTGGTGGATCTTCTCGGGGAAACTGATCAAGACACTTTGACAAAAGCGGCTGCAGCGGAGCGGATCGCCACCTTACATTTGGAGGAGGAGGAGGAAGAGTCATCGTCGTCGGAGGACGAATCGCCCCAACCCAAGGCTAAGGCTCGTTCGAAGCGTGTTCCTCAACCCAACACAAAGAAAGCGAAGAATGCGGGGAAACCGGTACTTCAGGTGGTCCAAGAGTACTTCGACCAGAATTGGTTTGTTGAGCCGTGGATCAGTGGGTCTTTCTTCCTCCGTGGTATCATCTGTTCTACCACTTACATGTTCTCAGAGCTTTTCACGGATATAGGAATGCCTCCTGGTCAAAGTCGAGACGATACTTGGAACACCAACAACTGGGCGGAAACTGCATTCAAGCAATTCAACGCAGTGTTCCTGGACAACAAACACAATAAACGGTTCGTTGGACTGTCATACACGGACATTCATCGTGTTCTAAGCTTCTGCAGCATCGACCAACTCGCCTCCATCATACTCAACCATCATCTCCCATACTTCCGTTTCTTTCCAACTCCAGACCGCGGTCCTTCGAAGGCTTTCTTGCAGCTCAATCATGACGCAAACAAGCTATGGGAAACGGAAATGGTTACGCCGTCCACAGTTCCGGATATGTTCACGGTTAGGCGAGTCGAGTATGTATTTCTGTCTCGTCTCTGCTGTGTGTGTACTGACACTTAGTTTCAGGAAAGATGGCCCCGTTCAACACACAGTGGTGCTCATGCCGCTGTCTTGCACCTGCAGTGACTACAAGTACACGGGAAAGGCTTGCGTTGACATTGTTGCTGCGCGCATATATAGGAAAGCCGGACCAAACTCGAACTGGAAAGGTGGGCTTGTTTCCTGCTACGCACTTCTAGCACGCGCTGAATCTGTGTTGTTCGGCAGTGGTAGAGGCTGAGACAGAGAAGCCGACGAAACGACGAGCTGCCCCAAAGGTGAAGTCGAAGAAGACACAGACCAAGGGGAAGTCAAAGTCGAAGTCAAATTCAAAATGGGGAAAGGAGCCAGGCGACCGTCACGTAGGCAAACTCCCGAACGACCAAACCATCGATGCAGAATTGGACAATGTCTTCTCCAAGTTGCGGCAACATGAAGAGAATGAGAAGGAGGATGAAGTCGAGCCGTACTTCGGTGAATATCGTGGTACGTGTGTATCTTGTCCCGTACACCGGCAGGCTCATTGACTCCTTCCTCTGCAGTTTCTTCGGGGCGACCTGCGAACGCTAAGCCACTGCGGCCCTGGCGAAGGAAGCTCCGGAACATTGCACCAGGGACGTATGGATACAGCCCACGCTTCATAAAGAAGAGAGGGCCTGCCAAGCGGGTGCGGATCCATCGTAACAGTCTGCTGTATTTCTCCGATCGCAGGGACTTGGCTCGTCGAGCCGCACGGGCAGAAAGACTTCGTCGGCTATATGTTCCTCACCCATCCTCACCTCTGTCTGTACCTCCACCTCCACCTCCTCCTCTGTCTGCACCCCCGCCTTTGTCTCTACCCCCAATTGCACCTCGAGACTCTGACAGATTTTTGAATGCGGAGGATGCCTCCATCACGACTCTCCAAAATACGGCTCTATGGTTTCACCCTCGATATAAACTTCGGCTTGATGAGATGGGGGTTTTTGTTACGCTCATGAATAGTTGTGCAATAGCTGTTGAGCGAGGCATTATCTTCCTCGCAGGACCACCGGAGCTAGGATTCCGCAGGCACCTGCATGCGATTGATTGGATGCAGCCACTCTCTGTTCAGCAGGTGTGTAGTATCCCTGTGTGCCTCTCCGTCGATTCTATCTCATTTGTGTTAAGCTGAGACAGGCTAACGCTCACATGCTGGCAGACTTGGTCGAGAGTCGTCATCAGCAGACCGTGAACCGCATTGTATACTTTGAGTGCCGTGCCGACCACTGGACTATGTTTCACCATGCCTTGAAAACCGATCCACCCATGCTGACATGGCATAACTCGCTTAGCATTCCCGAAGACAACAGCCTGTTATTGGACATCCGAGACCAACGACTCCTCCATCAATTCTTTCTTCCGAACCGGCCAAAGGCATTGCCTGTGAGTTCCACTGAATCTCTAAGGCAATAGAGTTGTATCTCATTCCCAATAGGCAGCTCTTGGTCCTCGGTACGGAGTACCCACATACCATGGGCTACAGAAAGACGACTTTACTTGTGGATTTTGGGCGGTGCTCATCGGCTTCTCAGCTCTGCTGGACTTCGATCCATGTGGTATCGTCATCGGGGCTCATTACTTGAAGACCCTTCTGCGTCCACTTTATTCGAGCTTCCTTAGAGATGAGACCGGTGTTGTCACTTCGCTGCTGCGGGACACTTTCCGAGTCTTCAAACCGAGGGTGGATCTACAACACCTTCCAGCTACATCTGTCGTAAGTCCTGATTCAATAAGTAGCATCAGAAAAACAGTTGCTGAGACAGCGGAGCAGATCTGTCCCCGACCACATCAATATGAGCGTGCTGCTCCTGCTAGTAGCCTTCGGGACCCTGCTACAATTTGGACCCTCTTGCTGCCCGAAGCTCACGATGTCGCACTTGACCCACGCTACAGTGATCTCCTCGCTCGCATTGATGCTGGCGATGAGCATTGGCACATAGTAGGAGATATCTCTATACCCCCATCCCGCCTGAAAATGCTCATCGGGCCTGAATGGACTTCCGAATTTGTCATAGACGGATACCTTGAGCTGTTGATTCAAGATCTGTCCGACGACGTGACTCTCGACAGATCTGTGGGTCTACCTTTCTTGATACCAGACACATATTTCCGCAGTCAGCTCGTTGACCCCAAAGTCAAACGCAATCCTCGCGGCATTCCTCCCCCGGCCAGATCAAACCCTCGATTGGGCCAGCGCAAACGGTGGTTTGAGGACGTGAGTACCTGAGGTCTTCCTCGAAAGTAGCTACGCTAACTGTTAGGATACATAGGTCAACATATTTGATCTAGAGCTGATGATAGCTCCCATTTTTTGGAGGAATCATTGGCTATTAGCCGTTGTTTTCTTCAAAGAAAAGCGAATTCGTATATACGACAGTTGGACCACTCGTAGCGCTCAGCGTGGCAGCGCAGTTTATGGTCGATTATACGAGGTGTTACTCTGGGAGCACAAGCAGCTTTTCGGAGGTGAGAGCCTCCCTGCCGATTGGGAAGGTGCCGACACCGCGATGACTACGGTGAGTTATACATGGTTGCTTGATCTGGATTGAAGCCAAAATTCTCTTAGATTCTGGTCGCAGTCCCGAGACAAGTCAATACCTACGACTGTGGTATCTACACTCTTGCGTTTGCACAGGCCATGGTGCAGGGGGTGGATCCAGCTCTCATGGTATTCACTCCCACATCTGCAGCGCGAGGCCGTAAGGTGATTGCGAATCGACTGTGTCGGGCGATACATGATGATGCTCGGAATGCTGCCGCTTTGGGAATACAAGTAGAAGAAGCTCCGCAAACGTCGCAAGGCTCCAACACAAAATCGACACGTTCTCTTCCCGCACGGTCTGTTGGAGCATTGCCTTTACGTCCACAGATACTGATTCTATTGTTGATTTAGACCTGTGGGCCATGTCGTCTTTTTCCAGAATCCTAACCGCTCAAACCAGTGGCTCCCAGCAAAAACGATCAGCCTCACGGAGGAGCATGCTACAATGGAATGGATGTGCGAGTTGCTCTGGCTTGAGGAGAATGAACGGCCGTGCGGTCAGTTTGTATGTTTAACGGAGGACTGGACTCAATCAGCAAGGAAAATATATGAAGCAAGAGACGTGAGTCTGCAACGACTGGCTCAATTACAATCACTGATTAAATGTGCAGCTGGCAGAAATCCAGTGGCCCGCCTCTATGCTCGGTCACGCTCGGTATCCATCGTATGCGTCTCCGTCTGGCAGACTGCTCATCCTTGCCCTCACTGCATACAAGGGCATGCTTGTGGACCAGTTCTTGTCTCGACAACCGGAGAGCACCCTGTTTGCGCAGATTAAAGGCGACTATGTTAACCGTGGACCCCCACGCATGACAGAGCTCTCGAGTGGAAGGGCGGTCGAGGTATCTTTTGAGCTAGTCTTATTTCCGTCTTTCAGTCTCTGGCGTGTCCCGCCACACGAAAGGCTCATCTTCGACCTCACCAACGAGATTGTTGAGGAGGTTATCGATGGGGTCGAGGGGGAGGACAACCGCAAGGCACTCACACATGAGACCGAGGCAATCGCTGCTGTTTCCCTCTGTGTCGCATATGTGAGTCGTCTTACGGAACAGAGCGAGGAGAATGTCTATGCAGCGCTGAAGGAGGGAAGGGTCGAATGGGCGAAGACGGATTCTGAGGAGCTTAGAGACATTTATGGCGAGGCATGTGGAGGATGGCTCGAAGTTGAGCAGCTAAAAATTGCGGTACCTAACCTTCCTCCGCCAATTCCTATAATTATACCGTAGAACTGAAATAGTTATATTTTCACTGTTACAACTCGAAAAAACTTTGATTATGTCTGTGAGTCTGTGCATCTATGATGTTGTAGAGGGTCAGAGTTCCTACATTCCTCTCTAACCAGGCAGTCCAGCATCGGCTACGACCGTCGACAAGAGCCACTTCAAAGAGGAGCAAGTCCAAAGAATGAAGTGGCGGTTGATCTGCTTCACTCCGAAGCAGTACAATCTCCTGAGCCTGAGCAGGATGAATGTTGACAAGCCTGAGATTACGAAGAGTAGCTAGGCTCTCTTCACCGCCCCCCATTGCTAACGCAGTCCAGTAATTGGAAGATAATAGTCCAGAGAAGTCGAGGCTGAGCGTCTCGAGAGCGGTAAATGGAGAGTAGAAGAAGCTGTCACAGGGATAAGCAAGGGCTTGAATGGTGAGACTCCGCAGGCGAGCTGCAATGAGGGGAGTATGAAGAGCAGCTATAAGCTCCGAAGGGTGGTCATCACCGCTCAATGTATTGGAGTGTTTGAGAGCGATAACGAGACTTGTGAAATTGGGAATGTCTAATGTGGACACAAATGGATACAGAATTGAAGGCGGGGTGTGGCTGAATGAGAGTGTAGTGAGGGATGGAAGCGAAATGACTGTGGTTGCTAGCTGAAAATCATTCAGAGACAGGCCCACAATTTCGCCGTGGAACCCGAGTCTCTGTAAACCTGGAGCGCTCTCAAGAGCCTGCTTCAGTTCCTCAATGTCTGGCTTGACCGAGCCAACGGGTCCCAAGAGAATCTCTGTCAGCCTAGTCCCTCTAGCTCCCGTGGGTAAAGGGGGCACGAACGAAGGAAAGTGAGAGAGCTGAAGGTGCCGTAGGAAAGGAAGGTCATAGGAGGTATGAAAAGCGGGGAGGTCCGTGTCCTCCAGAGTAGCGGTTTCAGAGACGCCGTGACGAATGATATCTGTCCAGTGGGGCTCCAGCAGAATGGTGAGGGTGTGTAGATTGGAGAAATCGAGAGAAGTGAGGAAATTGTGAATGTATTGTGCGTGAATGTATGGAACCTGAATGTGGAGTTTTCCGAGGCGGTTTGATATTGTAGTGACACTGTCAAGAAGAGAGACGAGGCCGATATTGGCAGGGGAAACGTCTCTACTTCCGCCCGCAGCCTGGCAAATTGTGAAGCTCAGTGGGAGGGACCCCGAGCGATCGATCCATTTCGAGGCAACCAAGAGATCTGTCTCCACAGAGCGAGGACCAAATACCAGATTGGTCCACAGATGTGTGTGTCCAGCAACCTCTGTGCTCCAGAGCTTCGAAACCTGGAGCAAGGATGTCTTGGATGCTCGGGGGAGCTGCTCAAGGATCTCTTGTCGGGTTTCCCGAGGTAGAGACTCAAAGGTTGTGGGCTAAAATGAATCTCAATGGTATTATTCATGTCTTCTTGAGAAAAGAAAGTACCGAATACATGGGAGATTCTGAGCTCTGAGCGGGGAAGGGGCAGGCTAAGAACCTGTAGAAATCACAGAGACAAATACTTCTCCGGCAGTGATCGAGACTCGAGACACTTTGAGAATTGGTTGAAATTTTCAGGCTTGGCTGTTTGTTGAGGTGCCAGGATGCAAAGTTTGAGATCGGGGTATATCCTCAGGCATCCTGCCCCGCTTGAAGCATTCAAACGATAGAATTTCCATATTTGGCATAGTTGGTTCGCGGTGGAAAACACTCACCACTGAGTTCAATTCCGCCACGGTCAAGGGAGCTAGATTTTCTTAGATAGATATACATCACATCTAACCTTTATAGAGGTTTGTAGCTGTGAGAATTCGAGCTCCGTGAGTGTACAATTGAAGTTCGTGTGGACTCCCGTCCCTTGAATAGACATCAGAAATTGATAGAAGATGAAAGTGCTTCACAAATGATAGATTCACCTCCTTGGAGAAATTCATCAAGTTCACGAGTGGAAAATAGACTATGAGAGGACCCAAAGAGTTTATGAAAGATCGTCCAAATAGCATGTGGCGGCCACAAGAACACCGGAAGTTGCTTGATTTGGCAAGTCAAAGTGATGTATAGCCGGTGCTGAGGTAGGAATTGAACATAGCGTCCCGCAAGTATTTTCTCTGGATTCTACTCGAAAAACGGGTCCTGGCAGTATATAACTTTGGAGGGTTTGCCTAGGTGGTTGGTGAGATCCATAAAAACCGGACAGAAAGCGGTTGATGGAAGGACAGAAAAAGATTGATGGCTGGACGTCAATGTGATGGCCAAGGGACACAAAACAAATTCCCTGTGGACAGAAATGACTTTCAAATAGGACAGTATATACACAGTGGACAGACAGTATATGTATTCAAAGGGGACAGCTATTTATTGTGAGCTGGACGGAATAAATATAGCGAGCAGGCAAAGGGGTTTGAAGCGACACTCATGCTTTGCTATATATGGATGCTCATGACGACTCAGAGGGCCCAGAGAGTGTATGAAGAATCACCCAACTGGCATGTAGCGGCCAAAGAACACCGGAAGTTGCTCGCTGTTGCTCGATTTGGCAAGTCGAGGTAATGTGTAGCCGGTGCTGAGCTAGGAATCGGGCATACCGTCCCGCAAGTAATTTTTCTGGATTCTACTCGAGAAATGGGTCCTGGTAGTATATAACATCAGAGGATTTGACTAGGTGGTTGGTGAGATCCATAAAGACCGGACAGAAAGTGCTTGACGAAAGGACAGAAAAAGATTGACGGTTGGACACAAATAAGGTGGCGCGCGGACACAAAACGAATTGCTTGGGGACAAAAATGACTTTTGAAGGGGACAGTATATACACAGCGGACAGACAAGATATGTATTCGAGGGGGACAGCTATTTGTTGTGAGACGGACGGAATAAACACGGAAAGCGGGCAAGTGGGTTTTGGTACGGTGACAAAAATACATTGTTAGGCGGACAAAATGAGGGCTGAGCAGGGGCACTAATGCGTTACTGGAAGGACATCGCCACTTATTTCGGGGGACGGAAATGCGAGAGCCAGGACAGAAAAGGAATGTCGCCGGACATTAATGGTACACGCAATTTCTATTTGCCACCACTGTATCTCTCTTTCCCCTATAGGGTAGGTGTCAGGCCGATGGCCCGAAAGCTCCCGATAACAACCGATCTGGGGGGGTAGTCACCGAGCCTTGTGCTTGTGGACTGCCTCCGCCTCCCGGCGGTAGGCAAGTGCTAGTGACTACTCCCCCTGTAACTTCGGCTGACTCTCTTCTGCTGGGGATGGAGAGGATAGAAACTCACCGCCATGGGCTGATCCGCTTCCCGTTTCCACCATCATACCCCCCAGAGAAGTCGCCACGTCTGTCCTCGGTGCCCTTCTCGCTGACCGGTCGTTCGCCGACTCCACATGGTTCACAGATGGATCTCTTCTGGCCGGTGCAGCTGCCGGCGACTAAACGCTATTGACCCAACAGTGTCGCGGGCACGTGATCAATACGTGTTCGCATCACATTTTCTTTTTTTCCAGACTGGTAATTTATGAATATGCATGTACTCAACGAACCTACCAAGAACCTACATACAATTCAAGGTCGTTATAGCTTCTGCAGTGTCTGAGCATACCAGGCAGTGCATATATTCCGTGACGGCGACTTGCAGTGCCTTGCCTAAAAAGGAATTTTTTCGCACAACACGGGTAAGCCAACTTCGACGAAATCGCAAACAATAAGCGTGTTCTTTGAGTCTTTCCTCGTTGTTTTGGGCAATCTGCATCCTTTACATACCACTTGTATATATGCCAATACCACCATAATAATTACCCCTCTGCCGAAACAGTGCCGAAACTGCACTTAGAGCACCAGGAAGATAGAAGATTTGTTTAAGGTCTGGGGGCCAACTTACTGATATTTTTTATGAGGCTCACTCTTGACCGGAAAATTGCTTGAAATGCTGTAAAATAGCGTTCGACGGCTGACGTGAAGGTTCCAGACCCAGGTGAGAACCAACAGCGAGCATCAAGTCCGCACAAGTAGGGGTAGATTCGCATGAGATGAAATATCTGATGCTGTATTTTTCGAGAATTGTTGGGTGGTGCAGAGCTGCCATGGCGAGCGTGGTTTTTCCCATCCCGCCCGGTCCTAGAACCGCGATTCGGGCAGGCTCGCCGTCAGCGGTTAGGGTTTTGACAACGTGGTTTAGCTCGGAGTCTCTGCCGCAGAATAGTTTGGGAGAAGCGGGGAGAAGGGAGAACGACTCAGAGCTGAATTGGGACAAGATGAGGTCGGGAAAGTAGAAATTGAAAGATTGCCTGAAATTCACCTCAAATTTATCGAATCTCTGCGAAGCTGTGATATTCCTTCGATGAGCCGACGAGCGACAATGCATCAGTCAAATACCCACCGAAGAGACATCCTCTGACAAAAAGCTCTTCGCTGAGATGAGTTCCAGAACTTCTTGATGCCTTCTCTCGATTTCATCCTCGAACTTTACCGCAGCATCGGCGGTGGCTACGCCGAAGTTCAACTCGAAGATGACCACGTCAATTGACTACCTCGCAAAAACTTGGGTACGTAGGCTCACTATGAAAGCTTGTGATGCTACGTTCAGCTCTTTTTCACATTGGTCTAGTTGCAGCGTGATTTCGCTTTGTTTGAAGAGTCGCTTGAGCGTCCCCAGTTCTTGCTGAGCTCTCAGACACGAATGCAGCTTCTGCAAAGTCCTAGAGTTTGATTAACACGAAGGAAATCGATCGCAGCTACTATGCTTACCCTGCGTAATGAGCGATTTCTTCGAGCGTTTTAGGTGATCGAATGTGCTCCGAGTCGACGCATAGACTCGTTAGTGCACAGAGCACTTGATGAATCCCTTCCACGATTCTCAGATATCGATCCCTTTGTAACTTGACATTCTGTACTTGGATTAGGACTGGGAGGGCAGGAGAAGGCAACATAGCTCACCTGAACCATGGAAATGATCGTCAATGATAGCGTGCTGATACTATTGAGGAAGGGCGTCTGGGTGACGATGGATGCTTCCCGGAGCGCATTTGCGACTACATTGGTGTACTGAAGAATCTGATCTAAGGCTGGGGGTCCCATTTCCGTGGATGCTGGCAAACGGGAAAAAACGAGATTCGATATCGTGCTGGCGCACTAGTCCTCGGATGGTGTTATTGGCTGCAAATTAGCTGGGCTCGGACCTGAGTAGCCGAGACTTATTGATCGACGAATCGCGAGACTATCGCAAGCAAGGGGTACCCACCCTTAAAACTTCGGACACAGGGTCGGAAAAGTGACTTAAAGCTCGCTCGACCCCCACCCCCCCTACGTAAGTGTTACATAAGCCCCCAAACCGGTAATTCCCATCAAATATTGCCAAAGTTTGGTCAAATTTTGCTTTGATTCTGACCATATCAGTACACTTCTGGGACACTTCCCTGCTCAAATGTGGTATCCCACACATTTTTTTGCATTTCCTGGCCATGACTTGTCGTTCGGGTTTGTCCGGGACACAACAATATATTATGTAATCAAATATTTTTCTCACTTTTTTTTCTGACCTTCTCAAACGCGTTTTCAGACCAATCCAAGGCTAGGTCGGAAAAGTGGAATAAGGCGACCTTGAGGCCCACCCCCCCCCTTAGCCGGTGTCTCGGGTTTTGCCGGTGGGTACCCCTTGATCGCAAGCTGTAGAAGATTTCAAGCGACCTGAAAACTCCTGAAAATTACCAAACATGAGGGATTACGCAGGCCAATCAAAAAGATCCGGCGACACGGACCTTTGGTAAAGAACGAGCCACAAGCAGGCCACGGCCACGGTTCGGGGTTCTCTAAAGATTGTGCATTCTCCCGGCGACTCGGTCTGAAGTTTTCAGGGTGTGGAACTGTCGATGATGACCAGAGAGTCGAGTCACTCGACGGTTGCCAGGAGACGACTGGAGCCGAACGCGTTCGTCACGCGTCACGTGTAGCGCGTCTGATGTGACACATCATATCAATCAAATTTTCGTGACGTCGTCCTCTCTGCTTGCTCCCTGCTCAGTCTCTTCGAGGCCCACTCACATTCAGTAATCTGAGGCTCCATAGGGCTCCATTCGGTTGCGTCACTTCGGAGCACTTGACGTCACTTAAGAGTACTGTACTATTTCGATCAATTCGCCCGGCCTGTGACCTGTGACACCTCGGAACGAAATTTCAGGTTCGTCAATGGGCCGGACGGACCGTGACACCCCCAAAATTTCGTCAATTGTTCAGAAATCAACCACTCACCTCAAGCATATTAAAGAGCAGATTAGTAGTGAATATGGAGCAAAAGATCCAGATTTCTTAGAGAGAAACTGCCCCTGCAGCATTTGCATCAAAAGAAACCATTTGACAGTGATGATTGACCTGATTCGGCCTTGAAAGCCGTCATTGCCCGTCGTGCCGTATCAGCGGCCGTCAGGGAACGCAACAGCGTAAGTAATGCGCGCGGTTGAGCGCACAGAAGAAAAAAATGCTATTTTTCGCGAAATTTGAAGAGTTCTGGGACTTTTTTGTCACATTCGTCAGAGCCTCCGGTGACCTGTGACAGGCGCGAAAATATTCGTCAATCCAGGCGGCCGTGACGCGTGACAGACGAATTGATCGAAATAGTACAGTATTTCTCACCAAAAGTTTGGCGTGGAATTGGCGTGGAATTTTTCACAAGTGCTCCGAAGTGACGCTAAGTGACGCTAAAATCTCACGCCAGCCGAATGGAGCCTGAGACTTCTCGCGAACACGTATTGATCACGTGCCCGCGACACTGTTGGGTCAATAGCGTTTACTCTGCCGGCGCGGCAGTACTGATTTCAGGAGAGACGGTGCGGGAAAGGATCCTTCTGCCGCTGGGCGATGGACAAGTGGCTGAGGGTGAAATGGAAGGACTGTTGCGGGCAACGGAGCGTGCGTTGATCCGGGGTGCGGATCATATTCTTGTTGTCTCAGACTCTCAAGCTGGTCTGCGAGGTATTCTGTCGACTAGCCCTCGGCAGTACTGATTTCAGGAGAGACGGTGCGGGAAAGGATCCTTCTGCCGCTGGGCGATGGACAAGTGGCTGAGGGTGAAATGGAAGGACTGTTGCGGGCAACGGAGCGTGCGTTGATCCGGGGTGCGGATCATATTCTTGTTGTCTCAGACTCTCAAGCTGGTCTGCGAGGTATTCTGTCGACTAGCCCTCGGCAGTACTGATTTCAGGAGAGACGGTGCGGGAAAGGATCCTTCTGCCGCTGGGCGATGGACAAGTGGCTGAGGGTGAAATGGAAGGACTGTTGCGGGCAACGGAGCGTGCGTTGATCCGGGGTGCGGATCATATTCTTGTTGTCTCAGACTCTCAAGCTGGTCTGCGAGGTATTCTGTCGACTAGCCCTCGTGCGGGTCAGCACCGAGCCGTACAGTACGACAGACTCGTCCGCTCCGCCATCTGCACTCAGCCGGCGCTTCGCATCACAAACCTATGGACACCCGCTCACATCGGCACCTTGGGCAATGAACTTGCGGACGACGCTGCCAAGGCAGCAACTCGGCTCCAGCCACCGTCTTCCCTACCTGTCTCGCTCACAACCTGCAAACGCCGTATCAACGAAATCACGCTCCAGCGTTGGGGCAAGATGTGGGAGACATCTACCCTTGGTCAGGGGCTACGGGAAATCGACGATTCTCCTCCCTCCCTCATTCTTCGCTCTCCATATACCTCCTCTGCATCCCGCGCTGATATTTCCATCATTGGTCAGCTTCGTACCGATTTCTCGGCCCTGAATGCCCACCGATTCCGATGCCGGCTCGTACCCTCACCCGCATGTGACTATTGCGGCGCCTCCCGGGAAACTCGAGCTCATTTCCTGCTACACTGTCCGGCCTGGTCCCAATTCCGTCCTCCCCTGCAGTCTGCATCATTCTCGGCGGGTATTCTCGGCGCTGTCGATGTCCGCAACCTCCTCAATCACCCGAAGCTACTCAAGCCGCTCATCGAATTTGTACAAAGGACTGGTCGCTTCAATTAAGCTGCGTTCCCTCTGTCATATCCTTCCTCTCTCATCTCTTCTCCCGGTCTCCCTCTCATATATCTTACCTACGTATAATCCCTTCCATTACATATAAAAGCATAATCTGCATTCCCTCTACCTCCGCTGTTTCACCTCTCCGCCCCATATCGCTATCTTACGCATCAACTTTCCCTATAAAGTCTTCAACTCTTTTACTTATCATTGAGCGCTCACGTATAACACAAGTTAGCAATCCCCACCCATTAGATTAACCTCTAGATACAATTAGCTGGTACATCCAGTAGGTACTGCCGCATAGCCCTTAGGGCCAGGTACGGCGTAAATAGAAGTCAAGTTCAAGTTCAAGTTCAAGGGCACGATCGGGCCCGACAACAAAATAAATCAAGGGGCGCTTGATCTCCTTATCACGGACCTGGTTCTCACGACACCCTCCCCCCCGAATAAGAGAATTGTTTGGCACCTGTAAACAAAGGCGATCCTCAACCCTTTGACGCCATGATGAACCATTCTCATGCGTTCGAGGCGCTCTGTCATCCCGAGCACGCACAGTGTTCCCACTTTGCATCAGCGAGGGGCAGGACGAGTAGTGTTGCCGGAAGCTGGAGCTAGCTCCGAGCTGAGTTCAACTCCAACTCGACCCCTTCCCAAAAGCGGCACCTCGAGGTGATGCCAGCTCGCCTCGACTCCACCCTCGTCACCCAAAACGGACGACGTGACATTTCGGGTGGTGTAACTGAGTGACATCACACTCCCTCCCCAGTTTCTGTATTGGCCGTTTCTTGGCCGTTTTCGACGTATGAAAAGCAGTTTGAGCTTGAAGAGAGCTCAGGAAAACCTTCCACATAGAAATTTGGTCCATTCGCCCCGAAAATTTTGCCCTTCGGGTGGAAAGATGAACCCTGGGACACTAGATTCCCATATCCGGTATCAGCTCTGAGCCAGCTCCGGTCAACTCGAGCTGACAGCGAGCTGATGGGCAATCAACTCGAGTTCAGCTCCAACTCAGCTCCCGGCAACACTAAGGACGAGCCAGCACTTGCATTCCACAAACCCTCAAGGCCTCAAGGCTCATCGGACCTTTCGGACTTGTTCGGATGACGTGGCGAAGCCGTCAACCACGTGCAAAGTTCGGGTCCACGATCCAGAGATCAAGCGCCCCTTGAAATAAATAAGATTGCCGGACTCCAGCGCTGTCCGGCAACGCGGCATTGGGGTTTCGTTACCTTTCACTGTACTACACTGACTCGGAAATAAGTAATAAGTAATATCGGATCACCGGGTTCTAAAACTTTGGGCCATTACTGAGGCTGGAGTGTGAGAGGAGTTTCTAAAGTAGATAGTGTATGAAGTACCTTACCATGTACATACCCTTTCTACACATATAAGCTTGAGGTCCAATTCGGCGGTGTTGTGGCAAGAGAGTGGGATCATCGCGCACACGTGATCCAATTGTTTTTCCCTGTTTGACAGCTGTCACATTGTTTAATCCGAACCACCACAACGACGCTCTAAACTCCGCTTTCTCTGCATACAACTCATTCTCTACATCATGTGCGACACCTCTGCCACGAAGAAATCAGCTATTGTCGCGCTGAAGGAGGCTGGCTGGTCGAATCGGGACGTGGCAGAAAAGGAAAATGTTGCGCCCTCTACCGTCTCCAGAGGACCAACCCACAATTTTGACGCGAAAACTCCCAGGCAAGGTCGCCCACGTAAAATGGACGAGCGGGACATCCGTAAAGCACTCAGATTGCTGTCTTCAGGCAAAGCCAAGAATGCTTCGGACTTGCAGAGGAAATATTTCCCCCATTTGCACGTCGATACAATCCGCGCTGCCCTCGAAAAACAAGGTTTGAACGCCTATGTGCGTCAATCTCGACCCTTGTTGACACCAGCCCACCGGAGGAAGCGAAAAGAATGGGCGGAACAGCATTGTTATTGGACACCGGAGGATTGGCGGGCGGTGATATTCTCAGATGAGTCAAAATTTAATATCATTGGGTCGGATGGGCGGCAGTGGTGTTGGAGGGAGCCAGGGCAAGCAAGCGACCCCCGATATACCAAGAAGAAAGTCAAACACGGCGGCGGGAGTGTGATGGTGTGGGGGTGTATTACCCAATATGGTGTCGGACAACTTCACCGGATCGACGGAATCATTGACCGCTTCGGTTACACCGACATCCTGGCCGAAAACCTCCCGCGGACCCTCGACAAGCATGATTTGGATCGCTCGACCGTCTATTTTCAGCAGGATGGCGATTCAAAGCATCGCTCCAAGCATGCCTTGGGGTGGCTCGAGCTTGAAGGCTTCGATGTTCTTCCCTGGGCGCCAAATTCACCGGATATGAACATCATTGAGAATCTTTGGGATCATCTGGAGACCATGGTGCGCACTAGGGACCCACTGCCGAAGAACAAGGAGGAATTATGGGCCGCTTTGAAGGAAGAGTGGGAAAAAATTGATCAGGCATATATCGACAAGTTATATGACAGCTTGCCTACTCGGGTGCGGGATTTGTTGAAGGCAAATGGTGGGGAGACCCGTTACTAGTGGCTGGTATGTTTATTTCCACCAACGATGCCTTGAACGAGCGTTTCTGACTTCAATTTCCTAAACCGGCCAAAACCAAAATTATGATTGGATCACCCATCATCACCAAACTGGCCATCCAGCGCCGAATTTTCAGTTTGCTTGCTCGATATTTTACATGTATATATTACACCTCATTACTATCTGTTTGCGTGCATAAAAACTCGGGAAGACTCCTACGCTCTAGCGCGCGAGCAACATCTTTCTCACGAGTGACGTGATCCGATATTATTTCCGAGTCAGTGTAGACTGTGGGAGCATATTGTGCTTTTCTTTTTTTTTTTTTTTAACGCCTCGTACTTGTGTAGCGATGAGTGGGAGTGTTGGACGAACGATATTATTCATATCTTATGTGTCATCCCTACCTGTACTCGGCCCTGTCGTACCCATCTATATTGATCCTTTCTTGCCTTCTACCACCATCTTTACATGAGGCTTCTATTACTCTGTACCCAGGAATACATTACTTACAGTATTCTCTAGCTAATCGTGTATTCTGTCTAGGACGGACGTCCGGTTTTGAGACGCCCATCAAAGTACAAGTACGCACCTCCAAGTTACTTTTTGCGGTCTCCGCCGTGAGTGACCAACTTTACATCCCAGGACCGGCGGAGATGATAGGATGCAAGCCAGCAACGTTCACGATCTGTGCGCGCTGCTCTTCTGAAACTGGCCCACAAATACAGAGCTCTTGAAGGACGCAATCGGACCGTTGGATCCAATTAATGAACGAATAATGCGGCCAAGGATCTGCAGAGGGGGGCAGAGATATGCGCATGGTCCTGATGCAGTTCAATTCGAACGCATCAAGCAGCGGGGACAGATCCCCTAGACTGTTGATCTCCAAATGACGCAAGTGCTCGAGTGTGATAGAAGCGATACTTGGCGGATCATTCGAAGTTTCGCCCCAATACCCGACTAGCTCAAATCTGGCGTTGCATACCTGGTTGCACTGGGCAAGGATGCAGCCGCACTCCATCACAGACATCTCGTACGCCAGATAGAGGAACCTGAGATTACTCCAGTCGTGATCAAGGCGTGGCGAGCCATCCACACGAGCACCTCGGAGGTTGAGGTACATCAAGGAGCTCAAGACGGGGGATTGGAAGTGATTGCATAAGAGTTGTGTCGTGGTCAGGTCGTCCCACTCCACCTCCAGGGACAGTTCATGCAGAATGAGATTCTGAGAACCGGTCCACTCAATTGGCACCGGAAAAGGGCCGGCCCAGGAAATGTCCAACGAAATAAATCGTTCCAGATAGTCGAAGACGGTGGAAAGAAGGGAAAGATTGTCGGCCAACGACGCAGAAGATGCGGATTGTTCGGCCGCCAGAGCTAGGCGAAGGGAAAAAGGACGAGTACCAGAGCGCTCAAGCCACAGCAGTAGCAGTTCAGTGCCATGTTTGCGCGAACACGATGCTTGGAAGTTCGGCCCGATACTGATGGCGGTGGACAAAAATAAAAAAATAAAGAAAATAAAGAAACGAAAATATTGCGGGAGATTGAGGGAGATTCGGGGATCTCGGGGATAGTTCTTGTCCCCATTTTCGGCTGACATTGGCTTTTGGCGCTGATGTCATGGCTCGGCTCCCACACGTTACGGCTTGCCGTGTCATTGCCAGATACTGAAATAAAGCGCAAATAATACTCGTTTTAGCGTGAAAAAGTCCGAGATTAAAGGAGGAAGGTTCCTCAGGGTATCAAAGACCTCCCACATATCTACGGGCCTCTCTACCTGCTTTGGTTGGTGAGCAATCTACGCGCATCAGCTGTTCAGATACTGACCGGAGTTTGAAATGAGCATCAATCACGACAGCTGCACGTGTTCGTTGGTTCAACTTCCTTTCCGGCGACAACTTTCTTTTCTCTTCACCAGAGGACACATTCTATAGCTGATTTGTTCAGGGTCCTTCCAAACTCAATTCCAAACTCTCAATTCACTCAAGGAAATTGAAGGAATTCACCGCAACACTAGAACTGGCACGCTCAAAACGACTTGAATTAAATTTCCACTGAGAATGCCATCCAACTTGGCTGCTGGGAAGTGTTACTTAATTATGTCCGGTCCTTATACTCCCCAAGGCTTACAATAACAGCAGAGAAGAACCGATCCCGCCTCACTTCAACTGTATTTTCAGCCGCCTAACCAAGAAACTTGTCGACATTGTGTGCGGACTTATTGAAATCATTTTCGAAGCCCTCCCGGCCGCAAGCATTTTAAGGCCATAGAATTTAACTCACGGGTGTGCTACACAAATAATCTGGAGCACACCGTAAAGCGAGGACAACTCAACGGGTAATTTTTGTCAACCAAGGATCTCTGACTCAAAGCTTGTTAATTTTGTGCTGATTGGCACCAATTTTGGTTCGAGACTGTTGCAGCAATGCTCGTCCTAATACATTCGATTTCTCATCCAGCGCTTTACCGCGAGCGCGTTGCAACACAGCCAATACGTTCAATTTGAGTGCGTTCATTTTCCGTCATTCAATTCCCCTGTTCATCCGCTTGTTGTCTTAGGCTTGTCTCGAGCATTTATATGATTGGAGTATAACATACTGTCGCTCTGCAGAATCAATATTGAGGATCATATATTGTGTCCGCGCGAGCCGGACAATTAGCCACTGTCTTCAGTTGTTTCGTCAATTACAATTTTACGGTGGGCTCCAGCAGCGCCCTATAATTCATTTCTATGTTTGTCAGATACAGATACACAGTTCAGTGAGTTATGGCTTTGAATCTTCGAGCTTCGCAGGATTTTTCCGAAATCCTTGTCTGTAATATTGAGCAAATAAATTGCTTGGGTGGACTCTGAGGCCTTTTGAGCTTGATGTGCACCTTCTTTCTACATTTATAATCCTAAGGTCTATCTACTGAAATAAACACTCTCTCTTTCGCTCAAAACCACGAAAGAAATAGCTCAACTTCAAATTCTCGGTAGGTTCGGAAACGGCCGAGAATCTGTCAAACTTGACCGCGGATTGATCGGGCCGGCATTTAAACTCCGGTCAGTATCAGTATCAGTATCAGTATCTGACCACCGCCATAAGTAACCGGCCAAAAAAAACACATTCGGGATTGAACAGACGCGGCGCACACGGCACACCTGAGATTCGGCACACTCGAATCAGGTGCGGCACATCAAGCTCAAATGCGGCACATCAAGCTCACCTGCGGCACATCAGCCAGAACAGATGCGGCACTCCGGTAACTTCCGAACATCCTCTCCGACAATCCCGCGCAATGACGCTAACTTGAAGAAATCTTCAGCATTGTCCGAGTCGTCATTCAAGTCCGATGAACGTGTTAGAATGGTTGGATTGAATGAAATGCATAAAGATGTAATAATAGTATATAATCCTGAGACAATCAATGCCAGACAGATTACAGTCGGCATAGTAAGGAGAAAATATTATCACTGAAGACTACCTGTTGGAGTGGGCCACCCCGAGTCGCTAGAGGGAGCCACGAGCCGTAGGGCCAAAGCTATGGATATGGCGCTGGCTAAGCACAAGATGATGACTAACACATGGGAAGCTACCGACAAACACGACCAACACGGTGTGGATGAAAGTATTGTGGCAAAATCACGTACCTTTCGGTCCTTTCTTCTTGATCTGGGCATCTTCTCCCTCTGAATCAGACGAGATGTCGACGACGAATCTTTATTGGGGCAGTTAGCATCAATCCGAGAAGCATCACTGTATTTGCGCACCTTTCGGCTCCTGTTTGACCTGCACTCCTTCGTCCTCAGACTCCGACAAAATTTCCAAGACTTCGCGGTTGCCCTCAGTATAAGTTTTGACACGAGGTGGGGGTGGCGCGTCAGAACGACGCGTCGCCGACGCGTCAGACGCGTTATCCTCGACTTTGACGCGTGTTGGGCTTGATTTAGATGGATAGGACACGGAAACGCAGTGGTGACGACACCCGTTCTCGACAAACTGGCGGAGTTGGGCGATATCTATCCAGTCGGTGGTGATGAAGTCGTGTCCTCGGCGGCGTGTTGGAAAGGCATTGCGGCGCGTTTGTTGCAGAGGTCGGGGCGACGGATGTTGTGGTACGGGAAAGAAAAGTGGGATCAATATTTGGCTCTTTGTTGCTTGTATTGTACATTGTTTGCTTGATTTGATGCGCACAGACCTCCTACTTGAACAGAATCGGCACACTTCCGAAATTAGCAAGAGTGCCGACACTTCCAACACTCTCGGCACATGTGCCGCATCTGGACGCGGTGTGCCGCATCTCAGATGTGTGTGTCCGCCGCGTCTCATACATCCTCCAAAACATTAGGGTAACAAGCTTTAGTACCCTGCCTTCGGCAGGGCCGACTCGCTGCGATCGCGTCCCTACCTTCGGCGGGTACACAGCTTGTCGGGGCTCCGCCCCAAACCCCGGAGGTTTTCTTTGCTGGATTCCGTGCCCTCGGCGCCGCACGGCTGAATCCGAGCCTGTGGGAACCGGCAGCAACATCTCTACATCCGGCTGCGACATCTCGACAGAGTCCCGTGGTTTGCCGTCAAAGGCACGTTACTTTTCACGTGCTCGGCTCCTTGTATAGGACAAGCTCAAGCACCCCGCCTTCGGCAGGGCCGGCTCGCTGCGCTCGCGTCCCTACCTACGGGGGGTACACAGCTTGTCGGGGCTCCGCCCCAAACCCCGCCTGGATTTTTTTTTTTGCTGGATTCCTTGCCCGCGGCGCCGCACTGCCGCTCGCTGCACTCGCCGGCGCGCGGCGCCGGGGACCGCGTGTGAAAGGTCACCTGCTTTTTCACGTGAATTATCACGGGACCTGCGGTCCCGTATGGTGGGGGACGTGACTTCATGTCAGACCGGAATTTTTGGAATTTTGACCTGAAACCTGGCCAGATCAACTCAAAATACCCAGAAGTGGGTGTTTTCCAAAATTTTGGACCGTGGGAACTTTTTTGATGGGAAATGGCCAAATTTTTGCCGGAGAAACAGGTTTTCAAGGGGGGGAAGTACCGTTGAGGTAAAACTTGGGAGAGCTTTTGAGATTTCCAGTAGCTCTTATAAGTTTGTTTTGGACCCAATACTCAAATCACTACTCTTTGGGGGCATATTGGGTATTGATGGGCCATCAAATTGCCCCCGGCAGAGCCATTTCGGATCAATTTCGCCTTTAGGATGGCCAAATTTGTGGTCAAAATCACGAAAGTCAATGGGGAGTAAATCTGCTCCATACAATCTCTTCTACTCTTCAAAAGGAAGCCATTTATGCAATATCAAGAAATTTGGGTGACTGTCACACGAGTTATTAGCGTCACCATGTTCACCGTAAAAGTTTGTCACGAAGTCACGTCCCCCACCATAGTGTCTTTTATTATAGAAAAGTGGGACCTAGAAATGGTGTATTTGAGCAAATGGAAGACATCCCTGGTCTCACAATGTTAAAAATACTATCTTGTGATGGAGCAGTACACCATTCTTCCAACCCATTTTTTTTTTGAATGCAGAAATGAGTTTTTCAGCGATTGGAGCCATTTTGGGTTGGGACGAGAGCGAAGTTTGCCGCTTATGTAATGCTCCCACGCACTATATGGAGTAGGATCCCATCAATTACCGGCAAGCCGCCAGCATAACAGCGTACACGCTATACCGTGGACATTGGCTGCAGTGCGCAACATCTTGGGGCATCATACAACGATGACTAGAGAAATCTCATCCTATCTCCAGTTATGATTACATAATGACCAAAATTTTTTCGATCTCAAAATCGTTGAAATTGAGCAAAATCCAGCAGGTTTTGTTTTCGTGTCGAAATTTTTGCCGCGTTACGCGTGACGTGACACGTCATGTGACCGCTCGTTGTAAGTGACTGACGCCTACCTTACGTAGAACAAGCTTAAGCACCCCGCCTACGGCTGTTGCACAGCTTGTCGGGGCTCCGCCCCAAACCCCGCGGGTTTTTTTCTTGCTGGATTGCGCGCCGTCGGGAAGGTTCGTGGGAACCGGGAGCAACATCTCGACAGCCGCTGATTTTCAATTGTCGAAGACTTTTGGGATTCAAAGGTGCAGCTGCTTTGTTGGGGACCCTACAGGATACTTTTAGGTCGTTCCCATCCGAATTCATAAGATTTTGACGAGAAAAAGCCATCAAAAATATTCCATACCGTCGAAACGGCGGTTGCGGCCGTGCCGTCTTGCGTGCCGTCGACCGTCCCGTCCCGTTTGAGCCCTGGAAGCATCCTCGACGGCCGTGGTTTGCACGGCCCGTGCCGTGAATTGACCGTCGAATCGACGGCCGTCCCCGTCACGGGCACGGGTGGCAGCCCTAAGCCGGCAGCGACATCTCGACATGGTCCCGTGGTTTCGTGTCAAAGTCACGTTACTTTTCACGTGAGCTGATCCTTGTGTTTTCATGTATAGGAAGCTTTAGTTCCCTGCCTCCGGCACGGCCGACTCGCTGCGCTCGCCGACCTCCCTCCGTTCGGTCACACAGCTTCTGCGCTCGCTCCGCTCGCGACGTCTAGTACGATCTCAACATCTCGACATTGACCCCGTGATTTTCTGTCAAAAGTCACGAGACTGATGGCCTGGCCCTCTTTTCAAGTACGAGCTTTAAGCTTAAGCACCCCGCCTTCGGCAGGGCTCCGCCCCAAACCCCGGAGTTTATAGAAGTAATTTTTTTGCTGGATTGCGTGCCCTCGGCGCCGCACTACCGCCGCGGTGCGCGGCGCGGTTCGTGGGAACCGGATGCAACATCTCGACATCCGGCAGCGACATCTCGACATGGTCCCGTGGTTTCCTGTCAAAGTCACGTTACTTTTCACGTGAGCTGATCCTTGTGTTTTCATGTATAGGACAAGCTTAAGCACCCCGCCTTCGGCAGGGCCGGCTCGCTGCGCTCGCGTCCCTACCTACGGGGGGTACACAGCTTGTCGGGGCTCCGCCCCAAACCCCGCCTGGATTTTTTTTTGCTGGATTCCTTGCCCGCGGCGGCAGCACTGCCGCTCGCTGCACTCGCCGGCGCGCGGCGCCGGGGACCGCGTGTGAGTTTTTCAACATCTCGACAGCCGGTTGTGTTGTAGGATGTTGACAAAACCCCGTGATTTTCTGTCAAAAGTCACGCGACTGATGGCCTGGCCCTCTTTTCAAGTATAGGATAGGACAAGCTTAAGCACCCCGCCTTCGGCAGGGCCGACTCGCTGCGCTCGCGTCCCTCCCTACGGCTGGTGCACAGCTTGTCGGGGCTCCGCCCCAAACCCCGCGGGTTTTTTTCTTGCTGGATTGCGTGCCCTCGGCGCCGCACTACCGCTCGCTGCACTCGCGGTGCGCGGCGCCGTCGGGAAGGTTCGTGGGAGCCGGGAGCGACATCTCGACAGCCGGCAGCAACATCTCGACATGGTCCCGTGGTTTCGTGTCAAAGTCACGTTACTTTTCACGTGTCCTGATCCTTGTGTTTTCAAGGATAAGTGGCGGCGGGATCTGATGCCACCCCCCCAAAAAATGATGGGGCCCCAATCGACTCCACTTGCATCAAATGTTCCAGAAATGGGCTGTTCTATTTTTAGGGGTGGCATCAGATCCGAAGATACGATGTTTACGGCCGACTACGCTTACAAAAGCTCAGGTAAATACAAGTAAATACCTCGTCGGTTCGATCAAGTGGTGGTAAAATAAAAACAATGCAACACTGTACAATCTGTTCAAAGAACAGGCCACGGTGCTGCAGTCTGGGGCATGAGACTAAGACCCGTCTATCCCAGCAGACCTTTTCTCATCAACACGTCAGCTAGGCGCCTTTTTCCGATTGAAAATTCCCCGCAGTTTTGGAAGAGCAGCATCTGAATCCCGTGTACGACGTGGCGTTTGACGCAAGGGAGCAGAAGGGGAGGTTGAGGTTGCCAGCGGGGTATGGCTAGATCCACTGTAGCACAAGCGCGACTTCCCGGATAGTACCGGCCCATTTACGGATGAGCGGGGGCAGTGCGAATGCTAGTGCGATGCATCCACCGCTATCAGGCGGTAAGGGTATTTGTCAGCGTAATTTGCTGTTCGGTATCGCCCGTATCGAGTGGTCAAGACGAGAAGTCGAAGAAGCTGCGTTTGTGTAGAGAACGTCGTGGTTCCGGTTACAAACGCATCAAGAGGCGGCTCAACGGCTACACATTTTTACATGGTTTGACCGAGAAAGTTACTCCATTTTGTTCCACCTCTCACTGAGGCACGACAACTTTAGTAGCATAGGCGCTCGCCAACGCCTATTGATTTGGCTGAACGGCCGTTGCCAAGTCGTTGCCATATAGCAACATACATAGCATCTGATCAAGCATCAGTTAATCATCACGATGTAATGACTGCCGTAGGCCAAAAAAATACAGCCTAGCTCCGGCAATTCAGCAAAAGAACCCCACCCCGACGGGTTAGAGGTTGGGGTGAAAGACATAGTCCTCCGCGCGAACGTGGCTTTAGTGTGCCGACCTGAGCGGCCCCGGTTCGGGGGACCCCCCGAGCGCAGCGAGGGAGGGGAGGGGACGGGAATAGTCGGTCCCCTTGGCGCAAACCAAGAGAGAAGGTGTGCCGCTGCTTCCGAATGCCGCAGAGCCGGCAGCAACACTCAGAAATCATTCACATCAAATTTCGGCATATTATTGGAATAGGCGTTGATCACATCAATAGCTATTGGCCGAACGACTATCGAACGAGCGCTACTATTCTTGTATCTACTCCTCTCTCACTCTATATTCACAGATTGCCTCAGAAAACATCCCCAGCCAAGTTGAAAATATGGCTAAACCGTCTCCCGGCTTGTTTGATTTCGGATCAGCCAATGTTGATGTACCCATTGTACCCAAAAAATCGACTTTTGCCTCTCCTTCATTCTCACAAGTCATTTGATGATGAATATACCCCTTGGCAGCGAGATATTGACCAAAAACCGAACAGACATTTTTTTTGTCCACTTATTCCTGAAAAATCGCAGTCACTTACCCAACCTCACTTTCGGGGTCGGGGAGTAACAAAGGGCGTAGGTTTTTGCGTCAAAGATTTGTTCGTACTCGTAATATCAATGGTCACATTTGATCCTACAGTACCCCGCACCAGGTGTATGAAATTCGACAAAATCAAGAGCCAGATAGGTAAGTATCATCTATAGATGGCCCATTCACATCATCCTAACACAATCATCAGATCGAAATCAAAATACCTCTGCCCGGATATCTTCCGACTGATTCAAACTCGCGCTCTCAAAACCCATGGATGGCAGAGGAGCTGGGTAGCAGTGTATCTGTTAGTTTCACTCTTGCAAAGCAGATATGTGACGAGGTCTTTGGCTGGCAAGTATCAATGTCGCCATCCCTTCTGCCACCAGGTTCCTTGACATACCGGATTCCGTGATGTCATCCCACCATGTGCTTGACAAATCACACCCTCGTTTGATGCTCGCTTCGAGAGACGCGCGATCATCGCCCTGAAATGGCTGGCAACCTGATAACATGATGTAGAGGACGCATCCAAGTGCCCACATATCTGCTGCTCGGCCGTAGAACTTACCCACCAGCTTTTCTGGTGCAGAGTAGGTCTCCGTTCCCTGGAACTTGGTTGTTTTCCTATGCCAGAGGACACAACTTGCTCCAAAGTCGGCGATTTTAACAATTCCCACTCCTCCTCCTCCAATCCCCGGAAGAAATAGTCCCTCTGAAGGATTGCGTGTGTAAGATGCAGACTGATCATCGCAATTGTCGTAATATGGAATCCTCCGGAACAGCAGGTTTTCAGTCTTCATATCTCCGTGCATGATGCCCAAGGTGTCGTGAAGGTACATGACGCCACCTGCAACTTGCAGCATTATATGGCGACAAAGCTCTTCACTGAAGAAACCCAAGCGGACAACTTGAAAAAACAATTCCCCGCCATCCATGACTTGAATGTTTTCAGATTCTGCACTCTGCACAGCAATGAACGCACATTCCAGTACCAAGCAGAACTCTCCAAAACTCTCTATGCTGGCGATCTGTTCTATTACAGACGGATGCCGCAATCGGTTCATAACTTCGATCTCTGTGCAATGTTGAAATTGCCACTCTATTTTATATGCGACTGAATTTTCTTTCCTTTGAGAACAGCCTGTCGCTTCATATCTACTCAGGACATTGACGTGTTCTGGCTGGCATACTAACACTCACATTGCTTCCCGAAAAATCCTTGGTCTTGCGTATTCGTTTGACTATCAATCTTTCATGAGCGCCATTCTTGAAAGATAATTGGGAAGGATGATAAGCACCTGCGACTTGTTCCCCAGCATACTCGGCGATGTGTACGGTTGAGAAGGCCCCACTGGCTACAGGTCTCAGCCAGGACGGCCAGGCGGTAGGTGGGAGCTAAACTAACCTGCCTATCCGTTTTCCAATGGTCAGTCGAGGCATGAAGATTTTATATCTGGGTTAAGAATTAATGAGGTCCACCAGGGATCTGAATGCCATTGAAAAAACGACCCCATGTGTTTATATGATGCGGATTCGGTTGGGGATACCGGGGACCGATTTAAATGTAGAAAAACTGTTGAAGACTAATGTTCGATTGCAACGATCAAAACCGATCATGTTTGCAAGTACCGCACACACCGAGCAACGTGACAGAATCACAAGTTTGATGAGGGCCCTGAACAAAGAGATCATCGACGAAGGTCAAGATGAGGTGACCATTTTGCTACGATAAGTGCATGCGCGCTTTAACGCGTCTTGATGGCACCGAGCGTCAGTTGTTTATATCTCCGACTCCGCACGCTGACAGACCTCTCTGCAAATGATGTTCAACCGTTATCGTTTCTGTCCAATCCAATCCATGCTACAATACAACAACATATGCTTCATCGTCGACTGCGACGCGGCAGTCGCTCCCAAGTTCATAACATATTCGCGACTGACGAGGAGGGCAAAGAGTGATAGTCATCCAATGTCATGGGAGAGGATAGGTCGCAAGACTTTCCAAATGGCGGGTCGAAATGGCTTTTTGTGTAGTGAAATTGGCATCGTGCAAGAAGTTGAAAGCCAGATATCGATTTCCGTTACGCGTCCACAGGACGCTGTGAATGTGCATCAATCAATCAATATTCCACTATTCTCACTGCGGGCCGTTTATCGGCCCATGTCGGAGTCTAGTAGTACATTGACTCTATCACTAATTGCATAGGGTTATCTGCTTGGAAAGAAAGGACATCAATTGAAACTGTGTGTACCCCTTTTGAGCTCCGAGCGCAAAATTACTGATCCTTGGCAGGTGTAAGTGGAAGGGCGACGGCCTGAACTACAATCTGGGCGGTAATCCGTGCACGCATCAACCCACGGCAGCGGCACGGCATGGTGGTCGGCAAGCATTTGACAGTGATAGAATTGATCAACATGATGTAAGTTGTCCAACGACGATGTTTCCCAAGGAATTTGTGCCCAAACGGCTCGTGAAATTGCTTTGATGTTATCAGGGACAGAACCAGCTCAATTAACGGAGTCGATTGCGCTATGTTTCGTAATTTTCCCATGTTCGGCCAAAGTTTTGGGGTTGATTTTGAGTTTTGGGGAAATCGGCTCGTGCAAAACCGTTGTTCGGGTCTGTAACAACATGTTTACACAGAAAACAAACCGCCTGGGCATGTGTCACACCTTCCATAAATGGAAGATCAAAGTTGTCGACTTTGCGTGTCCGGCACTGCAATACACCGAGTGTAGAGTGCATTACAGTGCAACTGGTGACTTCTTGAATGCCGGTGACAGGTAACACCGGCCCTCAGAAAACTTTCTCATTTACATTTTACAATGTGATTGGAGAGACTTGGGAACAGTGGAAAACAACTCTAGTATGCTCTGGGCATCCTCTGATTCAACAGCTACAGTGGTGGCAAATAGAAATTGCCGTGGCTTTTTGGTAAAAATCTCGATGTATACTTCACCGAATGACCTCAAATAAGATGTAGAGATGAGTATGTGATACTTCTGTACCTCTTAGAACACTCAGCAATATATCATGCACTGACAGTGCATCAATAATGGTGTAAGGGCAACCTTTAGGACCCGAGATGTCTCGAGGGTCTAGCGAGGGAGAATCCAAAGTTAATTAAGAAGCTACTAAGAATACATCACAGCGCACCTAGCGAGGGAGAATCCAAAGAGAAGAAAGGCTGAGGATTCCCACGCTAGGTGCAGTAAACATATAGTAACTAGTTCCCACAAGCTCGGAGCAATCGGCAATGATCCCGGGCCAAGTCACATGCCTTACTCCACGATGACATAGGGCTTTGGGGATTTGACGGGAAAGTGGGAAATCTGCAGGAGGCCTGCGTCATAGGTGGCTGTGTAGTGCCAAAAGAGGGAGTTCCCCTGACATCATCCCCCCCTTGGAATGCGGCGCCTCGACGCATAGATCGCACCTGAGCTGGAGTTGACAAGCGGTCACGGAAGGGAAGGGAATCGAAGGCAGCAACAGCAATGGAGCGAGGTTTGGAAGGGTATTTGCGGTAGAAGGCAGCGACAGCGTCCGGGGCAAAGACATTAGAGTGCTTCACCCATTGATCATGGGACGGGTCATAACCCTTCCAGCGAACAAAGTACCATAGACTCCCATAGCGGATCTTGGCATCCAATATCTCCTCGACCTCCCATTGCTTGTCGCCAGGCACGTCAAGGACTGGTGGCGGCTCTTCGTGTCTGGGGCGAGTGGGGAATGGATCGGCTTCCACAAGCTGAAGTTTCACGACGGGGAAGACAGGGTGGAGGGCAGAGTACCGGGGCGGCAGCTCCAGTTTGAAGGCACCGTTACCGACGACCTTCAGAACCTTGAAGGGGCCGATACGCCGGTGGGAGAATTTCACCGAAGGGCGGGTGGTGCGGATATCTGAAGCATCAACCCACACCCGGTCACCAACCTTGATGTCTGGAGCTGGCGTCCGCCGGCGGTCATAGTACTGCTTGTACTCTGCTTTGGCCTTGACAAGTGCTGCCTTTGCCTCGGAAACCCCTGACGCAATCCGATCGTGGAACTCGTTCACAGCCTCCAACCTAGAGCGTGCAGCGTGGGGCTCAAAGCCCATCCGTGGAAGCCGACCAGTGTCCGTCATGAACGGTACCTGCTGCGTGGAGGAATGCATGTGGTTGTTGTACGCAAACTCCGCTGCAGGTAGCAGCTCATCCCAGTCGTCCTGCTTGTAATTGGTGAAGAGCCGGACGTACTGCTCGAGTTCCTGGTTAACACGCTCCGTTTGGCCATCGGTCTGCGGGTGGTAGGCCGTAGAAGTGGCTGGGGTGACCCCAACGAGGCGCCAAAGCTCGCGCGTGAACTCTGCGATGAACTGGGTGCCACGATCCGAGATGTACTTCTCTGGCAGGCCATGGTGGCGCCAGACGTTCCGGTAGTACAGCCGAGCAGCACCAACCGCGTCGATGGTGGTGTGACACTCCATGAAGTGCGCTCTCTTCCCAAGAGCACAGACAACGACCATGACTGCATCGTATCCATGGGCCTCGGGAAGCTCGACGATAAAGTCGACCGACACGGTGTGCCAGCGCTCTTCTGGGATCTCTGTGGGGTGGAGCTCACCAATCGGCAGTTGACGAAGCGCCTTGGTGCGGCAGCACAAGTCACAAGTCGCGACATACCGACCGACATGGCGCGACAGCTGGGGCCACCAGTAGTTCCGAGACACGAGCTCCAGGGTCTTGAAACGACCGGCGTGGCCTGCAACACGCGTGTCATGGTGCTGCTCCAGGATGCGTCGGCGGAGGTCCCTGTCTCGGGGGACGACAATCTTCCCCCGGAAGTAAAGGAGTCCACCTTCAATACGCCATTCCGAAGACCGGGCAGACCGCACACCTCGGGCCTTGAGGAGTTCCTTCGCAGTCAGGGCGATGGGCTCTTCAAGGTCGGGGTCTCCAGCAAGCGCATCACGAATGTCGCGCAGGAGGGGAGCCTCAGGGCCAGCAACAACCAGGGCCTCGGTGGCCCGAACGTGGAACAGCTCGGGTCGAAGCAGGGTAACGTCCTGGTTATCGTCCTGCACTCCATGGTCTGGTCTCCGAGAAAGCGCGTCGGGGCGACCCATGAGGCGACCCGGTTGGTGGTGCAGCGAGAAGTCGAAACGGGAGAGGTAGAGAGACCACCGAGCTTGGCGACGGTTGAGCTTCTGGGCCTTCCGGAAATATTCCAGGTTTTTGTGGTCCGTCCAGATCTCAACCGGGTGCTGCGCGCCCTCCAGGAAGTGGCGCCACTCCTCAAGGGCTCGCACAATCGCAAGCATCTCCTTGTCGTGAATCTCGTAATTCCGCTGCACCTCGTTCAGGCTTCTGGAGTAGAACGCAACCGGATGCCACTTGCCATCGTCACCCTGCTGGGAGAGGACGGCACCGGTGGCATAGTCAGAGCTGTCAGCCTCGAGCCGGTATGGGCGCTCGGGGTTCGGAAGAACCAGAACGGGGTCCCGAGTCACCCGTCGCTTGAGCTCGTCAAAGGCAGCTTGCTCTTCGGGCCCCCAGGTCCAGGCAATGCCCTTCTTGGTGAGTCTGAAGAGGGCTTGAGCAACGTCTGAGAAGCCCGCAATGAACCGGCGGTAGAAGTTTGTGAAGCCAAGGAACTGCTGCACATCCTTCTTATTCTCAGGCGCTGGCCAAGCTGCCACTCCTGCAACCTTTACAGGGTCCATCTCGACGTGGTTGTGGGAGATAATCACGCCGAGGTACTCAATGGAGGTCCGCTCAAACTCACACTTCTCGGCTCGAAGGTAAAGCTTGTTTGCGCGAAGCCTCCGCAGGACCTCTCGGACGATCTCTTGATGCCGACGGATGTCTGAGTGGGCAATGAGGATATCGTCGAGGTAGACCATGACGTCGCCAGAGAGGATAAGATCCTGGAAGATGTCGTTCATCATGGTCTGGAAGGTTGCAGGGGAGTTGGTCAGACCGAAGTACATGACCAGCGGCTCAAACAGTCCCCGGTTAGTCCGGAACGCTGCCTTCCACTCGTCGCCTTCACGGATTCGAACGTTGTTAAAGCCCCATCGGACATCGAGCTTCGTGAAGTACCGGGCTCCCCTGAGTCGGTTGATGAGGTCGTTGATTAAGGGGAGCGGGTAACGATTCTTCACAGTCATAGCGTTTAAAGCTCGATAGTCCTGTACGAACCGAAGTCCGCCGTCCTTCTTCTTGACGAAGAAGACGGGTGAGGCCATAGGTGATTTTGACGGTCGAATCCGGCCAGTGCCAAGTCCCTCCTCGATGAAGGCATCAAGTTCCTTCTGTTCGAGAGGCGAGATTGGGTAGACCTTGCAGTTCGTGGGTTTAGAGTCCGGCACGAGCTCAATGGCATGGTCCCAGGATCGGCGTTCAGGCAGCGAGTCAAAGGACTCCTTGTTGAAAACATCGTCAAACTCTCGGGCCCATTCGGGAACGTCCGAGCGCGCCGGGGCTGAGTTTTTGGCGTATGCCTCAGCCAGGCGCTGGGAGACGGTGCTTCCAGCACGGATATCCTCAGAAGGCAGGAACTGGGTGTAGAACACCCGGTCTCCCGGCTCAAGGGGGTCATCCACTTCATCCGCATCATCCACTTCATCCACATCATCCTCGTCGTCATCCTCGTAGTCTGGGAACAGCTCCGGCAGGTCATCGTATTCATCTTCGCCTAAGTCTATGGCACAGATGGATGGAAGGGGACCAAGTCGGAGCTGCCGGAGGATCTCAGCGGCCAGGCGAGACTCTCTGCGGGCAGCACGAGCCTCCAGGCGAGCCTCAGTGCGGCACGTGGAGCACTCGCTGGGGCATCTGCTCATCTTGACCTCTCGGGTGTCCCAGTCAATCTCCGGGTTATGCTTCCGGAGCCAGGAGTAGCCGAGGATGAGCTTCTGCTTCCCGAGACGGGTAACAGCGAGCTGCATACGCTCAGAGTGACCACGATACTGCAGCACAACGTCGGCCACCTCACGAATCGCACCAGCCTCATTTGGGGAGCCATCCACGTTGAAAACCGGAATGGGCTGTGCAAGGCGGCGGAGGGGGAGGCCAGACTTAGCTGCGAACTCAGAGTCAATGAAGTCTGAGGTGGCACCGCAGTCGACGAGACCTTCGAGAGAAAGCTTAGTGGCGTCCTGAACTGCCTGGATCTCAAGGGGGAGATGCAGGGAGTTGGCACCAGGTGCAGCAGCAACAGTATAGCGCTGAGGAAGTCTACGCTCCCAAGGCTTTCGCCGGATGCGTGGGGACCGGAAGGGGGCAGGGGGTACGTCTTTCGTTTCGGCAGGTTCAACAGATGTAACATTGGCAGACTCATCATACAAACATGCGAAACGATTAGGAGACGCGATCGAGGGCGTACCGCTCACTCGTCGCGTAGGAGAAAACCCTGCTCTTCCTCGACGGCCACAGACTCTGGCTCAGCCAGCGAGTCGGTGGTGGCAACCCGAGCCACCAGTTCGGAGAGGAGCTCGGACCCAAGCTGACGGATGACCTCGTCAAGGACGTCAGCAGCTCGGACATCAGCAGGGGTGGGGCAATCCCGCGCCAGGTGCGGGCCGCCACATCGGTAGCAGCCACGGGGAGGCCCTCTTCCGGAACGTGTGCGATCAACGTCCATGGGGACTACCTGCGGAGGGGGAGCAGGGGCTGGCATGGCACGAGGGGGAGGCGCATGGGCAGGGACAACGGGGAAGACCCCTGCTGGACGCGAGCGAGAGGCTGGTGGAGCCGAGGGGGCCTTTGGGAGAAGCCCAGCAGCACGAGCCCGCACGTGCGATTCGTACTGGCGGTATGCTCGGGTCCGCCAAGCCATGTAGTCGCGGAGGTCTGGCGGGTCGCTGGACGATGTGATGGCCGCATTGATGGCAGGGTCAAGGCCAGAGCGGAACTTGGTGACCTTGACCAATGGGTCAGCAAACCCAGCAAGGTCGAAGAGGTCTTCGAAGTCATCAGTGTACTTGAAGACATCCCGGGAGCCCATATAGTATGCCCTAGACTCGAGTTTGTGTAGGGCGTGGTCCTGCTCGTTCTCCTCAACAAAACGGGAGCAGAACTCCTTGGTAAAGGCGTCCCAGGTGAGGAAGGGGAAAGGGGTTTTGGAGGACATGCGCTCAGCCCATTTTTGCGCAGAGTCTTTGGACATGAAGGACATGGTGAAACGCACTGCCTTTTCCTCAGACATCTCGCCGCCTTCAACAAACGCCTCCGGAACCAGTCGGATGTAAGTCCGAGCTGAGTGAAGGAAGGCCCGGCCAGCCGAGCGGTCGCCGTCAAAGACGAAAGGGGGGTTCGGTCGAAGGACCGTTTTTGCTGCCGGTGTGAGGTTGGCAAAGAGTCCTGGACTCTCGGCCGGAGGCTCTGGGGGAGCGGCAGGGGTCGGAGCAGTAGTAGTGGGAGGATTGGCAGCGGTTTGAAAAAGCTCGACCAGACGGTCAACAGTCCTCTCGAGCCTATCCATCCACTCGGCGGCGGCTGCAGCAGCGGCGGCAGAGTCGGTCATGGTGGGTTCTAGAGAGGGGGAGGAGGGGGCAAGATTCGCGGTTTGCGCGTCCGAGACAGCAGAGGAGGAGTCCGACGAAGCGTCTGAAAAATCGCCAAAGCGCGCAATCTTGACCAGTTAATCCCTTGGAGCCTTTCTTCTGCTGTAAGGGCAACCTTTAGGACCCGAGATGTCTCGAGGGTCTAGCGAGGGAGAATCCAAAGTTAATTAAGAAGCTACTAAGAATACATCACAGCGCACCTAGCGAGGGAGAATCCAAAGAGAAGAAAGGCTGAGGATTCCCACGCTAGGTGCAGTAAACATATAGTAACTAGTTCCCACAAGCTCGGAGCAATCGGCAATGATCCCGGGCCAAGTCACATGCCTTACTCCACGATGACATAGGGCTTTGGGGATTTGAAATCTGCAGGAGGCCTGCGTCATAGGTGGCTGTGTAGTGCCAAAAGAGGGAGTTCCCCTGACAAATGGATGGTTTTCGTACTTTGCCATATCCAGAAAAACACAATGTACCCTCAGCAAAAAAAGTGTCATAATAGGATAAAAGTACTTGAAAAACAATGCTAGTTCTCACTTTGATTGACTGGAATTGATCGTCATTTGAGCTCACAACAGCCGCTCGAAGTAGGTCATTTTCGCTATTTTCTCTGCATTTTCAGCTATTTTGTGTGAAAATAGCCAACTCTGAGCGGTTGTTGTGAGCTCAAATGAGGGTCAATTCCATTCAACAAAAGTGGAAACTAGGACTGTTTTTCAAGTACTTTCATCCTATTGTGACACTTTTTTGCTGAGGATACATTGAGTCTTTCCAGATATGGCAATAATAAGAAACTGTCCTGTTATTGATGCATTGTCAGGGCGTAATATATAACTGAGTGTTCTAAGCAGTACAGAGATATCATATATTTATCTCTACATTTTATTTCAGGTCATTCGGTGAAGTATACAGCAAGATTCTGGCCAAAAAGCCACGGCAATTTCTATTTGCCACCACTGTAAGCAATCAGCCAAGATTTGGTTTTTAGAGGGTCGAAAAAGTGAAACATGCGTGGGAAAGGCGTTCGGCAGCCACCGGCATCATTCAGAAACGCAAGAAAACGACTCGTATGTATCTATGAGTTGTCTATAAGAGTGTTTTAAGAATGCCTAAGCCCTAGATATTATATTTACATCCATTATAATGTTGTGGGGGACCCGTCGATGAGACGAGTACTTTTTCACGGCATATGCCGCCTGCCGAGGATTGAGTCCATACCGATAAGCGTCCCGGTATCGATTGCAATGTCGAAAGAAGCGTCGGATTGTGTCGACAGAAACCTCATCAAGACACTCCGGTACCAATTTTTTGGCAGTGGGAAAGGTGCCATCTGCACGCTCCCGGAAACCTGTGCCAAAACAGCACAGAAACTTTGATGTGTGGAAACAATCCACTCACGACGCTTAGCCTCCCCCCAAACCATTTCAATGGGATTCAACTCGCAATGAAATTTGGGCAGAAACAGGCAAATGTGACCCCGCTTCTCAATGAGAACCTGCAGAAGTGGTTTTTCACCTTTGAGATCAGCCTGCATGCTGAGGAGACGCTGCATGCAACAGTTAATATCGCGTGAGTCGTCATCGTCGAACTCCTGCTCGTCGGCTTCGTCTGCCGCCTCCCTGCCCTCACGGCGTGCCTTTGCCTCAGCATCCCGGGCCTTTTGGGATCGCGCGCAATCCGAGCACACAGCGACAACACGAGTGCCGCGCGCACGGGCAGAATCCTCCAACTGTGTTAACAAACCCCGCTCCTGCAAAACACGCTCCATCCCTTTCGGTTTGCCAAGGAATGACCGATCCGGATTACCTTGGGAATCGAGAGGAAGTGCGTCGCCTTCCTCGAACACCATGCTTTGGCGCTGACTCGTCCCGGGAATTATTGTCGCGTGCATGCAGGGAACTTTACCTCGGTTCATTTTGTGCGCTAGGAGAGCATCAATGGCGAATGCTTCGTGTGCGGAGGAGCAGTCAAAGATAAAAACTGCTTGGCCGTCCGGACATTTGACCTCGAAAATGTCGATTGCATCCTTTGTCTGAATAACCCGTGAGTGAAATTTGAATTCCATAAGCAAGACTCGGACCTGAGCAATGAGCTGTGGCATATCCCACCACGGATCGTAATTTGCGCCGGGATAAATAGCGGGGTTGTGCGGAGCGGCTGCCGCGGCCTAGGTCGCTTGAAAGGCCTGTGCCGCGGGGTCACTCCACAGTGGGCAGCCGCTACGTCATCGAACCCAGGCCGCTACGAGGACACAACAATTCGCAGTTTTCTGGCCACTTTCATGAAACTGGTAGGTTTCTGCTGCACAGAACACTCAGATAGGGCTGTCAAGTAACCCTGTAAAATTCTGAGCTAAAAACAACTTTTGTGCGCTCACAAAACCAAGCGACCTGGGTTTAGCGACCCGGCCCCGCTCCACAGGCCCGTCAAGCGACCCGGCCGCTCCGCACAACCTCCCTAATAATCTGGTCAGCGTCATACGTTCTGCAGCGATAGCGAGTAAATGGGCTCGGTGGCGGCGGTGGCGTCCAATCGGCTCCTGTTGTTGTGCGATCGGTTGCTGGTGCCGGTGCTGCCTCCGCTTTTGGTGCGGCCTTCTTGCGTCGCCCGCCCTTAGACTTTCCCGCTGCCTGTCGGGCCTCATCCGCAGCACGCTGCTCTTCTGCTGCAGCCTGCTCTGCTGCAATGCGTGCATCCTCTGCGGCCTGCTCTGCTGGACTGAGTGGCCGCTTTGGAAGCTTCTCCTCTCTCTCAATCTCTTCGGGTGTTCCAGTTTTGCTGAACCGCGCAGCAACGGCGCGACTGGCAGATATGCCGGGCCTGGCTTTCCGGATCCGCTGTCGAAGCTTCGGCCGCTGGGGCGCAGGGCAGACCCTGAGCTGCTCAACGTCTTTGAGCTGCTGCAACGCTCGCTTGTGGCGCTCCTCCGCATACGCCTTAACGCCGTTGAAGAGAATGAGGCGGTTCGCCATTTTCGCGTCCGAGCCAGCTGTTGCGATTGCCTTCTTGCTCAAATGCTTCTTCTCATACTTCTTCAACTTCCCATTCAACTCGCGGAACTCGTCCTCAATCTCCGCGCGTGAGAGTTCAAGCCTCTGTTGCTCCGCGTCACTCTGGGTTGTTGAGTACCCACCCTCTTCGTCCTCGTCCTCCACCTCATCCCCCACGGCCGCCTGCTTGTTGACATTGGCAGCTGCACCATTCTCAGCTTGCTCGGAAATCACACTCGCGTCCAACTGGACATCGTCAAGCGCATCGACATCAATTGGAAGGTTCTGGGTAGGTACAACACGGGGTACAGAGTCTATGCGCACGTCCTGCATCTCGGTATCCGGGTCGGCGGCAAGGAGAGGTGACGGCGAGGCTGAGACACTCGGCGGCGTGTCAAGGTGCATGGGCGGGTGGAGTTTGGCGGTAGGTGCAGCGGCCGTCTTGTTGACCCACAAGCTGAGGAGATTCTGTAGAAGAGATCAGTGGGGTCAAAGAATCAGCAACCGGGCCACGCACCGTGCTCTGCTTACTGCGAGCCTTCTTGGTGAGGCCGTTTGCGTCGCGCCAGAGCGATGTCCGTGAGCGTCCCTTGACTGGCGGCTCTGCGGGGCAAAGAATGTCCGCGTCCTCACGTCGCCGCTTGCGCGCATCGAGCTGCCACAGCACAACTTTAGATTGTGGACACCATATGCATGCGCAGAGTACACACCTGGGCGTCCGTAAGCGGCTTGCGCTTCGACCCCCCACCCACACCTTCATCTTTTTCCACCTGATCATCTCCCTCAAACTCGATTTCAGCGCCGGTTTCATCCACGAAGTCCGGGTCCTCGGTTTGGGCACTGGCTTCAGCTGCCTTTGAGCGTGCTGTCTGGGTTGATTTCTTCGTCTGGGCCGCTCGCAGTGCACCTTTGCGTTGTTTCGTGGGGGCAGGCATGAGAAGAGAAGAGCAAGATGACAGATCCGAAGGGAACGGGTGCAATTTCTCGGTTAGCTGGGCCCGAAAAAGTGAAACACCGTGGGAATATTTGGTCTGAAGGCATAAATCGTTGTATTTTGAGCCGACGGCTTCCTCTGTGTCTACTGTCTCCAAGTTGGCGATTGACGCTCTATTGACACCTCATCCCCGGTGGTGAGTCCAACATGGATGAACTCTATCTCTAGCCTAATCTCCGTTTACAAGTTCCGGGCCACTTGGGCGCTCCCCGATTCGTCCAACTCCGACTCCCATTGGGGGAGAAGGCTCACCCAGTCGCGGTGTCCGCTCTATTCATAATCGGCAGGTCGCGGACGCACGCAAGGCATCAGGTAAGTTGTTCTTTGATTCATATGTCTTACCTTAACCATCTCCTCAGATATCGTCTTGATGGAGTTCATTCAGCAAATTGATGCGTCTGGCCTTTTGAAAGGTATGGCTTAACATTGTCGTCGTTTTGTTCTGACCAGCCAATAGCTGATCCTTCTATCCACCCTGCTTGGGATATGAACAACAACCCACCCTCCATCCTACATGTCTATGATCGTCGTATCTATTCCTTCACTCTGGATCAAACGTACGCGCATGTCGAGTTCCTCTACAAAAAACTCGGGCAGCTTGTTCGTGAGATGAATTCCGTCCTCGGTATCCCTTTTAGAGACCATGCTACTCTCATTCGGTCCTCACGATCCTGTGTCGGATGTTTGAACCAGTTCTCGCCTCATGGCTACGAGGATCATAGACGTGAAGGTCACTGTACCAACCATCCTGACTGTATAGAAGGTATGTGTTCCTCACACTGAAGCGTCACTGAAGTTCCTGATAAATGAATAGTCGAGGCTTGCAAGACGATCGACAGTCTCATTCAGTTCAGATCTTTCAGGGGTGACGCAAGACCGGAGTTCAAAGGGGAAACCCCAGACACTCCGGTCGGTGCAGCTCTAATCCAATGGAACTCCAGATTGGGTGTGCCTGCTGATGTTTGGATGCTCATCTCCACTGCGGTTGTTCACTGCACCAGCTGTGACCTGACGAGGACGTTTCCAGCCCACACTCTTCACCTTGATGTGACCGGGCAGTGTGCTGATCCTGGGCAGGCTATCATTGCTCCAGGAGGGGACGACGATTGAGTTCGGTGACGACACACAATTGTTCTTTCTTGTTCTTTCTATCAAAATGTGTATATCCTCCTCTCCTCTTCCTTGCCTCCGCCTCCCTCTAGTTTATTATGATTCGCTAATGCTAATACTAAATAATACGTTTTCTTGCTGCCTCGTTTACTTTTGTTTCATAACACCAATACATTTCTTGAACATCGTAGTGATCTTAAGTTGTGAATCCCTGTCTAGCCTTCAAACTTACTACAAACTAAGACGCCTTGCTCTCGTCCTCGCACCTTTGCACCTTTGATATTTCCTTTTTAATCATCATAGCCGTTGCCTTTTGCCTTTTCTCTCTCGCCTCGCTTGCCTTTTCGCCTCGCTGTCTCCTCCGTTATGGGGCTCATTGAATAGTACAAATAGTCGGCAGTTTCGATCTTGGAGCTCAAGCAGTCGCTTGCGTTTTTCAGCCTCTCTCGAAAAAAACCACTCTCGAAACCACCATGCCTCACAACGGTCCACCGTGTTCTCCTCATATCTACGATCGTGGTTGCAACCACACCACACACGATCTTGACAGTGGCTGCTTCTGGTATGCAGTTATCAAAGGACGTGCCCCGGGTCTATATGTCAATCAGTATGTTTTTTATGTTTTTTAATTCTTGTCCACTGCAGTTTTCTCATTTCGTTTTATTTACGCAGCGATGAAGGCCGCCAACAAGTTGAAAGAACAACCGAAGCCAAATGGGCGCGTTTCCGTACCAAGGCCCTTGCACTCGAGTTCTGGGATGAGTGGTGCTTGATGAGGCTCGTTCGTACAAGGTCAAAGGTCTCAAGAATCAGACCTTCGAGACATTGTATGTGCCTTTTTGTTCTTTTTGTGTTTTCGCAAACTGACTCTCAACAGCGACGCGGCCCTCGAAGCTGCTGCTACTGAATATATTCGCTTCGCTTAGAGTGTTTTTAGAGGCGTAGTTCATCGTATTTCATGTACACAAAGAAAAATAGTACTACCAGTTCTTCAGCTCTTCGATTTTCTAGGGCGAGGACCCCTACGAACAATACCAAGCATATCAGCAGCCGATTGAACGTTTCCTGTGTCAGCTCTACTTTGGAGTCGGGGGCACTATGATAACTTGACCCTGAAGCTTCAGCTTCTGTTTTTTTCCTCCGTCTGACTGCAGCCCTCTCGGCGTCTTTCAAAGCCTTCTCCCTTTTGCCAGCCTTAGTTTGAGCACGTTTCTTCTCTTGCTTACTCTTTCTATCCGCTATCACAGCCTTTACATCCGACTGAGTGATTGTTTTGCCACGCCATAGGTCGGTCTTCTTCATCTCGTTGCAAACCTTCGATGATGTTAAGAAATAATATAATGAGCACAAATGAGAACGCACTTTGTTGTATTGCGCAATATTCTTGAGCAGTTGCGCTTGGGAAGTCTTCCGAAACCCTGGTGGCCAAGCTCCATTTGCATCTAAGACACGCTTTATGAAGATTTGATCTTTGAAAGGAAGCGTCGGATCCCAATCGCATACAGCTATAACCCTGAGAAGGATTTAGACACACGCTACACATATTAAAAAAGAACATTTTACCAGCCACCATTGCCCAGTCTTATCGCTCGCGCATGTCCACAAAAATCCAAAGGGCCAATTGTATACAGTGCCGTCCTAGTTTTGACGTAGATCATGGTACGATGAAGCCTTACGTCGTTCGGGAGTTCCCAGTAGACCAATGCGTTGGGTGGAGAGTGGTCAGGGTTCGGAGCAGAGGTAGACTTGGGTGGTTTTAAAACTGTCCAGACGACAAATTCTCTATCCGCTGCAGTAACCATATGAAGTTTGATTAATCAATCCCGGTATAGGCCGCAAAACAGGTTTAAGCAGTGTTTGTTTAATCAGCTTGTAAGGCGGCGGGGCATCCTGCATCACATGGGGCTGCAGGCGGACCACTGAGATGGTTGCGTCCATCAGTGATTGAACAGAAACTGTTTAATAGAGGGTTTGCGAAGAGCCATTGGAGCCATTGAATGGCTACCGATTTCCGCATTAGGAAACTTTGATTGGCCAAGCTTTCATGTAGAAGTCAAGAGGAGCTGTCTGGAATGAAGTTCGGGTACTCGGACTGGGGGTGTCTTTTGTCAATACGCCGGAATCTGGACACTTGTTTAGCCATTAGCCATTCAATGGCTGCTTCGCAAACAGGCTAATCATCGTTTAACAAAACAGGCCAAAACTATGGTGTTGAATGAATCAAATATATTCACCTTCCCTATCGACTGTACAATAACTGTTTATCGACTGTTCAACAAAGCAGTTTAGTAATCAGGGTTTAACAAATCAGCAGATGCGACGGCTGAGGATGGAAGATAGGAATTCGTCACAATGCTCAAAGACAATGCCGCCGACGCGGTATTGTTGGGGGAAAGTACTCGTAGCAGGTTACTGACTGGTTCCGCGAAGAGCCCTGGTGCCGTGACCGTGTGTGCAATTTCGAGGTTCGAGTGAGTGCAAGAAAGGCATCACTGAACGAAGAATCAGTAATGCTAGATCAGAGTGTATTTAATCCGTACTGTATTCTGTATTGACTCTTGAGAGAAATACCACAACGCTGCCGCGTCGAGCTATAAGCAGAAGGGTTCTGGAGGAACGGAGAGGATCGCACACAGCGTCGACGACCTGGCAAAACACCAGAAGCAAAACTATAAGAGAGATGAGTCAATAAATGAAGATAGACACATAGAATTCACACACCACTACTGTCGTAGCCACAGAGGCAAGAGTAGGACTGCCAGGTGGAGTTGAGAGAGGAGAACAGATCCCGGGGGTATATAGGTCTCCCCCAGTGTTCCTTCTTAAGGCCTTATTAAGGGCACCTCCGAAGGCTAAGGCCTTAATGGCCTTAATAAGGTTATTAAGGGCTCCATATTAAGGGGCCTTAGGATGAAAAATGCAAATTTTTCCGGGCTTTTTTAGAAGCATTTTTCGGGGAGTTCCAAGCGGTTTTGCTTCTTATGGCTGGCTCCAGCTGAGTTTTGGCTGAACTTGATGTTTGTGGACCAAAATTGCTCCCGCCAGGGCAATGCAGGTAGCCGAGCTGAGGGCTTGACCCATGTTCCGACGCGGCCTTCAGCAGAATCAAGGGAACCTGCCGGACACTGCCGTTGGGAATCCCTTTGACAATGCTGCGGGCCTTTGGCAGCTGCCAACCAAGCTGCCGAACCTGCCAAAGGTAGCCGAGAAGGTGACGTAATCCAAGGTAAGGCTTAATTAAGGGTTAAGATGGATCCAGCTTCATGTTAACCCTTAGCATTAACTTGAAATTAAGGGTTAATTTATTCTAAGGCTTAACCCTTAGGAGGAACACTGGTCTCCCCAATATGTCAAGTCAAGGCAAGTCGAGACTCGACGCGGCACCTAGACACTTGTCACAAGGTGGTGTGCGTGGAGCGGGCTTGAGAGCGAGGGACATTAGAGACGGAAAGGTAACAAATGGTCTTGAGGTCGACTGAGCCTACGAGGCGCGTCTTCGGAATCGAAAAAAATGGAGATGGAAAACAGTGAACGCACCCGCGCCAATCCCTTGATCTCTACGACGTTCATCTCCGCATCTACAATATTTCAACATACACCGTTCCTGCCCGCCCATGAACCGCCGCTGCAGCGGCATCTCGAGAAAGTAAAAGGAACAGAAAAATCAGTCATCTTCGTCCGCATTGACGGGGGAGCTTGAAAACACACCAGAATTCAAACTGCCAACGAGACGCGCTTCAACGCAGAGTCCACGGAAAGTGACCTCAAGTTGGGTACTTGTAGGCCTATCGCGACTCGCAAGAGCCAGTCAGCTGAGGCAACTTAAGAGTACAAGAAGAGAAGTACGGGGCAACCCCACGGGCCGCCGTAACCATGTGAACACAACCAAGCATTTGAAATGAGAATGTTGAAGGCGTGATTGGATAGTCGAATTGGTCCTAGGCGAGTCCGTCTGGTCGAGCAATGCGCACCAAAGGAGGAAGATGGGAAGAAACGGTGTGACGGTTGTGACACAAACAAAGGGCTTTCCACGAGTGAATTTCCACGCTGTCACGACTTGGTGAATTTCGACTCGCACTCGTGACTCGACACTGTGAGATCTGAGACATCATTGCCCTCAAATTGCCCTGCTGCGCCCTGCAAGTCAGTCTTACACCACCATAGTCCTACTTGCTAATAAGCTGGATCTCTTCTTGGCTTTCTCGGCATGGACTCCAAGTGGACTCTGCAAAATGTTACAGTTACTTAGAAGTCAAAATCACACCGTCTTTCACCTCTGCAACGGCAAGAAATTGAACTACCTTTTCACAGTGGCGCTTTGAATTAGTATAATGTCTGCGAAGTTTACGCTGTAGTATGATAGATAAAGTTTTTTCGGCTGGCATGTCGGGCTTTGAAAGTTTACTTACCGTATTACCCTTTGCAACTTTGACTCTGAGTCGTTGAACTGTTGTTCAACGTACTTTGTGGCACCCAATTTTAGAAAAACTGTGATCCCAGTTGAGCATTGAACAACGGTTGAATTTCGATAATTCCAACTCAGGTCTGCCTGAGAAACAAAATCACTGTAATTCGAGATCAAGTTTTGAGTCGATGCTCGGCGCCGGCCGTTGCGGGTGTATCTAACGAGAATTTCGAGTGATACCTTCACCGATACTGGCATTGTGTTGCAGACATCGTAAACACAGCAGCTTGAAGCTCATCGTCAAGAGAATAGAGCAGGGTGCTTGAGTTGAATACGATGCCAAGCTGTGTTGAATATCAAATCATGTGTCAAAATTGCTCGATTTCGCACGCAACAGGATCCAATCAGCTAATCATCCCTAAATTCTAATCTTTACCCAAACAAGCGCTTAGACCCTCAGCATGCCATTCCTGAGAATTAGCGTGTTCCTGATGTGAACCTTGCAGTGGCCAACCGCAATCATTGTTGACTTAATGTTGACTGAGAATTTTACATAATGCTCATTCTGCAGTCCGACTTATTTATTTTCCCACAAATCCGAGCCAGATAGGTACGTTTATTGCTCAAGCATCAGAAAATGGCAGGTTTCTTTGATGCCATGCACACACTGTCGACGCTCGAGGTGGACGTAATAAAACGTGACCGCGTTGTTGACAAGCTGGCACGTGATGTGAATATCAACCGTGTCACATCATTCGTCGTCAAGGCAGCCGAAAGGCAGCTTGACTCTGTTCCACCACGCGCACTCTCCCCTACCCTCCCTCATTTCCACTTACCGCCAGCGACAACGATGGACAGCTGCCTTCAACTGCCTCTGTGCTTTCCCTACGCGGCCTCGGATCGGTACCGCCTTACAGCGTGAGGAGTCAGTGGAATAAGTACGTCGACTCACTTTTCTCTATTTCTCCCACCCATCGGCATTCTCGCAGCCCCCGTCGCTGTCATCGCCTGCCCTACGCCCCTTGCATGGTGTTTGCCTCCGGGTTCGAACACCTTCCGCCTTCTCCCTCACCGACACTCTTAAGAATATCATCACGCAACTGCCTGCTCAATCCGCTATCTAGCAACCCGACACCTTTCCGCCTCCCGACCCACTCCCGCTCCCTCCCATTATCATTGTGCGCCATCCCTCTTCTTTCTGATCCGACGCTGGCGTACCCAATTCCTCCTCGAGATGCCGACTTTATTCCCACTCGTCAACACCTACACTGACAGTTATCTCAATCCCTGCACACCAGCGATGCATCGCTTCCATCTGGCTACTCATACGGGGCAACGAGGTGTGTTTATTTACCTATCTCCATTTGCTTCCACTCACACATCCTCTCCCGCCTCTCGACACCGACTTCCGCGAAGACATCGCGCTCTGCGCTTGACACACGGACGTCATCCTGACGCCTTCGAAGCACTCCCTCGCGCATCTACCTACATAACTGACAACAGCGGAAACAAGGCTGTTTCCATCTGCGCGGGGAATCCGTTCAGCCGCCTCAACGTCGAGCTGCTACTCGTACTCTGTACGCATCGTCTCGGAATGGTAAGCACCGTCTGTTCACGTGATGTCTTTTGCCGACAATTTTGAATTGTAGTTGTGTGGGTAAGGGAGTGCAGCGCTTGAGATTCACTGCGTCAACAATGTTGTGATTGTGAGTCTCATTCAAATTGTCCTTCCGTTCTTCTTCCAGTGATTATCTACAGATAGTCAATAAATTTGATTCTTCCCCCGTCTTGATTTCAGTGTTCTGTTAAACATTGATTAACGACCTCTGATTAATCCGACTTGCGCAGTGCCAATGCAAGCGGGGCCGCAGGTTCATGCACAGGCCCAGGTAGGTGTTCAGCAGAGCATTGCTTAAACGTGATTTGCGGCCTATACCGCAATTGATTAATCAAACTTCATATAGATTCATTCCGCTGGACATTTGCATAGGCGTGTAGAGAGCCTTCGATATTGTGAATCACGTAGCAAAGACATGGGCCTGTCTTCCTATTGTTCTGTAAGACTTTGAGCAAATGTAGCTTGTGGAGAAAGATCAGAGTTACCGTTCTCCACTCTCGCCTCTTCGTCAATGTCATTCTCATCTCCTCCTTCCACCTCCTTGGCAGGATATAAAGGGATACCATCGTCGTCTATCAGCACAACTTCGTCGTCATCCTCACCCAAAGAGGTGAGGTCCGAGAGATCATCATCGAAGACGATGACTTTGTCATCATCATCAACGTCCATCTCCATCTCTTCATCTTCCTCCTCCTCCTCCTCCTCCATCTCATCCTCGTCGGTTGGTTCGGTTGGTTGTGGTGGTCTCGGTCCAAAGAAATTAGGGTATTGCTTGGCCCAATCAGCCTTATCTTGGAAATACTGCACGATAGGATTTACGGTGCCGAATTTGGATTTTAACATGTCGATCTCCGCTTTGGTCATATCGGGCAAAGGCTTGAACATGAGCTGTTGCAGAGGTGAGAGAGACAGGAAGGAAGAGAGCTTCCTGGGAACGTCTCTCATCTCCGGAGTCACAGCTGCTTGCCCCTCTCTGGCAAACAACTCCGACCAGTTGTCCACAATGCCCGGCCCAGTGTGACCGAATAACAGCAGACTAGGAGCCAAATCTGCCAAATCGACAGTCCATGGAGCGTCTTTCATGACATCGTCATCGGTAAGGTGCGACAGCTCACTCAATTGCTGTAAAGCTGAGGGTCAGAAATTGAATGATAAAAAGTAAAGTACGAACATTATATCGCGAGACAAGACGATGCTTCCTGGCACTCATGGTGCACACCGACTTTCTGTGTACTAAGAGAAGGCGTGTATACCTGGGTAATTTGGATGAGATAGGAAGATTACCAGTAATACAAACATTACCGTAAAACTGCTTCACGCGTGGAGATGAGGAGATATGAGCTGTTGATGTCATCGGTATCTTTCCCGCATAGTCTGTTAAGATTTTTGCGCTCATTGATGAACGATCTTCGTGTTCCATGTCACTCTTCTGGGTCTTGAGAGAGAGAAAAGGAGAAACTCACCCAGTCTCAAGCAAACGGTGTAATACAAACACAAAGAATCCGGCAGCAATGGCGCAGATCTCTGCCGGATCGTTGCGTACATTACCCCACAGCTTCCATAAGAGTATCCCTGTCTCAGTATGAGAAGTCGATATGGAAAAAGAAAAGAAAAGAGTGGCCTACCGGTCAGCCAAGCTAATTCATCTTCTGTATATCTACCCACACCGCGTGTAGGATGATTGCCTGGCATTTTGAGGACCTTGGCCACAGAGTGCTTGTCCCATTTTGGGGCCACGTCTTGCTCCTTCAACCATGCCGCAGTGTATTTACACCAGCCGTAGTAGTCACGGACGATATCTGTGCCAGCCATACTTTGTTAAAGGAGTGAATGCTTGAATAAAAGAGGAGACAAGCACCTGGCACACGCTTTCCCCTAGTCAGACCCATATCTTTATTAGAAAGCCAATGAATGAAACACAGATTATCCATTGATAACCAGGCAAGAGTGTGATGACGAAATCTTATGGCGAGCACTATCTTGAACCCTCGAGACTTGGATGGAACTCGAGTGACTCCTACGAATTCATCGTTTTGGAACACTTGAGGAGATGTATGAAGGAGGGGCTCAATCTGAAAAGAGTTTAAGAACGTTGTCCGAGTCGTCAGATGAGATAAAAACCTCTAAAAAGCATTCTTTGAGGTTGAGAATGATAGAGCGTGGATCATGCTCGATCGCTATGAGCTTCATTCCTGTTCTTCGGAAAGCTTCAGACTCATCCAACAGAGAATCGCCCAATTCGGGAAATAGATGTCGTGGAAAGAGATACAAAGAATGGTCGATATCCTTCTCCGTAGGTCTGGTATTCTTCGGAATCTTTCGGAGTGGTTTCCCAAATGATGCCATGTGGGAGGAGGCTCCGATCACAGAGGTTTGACGAGGATCTTTTTGTGTTGTTTAAGGATCGGTTTGTGGTGGTGCTTTGGTGAATCCAAAAGCCAAGAGATTCTTCGATGAGCCGGGCTTCGCTTTTGATTTAGACGACTTGGCTGGGGAGGACTTGGCTGGGGAAGACTTGGATGGGGAAGACGATTTAGCTGGGGAAGACTTCGACGGGGAAGACTGTGATGCAGTAGGTTTCGAGGAGGAGGACTTGGATGGCGATGCAGTGGCCTTCCCCTTGCCTTTGGAAGTAGAGGGAGGAACCACCGCTTTGGCCTTGCCCTTGCCCTTGCCCTTTGCAGAAGGCTCGGGTTCAGCCTCCTCGTCGTCCTCCTCATTAGCCTTGACCTTGATTATGGGACGAGGCTGCGCTAGTGGGGAAGGCTCAGGTGGAGCTACAGAGCCCAGAACATCATCTAAATGTAATGTGCTATCGGCGTTATGTGAGCAACCCATATTTTATGCATAGCAAAAGACCAAACCTTGACGATGATGATCTCGATGATCTAGTCTCATCCGGCATAGGATCCTCCCATGCAGCTAGTCTCGTAACAAGACTTTATATACTCTTTTGAAGATAGTCGTTCAAACGTACCATGCAGCGTCATAGGGAAGAGGAATGTGACGAAAGATTACCGCTAAGTAATAGTTTCGGCACACGAAAGATTTGTTGAGAGCTGGAGGCGAACAAAGTGACTGTTGTAAGTTCTAGATTCACCAAAGTGTAAAATAAAGTACAAAACAGTATTTAAAGTAATCTAATAATCAAGACAATGCGGAATGAAGTCATACATGAGAATGTACGGAGCGGGAAGTGGAGAATAAGTCTGAGTCAAACGCGGTCACGAGATAAAAGAGAAAAATGATAGTGTTACATACGCCCTCCAGGTTGACGCGTCGACAACCTCAAACTAGGTCTGCATCTCATCATTCCCACCTGCTGCTCCGCCAGATCCTCCCGCGTTCGACGGTCCAGCACGCTTCTCAGCAGCGGCCTTCTCCGAAGCGGCTAACTCAGCCTCGATTTGAGCATCCAACTCATCTCGCTCCTTCTTCTCCTCCGCCATACGCGCAACGTCAAGCGCTGAGCCATGGCCGTTGCCTTCTCGTACTCCGGAGCCGGAGCATCCCGCTGCTGTCTCTTAACACGCCCCTCGGCCTTCGCACGCTCACGATTATCCTGCCGGCGCATATCCATCTCCGTCAGGCGGTCCCAACGCGCCTGGGAAACAAGGACTTGTCCGGAAGGCGGCGCCTCGGCGAGATCACTCTCGCGAACAAGATAGGTGACGATAAAAGGGAGAGGATGATCGGGGTACCAGAGGTTGCGTCCGGAATCGAGGTCGTAATAAGCCCATTTCTCGCCAGACGGGCAGTTGGTGTTGAGAATGCGGGCGAAGTCGACGTAGCCCCACGGCATGTCTTTGAAGCGATTGGCGGGGTCGTTAAGGAGGTAATTAGCGAGTTTGCGATGCAGCCATTGGATGGCTAATGGCTACACAAAAGTCGAAATTCTGGCGCATTGCCCAAGGCTAACCCCGGTCTCAGCATCCAAACTTCATTCTAGGCAGCTCTTGTGTAACTCGACATCATTGTTTGGGCCATCAAAGTTTCCTAATCGGGAAATCGTTAGCCATTCAATGGCTCCAATGGCTCATCGCAAACCCTCTATTGAAAAGGATGTACACGCGGACGAGAACCGCGGGAACAACGTGGCTGGTTTCGAGGTCCGGGTCGCGAAGGAGGAAGGTGTGGTCATCGATGTGCTGAAGCCAGTGCGAGTCATTAAACTCGAGGAATTTGGCGAGAGCGACGATGTCATTGCGAAGGACACCGTTCACGCGGAAGCTGGATGATTGGGTGGAAGAGGAAGAAGATTTGTTGGAATGTTTGTGGTTGGGCATGGCGAGGGATGGAATGACGGTTGAGGAAGCAGAGGATGAGTAAGATGTAGAGGAGAACTCAGGGTTGAGTTCAACGAACAAATCCAGGGAGTTTATATATACTTTCTGATTTGAGACAATCTTCTGATCCACCTGAATCAAAACAATATCCGCTGAGAATGCGTCAATGTCTTCCTCGGGTAGTTTTCCAGACCCGCGTGGGAGTTCAGAAATTTCTGACACTCCGAGAGATTCAAAATAATCCCGCAAGGCGGTGAGATGACTCGCCTGCGAATATGGCATCCAAGTCCGATCCCCAGATTGCCATTGAATCTCAAAGACGGCGTCAGCCCGTCGTCCTGAATGACCAACAATCTTATCAATAGCCCACTGATGAGCAGCGCAGAGCGCTGATCATGTTTCCGTGCCGATCACTTCCGAGACAAACACGACCACACGCGTCTCGACGCGTCGTTCCGCATGGTCTATTCTCTTTGTTTCAGTTCCGCCTGATGATCCGCCACGAACCTATATGTCAGTGACCGGGGGCCTATTACGTCTCAGGCCCAATGGAAGATATGTGGAATTTAAAAATGAAGAAGGTCCGAAGGTCGCGAAGGAAAAGCAAGCATGAACTTGATGAAGATCCAGGGAATCACGTTCCGTGAAGTCGAGGAAAATCTATGAGGTTGAGCTAGAATAGGAAGAACCCGTGAATTGGATGTATAGAGGAAGTATTGGAGTATTGAGTTGGAGCCCAATAGGTTGCGTCGACGGACCATGGCGTTCTTGAGGATTATGCCTTGAAAAAAAAAAAAAGTACAATTGATTGAGGCAGCGCAATCAAATAGCCTCAATGTATGGATTTGACTTGAAGGACAGGTTCGATAATGCGTAGCTATTAATCGGATATCAGTGAAATGCCTCTTAGAATGCCGACACAAGTTAATCGGGAAAACGATGTTCTCTTGTATATCGTGGTTTGACGGCATAAAAACGATGTTGACGGCCGGGAAGAAACCATTCAATGTAGTGAGACAGTTGCTTGTGGCAGCTGCCAGAGGATGTGAAGTTGCGCGTCTATCAGGGACGCAGAATGGAACGCAAAACGGAGCAGTTTCGGTCACGGTAAGCCTTCGATTTTGAACCGGCTTCAGACAACTGTCGGTGGGTGGTAATCGTTAGGAGATTGCGAGTGCGCCGAGTGCGTGTAATGGTGAATGGTGTAGCTGTTAATGCTGAGTAGTCAAATTTTTGATGGCCAGGATTTGCGTTAAGAAATTGGTTGACTCTAATGGATAAGCCAGTTGAAGGTTGATAACTTGTAACGTGACAATGGCCGTGAACCAGCGTATGGAATTGAAATTTGAATGTCAGCGAGGTGCCGTGAGCATCAGATTCTGCAGTGACACGTGCACCGAGTGAGCTTGAATGTGAAATGGTTATCACCTGAGCTTGAAATAAGTATTTGATCGTTAGCGTCAGGCAGTGTGTGCGCGGAAGGCGCTTGAGTGTGAATGTAAGTCGCGGGTGACTGATGCTCTTCGGGGATTGGAAAGAGAACCAGAGGCAAGCCTTTGAGGAATTATGGATTCAAGTGAATCAGCGCGAGATGTGGTATGGTTGAAAAGCAACGAGCAAATTGCCCCAGGGAGCTATGTAAATGGAAATGCTTGACCAGGAAGGGGTATTTTATGTGAATGGCGGGGAAAAATTTGAGCCTTGAAAGAAATGAGATCACTTTAACCGTGGATGTGAGCATTGGAAGGCAACATTGAGCATAGATGCGAATGGAAAGTGTAGCCGGACGAGATGTCGCTGAAGACATCGTCATAAAACGTGAGGTAATTCGTGAGATTGGAGATTACTGAGGCTAGACATCAGAATGACGCCGACTCTAGTGTGAAAGGTGAGAGATAAGTACGCGTGTGTGTAAATGGTTAGCCACTGGGCCGGGATGAGATCGTGCAACATGATGGAAAATCGGTGTGAGCTTGAGTGTGAAAATGAGAGTTTCATCGCTTTGGCATTGATGCAATAGTGCGAAAATTAGAGGGAATGAAGGTGTAGTTTCAATGGCAGAGATTGGGATGTATTAACCAGAAAGGTTGAAGGGCTAAATTCTCAGACTTGAATAGGAAGCTGAATTTCAACCGTAGATCTTGCTTTAAGACGCGAACTAAAATTGAAAACATACGATAAGATGAATGTGATTTCGCGAAGGCGACTCGGAGAACATCGCGAAATCAAAATCCCAAGAATTGTGGTGCGTCATCGAGATTGGACTGCGTGGACCTGCGAGTCTTGAACATGAATGCGAGGGGTCGAGATAGAGGGCTTGAGTATGGATAGGGCGGAGAATGCAAATATGATTCGTGAATATTTCGAAGGATAGAGCGTGGATCATGAGGGAAACCGTGCGGTGATATTTGATCGTGAAAGATGATTTGCCAATTTTGACGGTAGGAGCGCGCTCAAGCACCGCGCGCCTGCCGCTTCGCCTCTAGCACCTTGAAGCGGAGGGCTTGAGTAGCGAAGTGGGAATTGCAGAGTCGATCTGGAGATGTCGGTCGCCGCAAAAATGCGGGAGCTCACAGGAATAATACATGAACTGCGAATACGAACGCTCCGCTTGTGGGGGGTGCAGAAATATTGAACAAGCCGAACGTTGACGCGAGAATGCACGAATGCATAAATCATAACCGTGAACGCTCGACTTGCGTGATGGAATGATACTATGGAGTTATGGGGATGAAACGGGCAGATCTCGCCGTGAGCGGATGCGAACGCCGATCCGTCACAGCTGGGGTGCAGAGATTCTTAAACTTGAACTGTAATCCGGGAATGCGCAGATGCGTGAATCATCATTGTTAACGCTCGCCCCGCGGAAATGGAGATTCGGGAATAGTGAACGTCGGCTTGAAATGGCTGGACCAGAACTTGAGCGTGAACTTTGCGAATGTGTGGATGCCTGATTTGTGAGCGCCGTCGTTTGACCTATGGTAAAGTAGAAATTCGTGAATTACGAGCGTCAGTTTCAAAAGGCTGGGCCTGCAGAAACGCAGGAATTTGTGGATCGTGAAATGTAAACATCAGCTTCAAACGGCTGGACCTGCGGGAGTGCAGGAATTCGTGAATATTGAACATCAGCTTCAATGGCTGGACGCGCGGGAATGCGGGAATTTGTGCATCTTGAACGTCAGCGTCACAAGGCTGGACCTGCGGGAACACAGGAATTCCATATAAGGTGAACGCGAATCTTCAGCTCAGCTAGACCCGCGGGAATGCAGGAGGTCGAGAATATCGTTAAGCGTGAGCAGGGATTCGTGAGGCGTGTCGAATATGTGAATTGTGGTGGTGGTGGTGAAGGCTACCCGAGGAGAAATGCAGGAATTTTCGAATTGTGAAAGTGAAGGATGTATTCATAAGGTTGCAGGGATTCATATGTGCGCCGAGGCAGCTGTATCAGCGTCAATCGGGTAGCAGAAACGTTCCAGTGAGTCGTGAAATGAGAAATGGCGCCAGAGCGTCGCCAGCTTCAGAGATATGGCAGCAGATCCGGAGTGGAGGCCTCGAAGGCCTCGTCGAGGGGGGAGTGATATGTTTCGGAGGTGAGACATAGGTCAGGGGTACGAGTTGGGGATTTTGATTTCGCGATGTTCTCTTGTACCTTGTCAAGGGTTTCATACTAAAATGACAGAAAGAATTGCTGGGCACTTGGATTAAGCGCTGGATTTAAAAATGTCGATAGTATGAACAATGTACCGCACTTATCTTTGATCAGCGACGATTAAGACCTTCAGCCGGGAGCAGAAATGCTGCATCACCGAACCGAAAGTCGAGAAATAGGTCGAAGTCGAGATAATCGATCAAGCGGGATGCATCCTTGAAGCAAGACTCCTTGAATGTACTTAATTGCAACTTGAACAAAGTCTGCCATCTGAATTGCCGATTTTGCAGTTCTACCACATATTTCCCAGAGTTTCCAAAAGCCATTGGAGAGTCACGTAGGCTGAAATCATGGTGGGAAGAGAGGATTATATTCTGCCGCAAGCTCTCAGATCTCGGTGGAACAGAACGAGGGAACGTTCCAGGTGTCAAATCCCAATCAGTACTGAGGTGCATTTGCAAGCAGTTTGAGTGCATGAATCGACTGATCCTGAGTAATGATTCAGTCTCCGTGAAGCAGCCTGTGAGCATGCGCGAGAGATTGTCGAGCCGGAAAATTTGACTTCATATGAATTCCGCATCATGAGTGAGTAGAGTCAATCACGGTGGATCCAAAGTTCTCACATCGAATGTGGCAGAAATTCAAAGTCTTACACCCGGTCAAAACAAGTCGCGGTATGCATTCACTTTGCCGCATTGTACTTGCTTTTGGATGAACAAATCCATTGTCGGATGTTTCTTGTGAGTAGTCTTTGTGGGTAATCTTCGACACCGCATTGATTGATTTTACATTAACTGGCGATTGCACCTTCGATGCTGACCGCAGTTGAATGTGAGATCCCCTACTCTGTTTACAGAGGTAGGGTTCTGTGGGGCTGAAGTGTCACTTCACCACTCACTTGAACACATCAAAATTACGGCATTCACGGCTTCATCACTCCACAGATTGATTTTGTTGCTCCACATTATGTCACTATTTGCCCGCGGACGGCAAGAGCAGATTTTGATCCCTGTGATATCGTACAATGCCGGCTTTTCAGAGGTTTTCAGCCATTTTCAAAATTCCGCCTCTCAACCAGTTTGTTTTATATGCCGCAAGATACGATGTATACGACCGACTACGCCTGCAGCTGGGATAACAGCTAGCCGACGCTGAGCCGTCAATGCCGAGGTGATGATCAAAAGGGAACACTGCCCGCACCGGCCAATGAGAGCTGGTCGGCGCGCGAGCGTCGACCGAGCGAGCTTTGGCGGTCTTTTACCCTAAAGATTTAAATCTCACCTGCCAATGAGCTTGCGCGTCGACCGAGCGAGCTTTGGCCGGCCCGCCTCAGTACATATTAAAACCCAGTATCTCAGTTTGAATCAGAGTAGGGGACCGGTGCTGGCACCGCTATCGATGGTCAGCAGTGATGGTCAATACAACTCCTCGTTATCACATAGACACCGAATAAATCTGTGTGCTGGGAATACCGTTTAACGACTGAGTTGATCAAGCATGGTGTCAAAGAGAATGCAGCACTGCGATAGTTGAAGCTCAGATGTAATTGCATCATCGAGGAGAAACAGAGGAAGCGGCTCTGGCCCAAGAGCATGTACGCGGGAAGTCAGGCACAAGCGTCCACGCAGCGAATGAGAGTCCGCCATTACTGAACAGGGTAGCGGTAGTGTCCGAAGGAAAGAGAACCGGGAAGCAGCCTCAGTAGAAGAGTGCTCGGGTTGCATGTTATTGAGTGGGACACACATAATATCGCTGCTCATCTTGAAGTTTCTCCCGGAAGTTGCTGATATAATTATATAGTTCCACGTAATGATCCTGACTCAGCAGATTGGCGCAGGCAGGGGAACAGCGACGGCGGCGAGCAGGAGACACACAGACGCAGCATTGGAGTCGCGAGTATTGAAGGGTCACAGAAACACACCGCATGTTTCAAAGGCACCCAAATGAGGTAGCACGGACGAAAGATGGGCTGGATGCGGGGGCTCCATATTAGTAACGGTCAGAGTAGCGTTTTGAGGTCGTTTATGAGGTCGTTTCTGCAAGTCGTTTATGGAGTCGTTTTTCAAAATTGTTGGGATCAGAAAATCGACAGAAACGTGGGAATAAACGACTTCATAAACGCCTCCGGAGGAGTTTTTACATCGTTTCTCAAGTCGTTTATCATTCTGATTCGTTTCTCCCACGCTTCGAGATTTGAGAAACGACTTACAGAAACGACCTCATAAACGACCTCAAAACGCTACTCTGACCGTTACTATTGGATGACGTGTCTCATTGAAGTGGACTTCGAGCATCGACAGGACGCCATGCACCACGCAGAACAGCTTGAAGGTGCCAGAAGTGCGTACAGGAAGAGCATACAGTCAATTATCATTGAAACAGGTGGCTGATACAGGCCGCGAGAAGAATTGACAAGACAGTCGCGCGCTCAAATCGACGCTCGGAGGGGGAGTGGGGTACTCTAGTGCTCATCTAGGGCCACGTCCTCGAGGGTTTTGTCGGGTTTGAGGCCGTTCGATGAGGTCGAGTTTTGAGACAGCGTCACCGGAATGGAGAAGTTGGAATAAGTATTTTTACTGTTGGGGAAGGGGGGGAGTCACGTCTTGCCAACTGCGTGAGCCAATCATGGGAGCGGCTTGGTAATCGAACACGTTGTCAACACGTTTTTGGCTTGCTGGCGGCTATTGCGATTGTTGCTGCCACCATATGTCTTTCAAAAATGGGCGTCGACACCAGAGGCAGCGGAGCCACCGCAGTTCGTGCACTTCCGACATACATACTTTCCTTTCGTGCTGATTAGCTCCTCAGCCAAGCGCTGCAAGTACTTTGATGCCGGATACTGCCAAACAGGAGACGCCTGCACGTTGTATGTGGTTGCAAACTGCTGGACCCTGTTGTTCGAGTCGTTCACAGCATTCACGTTGATACGGGAGGTAACATTCCTGCGGATAAGATGGAAATGGTGCATGACGACTGGATCCCATCGCAAAAACCCTTTTCAGCAAAGAAAACAGACGCTCGGACAGGCCGACAACACTTTCCCAAGTGGCGTGTCATCAGTGGTGGGGTTGCGCTCGGTTGGCACAAGAATGGTAACCGAATGTTCAGGGTACACCGTGGTTGAAATTCTAACCTCCGTCGAAAGGTGTGCACCCGGAGACCAGTGCGCGATTACCGGCACCGGCTCACCGCCGACGTTCATTGTCTTTGCCCTGTACTTTAATGACCGGTCGGGTTAAATGTGTGCGTGATTGTGGCCATTGCCTTCTGGGCTCCCGGCTTCTGAATGACAGTCTCCCCAGACTTTTTTTGCGGAATTCCATGGCTGTTGAAAAATGTATTGCTGCACATCTAGAAATACGGGTGATATACATAGCGTGCAAAAGGAATTCTACTCAAGGCGCTGACTTGCTCGAGTCAAAAGACACCAGCGTGGTGCACTTACAACGGAGTTCCCCTCGTCGTCGGTGAACTTGATGTCACCAGCTTCCTCAAAATACCGCATCGGCTGCGGTAAGTTAGCAGCTCTGACAAGAGGTCGACAACCTCTTCATGGTCAGTACTGACTGAGATGGTGATGCCTCGCCCATTAGGCCACACCGCGGTTGACAAGTGTTTGTATTTCGGCCTTATTAGGTATACTGTCATCCGGAAGCCCAAACGTGTTGCCCTGCGCATTTAAAAAAACTACAAGGAACAAGAAAGAAGCTTGTACACACATCCTCAACCAAACCAGCAGTCAAGAGAATGACACCGTCAACCATGAATGTGGCATTGGAAGCTGGCTCATCGACTGTCTTGGAACGTGGCCGAGTGGACTTTGCAGACGACTCTTGGACACTGAAGTCAGAGAGTCGAGATAACAAGCTGCTGCACAAAATATTACCTTGCTGGTCAATTTTCTGCTTTTCGGCCGCATTGCCCGCATCCCACCGAGCGACTCTCGCTTTGCCTGGCTCAGCAAGGACGATCCTGAGCCAGACGTGGCCGCAGGCTCATGCTCAGCCTTTGCCTTATGCAGAATAGTCTAAGAGGTTACCGTGTCTCGGTCGGCTTCTGGATGCTGGCGTCTTTTGTGAATGCACCTTCGGCAGACATTCTCTTCGTTTTTTTGGGGGGCGAAGTCCTCACAATCGCATTCGTCGCCGTCAGAGTCCTCGGCTTGACAAGGGCGGGACTTTGGGTACAAGTGATGACGGGCATGGCCCTTGCCGAAAACGAGCTTTCTTCGTGTTTGTCCCCAATCAAACTCCTTCTTTGCATGTCCCGTCGATTTCTGCCCTCCACAACCATGTTGGAGGGTAGAAAAGTCTCAAATAATGTTCTATAACATGGCTCTCCAATAATATGTGAGAAATTCTCCACCTGCTGAGTGATATGAGCCAATTGAGAACCGCGTGGAATACAGTGAGGATTTGACCTCCAGGAGAAAATATATAAAACACCTCCAAACCCTTCGAAAACTCAAGATCTACACTTTACATCCTTTGACTTTGCTCCAGACTCGAAATTGAACCAGAAATACGTGGATCTCGCTCGCTTGTGAGTCATGTCACGGCCGTCACAACAGTCAACAACGGCGCATATCACTCGCTCCCCAGGCTGAACGGCGGCCCAAAATATTTCAACTCCGTGTGAGATGTGTTCAGTGTATGTCGATATATCATCAAGCCCCGAAGCTCGAAAATAAAAAATCTGGGACAGTACTTCTACAAAGGCAATAAATTGATAGATAGTCCTACTTTGGTTTCAGCGAATCCCTTGTGAAATGAAAAAGTTATCAGCATTTTACTTTGATAATTGCATTGACCACCTCCTTATGATTGTTGCTGGTTCACTTATCCTGCTCAAACCCTCAAGACATGTTGCTACTGAGTTTCCAAAGCTTTTTGAAGACTTGATAGAGCATACCAGCTGTATCCAAATTCTCCGGTGGGCGGTTTCGAGTGGGGAGTCGTCGTCCAAAGAAGCGCCACGCACGGACCACCTTGTAAATGAATCGAGCCACCGGCGCAACCGTGTTGAAGTTAAAAATCAACTCCTGCAGCAAGCGATGTGCATCTGCCGCCGAAACAGAGGGTCGTAGAGTCACACCAAAGCCCTGCATGAGACTCTCCCTAAGCCCTTCACGTGCCGCCACCGTCTGCACGTCCCTGCACTGCAAAAAGACATGTCCCGGAGTTTCCAATGCCCCGCTGCATTTGGGACACAATAATGAATCTCCGGGTTGGACCGCAAACCCCGAAAGTAGAAGGATCCGCAAAGCAACCTCGTCAATGCTAACCGATGGTCGGACACTGTCACAGCTGAAAGATAATGTCGCGGGCAGAGAGGAATCCGCTTAGGAGCCCCCGTCTCCTGCGGTTCCAACCGACCATGAAGCAGTGGAATGGAAACCATGCTTTCCACTGAGCCTATAACCCACTGCTTCATTGCGATTATGAGCTGCTTTTGTAACTGGTCCAGAATTGCAGCACTGAGATCTGCCAACGGCGGAAGAGTAGGAGTGGCGAAGGGGAGGTCACGCAGGACAACAGCAATGTCCCCGTACCATGATGAATGTCCGGTGTTTCGCAGCCTATCCGCTTCGTAAAGGGCTTTCCAAGCGAAATGAGACTCCGGCTGATCCCGCAAGTACGCCCAGTGTTGGAATTAAGGGTTAACCCTTAAGTTAAGTTAAGCCTTAATTTGCCCTTAAGTTCAGGCCTTAGCTTCAATTGTCGACGGTCTTAAGCCTTAATTAAGGGTTAATGATCGATTATGTAACATTTCTTCGCGCCATTATCTCACCAGTTGAACCAACTTGAGCTGAGAAGGCTCTAAAGAGCCTTTTGGTTTGCGAGGAAACAATTGTAAATATACAAAACAGTCTCAATTTATTTGATGTTCCTTGGTTGAAATTTTAGTGATGAATGATTTGAGGCCCAGAGCGTGAATGAAGGTCCCCGGGAAGTTTCAGGGAATCTGAGAGGGAAAGACTTGCATTTTGTACACCTGGAGGCGGTCCTGGCTCGCGCAGAAAAAATTTAATCAGCCCTTAACTTGACCCTTAATTTGCCCTTATTATTAAGCCCTAGTTAAGGTTAAGGTCTTAGCTTCAAATTTTACCCTTATTAACCCCTTAAATTCCAACACTGAGTACGCCAGATACCGTAATGCAAGGAGAACGCGCCTCACGCGAAGGGGATAAATCCCCAACTCAGAGTACAACTGTGCGATCCCAGAACGCTTCCCAACGCCTAGGATCCGTCGCAGAATGACCAAGTTGATGCCGTTGAGCAAGGCAAAAGAAGTCTCGTCAACATCGATCGCAACATCACATCCATGAGTGAGATGACAGTCAACCAGGGCATAGTAGAGCTGTCGTCCGACCTCGGGCGGCAAGTGCCCTCGCCCAACATAATGGTCACAACCCAAAATCGTCTTCCAGAAGACGTAAGCGGTGGTTTCGTGCTTCAGCTTGTAATGCGAGCGAAAGATATCCCGTGTGGTTGAGTTGAATATCACCCCCACATACTTGTACTCCTTCCTCCACGGTACTGGTTGACCCCCAAGAACCAGATTAGACGTAGTGAAATCAAACGTGCCCGGACCCTGACATGGTCCAAACACCATCGCAGCGGATTTCGTCCCATTGACCTGCAAGAAATCTGCGGAGCACCAGCTACTGAGCTGATCCAAATGCCGTTGCAGACCCTGCCATGATCGAGAAACCAACATAATGTCGTCCGCATGTTCCAAGTGAGAGATTGGACAACCCGCCAGCATCACATCGTCCGGATCGGGGGCCAATGTGAACGTGGAAAGAAAGATATTCCACAGGGTCGGAGAGACGGGGTCGCCCATCAAAACGCCGGATAAGGACTTCCATTCCTCGGAAACCATTCCACCCGACGAAACGACAAGAACCATCTCTCGATAGATCAACCGAACAAAGTCGAAATATGGCCCAGTCAAACCCAGCTCCACCAATATTTTCGTCCACAAGGAAGCATGATTCATGGCTGAGAATGCGTTTGAGACATCCACAAAGGCGACATAGAGGGTGTCCCCATCCGCACGAGCCTTATCCACCATTGTGCGCAGTATGTAAGGATTGTTGTTTGTGCGATAACCAGGACGGAATCCATTTTGGGAATGAGGTAGAATCCCTGCTTCCTCCACCGTGCTCGTCAACTTGAGGTTGTATGCGATGGAAAGTAGCTTGTAAACACAGCTCTGCAACCCAATTCCTCGATAACCCTCTGTGGTAGAAGGATCCTTCCCCTGGTTTTGGTACGATCGAGATGATGGTCTTGAAGAAAGCGCCCGGTGCATGACAGTTCCGTAAGCACTTGTTAAGGAATTCCACCAGATGCTCATTGTCGATGGTCATGAGCATATCATAGGACATCTGGTCTATCCCCGGCACTCCCTTCAACCCTCTCTCCCTCAAAATTGCTTTCACCCTCTCCATATCTCCAACTGTCAAGAGCTCGTTGAGAGCAGGAAACTTGGAAGGAGGAGAGACGTCTGGGATGTTACGTGCTGCCTCAATGACCTGAGCCAGTTCCGCCGCGTCAAACCCAGCTTTGACAGGATCATCCGGTGGATTCATCCGAATCTGATACGCCTTCGTGATTTCCTCCAGCTCAACCGGTGGTTTCCCAGCTGAAGGTGGGCGCCGGATTGTGTTGATCAGCCGCCATAGCACACGTGAATCCATTCCAGCGTCTCTCAACTTCTCGAGGAACCACCTTCTCGCTCCACGTCTACCTGCACGGCCTCTATGAGAAACAGCATCGCTGCTCCAGACCCGTCCCTGTGTACAGGAACTTGTTTTGGGTGCAGGCGCCGGGAGGGATGAAGAAACACGACATGAAGCTTCATCCGACGACTGTTCCAAGGCAGGCAGCGGTATGGGAACCTCGAGCCACTGTAAGACCTCATCCTCGCACAGCAAATCGGTTCCCCGCTTTGCCAGCTTATCTGCCTCCTCATTCTCCTTATTTCCGGAGTGTCCTCGCACATGAATGAAGTGAATACGTCCACAGCGACGACGTATCTGGAACTGTATTGCACGCAGGACATCGCCATTGACACAGTCCCACCCAGTTTGAGCGATCGCCGGACCCCAATGCACAATCATATTGATAGCATATTGGGAGTCAGTATATATGTTGAGGGGAACCGATGCGGGTGTAGTAGCCAGCACTCCAAGAATCGCAAACAACTCCGCGCGATTATTCGTCTGCGGCCCCGGAACACGAAAGGCACGATTTAATGGGGAGCCCATCCCCCAACGTATTCCAGACCCAGCACGCCTAGCATGACTTGGGCCTTGACACGAGCCATCGACGTAGACTTGTCTCGCAGCAATGGCGGTCTCCATCAGTGCCCCATAAGCGTGTCTAGCCAACTCGCCAGCTTCCATCACTTGGGACATCAACCTCCATAGATCTTCATCCGACTCGTCCTCCCTGGGCATGGAAAGGTCTTTCCTGCGAGTGCCCGTACCATTCCTCTGCTTATGACTTCCTTTTTCCATCCTCACCCAGACCACCGCCTTTGTTGCAGCATGATCGGAGCAGTCTGGTCTAGGACTAGCAATATCCATGCTTGACAGCCGCCCCACCGCTGCCGGTGATAGCAGGACGTAGTCCACCGTTGACTTTCCCAGACCCAACTCAGTATCCTTCCGACCGAAGAACGTAAAGCCGGCGTGGTTTCCCGGGATCGTAGTACACCCATTGACCAAGCGCAAGTTATTCTCCTCACAGAGCTCAATCAATTTTCGACCCTGAGGATTCACCACCAAGTCCTCAGCAATGCGAGGTGGGTGCTCCACCCCCCTTGGGCATAACAGACCCGATCTCCCATTGAGGTCCCCATGAACAGAGAAAGCCAGCCCCGCCTCTGACATCTCCCTTATGAGTACGGAGAACGTATCCCACGGGTGGAGAGCTTGCCAGTCCGAGAAGTGACGAGAAGCGCTCGAGTGCTCCCCAGCGACATATGCATTAATAAAGTGCATGTCACCAATGCGAAGAACCATGATGTCCGGGGAAGACCTCTCCCCGTCAAGTTGCGCACTCAGAGACTTCCGTGTGAAGGCGCATACACCTCCATATGTATCCTGACCCTCCGGCATCCTCCTATACAGTTGCGGCAAAATCAATTTACTTACCAAATAAGGAAATTTTCATCAAATCCGCTCTACCACACAACAAAACCACCACAAGCACGTTGAAATAGCACCAAGCGCCTGTACTTCCGGATTTGAGCCGGTCTACGCCCAAAAAACAACCGGATTCGTCATGTTTCTCACTGTTTTTGGCTGCACTTTATGAGACAAAGTTGCTGGTTATCCCGGCGAAACCAATACAAAGACGCCAGTTTTTTTACATCAGGAATACAGACTAGCAGTTGTTAGTATTCTTATCACCTTACCGCTCGAAAAAAACGAGCAAAAGGAGCGAATTGACGAGAATTTCCTTATTTAGTAAGTAAATTGATTTTGCCGCAACTGTACATGGTGAAGGTGTCAAACCCCTCCAATGCTCGTAGCATCTCCCTCTGATCAGGTCTCAAATGAGTCTCTTGCACGAAGAACACATCACACTGCTCGATTGATCGTCGAAAGTCGGGACGGGCCAGATTGGGCAAAATTCTACCATCCATATTCCACGAGACTACTACAAGGTCCCTAACGCAGCGGCATCGCGCGGTGTATAATGCATGCGTACTAGAGCAAGTAGACGTGTCACCAGACGAAGTGACACCGTACATGGAATCGGACGGGGAAGGTGCCTGATCCTTCCCCGCCCCAAATTCCTATTCTCCCTGCCTATCCTTCCCCTTCCCGATCCCTCTACCCGCCTTCCTCCCCATATTCCCCCGTCCATTCACGTTCCCCTTCGTGTTCCCTCTCCCCTTCCCTTTGTTAGACCCGGGTGATCCCCCTGCCGCAGCGGGTCCCAGGCGCTGCGACAAGCTCAGTGGGGGGGCTGACAAGCGATGCAGCAGAGCCCTCTTCTTTGCTGGATGCTCCTCCCCCCTTCCCTTCTCCAACGTCCGCTTTCTCATAGCGGCGGGTGCGGTTGGAGTGGGAGCTGCCGGACCGCGGCCTGCCGTTTGGCTGTGAGGTGAGCGACTGCGGTTGCCCCGTCGACGAACGGGAGAACGACTGCGCGATGATCGTGGACGGCGGGTGAGCGAACGACTCCGTTGTCGACGGTGATAACGGTGAGGGGGGGAACGCGAACGCGAGCGGCGATGACGAGAGCGAGACCGCGAACGGCGACGGCGAGAGGGAGAACGCGACCGACGACGGCGGGAGGAGGAGCGCGAGGGCGAGCGGCGCCGTCGAGAGCGGGAACGCGAGCGGCCATGTCGGGAACGGGAACGACGGCGTGGAGAACGGGAACGACGGCGTCTAGACGGTGAACGACGGCGTGGAGAGGGTGACCGGCGGCGATGTGAAAGGGACCGGCGACGCGGCGAAGGAGATCGGCGACGACGAGAAGGAGAGCGGGAGCGACGGACCGACGACGGCGGGAGGAGGAGCGCGAGGGCGAGCGGCGCCGTCGTGAGCGGGAACGCGAGCGGCCATGTCGGGAACGGGAACGACGGCGTGGAGAACGGGAACGACAGGTACTCAACCTCAAAGTTATGATAAGGACCGCGCGCGACGAGCCGCCGAACGAGCCGCCACATGACGTAGCCGCTCCAATCCGCATGCCGTTGGAGCCACCTGGCGAGTCTTATGGTGCGCGCGGCCTAAACACAACCAAATAGGTCCCATCATTGATGCCATCAGTGATGTCTCAAATCGACCGGCGGAAAAAAAATCGATAAATTGCATTTTCTGCTGCAGAATAAGGTTGGGGCAGACTCAGGACGTACAGTTTTTCACCGGTCACTGAGACAAACATTTTCACATGACATTTTACAAACAAGTACTGAGTTGAACAACAAAACTAAGGAGGTAGAAACATGTTCATACTAGTCAAGAATCATATCCCAAATTTCTGGAATTTTATCTGAAGGGATGAGGAAGATATAAGGTCAACGACACGAAAATTGCTTTCCCGTATCAATGAGACGGATGTCAATCAATTCATCAAAAATGCTATTTTGGGGGGATTTCCACTCAACTTGCCTTTGAACAAAGTCTTCAAGCAAGTATACACCCTTTCGAATACCAAATTTGGGTAATATGAATGGTCCTTGGAGAAAAAACAGTCAGTCGATGCGCGCTGATGACTTTCCTTTTTTGGAAATAAGCTGTCTGAACATTGTAAATGTGCTGCACAATGTATTCCTCTGCAATGATGGTCCATCTAAAAGATTGGAAACTTGCTGGTAGTGTATACAAGCATGTCTGTATGCAATTGAAGTGTTTCCGGGGCTGTTCAACACGAATAAGGGTGCATCAAAATTGGCACCTTGGCAATCCCTCGCTCGGAAACAGTCTGGGAGCTGCAGATGATGTCCTATGCTTCCAAACTTTTACTTATACATAGATGTAGTGTCAGTGAAGCTATGTCCCGAATATCTAAGCTACCCGTTCAAGATTGATGCCGTGCGGGCCGTTTGTATCATTGACCGGTTTGTCTCAGTGACCGGTAAAAAACTGTACTCCCCAGCTTTCATGAGTGTAGGATATAGCTCATGGACCTCTCTGAGAGCATATGAAGCCAGAGTCGGAACCCAAATTGGGCATATTCCGTAAGCTCACATGACTGATTGACTGATGCCATCACTGGTGTCTCAAATCCGCCTCGAGAAAAAAGAATTTATTGTGAGTTTTGAGGGGATGGTAAATTCCTTTAGAGTGATTAGTCTACTACCTAATGGGAGTGTTTTTACCAGAGGATCAGTCATGGGAAGGTTCTGATCAGGTGCAATAGATTTTGTTCCTGTTTGGTGGTGTTTAGGCCGAGCGCACCATAGAAACGAAAACGAAAACGACTATATATAGAATAGCGTATACAGTTGCGGCAAAATCAATTTACTTACTAAATAAGGAAATTCTCGTCAATTCGCTCCTTTTGCTCGTTTTTTTCGAGCGGTAAGTTGATAAGAATACTAAGAACTGCTAGTCTGTATTCCTGATGTAAAAAAACTGGCGTCTTTGTATTGGTTTCGCCGGGATAACCAGCAACTTTGTCTCATAAAGTGCAGCCAAAAACAGTGAGAAACATAACGAATCCGGTTGTTTTTTGGGCGTAGACCGGCTCAAATCCGGGAGTACAGGCGCTTGGTGCTATTTCAACGTGCTTGTGGTGGTTTTGTTGTGTGGTAGAGCGGATTTGATGAAAATTTCCTTATTTGGTAAGTAAATTGATTTTGCCGCAACTGTAGATGGCCGGCGGTGCCCGTCGGCAGCAGGTTCAGAAACGAAAATGAAACAGTCGGCACGGAACAAGTCAAGGTCGGCTCTATGATGTCATCACGCCAAGGGTCACGGTCACGTACATGCTTGCTCGATCGAAACGTAAGCACGAGCACCACTCAAAACCCGTATATTGTTTCCAAAACGGCTGTATGTTGGTTCCGATGCTCCGCTTTTGTACTCGCAGCTACCAAAAGTACCCGAAATTGCCGTTTTTCCCCGCAAATTGATATGCTCGTGCAACTTAGCTACTGCCGGCAGCCAACACAAATTAACCAAAATATAAAATAATAATATTTGTTTACTTTATGTAGTCCATTCTTGTTTCCTGTTTGCCTTTAGTGTTCGTCTATATCATGTTTGCCACGAATGGGTGTCGTAAAAAATTTCTATTTTATGATTCTGAAGTGCAGAGCGCACTGAGTCTTGCACTGAGTGATCTTCACTCTTAAATCAATTGATAATTTAGAGTGCTAAAGCACGCCGTGTGCGTGACCTGGTACAGCCACTCGGACACGTTCGGCAAGCACGATAGACAACGTACATTGTGACTGTGACATCAATCCAGTCCTTTCGGCTTCTTTGCCGTGTTGAAACCGGTCATTTTCGTTCAAGGGGATACCGATCCGTACCGGGGGTCGAAGTTTTTTTTTCAGCGACTTCGGGCGACCCCCCCTCCCTTCCTGCTGCCGTAATATGCCTTATATGGTAAATTCACGTGATCTTCCCACCGCCCAATTTGTTAGCTGTATCAAATTTATGTATTTTCGGACTCAACATCAGCATTTGAAGCGAAGAACCTGTTATTTTGCACATTTCCACGTACCTGCACTGTGCAAATATTTCTCAATGTCAGCAACCAGTCTTTTGGACCAAACAACAGCATACACACTGACAGCCGAGGCTGCCGAGAGGCCCGAGCGGCGGTCAAACCCATCTGACGGTGACAATGGTGGCCAGAGTTGGATCTGAAGTACTGAATTGCTAAAATAAGGCTGTAGAGCAACGTACCTAGCATATATCTGCTGCATACAACCCTCAGAACCGAGTTACAAAAAATCATATGAAAGTTTTTTCTCAAGGCCCTTGGGACCCCCCTCCCCCCCTTCTATATAAGGAAATTTCTTATCTCGGAAGGCCCTTGTTTTCGTTTCTGAATCCTCGCAATTGATGGACTTGATGGCCTGGAAGGCCGCCTGATCAATATCAGCTAGCCGCGTTTTCGTTTTCGATTTTCGTTCATACCGCCACCTGGTGGCTTCTGGCGGCTCACCGCAAACTTGTTTAGGCCAAGCGCACCATAGCAGCCATTTTGGAGCCTGATGCCGAATCTCATGATATCCGATGGTAACCACCCTGGAATCTATGGACAGAAAGGCACTTCAAAATCTGAACTTACGGGAAAGTTGATATGCAGACGTTCAGAACATTTTATGGGGAGGTTTGAGCTGTAGAGTGTTGGAATGGTAAATCGGAAACGAGAAACATAAACTAGCTACTGCATGACTGGACTAGCAGTGATGGAAATCACAATATCAAAGTAGAGTAATCGAAAAAAGAGTGTAGTGGACCGTGGTAGAGGCTGGTAGAGGGGTGAATTGAATACATAGTGCAAAAATTGACTTATTTGGACATCAGTGCCATCAGCGATTTGACATTGGCATCGGAAAGATGGTCCCGAGAACATTGAGACCGCAAAAAGTAACTTGAGGTAGCTAACTTGTACTTTGATGGCCGCTTCCCTTGGCTAGGCGTACTTTACTTAACTTAACTTGACTTGACATAATTTTTCCCGCGCTTGGCAAATCTAACTTGTACGTAACTTGTACTTGCACGAATACAATATTATCACTAAAATACAGTTGTATACCATCTCTGTGTTCCTTTAGCCCTTATTCTGTCTGAGTCCTTTCTGCTAGTCACGGAGCAGCTTACTTTAAAGCGAGGTTGTTTCGCATGTTGCTATCTACTGTTTGATCGTGAAATCACCGGGTATTCTAATCGTTAAAAAGTAGCATTGGGATGAGTACCTATGCACAATTTAATTAACCCTAGCCTGCACATAGCGCGTCGTTTTGGCGTGGCTAAGTCCATATCATCCGGGAAGTTCAGCGACCAAATCGGATAATCGAACCCTAACTTGGAGCGCCGATTATGGACCGAAAATGAGATTACGCCCTTCGGAGAAAGTTTGGGATACCAGTTGTTACTACAAGTTAATATAATGTCTACAGCGAGACCTGCGGGACCGCAATTCGACACTTACAGTCGAAGCTGTCATAACCCATAGCTCTCATAACCCATAATCTCCCTTAACCCATACATTTTTGGGGGTTTTTGACCGGTTCTTGGCTGGGATAACCCATAAATCTATCATATCCCATACCTTTTTGGCTCCACCGAGGGCTATGGGTTATGACAGCTTCGACTGTACTTCCAATACCAAGCGAACAGTGTGTCGAACACCGGTTGGGATCTTGAGCTTCTTTGATAACTTCAAGGACATTGCTCTGGACTACTGTATTGACTGGGCTTAACTTACTTGTACTTGAACTAACTTGTACTTCAACTATACTTAACTTAATTTACCGCCTGCCTAAGTCAAGCCTAAGTATATCAATAAAAGCAACTTACTTTTGTTCAAACATCCGAGATCGGGTGATAAGGAGTAATTCTTGCTTCATTGTGCTTGAACTTGACTTAGGTGCTATGTAATCATTCCGATCACCGATATTTTCCTCATTGAACTTGCACGTTCCTGTATTTCACTTCGCATGTACTGTACTTGACTGTAACCTCTACTTTACTTGACCGAGCCTGCATCATACTTAACCACCTTCAACTTACTTAACCGGACTGTAGTTGCATTCCCTTCACCGGACTAAATCGAGCGGCCTCTTAATCCTACAGCAGTTTACTTAGCCTAACTCTATAACACTACTCAGCCTGTCGTGAATTGCTTGAATTAACTTGGACGACTTAGTACTTAACTTAGCTAATTATATACTAACCTCTCCCTTTTGTTCTCTCATTCTCATCTGTATAACCTTCCCTCGCTAATCTCGAATCCTTGTCTCCTTTGCTGCTCCAACACGATGGGTGCGGACGAGTTGAACCGTGTGATATGTGGGAAAGAGTTGCGCAAATGACTGTACTTAACTTTACTTGAACAGTACTTAACTTGGCTTTGTACTTACTGTAATTCATACTTGGAGTCCAGGGGGAGTTGCAGTTTACTTAACTGGCACTGTATTATACTAATACTGCCACTTGTAACTTGTCCAAGTACTCGAGTGTTTGCCTCGCCCAACTAACTTGGCGACTCAAGTAGACAATAATTTGCTTAGCTTAACTTGACTTGTACTGTACTGTACTTGACTTGTCAAGCCTCACTTTTACTGTACTTGCATACTTGACCTACTTGCTAGTACAGAAAACAACGCAGCCGAACCTGCGGCGCAGATTTGAGGGTCCGCCGACAGGCCGAGGGTACTGCACGGCAAGATGCGGCACACATCGGGACCTCGGCATCTATCGGCCCTCGTGGCAATACCATTCGGCGGCAGGTTGAACATGGCATGTGAGTATGTATTCGAGCCCGGATGTTCACGAGTATTTTCTACTACTGTGAATCGGAAATCCTTGAACGTATTTCTATAGATCTTCACTGGATAAGTACCACGACTACGAGTTTCATTATCCTACCGCTTTTTCGAAGGACCTTGAAGGCAGGTCGAAGGCTATGTTAACAACATTCAACCTTAAGACCCTAAGATTGTTAATGCTGGCGTACTTGAACATCCCTTCCTCAAATTGAGCGCAACTCATCTGCTTGATCTATTGAACATTCTATCCACGCTGGAGATTTGGGGGTGTTGATTCCATTCGGTGAGAACACTGGACTTCAAATCAAAAGCCCAGATACAGGCGCTGGACACTGTCTTGAAGAAGAATAGGTTCTCGGTGTACATTTCGGTGACATGAATTTCTAGACCCAGATTTCCGATTGTTTCAAATGATTGTTGGTTTTGAGAAGCTCTCGCGCATTATATGTCCTCAATTTAGGACAAGGTAGCTCATCAACCGAGAAATATTGACGATCTAGCGCCCAACAACGGTTTCGGAAACACAGAAGAAGTATTGAAGGAATTGGTCACCAAACAACAGGCCAATGAATGCCATAAATTCAATTTAGAGTGATCCCAACTTCAGGGTAGGTAATTAGATTCCACTCAAACCCGTTCAAAGCCCCTGCGATTTGGATTTCCACACAGAGATAAAGAATTAAACAAATCTCGGTCGAATCCCGTATGACTATCATGACTAAACGGATTGATCGAGAGAAAGGATAGTTGAGGCCAAGTATCGATTAGAACAACGAAGAAACACCCACGATCATTCTTTCTAGCAGATTCCGAGGTATCTGTTGTAGGATTGATCCGTGAGCTTCCACTCCGTTCCGATTTCTTTTCGTCGTTTCATCATCCTTTGCACCCGTACCGTCGCATCGCCATCACCATCCCCTTCACTACCTTATATACTGCTCGTTACCTTTGCTGCCCGCTAGTCACTTGTTCCCCACGTCGACTAGCGTGCGTATACCTTTACTTTACTTTCTACTTTCTACTCACAGTCCTTGTAGTCTCTGATATACTCCAGGTACTAGTCACTTGTTCCCCACGTCGACTAGCTCTCTAATATACTCTAGCTGACTCCGACTCACTTGTTCACGGCCGTTCATCGCGCTCTCATCACCTTTTGACCTACTTTAGGTTATGGGCCACCGAGCTTATTGCAATTTTCATAATTAATGGCACTTCGCCAAAATATAAAAAAAAGTTTCAGTCTGAGAAGGGCCGTGGGCGCAGCGGGGAATGACGGCATTTGTTTTAATTGTTTGTCCCGCCCTTTTTTTTAAACGCGCCATGGGCGCTCTGCCCGTCCTCCGGCTATCGTCGGTCGTCGTCCATCTTAGCCTCCACGTTGTCCCGCACCGTCGGGAAGTCCGGCGGGAACACCGATATGCAGTGTTGCACATTTTGATGGTTGTGCGGCGCCGCGGCGGCATTTCGGCCGACTCGCGGGAACCTCCGATGAAAGCATTGAAAGGTCCTCCCTCGAACTTAAACTTTTTTTTATATTTTGGCGAAGTGCCATTAATTATGAAAATTGCAATAATCCTCTGCGCCGATTTCACTTCCCTGTCACACTGTCGAGGTGCGTGATGGAAGTATCGGAGGAGTGCACATGCGCGGGGTGGCTGTTCCCAATATGAGGAGTCGCCTGATACTGGAGTAATACACCCATCACTAGGAAAGTCACTGGCGGCCACCAGTGGCCGCCGTTGGCTGTTGGCGGCCGTTGATTGATGATGTGAATCGGTGCCTGCAAAACGAATTCCAGTGATCATCAGCGGCATTCAATACGGCAAACTCCAGTGCAACACAATGGAAATTGGTGGGCTCCGAGCCATGAAAAAGGCTTGAATCCAGCCAGTAAGTCTTGGTTCTCTGTTTATGATCTGGATAATACATCTAACATTATTCAATACACATTAGTGAACCCCAAAGCAAGCAATTCAAAACATTTCAACCATTACGGATGGTTTCGCAGTGTTCTTGTGAAGAATTGATGATAACTTGGGTAATTACCTACGCTAATGACCTTCCGTTAAATGGCTTCGGTCAAACGTGTTGGTTCGGTTTCCCGTGCTGTTCAACAATGCGAACTCTGTCAAATTGATATCGTTTACACATACTGGTTGAAGGCTTTGAGTGATATATTCATTATAATTGTAACGGTTGAAGGGTCTACTGAGGGTCAGCACGCAAATTGATTTTGAATTCGACGTGAAAGGCCTTTCAATTTAGATGTTCAACAGAATAAATTTACACAGCGCAATCCTTGTCGGGGGATTGAAGGAAAAAATGATGATAATTAATGGATTCCACTGGAAGCCACTGGAGTCCAATGGCGCACGGTGGAACCTAATCCAATGGAAGCCAGTGGAACTCAACGGCTCTCAACAGAAGCCATTTACGCCTCACTGGACACCACCGGCTGATACCGATCAACACTGCCGACCAATGCCGAGCAGCCGTTTGACAGCTCCGCGTGTATTACTGTGATACTGCGCAGCAGTATGGCGCGTGATGGAAGCATCGGAAGAGTATACATGTGCAACGTGGCTGATGAAAGTATTGGAGGAGGGCACGTGGCTCTTGGTATCGGAAGAGTGCACATTCACGAGATGGCTGTTGTTAATACGAGCAGTTGGAGGACACGCCTGATACTGCCCGACGGGATGGTGCGTGGTCAAAGTGTCGGAGAAGTGTACGAGCCCGAGGGGGCTGTTGTTTAAATAATTCCACCATGTGGAGGGCGCCAGGAAGTCATGAGCGGGAGCGGGAATAGTGTAGGGGCCTTCTCGAGGTCTGCCACGGGAAATAGAGAATGAGATTGAAGACGAAGGCAGCAAGGTGGATAATTTACTGGTGACGAGTGATATCCGGCAGTTGTACGGCATCATTGCGCTGGGATGTACACTGTACCTTCGTCGAACTTCCTTTCGGTAACTGCTTTACTACCGGTGCTTTCTGCCGGACTGAGACCGCCGGCCACGCACACTGACACAAATACGTGTCAGTTGCTTTCTGCCGAAACCCAGAACGGCTCGAAGCCTTCTCTCCCCGCTCGCACATCGTCTTCCGCGTCCGATTGCGATGAAGCAATGGCCGCCGACTCCGTTACTCGCTGCTACGTTTGCGATGAGACTGGACATCTCAAGCGTGACTGTCCCTACCGCGCAGCTCTGTCTGAGTTCATCAAGAAGAAGAAGGTTGGGGCCGCTAATTTGGCTATTGGGTTGGATTCGGATGCGAGGAGGAAAATGCGCTTGGTGAATATTCTGTTTGTTGGACGCTGCATGGTTTGCGGGGGTGCGTGCTCGTATGGCGCACTCGCGGGGGTGTGTTGGAATTCCGAGTGTGCCCGACTCGCACTGCCCCGACTCAGCTGACCCGCCCGCTGCTGCGCACGTCCCGTTCAATCGCGGACGTACGCGATTCTGTATTACTCTTCGGCTTTTATTATTCCGCCTATCCGATGTACTTATATTTTCGTTTGTAATGCTGAATCCCCTTGCGCGTTTGCAAGGGATTTCCCCGCTACCACCCCGCTATCTCGTTTGGCCGCTAGCTCTGCGGCAGCTATTTCAACAACAACATGGTAAGGTGCTTGAGCCGTCGGAATTCCCTGGCAGAGGAATTGGCGGAGCCTCCGCGAACCTAAGGACCTTCGCCGACCCTTCGCGAAGGTCAAGTCTTACCTGCCAGATTGATCTGCTTAAATACGATAAGTAGCTGAGATTTGCACTGAATGTCAGAAACTATATACTATAGGTAGGGAAGCCTCCGCCAAATTGTGCGCCTATTTGGGAGGGCAGATTAACTCAGAAATGAAGTTGTGAGGTATTTTGAAAGCCGATTCTTTCTTCACAATGAAGCTGATCCTTAGTCTGAGTCTCCATAAGCAAGTTTCAGCACGATGCACGAATATAATCGGTGTGGATGGCGACATACTAATAGACTATAGTACTCCGGTAGGCAGTAACAGAGGCTCTGGAGATGGGGAAAGAGTAGCGAAGACGGAGGACCGATGAGGAGTGGATTGAGGTTCATTGTGTGTCGATTTCCGGTCCTAGAGATTGTTTGGAGAAGCCTCCGCGACGGTAAAGGGAGGCTGCTCACGACGGTCACGCGTTTGCCACCCGATTTAGAGGGTCCTAATTTACTCGGTATGACCAAAAGTAACCGGAATCACAAAAGATCACAAATTGCCTATATATGGCAAGCTAGCACACAGAACCGCTGGGAGGATTGGTACTGTAATCATGGTAGAAGTATATGCTGTTGCATATGAAGTAGTTTGGGTCCACTGTGCTCTTTGTTGTGCGTCTATTTGAATTGCAATTATTTATGTTATGATGGTTGAACATTATGCCCAGTTTTTAACGTCTCACAAAAGGTGGAGACTAGGATGCTAAATTCTGGCATTTCATCTACATTATCATAAGACCTAAATCCCATTTTTCGAGTACTCATTGACCCCATATCTGTCCAATTGCTATTTTAAAAACGCAGATATTGCCAAATTGGGAAATTTCTGAATTTCGAATATTTCTCTGGCTGTTCGATGTTCCAATCGGTGGCAAGTTAGAGAAAACATGCTATAGGTAAGATCTGGACCCATCAAAGCTGGTTGACCATTGAAATTCCTATATAAATTCTACAATTCCGGTTACTTTTGGTCATGCCGAGTAGTAATACATGACTAACCTCCCGCGGAGGCAGACCCCTCTGAGGGGGGTTTAATCGACCATAAAAAGGGACCTCAGAGGTCCCTTACGGCACGGAAAGGTAGATGCCTTAGGTGGTCAAAGCAAGATTGGCCCAATTGATTTTTCACGGACTTTCAATCGAATTTTCACGTAGTTTATGAATGAATTCTCAGGTAAAAAATGAAGGAGAATTGAAACTATCATTCCGTGAAATTCAATGTGAATGAACCCCATGAAACGTTCCATTCACTTAGTCCACCTAGGTTAATTGAACCCCGTGAAATTCACAAGTTCTGCGTGAAATTCATGGGCTTTTCTGGTGAACTTCAGGTGAAGATTGGGTGAATCAACTGCGTGAAATTCATGGGGTTTGCGGGCTACAGTGATATCCAAGTAGGGGCCTCCTTTAATGAGAATCACTCCAGAGTATTTCACAAATAGAAATCACTGCAAGGCAGTGTCAGGGGAATAAGTATCCCAAAGCTTATTGACGCTCTTTAAAACCCCTTTTCCGCTTTATGCAGGTGGAAGTGATAATTTGGCGTAGTTAAAAGTTCCCTAATCGGGAAATCGTTAGCCATTCAATGGCTCCAATGGCTCATCGCAATCTCTATAATCCTGCGATATCCGGGGAGAATCAATAGAAGAGACAAATCTGTGGACCGAGGTGTGAAAACGATATCTGGATGAAGTTTACCGTTGATAATAAAACTCCAGAAGATTTAGGACAGGAGGGCGAGTGAGGAAGGAAGCACGAGTTCCAAGAGGTATTTCCTGCGAACTTGAGGGGTTCGGACGTTGGATTGGCACCAGAGGATACGTATAAATGGGTAATAATTTGTACCACGTTACAGAGGGAAGTTCGGGAATAAATAATGTAGGTAGACCCGGTATTTTGGGTGATACATGCGGAACGAAATAAATTGAAAAGACTCGTCCATGTGGTCAATACAGCTTTAAATCAAGAAATCAGGGGCGTTTCCATGATCTACAGATCCTCCATGTGGCCGTAGCAAGGCCCAAGATCTTATTATTCAACCTGAAACAAGGATTGACCAATAAAATCTCATCTGCTCGTAAAATGGTTAAGTTGCTCCGCGATCGGGGTTGGATGGCACAGCGGTAACCATCCCCTAAGGTCGACCACGCGCACACTGCTAAGGTCGCAGGTTCGAATCCTGCAGCCCCCACCCTCGGAGAAACAATTTAGACACTCCGAGATTCCGCCGCGCCGATTTCGGCTGACCAACCTCATGACCACACTGGCACGTGATCGCCCCACGATCGTGTCACTCACGCCAAGCGGTAGTGCGGCACCGACAACCCCGTTTGGAGAAACACAGCCCCTCGTTGCGGGAATCATTGTAGAGAGTTTGAAGGATCAAGGGCAGCCGAATGATTACCAATTAGTGATACAGTCAATGTACTGCTAGACTCCGACATGGGCCGATAAACGGCCCGCAGTGAGGATAATGGAATATTGATTGATTGATTGATTGAGTGCGACTGTGGAATGTGTTCAGAACTCCTGCCCACGGCACAATCTCAGCTTGGTTCAAGCTCAGGTGTGCACAATAACACTCAGAAATGCTCATTGTGTTGTTGAATTAAAGAAATTTCATCGAAAATGTGCTGCTGCGAGGAACTAGTGGAATAACCTTTTTTGGTAACTTCGTAAAAGCTTCAGCGGCTTCCAACCTCATGCTATCCCTTCAACTCCATGACAGAAACTGTAGTAAATAGGCAGGAAAACAAAAGTATCATGCCGGAATCTTGATTTTTTCAAAATACAGAAAATTGGCGCCATTTGAACGAAACTTACGGGTCTTTCTCAGGACACTGGCTCGAAACAAAAGATCCGGCATAGTACTTTTGTTGACATGCTAAAGATCAACAGTTTTGCTCAGGGGAACCAGAGGATTGACGAAGATTTGAAAGGTGTGAAGGATTTCTACGGAAGATGAGTGAAATCAGTTATTAGCGAGGCTTGCAAGGTCACTTTGGGTTCAATATCATAAAGAATAGTTGGCATAGAGTTATAGTTTGATATTTAGCTCATTCGACTCTTGCAACAGAATCAAGGGCGACCGCCATATCAGTGTTTGTGTTGAAATTAGTGTAAAACATGCTTCAATTGATTGCAACGTCAAGAATTCCCTGATTTTGGCGCTGTTTCCATAATTTTGGTAGCTTCTCTTCAGTACTACTATGAGGGATTCTGTGATTTCTTCTTATGGGGTCTGCGGCAGGTTGGATTTACCTGAAATACACAGTTAATTTCGCATCAACGGGGATTATTCAGGTTCTGAAATCATCACAAGACTTCTGGAGGCTATAAAAACATTTTTTACTGCGAAGACGAAGGGTCCCGGCCATGTTGTGAGACACACGGGCAGGCGTAACTTCCAGAGTTCAACCGTGTGACGCCTGTGACATGTGTTACAACACCCAGAATTTGCGTCCATTCCGGCTGCATTGTGAAGATTTGGAGGGAGATGAGCATGCCTAAGATAGCTAAATACTGATAGGAAGGTGTCAGGGCATTCTTTGTAATTTTTTCCGGACACATGAAGTTCGCAAATATGCGGGTCCCAACTTGAATTGCACGCAGAAATACATATACCAGGGGAAAGTCAGATATTTTTTCGGAAACATGATGGGACAGATATTCTGAGCAATTTCTACCTTGACATAATGATCATATAACTTGTGTAGAATACAGAAACCGAAGGAACATGAAATTGCAAGGCACCAAAGGGAATAAACAAGTGCAAACATGCCGTTTCTGGCAAGGGCAATGCCCGTCATCACAATATGGAAGCCATACGGGTCATAATATGACCTGCCCCTTGGCAGTGGGACGAGGAATGAATATCGGAAAGTTGACAATGCGGAGAGTGATGCGATCATCCAGAGTTCTCACGGTTCAAGATATTCGGGGCGGGTTTGTCCGTGCAGTTGAAGCATTTAAATGGAGGGGTTGAGTAGCCAGGTTGAGGAGATCAACATTGAAGCAATGAGGTGGGGCGGTTGGTATATGATATTAGGGTGATTTCAATGTAACTGTGTCACAGCACGGTGGCGCGGTAACCAACAGACTCTATCTAGCGAGGTACGAGCTAAATGATAGAGCGTCTGTCTAGGAGAGACTAAATTGTCGCTGTTCAGTCAAGGAAACCCTCTTCCTGGGATCTCTTGAATACTTGCTCTTGCTTCTGTAGTTTTTTTGGTCAAGAAACAAGGAAACCAGGCGTCCTTATCGTCACTTCAGTAACTTTTGCCTGCTGTTCTTTGCTCTCGGCTTGATATGCTCCCTTTTGAGAAATTATGTGAAAATGCACTGCCTACGAGTGTTGAATGCGCAGCACAACCTTGGTCTCTAGATCTGTTCAATGTTGTTGGGAATCTTGAAACTTGAGAACATCATTCAGGTTCAGTCAATTCTATGGGCATGCTGAGTGCTCATGATCACTGAATTCTCCGTATGACATTATTTATCGTTGAATACTCTGTGGTTAAGATACCCACGTTGAGGTAAGAGGTTTTGTCAATTTCCGAGGTTGTGCTCCGAGGTTTGACACCTATCTTGGTTGCCGTTACAGGACATTGTGTGGTCTAGATTCATGGATTTGAGGCAGTTTTAGGTTCAGATGGAGTCCTACTGCAGTCAGTGACATTTCCCGAAAGTTGGGCCAAAATCCGAGAAAATCAGTTTCTTCAACAGATCAAATCTGGGATATCACCGAGCCTGTGATCAAATGATTATCCGAAGCAATCTCAGCGGGCAAGTTGCTGTATTAGAGCACTTTGGCAAACGGTGAAAAATCGTTTTTTTCTTCAGCTAACGCGTATCCAAATTTTGGTTGTGGAGCCGCAAAACAGTGGGCAGCCCACTGTAGTTTTTCACCAAACTCGCTTAGTTTTTCGAACTGAAATTTGATTTTCACCGTTTGCCAAAATGCTCTATTGTTCGTCTTCAAGAGACTCTCCGCGTCGAAGACTCTGGTATCTAGATAGGTAGCTATTCCCTGCTCAAACTGTGAGTGCTTGAGAATTTTCACCGTATAGTTTGCGAGGGGAAATTTGTTATAGAATATCATAAAATTAGCATAGAAACTTGCCAAAACAATGCAATGTGGATGGAAATTGTCTCATGAAATTTAAGGTAGATCTTGAGGTGACTTCAATTATATCCGCCTGCTCCCTGGCCAGCTGGGAAGAGTGAAAGACCAAACCGAGGCTTCCGGCGAGCTGCGAAAAAGCGGATCAAGACTGCTGTGTCGGCTATCTCGGCTGAATTGAGATAAAGATCCAAACCTCGAACTGCAACGAATTCAAATACCAACCACAATTTCGACCACAGTACGCTGAGATCAGAGCCCACGACCGCAACTAATTAATAACCAACGAAAAAAGCTTTTATATCTCCGGGTATAATCTGGCGGGTGGTAGGTACATTGAATCGAGCAAGGATACTGGTCCGCGTCCGAGCTCAAAGTCAAAAGGGATCAAGGGGGATCAAAAACGCGAAATCCATACTACACCTCGAATTTTTTTTCTCAGAGAAATGGGGGACCCCTCCCCCTCACCAAAAGGGGAAATTCCTTTTTTGGTCAGCCATCAAACGGCTTTGCAGCCCTTGATTCAACGAATTTTGGCTTGGAAACCTTGCATGTATAATCCTACCGTACTCTGATGCACTTATCTGAGGTTCTGCACCATGCTCGAGGTAAAGGAAAGGAAATCTTGCTTGCCCATCATTGATCACGCGGATGTTTACTGTATTTGGAAGTCCTTACCTCCTTCAGCTATTGAGAGACTTTTTAGCGGGAATGTGGTCAGATTGACTATTAAACCACTGTGAGTGGGATTCAAGAGGTTCTGGAGTGTCCTTCACGTCAAACACTGCTGCTGGTCGAGGCATTGCTATATTGGGATTGCTTGATGCGCAATCAAATTTCCCGATAAAGGAATAATGTACCCCCCCTCTAACTCAAGAACCACTGTGAGCCTCAATGTCAGTGAAGTGGAATCTTACTCAGATTTTGTTCTAGTTTCATATTTTGAGGCTTATTAACTATCTGAAATTCCAAAGCCCCTTGAAAGGGATGCGGTAGCATGAGGTGCGGTTGTAAAGCAGAGGCCGCAGGTGCAGTTTATGACAGGTCTTACGATTGTGTCCTAGATAGTTCAGTTACAACATTGATTCGGCAATTAACTCCTGTGGATACATCCCAGGGCTCCAGATTTTTTCTGTGTAATGGTAGCATAAATACCCAAAATCTGGTCGAGAGGATCTGCTTCAACGTCCCTGGTCGTTGCAGAGTTTTGTGTGGTCGCGCCCAAAATGGAAGGTGTTACGTATGATTTTGCGCGGCCGAGGTTGGACACAAGTTCGGACAAAATTGTCCCCCTCCCAGGTGAGGTCAAAGGCAGAGTTCGGACATCGGAATTTGCCGGTCAAGGTCAAAGCCAAGTTCGGACCTCGAAATGCTGGGTGTTTGATCCTTGAGAAAGTTGAAGGCTCTACCACCAGATACCAAGGGGATTCAAAGATAAGAGAAAAAGATATCACCTACAAAAGTTTTTTTCCCGGGGGTCGGCTGACCCTCCCCCCTTCCCCTCCTTCTATATCGGGAAGGAGATTCCCACAATTGTCTTGATCCGATGCTGCCGATTAGGTCACCGCTTCAACCAAATTCGCAAACTATTGCTTTGCACTCAATCGGTGCTGATCCCGGACTAGAAAGTTGAAGGATTGCCTTTGAGCACAAGCATTGTACACAGAATACTCTTATGAAGCCACAACAACTCACAATTTGTTAAATCAAACTCTTGATATTGTCCTACCGCAATGCAACTCGATATTACAGCTGTTTTACGGTTTTTGTCCGGTTTCTGATGGAGTGGGGTTCTTCAAAAGTTGTTTACCTGTGATTGCTTGCGCATACCCTCGCCGAGGAGCCGGAGGCAGTTCAACCGCTCCACCGCAGCCCCACTGCATTCACTGGTGGAGCAAAATGCCCAATCGTGGAGCCATACGGCGACTCAGAGGCATACAGGTGTAAACAAGAAACGAAATGCCCCACTCGATCAAAAACCGGACAAAATCCGTAAAACAGCTGTATTTACGCTGCTTTTTTGTGCTGTTGTCTGCATGATCCACCCAAGCTGCAGCAGCATTATCTAACTAAAAAGCCACCCCGTGTTGCTCTGGGTAGTGCTTGTTCTCGACGGGCGTTGACATTGAACGTTGCATGAATATTGATCAATGATCAGATCTTTGCCAACATATTACACTCGGCCGACGCGGCGCTCAGCCGGAAACAGGCAAAAAGGGTGGGAAGTCGACGGATTGTATAGAAAACGAGCTGAAGGCGATGGGATAGTGAGCGCTAGTGAGCACGGAGGTGCAGGAGAAGACTCAGGTGCTGTCCAGGCCATTCCCGGCCCGAAAACTTTTGACCTACAAAAGTTTTTTTTCCCGACCTCGGGTGACCCCCCTCCCCCACCTGATGCCATCAATTCTTATCGTTGGGACCCCTTGCCAGATACCTAACTTGAGTTACTCCGGGAGCAAGTTTGGGCTTGGGGTTGGGCTTCGGAGATAAGTTTGATCTGTTACGAACAGCTGTTTGACAGCGGCAAAAAGCGTGGCAACATGTCTGCTTGTTGTTGGCACAACATGGCTGCTCGTCGGCGCCAACGACGAGCTCAAGCCATCAGTACGATGTACACCGTCCCTCTTTGATAAACCGGGCCATCTCGCAAAGATTGAATATTTCTGTAAATATCTCGCTCCTAGGTGCGCTTCTGATGCAGGCGCAATGAGGGCGGGAATGAGGGGCGGGACGGCGGGGATACCGCCAAACCGAGGGAATCCACCGCTGTCACCAACACGAGTGACGAATGGTGACTGATGGTCATTCGATGTCACTCAATCAGACTTATCTCCGAAACCAAGCCCAAACCCAAACCCAAGTTCACTCCCGGAGTAACTCTGTGCTTAATCAATTGATTTACAGCCAATTTTAAAAGTCCGCCTCGCTTGAATGAAAAGGTGGTTCCTTGGACCATCGAGGATTTTCGGACACTTTTCAGAGCACGATTCCAATATTTGCGCGGAAGATGAGACGCGGCAAGATTTGTTGTTGCACGAGTGGTCAGAGTTTGATTCATGCGTTCTGCAACACCATTTTGTTCTGGTGTGTAGGGAGCTGTTGTCTCATGTACTCGGTGTTACAAAAAGTGACCGACAATGTGCCATTTTAGGCCGAATCGTGTAGTATTTCGTTGAGTCAAGCACATAGGAATGTTCATTGGGATGATCTGTACCCATTTGCATGGCAGTTTGTGAGAAACGACGCCGCGAATCTCTCGCACCAGTCGGTTCAATCTGACAGCTAACATTTTGCCTTATTTAGAAGAAACCATTTGGCTCTCGCTTTATTGGCGCAGGAAACACAGTTTTAAGTATTCTATATTGTATTTTATACACCATTCTATTGTCTGACCAAATTTGGTCTGTGTGAACCGTGTCATTGGGGCTTTTTTGAGCGTCTGAATTCCACCACTCAGATTTGATTCAGTTTTCAAGCTGGGTCATCAGCTCGTTTTGCTACAAAAAGATGGAACTAATGTGAAGATTCCAGCAGCTCTCTTGCTCTCTGTGTCAATTAAGTAACCAAGACCTATTCAGCGACATATATTATCATTATGTACCCTCCTCATTAACCGGGATCAACAACAAGGACAAATTGGAGGTGAAATATGCGCGACCTGTTTTCACACTATTGTGAGGCCGTTTTCGCAAGTATTTTGTATGACTGGATGGGATAGTGTCGTTTTTATCAAATGCATCAGATATTGTGGATATCTTTCGAGTTTTTGTGTGGTTTGTGCCAGCTGCATGCAAAAATAGTATGACGTTCAGTTTGTTGACAAGCCTCAGGAGCCTCAGACAAGGAATGTCACGGATCTTTTCATGTATGATAGCGGACCGAACTTCGTGACAAGTCAGATACCTAATTTGGAAATTGTTACTGTGCACTCAGTTTTCACCCAATGGTATTGAAACTGTGCAGAAATGACCATAAGAAGGAAGACTAGAGATCCCTCGGGTCAAAAGTCTCAAAATCCACAAAATCATTTTTCCTTCCACGGATTTCGCGCTTTCGGTCCGGGCCGAGACATAGCCGGTGGCTGTACGATTCCATCAGCGCATCAAATGTCTGCCGCACCACTGAACCTTGACCAAAACTCAACCAAAACCAGGAGATTTCTGCCATGGATGTCTGCTGGGGTCAGAGTTGAGATACTGACTGACTAACTTTAGAGTGTGTACGGCTGCAAGATACGGACGAGATACTGGATATTGATGGGTACTGATTTCCTTATTGAGTAGAGACCGTGACATGGATCCCACCTGTCGCTCCGGAGTTCCCGCCGAATCCCGACCCTTTGGCATTGCCCGCCTCCGCATACCTCCTTAGCAACGACCTATAAAATTCACAGCATTATTCTACAATTTATTTGGGGTTACAATACAGGTGCCTGCCAAAAACTCGCTTAATTTGAAATGAAGAGGCAAGTTGCCGGTAGGTCATCGCGGTCGCAGACGGCGAGGAAGAGACGTCGACGACGATTGAATTTATTCGCACGTTGGATCAGCGTATAGCTCGTCACAAAAGTCACAGTCGCCCGTACCTACTCAATAAGGAAATCAGTACCCATCAATATCCAGTATCTCGTCCGTATCTTGCAGCCGTACACACTCTTAGGCCATGGGTTGATGCCTTTTTTTCCCAAAATCGCAAGTTAGGTACACACCCTTTTGACATTTCAAAACTTTCGCGCTTTTCTAACCCTAGACTAGGGTTACTTCGTTTTCTCTAAAATGCGAATTTTAATAGTTACCACGCCTTCTAAGCGGCGTCCTGCGTTATTATATAAGCATCCATTTTGGGACATAACGGCAACCGCGCCTTGACGCGACTTCAGTGCCTCCACACGCGACATGCCCCCGGTGAGTGGGCAGTTCGGCTTAAAATAGTATCTACCACCCCTCAATCAACAAATTATTCCTACAGTCGTCGGATTCGAGCTGAAAGCAAGAAGTTACCGTATTTGGACCGAAGTCCGGGGAAGAAAGATTTGAGCACAAAAAACTTGAAAATCGTGCAAAGAGGATTCCAGCATTGCAAAGCAAACCTTTTCACCACTGTTTCTTATACCTCATGCCTTCAAGTCGCGTCAGTCTGAAGGACATGAGCGCGTTGTTTGGTTGAGCATCACCATCAATCAGTGATAGATCGAGACGCCGGTTATCATAGCGCGGTTAGTAACAGACTATATCTTGCGAGGTACGAGCAAACTGATATAGCGTCTGTCTCAGAGAGACTAGAATTTTGCCTATAAACCCACCCCAAGTTCCTGCTAAATCTCAAGTTTCAAAGAATTTTGGGCAAAATTCCGGCTTGATATGAAGTTGTGTCTGCTATCATATGCTGTAGAGAATTGTCAGGGGTATATTTGAAGCGCGACACTTCAAAAAAATATCACGTGTCCGTGAAGGAGTGACCAAATTATCGGTTACTTTTTGTAACACCGAGTATGATACCACGTTTTTGGAAATCAGCGCTCAGCCTCCATCTGTTCAGATGTGAATTCACCGCCACCGTCAGTTCGGAAGACGCGGGTCCAGCCAATACAAAATCCCCAATTGCCAATATGGGTTCGGAAATGTTTTCAATCCAATGACGCCATTTCTTGATTCTCCGGTAGACATCAGATTTCCGTTTGGCAAAGAGAACAAAAGGATGAGATGTGTAGTGATTAACAAGTACAATCCAATAGGTAACCACCTTCGCTTACAGGACTGACAGGTCCTCCGGCATCAGAGGAGATAATATTCAGAGGGCCTCGTGGAACAGTTCGACTACGTTCAAAGGGTAGCTTTTTAAGCTTGCCTAAAACACAAGGTTCACAGAACTCAGGAACTCCTGTTAGAGAAGTGATATTAGCAAGTCGGTGGTGGCGGACCATATCGCGAATGCTTTCAAAGTTTGTATGTCCAAGTCTGCGATGAAGGTCTGCCACATAGACTATGATAGAGTGCTTTGTAATCAATTCCAATTGGTTTGCAGTTAACACGGTATAGACCATGCTTGTGGGTCGCTTCGAGTGCGTTTTATCGTGACGCACAGTGCAGTGGTTGGAGGCAAAATGTGATGACAGTTGTTTATCTGCGAGCTGGTGCGTACTGCCAGGCAGGATGAAGATTTCCGGATTTGGGTACTTTGGGACAAGCATTCTGATGCATTCAAGTACGGCCGTAAACTAGGAAGCGCAACGATTATAGTGTTGCCGCGGTTAGGTTCGGAACCGATGCCGAACCTGAACCGAACCCGAACCGGACCTGATTTCAGGTTCGGTATGGGCGGCTGCACCGAACCGAACCCTAGGTGCGGTTCGGGGTTCAGGGAAATGCAAAATTTTGCGCATCTGTGCGAACCTGTTCGAACCGGTGCGAACCACATGCAACCCTTGTGTGATGCGCAGTTTATCGCAGGATTTTTTGCTTGGCTCATGCTCTTTCAATTTCAATAAAGGCAAGTAATAGCTTTGATTTTCAACGGAATCTTCTGTGTATCATGACCTCCACTGACCAGTGCGCCGTTGGTCCTGATGGTCAACTCCTCGACGCCAGCAAAATCGTCTTTTACAATGATCCCGACGACGCCAACCCGCTTCCTCCAGTAAAATCGACTTCTACCGTCTCTGGCGGTCAGGCTACCCAAATCACCCAATTTTTCCTGAAGCACTGGATCTATTGGAGGAGGATGTCGAAAATTAGTTGCATAATGCTGATGTATGTATTTACCTATCGAGTAACGCTTGAAAAAATTCAGGTTCGTTTGGGTTCGAACCTCTACTGAACCTGAACCGAACCCTTCCTGCACCGAACCTAGGTTCGGTGCGAGGTTCGGGAGCTTGGGTCGAACCGAACCCCAGGTGCGGTTCGGGGTTCGGATTTTTGGGCAAAAAACCGAACCTAACCGAACCCCGGCAACACTAATTGCGCGGTTATCCAGGTGTGTTAGAAAACTTTCTGATAATCATTCACAAGCTTTAGCTCCCTGCCTCCGGCACGGCCGACTCGCTGCGCTCGCCGGCCTTCCTCCGTTCGGTCACACAGCTTGTTGGGGCTGGCCGCCCCAAACCCCGCTGCGCTCGCTCCGCTCGCGACGTCTAGTAGGCAGTGTTGTAGATAAGGGTTTAAGACCTTAGTCTTAATAAGGGCTTAACTCATATTAAGGTAAGGTCTTAATTATGGCGCGGCCGAGTGGTAAGGGCTTAATAACCCTTAATATAGGCGTGGGAAATCATCTGTCAACAGCGATGAAGAGGACTCCAAGAAGCACAGCCTCTCGACGTCCTCTTCATCGCCCTTGACAGATACGGCGTAATTGGGGCTAGTTTGCTTTTACTGAGCTCTACATTGTGCCCAAGGTATAAGTCAACAATATGCCCTACCACAGTCACTCTCCAGGACCTATAGTAGAGTACTTACTTAGTCCATCAGCAATATCAATAAATTTGTGATAGGCTCGGATACGGCCGGAAAATTTTCACTCGACTCTCCCTTCAAATTGACGAGCTCTCGCGATGCCCCCCAAACTCGCTGATATCTGGGGCCCCTTCCATCGTAGTGATAACAAACCCAATGGCAGTCACCACCCAGCAACCCACTGGCGCTGTATCAATGCTGAACGGCCCTCTACTGCCCCAATTGACATTGATCTCGAGGACGGCGACTGGGAATTAATTTTTGGGAGATGCTTCAAGTCAATAAAGCAGTTCTCCCCCTCGCCAAGTTCGCTTTACAGCTGCTCCACCTTGTTGTGAACCAGGCGGGGCTGGAGCAGTGGTTCTCCGATTTCTCAAATAAGAAGAGCAAGAAGTGGAATCGATTGAGCCTCAAAAAAATGGCCCAACAGGCGAAGGTTCGTCTGTTCATTTGGTTTTGAATACACCGCTTAGTCGAGTGCCTCATAGGTTACGCGCTTCATTCGTCAAGAACAGAAGGCCGAAGGCCTCACAGATGAGCGCACGAAACGTAAAAATCACGAAGATTCCCGTGTCCAACAATTGCTCACCGTTCCGCGGTACGCCGACGCTATTTTGAGCGATACTGATGACAGCGAGAATGAAGGCGGGAGACGATCGGTGGTCATTCGAACTTCCACTGCATGGAGAAGACAAGTTGCAGAGTGGCAGGCAGAGACACGGGAGCTCGACGCCGCGGTCTCTGACCCCGAGGAGGATGATGACGATGAAGAGCTCCCACCAAGTGTACCCCTCCCTGCTCCCGGTCGTCGTCGCACTCAGCGCTCTTGGTTTCCGACCACCTTGGCATCTCTCTTCGGCGGCCAGATTGACAATCCATTTACAATCTCGAGGCGTGAACGGGTGGTATCGGAGGAAAGTCTCTACATGGAGCTTTTTGCGGCTGAGCACAGCGGTGAGGAACCGGATGATGGGGCACTCTCGGGTTCTGGGGATGAATATCGAGGCTAGTTACACCTGAATTAACGTTCCAAATCGCGATTTACGCGTCTATCGTGCTGTTACCTTTTACGGAAATAAGGCTTAATTTGACCCTTAATTTGGGCACCCTTAATAAGGCTTAACGAGACCTAAGCCCTTAATTTTGGAGGGTACCCTTATTAAGACCCTTATCTACAACACTGCTAGTAGGATCTCAACATCTCGACAAAGACCCCGTGGCAGTCTCTCTTGACCGGAACCATCACCGTCACGATTTTTCCCACGGCCAAAATTTGCTGGGATGCAAGGCGAGCGTTCTCCTCCGCGCCCCCCAGCTACGGGCCTTCGGCGCCCAAGGCCACCGGACTCCCCTCCCCCTTCCGCCCCGAAAACTCGAAACAATTCAATCACGAAGTCCCCACACTCGTCCCGCGTAATCAAGAAAGTCCGAGCTGATGGTCCTGACGCAACACCCGCCACCGTCTCCAGCGGCACCACGACCAACCAACCAGTCAACCCCACCCCTCGCCATGACCACGCCCCAAACTTAGCGCCCCCGCAGGCCGCCGTCCCTCAGTCCCACACAACGATCGACCACCTGTCCACCAAGCTCAGAAAGGAAGCAACGGCTTTTCTGGAGACACGCCGTGAACTCCAACAATGCATACAAGACCATTTCACAGATAACCCTGTGGAGATTCCCCAAGGCACAGAGGACAACCTTGCAGCCCTCCTCACCGTGTTTATCGAGATCACTGAAACTCTTGAACCTTGGATATCAAACTACAAGCGCCTCGTCACTCCCGAACCCGACCCGGAACCCAGCATGACTCCTGTAAGCCCACCCAGCCCCACCACATTTGCAGAGGCCGTCAAGGCAAAACCTGTGCGCCCACATACCTCCCAGCCGAAGCGCCCCTCACGTCCCGCTCCTAAACGGAGCCCAACGGTGTCGCCCAAACCGACGATTCCATCCACTCGGTTGATCGTTGACCTGTCCAACGCCCACCCCACGAAGAAACCACACCCCGATTCACTATGCAGGGCCATCAACAGCGTTCTAGATGGTCGGCTAGCAGTTAGCGCCACCTCCATGTCCCAGAGTGGCAACCTGGTTCTCCACGGAACTGCGCCAGCTTGCTCTGCCCAGGCGCTCGCAGCTCACCGCTCGCTGCTATGGAGGACCATTGCTCCACTTCTGGGATGCGCCCCCGATGTTGAGCCACCTATCTACCCCGCAGACCCATGGCACAAGGTGGTGTTCCACCGAGTGCCAATCTTGGAGGAGGGAGGGCTTCCGCACTCTCGCGACTTTGTGCGCGAGTTGGCGAAGCGCAACCAACTTCCAGGTGCACAGTATCGAATTGGTAGTGTCCGCTTCCTTCACAAGCGGGATAGCATCCCCCAGTCGGAAGTGTCTGTCCGCGTGGACTTCATCGAGGAGGAGGATGCGCGTCGCTTCTTACGTGACGGCATCTTCCTCTATGGATCACATTGTCGGGCCACTCCGTACAAAGCTCGGGCTTCAAGCGGTCGGCGCCCCCCGAGGTAATGGCTGACTGCCACTTATGCCCCATTTTTTCTTCACCTATGGTTCCTATGTCGAGTTATCGTTCTCACCGTCGATGGAAGCGCTCACCCACCTACTCCAAGACTATACTCTACCAACCACGGTCGAATCCTCATTAGAATTACTTTTTACTTATTTATCGCCGCCCTCCGGGCACCGCGTCTTAGTAGTTGGTTTACTTGTTGCGGTATAGAAATGCTGATACAAAAAAAAAAAAAAAAAGACCCCGTGATTTCCTGTCAAAAGTCACGCGACTGATGGCCTGGCCCTCTTTTCAAGTATAGGATATACCCACATCGGTGTCTACAGCCTGCACGCACCACATCCACTCTCGAGGTGTACTCTCAGGAGCTTGCCCCTCTCGACTATCATTGGTTCGGAGACGCTGTCTCGGTATGTCTTATTTAGCTCTCTTTTGTATCTCTTCGCCCTGAAATGTTCTCAGCTCATTCCTCTTGGACCCCCGGACAGCCTGAACCTCCGCACCCACGCTACTGTTCACGTCTGCGGTGCTCCCAGCAACATCGACAAAGAAAATTCGACTTTCGATATCAAAGCTGAGCAGTACCTTTCTGCCCCCAAACAACGTTTTCCCGGTTCACTGTGTATTCCCCGCAACGCCGAGGTGGGAGAAGTACAAACCCATTCCGGGGAAGAAGAGTGTCTCGGTGGAAGGCTTCCTCACTGGGCTCGAGATGAGTCGCACCGTAGTCTATATTACAATCGAACGTCAATCAAGTGGGTTCCGGGAACACCCGACCACTCACGTCATCTGTCCGCGGCCAAACAACAAACCACAACTCCGCTGCTGTCTCTCGCGTCTTGCAACCTCCGCTCCACATCGCTCCACACGCCCCACTCGCAATGTAGCTGTACCACCGCCTCACCTCCAATAAATGTGTTTCTTTAACTCTTTTGTGTGATCTCAAAGCCTTTCATCTGCGTCTCTTTGTCTTCGACTAGCAGCAATGTACATGTCAATCCTCCCCTCGCTCCATTGTAGGCTCAATGTTTCTAGGAACTTATTAACCCCTCCGACAACGCCGCAAAGGCATTAACAACAACAACGACAGATTCAGCGCGACTTACGCGAAATCAATGAAGGCAGCCCCCGCCGCAGACGCGTCCCCCCTGCTCAGCATGATGAAAATATGCCGCCCAAATTCCGCCGCCGCTCCTAGCGCCCGTTCTTTCGGTCAAATCAGAAGGCACCAAAGAGCCCGCGAAAACCGTCCGGCGCCTCCACCGCAAGCTTCTTCGAACAGATCACTGGCTCAAAGGGCAAGTGCGGAGAAGGCTGCGAGAATGGATGTCGGTGGGCTGCGATTCAATATTCATTGGTATCTACTTCTAACATCCTTTTCTGTTCTACAGATCCTCCGCCGACTGCGCGCAACTCTCGAGTATTACAGGTAAGTCGGCTTCAATCTCCAGTTCAAGAGGCTTGAAAAGTCTTGCTCCTCAGGCCATCCACAACGGTCTCCCTACCCCACCTGCAACACACCAGAGTGCTGCCGCTGCTGGTGGTGAGTTATCTCTTTGTAGTCGGTGTCTCAAGCCGTTAATTTCGCACAAGCTCGGCCTGAAGGAACAGGCAATCGTAACACGCCAATACAATCAAAATGCGAGTCCCGCACGGCCGCCAAGTACGTGTAAATGATGTTTAGTTGCGGCGCGCAAAGATTACCTGGATCCGCCATCTCGCCATACATGAACGACCGCTGTCCCACATGCGGAGCACTCCATTGGGTCGCTGAGCAAGTCCTACATCCCTCGAAAAATTCCCGTTCGCCGTACGGGATGTGCTGTAATCATGGCATGGTCGCATTGCAGCGACTCGAAGAGCCGCCAGAGCCTCTGCATTGTTTCTTCGTTGGGAATGATGCCCAGGCTGTGGATAGTCAACAACAGTACTCCTGTGCGCCCCAAATTTACTGGGTTTTTCGGAGAACAGACATCTCCTCGCGACGCAAAGAGACGCAAGCTCGATGTATCAAATGGGCTGGAAGACCGGGGCGAAGGGACTTCCACCGGTCGTCGCGCAGGGGGTTCCACTAACAGACACTAAATGAACTTTATTAATGTATGTATATTCACTCTGTAACAACTACAACTTTTTCTCGCTTTCGCTGTAATTTGCGTGATGAGTCACACCGTAGCGTAGCACGGGTAACTGCTAGTATCCTTAATACAAGAGGTATACACTGCCCATAATATGTTGAAGCTGAGGCAATATCTGCCTCTAAGGCACCTGAATACACTTGAATACAGACCTAACAGTCAGTTTCTGAGTCGAAATGGGCTTTCGGCGCTCCCAGAGGGTCGAGAAACGCGAGAAGGAATGGGAGGAGGCTGAATTTCCTTTTTGGGAAACACGCGAAAAAAAAAAAAAAAAAAACGTGATTGCCATTATTTTCGGGAAGATGCAGTGATGTAATTACGGCAAACTCGGCTAAATTTTCGCTCGTTCCTCGTCGACGAGGAGGGCTTGATGGAACTGTTGGCGGGATGAAAAACCCGATGACGGCGAGCTGGAGGGTCGGGAGACGAGTACGCTGGTGGGAGGGACTAGATTAATTGTCAAATATAATCCAGCCGAAAAAAAATTAAGTTTTTTTTTTTTTTTTTTTTTTTTTTTTTTTTGGGATTCTAAGCCCTCAAAAAGCCCTTAAAATGCAGCCCTTGATAAGGCTTAATATGAATTCAAGGCCTTAGCCTCCGGACGAGCCCTTAATAAGGCCCTAAGGTGGAACACTGCTGGTCTCGCAATGTACGTGCGGTACTACAGGTGCATGAACAGTGGTAAAATAGCCCATCAACTCGGATTTGGCGTAAATATGGGTGATTTCGGTGCATCTTACAAATTTGCAGGTAAAATCAAGGTAAAATCATCCCAAAACCATGCCGGTTGAAGGGCCCGATATAGAAATTTCATGGGTTATGACCTTCGCAGAAGGTATGGATTATGGGGTATGAGAGAGTTATGGGTTATGGCCTCCATTTCACTGCAAACCAACTTGGTGGGGCCAAAAAAGTATGGGTTACAGCAGAGTATGGGTTATTAGAGGTATGGGTTAGGACAGTGACGACTGTAGTTCTCATGCACCGTGACCTAGTCGGTGGGGTATATTCCGTAAGCTTATATGACTGATTGATTGATCGTATCACTGATGTCTCAAACCCGCCTCGAGAAAAAAGTCTCTTTATCTGCTTATATTTACGTTTTGATCAAACAAGCTGCACCCTCGCGCGCTCCTGGCCGCCATGTTAGGTGCTCTAATTGAAAGCCCATTTAGATTGACGAGTTCATTGAGTCTATAGCTACCTGCTGGTAAGAAAAGAATGTTTTGAAAGCGGTTTTTTGTGAGAAACAAGGCAATATACATACCGGGCTCATTGCTGAGCTCAAGGAACAATACAGCTGTATTTCTGGGCCCAATGACTCACCATTTAGCTCATACTAGGAGAGGTACGATGGGGGAAGGACTTTTTATTGAGTCGATGGCTCTTGGGATAGAAAATTGCACTCAGTTGGAATCAGTGGCTTGTTTGCCACTTCTGCATGCCCTTTAAGAGGTAGGACTCCCGTATATAGGGCCAAACTGTACTCTATATCATTGATCACGCAATATTGACATCAGGAACGTTCCTTCAAATCCCTACTGAAGCTGAGGAAGCAGCACATTCCAAATCACGAGGTTTTCACAAAAAAGTAATTATTTGGGGTCGAAAACGGGCTCCCGTACTCGAAAAATGGGCTAGAATGCTCATATACTTACATCTACTAAAACTAATTCTAGACGTACATAGGTACGGGTCTGCACACGCACAAGTCCCATATTGCTCTTCAGTGTTGTTTTGATGGAATGATGTAAGTTGGCTGATTTGCGTGTCGTACACGTCAATAAGACGCGTTTTTTAGAGCGCAGAATATGATTTCATGCTCATACGATTATAAGACAATTGCTCAAAACGCGTCTGAACGCTGGCAAACGCGCGGACTGACGCAGTAAGTTGAGAAAGTAAATCTTGATCACAACGCTAAGCGGCGTGATGGATTTACCGTCATATACTGCGTATGGAAAGCCCTAGACCGTTAGCCGTAGTGCAGTGAATGTGCCTGAAACTATTGTCAGTCCGGCCATACCTCATGGTGTTGGAACCTCCCGCCAGAAAGGTAAAGGTGCTGACCCTCGCAACTGGGGTGCAGCTAACCTCTCAGAAGATTTCTCTGAGCGCGATATCGACGCGCAAAGAGAGCTGCAAAGAGCTGCTTTTGAGAATTTCGCCGAAATTCGCCGTGCTGTCAAAGAAGAGCAGCTTTCACCGCCACCTGGGTTCTTTGATCAAATGCCAATCACCTTGGCTTCTGAACGGACCGAACCCCGAACTCCGAGATCATTGCTCAAGCCGATGAAAGATTCAATTGACTCTGGCCAGAGTGTAGATGAAAAGATTGCTGATCTGCAAGAGCAGATCAGCAGCTTGCAACGTTCTCGGACGATAACGCCCAAGGTTAACTTAACCAGGGCACAGACTGCTGTCAAAAACAGCATTGATAGACAGATCGGTGCGGATCACGGAGCTCGCGGATTCCGTCCTGGTCCCACTCCTGCTGCACGCGTCGCGCCAGGCAGCTTTATAGAGCGTACGTTGCGCAATGCCGAGCGCGTAGATGGTTCACCCACCCCATCCGACCCATCCGATTCGTCGAGCTCAGATTCTGAGCCCTCGGATGGTTCAGGTTCCGGGAAGTCACACCCGTCGCGTCATCGGCGCAAGCGCCGTTCCTCTGAGAAGAGCCGGAGTTCTCGTAGGAAGAATAAAATGATATTGAAGCCTATACCTCCAAAGGAATATGATGGCTCACCAGATGCCATTGCATTCCATCGATTCGTCAAAGAAGGGTCGAATTATGTTCAACTCGGAAAAGTTCCAACGGACCAACGAGTGTTTTACTTGTCGTACTACTTGACGGCTCGTGCACTTGAATTCTACAACAGTAAAGTTGAGAATGACGAGCATGTTTGGACTTTGAGTGAATTCTTCTGGGGTTTATTCAATTTTTGTTTTCCTGTGAACTTCCGCGAGAAGCAACGCACTCGATTGCGCTCTTGCCTTCAAGGCACCAAGTCAGTATTGGTTCACAAGGCTGAATGGGAACGAATTTACAATACCATTGGTCTTGAAGCCAACCAGGAGAAGGTTTCCAGCGCTGAACCCGAACCTCCCAAGTCGAAATCTCGTGACAACGGCGGCCACTTGTCTGCCAAGAAGCGGAGTGAATACCTTGCAGCCGGCTTGTGCTTCAATTGCGGGGTGCATGGACACCTTTCCCGCAACTGTCCTGAATTGAACACAATGGTTTCCAAAGGTGGACCTCCTGGATTTGCGTCCCATGCTGTTGATTTCGCAATGACGGCTGATCGCGATGCTCTTTTAGAGAGCACGGAAGTTCTTGAACACTTCTAAATTCGCACGATTTCCTTCCTCAACATCGAAATGGTCGTCGAGGAGGGCGAGGATACCAGAATGGTTTGATTTTGATTTTTCGAAGACCATTTCGGACGTTGAGCAAGAGGTGTTCATTCTTAAAATTTTCCATACAACGTCGGAAAAGTGACTTAAGAGCCTCTTGCCCCTCCCTGGCTACGTAATGCTGATGTAAGCTTGCCTAATACGGTAATTTATTGACAGTTTTCTCACGATCTGAGGATACTTTCGCTTGAAAGTGCCTGGTTTGGGAATAATTTGCCGCCAAAAACCGGTCGTGAAATGATCCCTTGGTTTTTTGCGCCTTTCTGGCAGAAAATTTCCTCCATCTGGCTTGGGTCGGGGAACTCGGCAGATGGTTAGTATTATGTAATCTATTACATTTTTTCGCTCTTTTTTTCTTGACCCTCCCAAACGTGGTTTTGAAGCATTCCGCAACTTTGTCCAAAAAGTGAAATAAGAGGTCCGGGAGCCACCCTCCCTCCCAAGGCTGTGTCTCGGCTTTTGCCGGTGAACACCTCTTGACGTTGAGTTGACTTTGAACAAGTTTATTTATTTTTCTGACTAGATATTGAGCTCGTCGTGGTCGACGATCTGGAGGGCGGATGTAACGGATCTACCGCTCGCATCAGCTCACGGCGAGATTTGCCCGAGTCGTTGCCAAGACTCAATACACAGCCTCCATTTTCTAGTATAAGTAGTTAGCTGATTGTCGTAGATTCCTTTCCCTTGGTCAATCTAAGACTTACACCAGTTCTTTTTGTTTGATCCACTTGTGCCGGAACTCGACTCGCCTTCGCTTCCGTCACAGTAGTGGACGTGCTGAGTAGTAGACATGGTGACGCAATGGGATTTTTCCTGCGGGCAATGTGCTCAGAGATGGAAGTAGAGTTTACTGGGACAGGAATGCGAGAGGGTGTTTCGCGTTTTACTGTGCTGATAGTCTCTGTGTCTGTCTCCCCCCCTTGCCGAATGTAAAAAGTCCCTGGTGCTCCCACTGGCTCGACATCGTCAATCACGCTCCCACTGTCTGAGGGCTCCCTCTCCTGTTCAGGACGGAACAAGAACTCCCACTGAGTTTGGGGTGCAGGGTCCTGAAGGACAGAGGTGTCTGTTTCCCCCGTCTCATCGAAGCGGACATGTCGGCTGTGGAAGATGGCCTTGGTCTTTACATCCAGGAGGCGATACGCCTTCTTCCCATCCCCCACATTACCATTACCATAGCCAAGCATGATGCACCGGCGGCCACGGTTGGAGAACTTCCCAACGCGCTTGTCCTTTGGTATCAAAGCGTATCCCGTGCAGCCAAACGGTCGGAACTGAATGGCATCCACCTTTCGCTTGAACAGGGTCTCGTATGGTGGTACGCCGTTGTTGGAGGAGTATGGACGGCGTCCGAGAACGTAGGAGGCACAGCTCATGGCTTCCTTCCAGAAGTTTTGTGGAAGGCCTGAATCGATGAGCATGGTGAGGGCGGTGGAAACGAGCGTCTGATTTGCTCGTTCAGCTACACCATTCTGCTCGGCCCGTCGGGTGTGTCTGCGGCAGTTGTGTGATGGATGATTCCGCTGGCTTTCAATTCTGCCTCCAGTTCGTTAGAGGTGAACTCCCCCCCGTTGTCGGTGCGCCAGAAGTCAATGAAATTTTCAGAGAATATGATCTCCTCAATCTCCTCCTCAAAGAAAGCTTGCACGTCTGCCTTCCATTGTTTGAAGGCGGCATGCACGTCACTCTTCTTCTTGAGATAGAGTACCCAATCAAATCCACTGTGATCGTCGAGGAATGTGATCCAGTAACGATACCCGTCTCGAGACTGTGGGCTGACTGGTCCACCGACATCACTACTCGTAGTGAGAAAAAGTCATGGACGGTCGGTTCTTTGTTTGCCCCTTTTTTTCATGATTCCAGGTGCTGGGTGTATGTAAACTGCACCTGTAACAAATTGCTGACCATCACCGAGATCGAAAATAATTGATGTTTGGCCGAAAATGGCCAAACAATCTTGTAGCTCAAAACCCCAATTTTGTAAGTCAACCGGACTTTTTTTGTTCGAATGATGGTTTGCGCTGTCTTGTAGCGCCATCAGAACTGACTGATTCTACAACTGAAACGAAGTCAAACGGTCCAGCCGTTGTTGAGATATCACGCTCTGGAGTTGGCCACTTTTGGCTGTTTTTACCATTTTTGGCTATTTTACGGCAATTTTGGCAAACTTGCAAGCGCGATATCTCAAGAATGGCTGCACCGTTTTGCTTCATTCAAGTTCTGAATCTCAATAGTTTTATTAGAGGTACACCCTGGGTGGGAGGTATTTCTGTGAAAAAAAATTCTTGCTGAGTTAGAAACATCAATTTCGGAGTTGTCTGATTGTTTGGCTGTTTTTAGCCAAACATCAATTATATTTGATCTCGATGATGGTCAGTAATTTGTTGCAAGTGTAGTCTACATACACCCAACACCTGGAATTCTAGAAAAGGGTGCAAAGACAGCCGAGATCGGTCAAAGAACCGACCGTCCATGACTTTTTCTCACTACGAGTATGTATGATTTGTAGTGGGCGTGTTGCCCGCTGACGTCCCTCAGTTGGGTCCACGATCCAGAAATCAAGCGCCCCTTGATGACAGCTGTCATCGGGGATCAGCTGTCAATGATGACAAGTCCACTCTTACGTCACTACCTTGCCTTTCACTCAGCCGCACTCGCAAGCTCGTCACGACTGAGCTTGCACTACTGTAACTTTAAGGCCCCCATTTTTCTTAGCGTGACGACTGGGAATCGTGATCGAACTTTCTGGAATCAAAGTTCGATGCTGCGTTTCAAACGCATTCCCATAACGTGGAATTGTTGAGACAGAGACATAGGGGGGGATTTTTGCAGCCACACATTTAATACATTGGACGTCCAGGTGAAACCAATACATATGATCCTTGCCTTGCCTATCACGCATTCATGGAAGTCTTGCGGAGCTGTGCCATCTTGTATGGAGGGAGTGCGCCGACTGTTGAACAGATGAAGTGGCCGAACTGGAGGTATGACAGAGATACGCACAAGAGAAGAGTGTGCTGTTGACGCGAGGCTCCGCATCCACAGCTACGGCACGATCCCTTACGGGCTAGTTTGTAAACTAGAGTCAGGCCCTGACAGGATTCATTGGCGTAGACCTGCCTTGGTGGCGTTCATGTTGTCTGGGTCAATGATGTAATACAACTCTTTTTGCCTGACGAGGGTTTCAGCAGATTTGACTACGACTACCCATTCCATCCCAACGACAACTGGCTTGGGTTCAGGAAGAGCACTCCAGTGCTGGGTGAGCGAGATGCTACTTGAGCACTGGAACAACAACCTCACTTGTACTTGTGCAAAGTTTTCTGCAGTCCATCCTTGAATACGATGTGCGTCAAACTCGGACAAACGCTCCTCGCAACCTGCTCTTGTTGAGATAGGCGGGATGGTCGAGGTTGGTTTTGACATTTTGACATCCGAGTTCCGAAGAAGTCCGAAGTGTTGTAACCTCCGGGAAGGCAGCCTGGGAGGACCTTAACAGACCTTAATACACCTTATAAGGTCACCCCTCGAACCTTGTTAGGCCTTATAAGGCCATTAGGTGCTCCAAGGCCTTACCAGGCTTTTTCAATTTTTCCGACATTGGAAGTATGCTCGACTTTTGAGAAGCCAGGAAGCTCTCCGATCTCCGACCGCAGAGGTGCAAACGAATTAGTGGTAAGTTGGGCTGGTGCATGGTTACTAATATACGCGTTTGTTGAAATCGCCATGCCATAGCATAGGGTGTTCAGGTGGATTCAGAAAGAGATGGCGTGAAAGTTCGTCGTAGTGTTCATTAGTTCCTGGCTCGTTGTATATTGAGCAGATTTGCAGGGAGACTTGCGGGAATTTGAAGATAAGAGAGGTGACATTGCGACTGTCAACCTTGGCCTGTCGATAAGAGTCAGATTTAATGTTTTTGTTGACCAAGATTAGAGAGCGTGGTCGTCCGGTTCCTCTTGCGTAGAAGGAAACCCAGGATGGGGTGGCCATGGTGAATCTGTGCCCAGAATAAATAAAGGGTTCAGTAATACATATAATATCATAATCGGCTGGATCTGTGGTGTTGATTAGTGCGCTCATAACCGTGCGAGATCGTCTGCAGTTCTGGTGTAAAGTTCGTAAAGGGGTTAACGGTGATTCTGTCATTATTTAGATTTGGATGATATTTGAGGGGTTATACTCGTGGTGCGAATAAGTCATGGTCCCTTGGTTTTGAGCGCATCTTGGCCAGGTGAGTAGCTTTTGGGCCAATTTGAAGTGCTAGGTCCTCTGGGACTGGACCAATAGCCCGATTCCAGCCATCAATCCCATCACAATATGTTGATGTCCTGCCATATTCGGCTGAATAGTATAAATGCCAAATTTCCAACGCGGCAGGATAAATTTTCAGGCCAAATCCAAAGACACAGCCACATAGTACGGTAGGCGGGATGGTCGAGGTTCAATTTCAGAAATTCCCGCGGAGCGGAGTTGAAATCCGGGAAAGGGCATCCAGTTTCAGGCATTTTCGGGTACTACCATGTAGCTCGTCTCAAAACCGGACGTCCGTCCTAGACAGAATACACGATTAGCTCAGCGTCGTGTTAGTTAACAACAACAGCTCTATTATGCACCTAGACAGAATACACGATTAGCTAGGGAATACTGTAAGTAATGTATTCTTGGGTACAGAATCATAGAAGCCTCACCTCAGCGTCGTCTTAGTTAACAACAACAGCTCTATTATGCACCTAGACAGAATACACGATTAGCTAGGGAATACTGTAAGTAATGTATTCTTGGGTACAGAATAATAGAAGCCTCACCTCAGCGTCGTGTTAGTTAACAACAACAGCTGAGGAAAAGCTTGGCGCGTGATGTGACGTGACATGTCAAAACCTCCAGTTACTAAGTATAAAAATGGAACTTTATTATTATAAGATATAGATGACTAAGTACTAAGAATAGACCTCGCAAAACCAAATTTGAACCAGTCTTACCAGCCGCCAAACGAGCCGCCAGACAGCATAGCCGCTCCAATCCGCATGCCATTAGAGCCTTTGCGGTGAGCCGCCACACGAACTGGCGGCTCGTGCCACACAACGACTACGGATGCTACTGGGCCAAGTTAGCCACCTTGAGATGCCCTTCATAACAGCTGCTCAGGGTGGCTTACTTGAGCCCAGGTGCTCAGCGGGTCGTGAGAAAAATTAGCCGCCAGTGGCTACCGCAAAGCCTCTATTAGAGCCGCCAGGTGGCTTCTGGCCGCTCACCGCAAACTCTCTAATAACCCCAACTTTGAGGCGGCCGCATTACACAGCCACATACAACATCTCACAATGTCCTCTCTTTCGCGCGGGGTTGCCTCAGAATACTCTACAATTTCATTTACATTAAGACAAGCTTCATCAGCTTCTAATGAGGCAGTTACATCACGTACTTAGCCGCGGCACTTCGGACTTCTTCGGAACTCAGATGTCAGAATGGCAAAATCAACCTCGACCATTCCGCCTACCGTATATATGGACTTCAAAGTCGGGAAAAATAGCAAAAATGGCCAAAATTGACCAAAATCACAATATTGCGCGGGTTATAGCGAAAGAACCGATGCATATTTTTGCCCAATCCAAAATGCCACATCTGTCTACTCATCATGGGCTACAATCTGCCCCATCCAGATTGTGATGATTGACATCTTGGGTCAAGCTAGATTTTGGTGGTTTTGCCTTTTTCGGCCATTTGATGGCATATCATAATTGTTTGATCATATCATTATCCTGAAAATATGCAGATAGTCATTCTGGCCCACGTAGCACTTTGTTTCATGAAAAAGCCTCCATCCAGCATCCAGAAATCCGAAAAAGAAGTGACGCCATCACTTTCCGTGATACCGAGTATGGACATGCTCAGCAAAAGTGGAGAACACGAGAAGGCGGCAAAGTAGGAGTTTTCGGAGGAAAAACCTGGTTATTCTGAGGTTGTTCAACATATCTCCGTTAGAAGAGGACACAGCCATGGAAAATCCTTCTCTGCTGCCTTTGATATGCGTGCTGAGAACATCCGGCAGATCGCTCGATCCAATCCCATTCAGGTCGATTGCGCCAACCAGATAGAACCCCCAGTGTTGACACAGACCCTCAAACGTCAGCCGTGTTTTCCCTGAGCCAGATGTATTGACCAAGAATCTGTCAGGTCACTTGTTGGCAGTTGTATCATCAGTATAACCAGTCAACTTACGTGTGTTTCCCCTTTGAAAAAATGTTGTCCACTCGGTGAGCCAACACTGCATTCTCAGAAAACTGGCCCAAGTCCTGGAATAACAAGCTGGGAATGCCATCGACATCGTAGATGTTCAGGGAAGCAATATGACCACGGATGGCTTCCCCAGTCGTGTTAGGTGCTGGGACCCAGACTTCAAGACCTCCATGTTCGATGAAGTCTATTATCACGGGGAGAGCATTTGCAACAGTTTCCGCAAACTCGACAGCACGATGCTGTCGACGTAAAGTGACTGATCGACAGGTTCGTCAGTGATCAATAAACAAGAGTACGGCACCATACGATGCCAAGTTGGTATACAGCGGGTCAAGGGGAAATGAGACGTTGTTCATGAGAGCGCTGACGGTATGTCGAAGGGCGTGAGCAGCATTAGTTTGGCCTTCTCCTTCCAAGTCCTGGTATTCGTCGGGAATGGCTAAGGCCCCTTCGCGGCTGGCCATAGCGAGGACCACAAAAAGAGAGAGAGAGAGAGAGAATCGGTTAACGGCACAAGCTACACTATGTGGTAGCTAAGAAGCCGGCGCAGTAAACGACTACGCAAATAAGTAGGGTATCGTATGATAATAAATATCTTCGGCAGTAAATTGTCCGCATTCTGTTCAACGTCTCCAGTCTCCGGTTGTGATCTGCGGTTGTAGCGTACGGAAAACTCGGAACGAACAAGAGGTGAAAGGCCAGTGGTGAAGAAGGTGGGAAGCATAAGTTCTAGATGAGATCATGGGGAAAATAAATAGAGACGGGAGGCCAGTATGCTTCTTGAATCGTGGGCGAGTTTTGGGCAAGTTTTGGGAGTCCGGGACTCCGGGCGGCAGCGTGAGGGCCACAATGACTTTAATCTTCCACACTCCCCTCAGGCTCCGACAGCAAACTGGATACCCGGAGGCCGCACAGATCGTGCAGAAGGGGATCGACAAATTGATAACCTACCGGGAACGCGTCGAGCATGTACCCGCCTACACCCTTTCGATGCGTGAGTCCAGCGTCTTGTTTTGCATAATTATTCACTCAGGAAAATTCAGTCGTCAATCCGGCTATCAAATTGAGTTGGTTTGAGAAGTACAAGCCTGATAAAGTCGCGGATGTCAGGAATATGTTCATACGCGAGGTACACTGCCTTTCTACTGCCTTTTTTCTGTTACTGAAACCTACCCCGCATTATTCAAGCTCGAACGCTATCACACCGACCTCCAAAATACGCCTGCCCGTCCTTCCGGGTCTAATTGGGCTGATGAGATTCTCGGTATGGAAAGCCCGCAGCGTCCCGCGCATCGCCGAAGCATAGAAGACGAAGTGCGAGGATATTTTGCGGAAGCGCCGTACACTCTGGGCTCCGTACAATACTGGCAGGTACAGTTCTTTATTTTATTTCATTTCTCATCATCCATCGTTGGCCTGACATATTCCGCGCAGGAAAACCAGCTGCGCCACCCGACTATATTCGCACTCGCTGTCGATTGAAAATTTTAAAGAGGGCCAGGCCATCAGTCGCGTGACTTTTGACAGAAAGTCACGGGGTTTTGTCGACTTCCTGCAACCGGCTGTCGAGATGTTGAAACTCACACGCGGTCCCCGGCGCCGCGCGCCGGCGAGTGCAGCGAGCGGCAGTGCGGCGCCGCGGGCAAGGAATCCAGCAAAAAAAATCCAGGCGGGGTTTGGGGCGGAGCCCCGACAAGCTGTGTACCCCCCGTAGGTAGCGAGCGCAGCGAGCCGGCCCTGCCGAAGGCGGGGTGCTTAAGCTTGTCCTACCTATCCAGGGATCGGCGGTTCCATGTGAACGCGTCTTCTCTTCCAGCGCCGAAACTGATACCCTCCGACGCAGTCGCATATCCCGACCTGATGGAAGCCTTGCAAATGCTCAAGTTCTCGGTCAAGAAGGGTCGGCCGCTGAATTTCACGGCCGGGACGTCGAGGGAGGAGGAAATTGCGTTGATGGAAATGGAGACGAACGACAGCGGCTTAGTTCCGGAAGACGCTACTGGCTTCAGTTCCTTTATTCAATCCTTACTCGAAACTCAGTATGATTCAGAGTAGTGTAATTCTGGATTCAATATTTAATTTACATGTACCACGATAATACCCGACGAAATTTATTGTCCATGTATATACAAAATGTGCGAGGTGAGAACCACATCGTCCTGAGAGTCCGCCCATCAACAGCAAACCCAAGACAATGCAACAGGCCTCCGCGACCAGGATGAGGGAGGTGGAAGGCGTCGTACGGGGTCCTTGCGGTGTAGCAATAACAAGGACAAGAGATAATAAGTAAAACGATGGCGTGAAGATGGAGGAAAACACACCACTCCCGAGAGCCCACTGAACCACACATCCATCACAATGTCACCAGAATACCGATGAGCGAGCGCCAGGTCTGTCCTTGATGTTGTAGAAAGAGGTGGTGTACCCTGTGAGGCCGTTCTATGCTTGAAGAAGGCGAAGAGCGGACGGTCGGGACTTGATCCAAGAGAAACGAAAAAAAGAGGGAAGGGAGGGGAAGAAAGTGAAGCTGTGGGTCCCCACACCTTCCCGGAATCCGAATCAGTGGGTTAGGCCACTCGTTCAACAGGTGGGGGGTGGTGGACGGCGAGAAATGTCGATTATGGCTTAGTCTTGTGTTTATCGTGGGGGTTGGATCGTTGATGAAGCTTATTATGTAATATCATGTAAGCAGACTTCGAGTCGCGTAATTCTCTCTTCCACGACGCGATTTTTGCAAACTAATTTGACAGTCCAATCTGTATTCATCTATTCGACAATACTGGTGCTTCAGATTGCTCATTAACCGCCGCAGCCGCTTGCGCGGGATGGCCGACTGGTCACGCATCCGCCTTCGGCCGAAGCTAGTCCGACACCTTGAGAACCTGTCGAGATCCCGTTCTTCTTCGAGACAGCACAAATAAATATATCTGGATATCCAGGAACTTTTTATAAGTGTAAGACATGGCAGAGGGCACAATATTTCAGGTTACAGCTATTTTGGAAACGATAGACATTTTCGATTTTCGAGCTGAGTTCGGCAACTCCCGGCAGACCTGTCATATAATTATTTTTAGCTACAACTCAGCTCCATCATGACGACGAGCGTTTCCCGCCAATATACAGTATACTCTCCTCACTCTCACCATGATACGACGAGGAAACCGCCGTCACATACCTAAGGAGCAGAAACAGCTCATCACCACAATGTCGGCCCATATGTCTGTCCCAGACATTGCTGCAGCTACCGACATCAGCGAGCGAACCATTTACCGCATCATCCGAACGTGGCGGACCACTGGGGACCACGTCCGAATTCCTCTGCAGCTTGGACGACCCCGCATTCTTACATCTTTTGATGTCGCGGTCTGTAATCTTCTCAATGCCCTTCGTATGTGACCCTTTGAAAAGTATCTTGAGGATCTTGTTGCGAGAACCCCCGACATCTATCTTTTCGAGCTACAGGAATGTTTGTACGAAGCCACGGGACTCGACGTCGCTAAAACCACCATCCGTGACGCCCTTTTGCGAATGGGTTATGTTCGGGTTCATGTAAGTAAAATTGCTGGGAGTTTCGTGCCGCTGACATGAGTATATCCTTAGATATCTCGAACTGCACTCGAAGCTGAGGAAAACAAACGGCTTGGGTTTCAATGTGAAGTTGGACAACACCCACCTCGAAGACTGGTTTTCCTAGATGAAGCAGCTTGCAATCGACATACAACGCGGCGGCAGATGGCATGGGCGCCCATTGGAATGCGAGCACGGCGGCATGATTTTTTTGTCCGAGGCATCCGGTATGTGTTTCTGCTCTTGCCAGCGCTACGTGCCTGCTGATATGTATAGTTATTCTGTTCTTCCGGCAATTTGCCTCGATGGCATACTTCACTTCGATGTGTTGACTCGATCCTGGACCGCCGTAGAGTTCCGCAACTATCTCGATATTCTCCTTGACCGCATGAATCCCTTTCCGCAGGACAACTCCGTTCTCGTCATGGACAACGCAAGTGTTCATCACTTTGATGGGATTCGTGAGATGGTCGAGGGACGGTGCGTAGCATACATATATCCTATTGATTGCCAACTCACTGAATTTGATTTACAGCGGGCGCCGACTGATTTATCTGTCACCATATTCTCCCGACTTCAATCCATGCGAAGAAGGGTTTTCATGCATGTCCGACGCAACCGGGACGATGTTCTCAGCTCGATGGAAGGGCGTGATGGTTGCGACCCCATTGCAACTTTGTGGGAAGCGGCTCATTGTCGAGAGAGGCCTGTAATTGGGCCACTGCGAGCTGTCGTCCGGTGAGAGCAGGGGGAGGGCCGACGCCAAGAAGATATGGTGCAATAGTGTTTTGCATGGTGTCAAAACCGGTCGACGTTGAGCGAGGATATATAGCGCAGCGTATGCTCCACACGATCGTCAGCCTGCTCGTCATGACTGTAAGTCTCCAGTGACGCTGTAACCGTACTAGATGGTCGTTGTCGAGGAGGTATTAAGGTAGACGACACGCAAATACGGACAACCCTCCAAATTGGGAAGAATGGACAAGATATTCATCAAACTGGTCCTTTTCCCAGATTTAAGTAACAATTTGCAAAATCAGCTCCCAACATATTGTAGAGACCCATCCTGTATATGGTACTACCAAACCATTTTACTTCAGCTTCAGAATTGACAAAGTTATTCACCGCTGGAAGTGACAAGTACTCGTGTGAAACTTGACACATCAAGACTGATCCTGACACAAGATTTGGATATAACTTTTTCCCCTGCCCCGCAACACAGTTCGGACATGGTTCTCATCGCAATCAGGACACTTCTGCACAAAATGTTGGGAGCCGATTTGGCATATCTGCGCAAAATGGAGGGAAAAGGACCACATCATCGGTTCATGTCCCGATTTGGAGGGTTGTCCGTATTTGCGTGTCGTCTACCTTAGCAGAAAAGGTTATTCTAAATTTGGCACTATGTAGTTACGACCTCGTCTCGGCGGCTCGGCCCGAACTCAGCTAAAAAATCGAAACTGTCTATCGTTTCCAAAATAGCTGTGGGAGGAGAAGGTAGTTACAATGATATTCGGTGGATGCCGGCTTACATGATATTACCTAATAAGCTCCATCATCAATCGGACCCCCGCGGTAAACAACAGACTCTATGTAGCGAGGGCACCGAGCTGGTGCACATAGAGCGTCTGTCTAATCATGGCTTCAGCTTGACCTATCATCATGGCGGGCGGCGCAATCGTCGTTGTCCACGTTCAATTCGTTGTTGGCGAGTATGCGAAGGGGTAGGGAGGAAGGCTGGGATGTCGGGGAAGACGTTGGGATACACAGAAACAGAGGTAGCGCTGGAGCCGTGTCGAAGCCATCGCTGAGCCGCGAGCCACGCAAGCCAGCCGTCTATAAATGGCTCGGCTCGGCTTTCCACGGTGATGGCTCGAGAGCCATCAAAAGCCGAGCCGAGCCAGCCGTAGTCGAGCCGCGGCAACACTAGTACTACCGACACCTTTCGAATTCCTCCGTCGGCTACAGTTCGCGTCATCACTTCCTTGCAACTGCTGCCGGGAGTGATCCGAAGAGAATTAGACCTTGGGACCAAGGTTTTGGCCACGAAACCCTTGAAAAGAATGCGAATGGCACTATAACCTGTTTTTCTTGCGTAATCGGTCACTTTTCCGCCTGACGCTTCACTTTTACCTCAATTTTTTCACCTTTTCCGTGGTTGCGGGCCTTCGAATACCCTTCAAATATGCACTGTGCGTAAAAACATCACTGATTCTACCCTAGCCGATGCTCTGGAGGCCGGCTATCGCTGTGTGGCTGTGCAATCGGTCACTTTTCTTGGGTCGGAAAAGTGAAAATTGATCCTAGGCTTTAACCCTTTATAACCTATGGTGCCGCTCACTTAGTGTACAGAAATTGATGGCCCATTGATCTCATCAGGGAAAAATCTGATTTTTTAATCCTCTTGCAGAAATGCTCCATTTCATGGTAGCTACATTTTGGCAAGAGGAATTGAGCTCAGAATAAAAACTGGGCAAGATATATATTTTACCTTCGACCGAATTGGCCACCCCTAACAAAATAAGCGAGGCCTTACGAGGGGTGGAATACCACTGGAAAGGGCAAAAACGATGATTTTTCCCGCGCTGCGCGCGCTAAATCCTTCCAAAAGAGCTCTAAATCTGAGCCAAAATCTGCCAATTGAGGGCAAGGGGGCACCGGCATTCTAAAAAAAAAATAGGGCCGTTTTTTTCTTTTCCGACCTCTGGGGTGGACTAACTAACTACGTAAGCGCTATATACGGCAATATGTTCCCATGGTTAAGTCGCCGGACTGCGTTGGCCTGAAGTTGATCCCGTGAATAAATTTATTGGAGGTTCAGTTACTGTTCTACTGTCTTACTGTTCTACTGTCTTAAGAAGAGTATGATAGCGGACAGAACTTCATGTCAAGCCGTAATTTTGGTTGAAATTCTTCAAGATTTGAGATTTAGCAGGAACATAGGATGGGTTTATAAGTCAAATTTTCATTTCAGAGAAAACGGAGTAACCCTAACCTAGGGTTAGAAAAGCGCGAAATTTTTGCGGAAATTTTCAAAATTGTGTGTACCTAACTTGTGACTTTGCGCTGAAAAATTTGCAATTTGCCCTCCAAACAGCACCAGATTGCTCTGTGATGGTATTAGACTCCCCTGATACTGTGAACCATAAGGTTGTTTGCTTTTTTTCGTCTGCTCGGCGGTTATTTGATGCGTTGATGGGATCACAGGGCCACCGGTTACCGGTCGGCCCGGACCAAAAGCGCGAAATCCGGGGAGCAAACATAATTTTTCTGCACCGGGGGATCTTTAGCTGGCCTTCTTAGAGTGCTTTCTACACAATTTTCAATTCACCTAGGTAAAAGGTGAGGTCACAGTAATGATTTCCAAATTGGGTAACCGACTTGTCACGAAGTTGGGTTGTCCGCTATCATAGCCAGAGCAGATTGGATGCTTCCAACCTTTTTTGGAAGGCAAAACATAGCACCATTTAGGTTGACAGCTGGGCGGCTCCCTGGGCCAAACAAAGCCACATTGACACTGACTACAGCGAGCGGCACTACATCTTCTAGAGAGCCACATGTAGACCTGGCACCAGTGTTTCCCACTCAAATAGACTACCAGAAGCTCATTCCAGCTCAAATTTTGGGGGGGTCAAACTTTTTTTTTCCGGCCTGGCGGCCGGACTAACTAACTAGCCCTTAGTCACCGGTTAGATTGCCGGTGCCCCCTTGATTGAGGGGGTCTATCAGCCAAAAAATTTCCGCCACCAGATTGGCCGCTGTACAAAAGTAGCGGTGACTAAGTGAGCGGCATCATAAACACCACCAAACAGGAACAGAATACATTACACCAGATCAGAGCCTTCCCACGCTTGCTCCTCTGGTCAAAACACTCCGATTAGATAGTAGACTAAACCCTCTATGGTGCGCTCGGCCTAAACACCACCAAACAAGAACGAAATTTATTCCACCTGATCAAAACCTTCCCACGACTGATCCTCTGGCCAAAACACTCCGATTAGATAGTAGTACAATCCCTCAAGAGGGATTCTTCATCCGCTCAAAACTCACAATAAATACTTTTTCCGCGGGGCCTATTTGAGACATCAGTGATGCAATCAATCAATCAGTCATGTGAGCTTACGGAACATGCCTAATTTAGGTCACCACTGATCTACTCCCTCATTTTATATGCTCTCAGAGACCTCTGTGACCTCGCTGCTACACCAATTGAGGTTTCCTGGTACATATGTTTTAACTCTGCCTGGCCCCAATTGTGCAGCAAAAAATACAATTTAAATTTAAATTTTTTCCTTCGGTCGATTTGAGACATCAATGATCCCATCAATGATGGAACCTATTTGGTGGTGTTTAGGCCGAGCGCACCATAGAGGAATTTCTCATCCGCTCAAAACTCACAATAAATATATTTTTCACGGCATGGATTTGAGACATCACTGATGCGATCAATCAATCACTCACGTGTGCTTACGGAACCTACCCATATTGGGTAGTCACAAATTCGGACACTGACCGAAAGTCATACTTAGGTAAGTGCTAATGTTATATTAAGTTTTATTTTCTGTTCCTGGGCGATTTGAGACATCAATGATGGCATCATTGATGAGACCTATTTGGTGGTGCGCACCATACAGTGGCGGCGCCATCTGATGCCACCCCCAAAAAATGATGTGACCCCAATCGACTCTATTTGCATCAAAAATTCCGGAAATGGGCTGTTCTATTTTTAGGGGTGGCATCAGATGCCGCCGCCACTGTAGATAGCTACAATCAATACAAGTCGTTTGGCACACTTTTCGAGAAAATCAGGGTATTTGCCCGGCCCGAGAAAGGTTTTCATTGCTGCCATCAATCACCACCAAAAGCGGTAGTTGGGAAGTGGTGACGAGAACTGTACCGTGCGGCTTTACAAGCCTCCACAACTGCCGTGAGCTTGTCGATGTAAACAAGTGGGCTCAAGCACGCATTTGAGCCCTGTTGAAGGGAGCTCTGATGTATTCACAAAGGTTCAGGGAGCCTCACCAACTCACTCTCTGGCAAGAGAATGCGCTGAAAGAGACGAAGAGCTGATTCGGCAAGGGTGGAGGCGAGGACGCGAGACCAAACACAGATAAGCAGATTTCAAAAACGAAAATCAATCAAAACCCGCATTTTTTTTCTCGAAATGGCTGTATTTGGTCACAGAGATGCTCCAGAAGAACCGTATTCTCCGTCTGAAAGGCAATAGAGAGTTTGCGGTGAGCCGCCAGAAGCCACCTGGCGGCTCTAACGGCATGCGGATTGGAGCGGCTACGTCATGTGGCGGCTCGTTCAGCGGCTCGTCGCGCGCGATCCTTAGCGGTTGGGTAGTGGTTGTGTACCTTGCATACTTGACTATACCTTCAGCCAATGAGAGTTCGTTGTCCAAACGTGCATAATTGTTTTGAATTGAAGCAATTTCCAGCATCAACCGAAGTCTTCGGCTCGAATGCGAGATAGCGTCAGATTTTCGGGTCCAATTTTCTTCGTGTGTGTATGGCTCAAGATATAGATGACTAAGTACTAAGAATAGACTCGCAAAACCAAATTTGAACCAGTCTTACCAGCCGCCAAACGAGCCGCCAGACAGCATAGCCGCTCCAATCCGCATGCCATTAGAGCCGCCAGGTGGCTTCTGGTGGCTCACCGCAAACTCTCTAATAACATGCAAGAATCAGATACAGTAAGTCGGCAAAAAGAATGTACATGTCTAATCGATTTTTTTTTGGCTTTCGACGCAACTGGCTTGGAGTCAACTTGGAGTTTACTCACTAGTTTATGGATGCGTTTGCTGAACTACGGCCGCGCTGTATCCTCGGCAGTCCCGCGCCATCAGGAGCCCCGGTAGCTGGCAGTACTAGTGGCTGACTGCATTCCGTCAGCAATGTGGTGAGGAGTGTACTGTTGACTTTTTGATGCTCCGTACGTTCCTTTCAATATATGACTATCAGTCAGTCCCTGAAAAGTGCCAGACTGGTATGGAGTATGATGGGCGGATTACTTTCCCTTCTGTGATTTTTACATCCCCGGGTCAAGTGCGTTACATCCGCTACTGTCCAGCGCCCTATGTGCGTCTACGAGTTACGTTGTGCGTTACATCCGCATCTGTCCAGCGCCCGAGCGCCTACGATTACATTTGCCTGTACGAGGCAGCTTCCGCTACCGTCCAGCGCTTATAAGCGCCTGCGAATTCTCATTTACGTTGCATTCGCTCATATCCAGCGCTTTGCGCCTACGAATTATTATCTGCATTTACGCAGTACCTGGAAGCAATAATTCCGACTCAAATACATATATGTATTTAAGATCTCTCGGCGTCAGATGGCGCTCTACTTAATGCTATATCTGTTCATGAAATTCCTCATTGTGTTAGCTAGAGGACTCACTCCTCCGGATGCGTCGCATTGCCCGACACATCTCTGACCTCCCAATTCTCTGTGCAACTCATCTCAGGATTCTTTTCTGATGTCGTACCCCAATCTCACATGAGCTTATGTCCCTATTAATTCACTCCCATTTCCGACCCAGTCTACTGTATTTCCTTCATCCGACGACGTGGGCCCAACCTACGGTCTACCATCGTTCCCGAGCTTTTACCTTCTCCTGGTGCTTTCCCTTGAGACCACTTGAGATCAGTGTTGGCTATCTGCAGTTTGTGCGTATCAGGGGACAGAATCACCGTTAACCCCTTTACGAACTTTACACCAGAACTGCAGACGATCTCGCACGGTTATGAGCGCACTAATCAACACCACAGATCCAGCCGATTATGATATTATATGTATTACTGAACCCTTTATTTATTCTGGGCACAGATTCACCATGGCCACCCCATCCTGGGTTTCCTTCTACGCAAGAGGAACCGGACGACCACGCTCTCTAATCTTGGTCAACAAAAACATTAAATCTGACTCTTATCGACAGGCCAAGGTTGACAGTCGCAATGTCACCTCTCTTATCTTCAAATTCCCGCAAGTCTCCCTGCAAATCTGCTCAATATACAACGAGCCAGGAACTAATGAACACTACGACGAACTTTCACGCCATCTCTTTCTGAATCCACCTGAACACCCTATGCTATGGCATGGCGATTTCAACAAACGCGTATATTAGTAACCATGCACCAGCCCAACTTACCACTAATTCGTTTGCACCTCTGCGGTCGGAGATCGGAGAGCTTCCTGGCTTCTCAAAAGTCGAGCATACTTCCAATGTCGGAAAAATTGAAAAAGCCTGGTAAGGCCTTGGAGCACCTAATGGCCTTATAAGGCCTAACAAGGTTCGAGGGGTGACCTTATAAGGTGTATTAAGGTCTGTTAAGGTCCTCCCAGGCTGCCTTCCCGGAGGTTACAACACTTCGGACTTCTTCGGAACTCGGATGTCAAAATGTCAAAACCAACCTCGACCATCGGTATGAACGAAAATCGAAAACGAAAACGCGGCTAGCTGATAATGATCAGGCGGCCTTCCAGGCCATCAAGTCCATCAATTGCCAGCATTCAGAAACGAAAATGACCGGGCAAAGAAGCCGAGAGGATTGGATTGATGTCACAGTCACTGTATATAATAATAATTAAAATTAAATATTATATTATATATCAATGTACGTGGTCTATTGTGTCATCGGCCGCTTGCCGAACGCGTCCGAGTGGCTGTACCAGGTCACGCACACGGCGTGTCTTACTTAGCACTTAATTGAAGAGTGAAGATCACTCCACTTCAAAATCATAAAATAGAAATTTTTACGATACCCAAGTGTGAGATTCGTGGCAAACATGATACTTATAGACAAACACTAAAGGTATGTAAATAGGAAACAAGAATGGACTACATAAAGTAAACAAATATTATTATTTTATATTTATCTGTTAATTTGTGTTGGCTGCCGGCAGTAGCTAAGTTGCACGAGCATCTCAATTTGCGGAGGGAAAAAACGCAATTTCGGTTATTTTTAAGTAGTAGCCGAGCATCGGAACGGGACCAACATGAGCATGTACGTGACCGTGACCCTTGGCGTCATAGAGCCGACCTTGACTTGTTCCGTGCCGACTGCTTCATTTTCGTTTCTGAACCTGCTGCCGACGGGCACCACCGGCCATCTATCGGCTATTCTATATATAGTCGTTTTTCTATCGGCTATTCTATATATAGTCGTTTTCGTTTTCGTTTCTAGTATATACTCCTCGACCATCCCGCCTACCGTAGCTTGCAAGCGGGTCTAGAACTCCTCCTTAACACCGTAATCTGCTTGGGTTCGGAAGTCACCGTCAAGGCCAGCGTGTTTGCCACAAGAGCGACACGACCAGTTGGGACGGTGGTCAAATCCGCGACATCTTCCGGTGCGATGGTCAACGCAGAGACGTCCAATGAGGCACCAAGAAGGTCCACGCCAACAGGGGCTCGTGTAGTTTGTACGGCCTGTTTTGAGGTGTGTAATTTCTCAAGCGCCGATGCGAGGGTTTGCAGGGAACTGGAGGGGGCGCTGCAAGCACGATGGAGTCAGGAATGAGGTATGCGCATTCATCATTTCTGCTCACCGTAAGATTTTCTTGTTCGTGCCCTGCGGCCACTGCACGGATGTCTCCACCAACTCGGGAGTCCCGACCGTCACATTCACATCTCTTTGGCCCAAGATTCTTGGGGGGTGTAACGCCGAGCCTGGTTTGAGTGAAGGAGAGGTCAACGTCAAAGTCCAGCTAACCACGTACCGAGCTCAGATACTGTACCATTTCGACCAAAGATTCATCAAACTTATGTAATTTCTCAGTCCGAGATGCCCGGAAAATTTTGTTTTGAATTAAGGCGATTTTTGCACACATCAAATGAAACCGGCTGTGACCTGTGACCTGAAAAATTGGTCGAAATGGTACAGTATAGCATTTTCCTTACGTGCCCGCCGTTTTCCTGTCATTATTGCACAATGCGGTTTGAGGCAAGCTTGAGGCAAGCACTAAACGCTATTGACCCAACGATGGAGCGCACCACGTGACTGACACGTTGTGCATTTCCGGTCATTTCGAACCGATTAAAGCCGATGATGAAACCCTCGGCAATCTGAGGCTAAGTATTTCCGGCGAATTAAAGCCCTCGAAATTTTTCAGACAAGTTGTTCACAACACGGCAATCACACTAAAATTGCCATATATGGCAGTTCGGCAAGGGCCGGCATCTGCCGGCCGCGGAGATTTTTGATATTTTTGCCTTTTTTAGGCCCAAAAATTGGCCGTCACCCGTCACCCTGGTCGAAATTGTTCGAGGATTGACAAAGTGGCGGGCCCAGATGAGAATTGATGTGAGGCAGGTGAGTTTGATGTGATGCAGATGAGACAAAGTGAGGCAGATCAGCGTAAAATGAGGCAGATGTACGTCAAAGTAGATCATCAATCAATACCATATATGGACTGCCGAAGGCCCATCAATTACCGCCGTCGAGGGAGTTAGGGCAAGCGCAAAATTCAGATTTGAGTGCAGGACGAGCTGGTTAGAGGTTAGGGTGGTTAGGGTGGTTTAGGGTTAAGGTTTGGGTTAGGGTTTGGTTAAGGTTAGGCCAAGGTATATTTTTTTTGGTTGAAGTCGGGACTCTGATGATCAATCTGCCTCTGTTGATGGAGAATTGCCAGAAATTTCCCCTCAAACAAGGCAGATTAGGGTGCTGTTTATTATTTCGGTTAATAAACATTGTTTTAAACACCGGTTTATAAACCGGTTTTTTAAATGCTCTGGCGAAAACCCCCGGTTTATAACTCGGTGTGGCTGTGTCCGGAGTGGGGGAATGGTACATCCTACCTGCGTTGTAAGAGGGTAAATTTCGGTTCAAGAAAGAGGTAAAATGGCCCAGAATCTATTTGACTTGCTGAGGCTCGCAAGCCGTAGACAAGCCGTCGATCCGAGCCTCCGGCATGGCAATCACCGTGTGGTAATGACTTGGAATCAATTGGCTTCGTGGTTAACTCGCATCTGGGGAAGTGAAAGGGACTGCCAAGCAACTATTTCGGTGTGGATAAGGAGGTGGAAGGGGCCAGGGGCGAAAATTTGGTTTTTACGCTGCAAAAAATCCGTACTTCAGGCAAATTTGGGGGCCCTGTTTTCAAACCGGTTTATAAACACACAGTTGCCAGACGAAAATTAAAAAAGCGTTTATAATGGCTCTGGGAATTATAAACAGCACCCTAAGGCAGATTGCCTAAAATGGATGAATGTGCCTCACTTGTGCTATAAAAGGAAGTGCCCCAGCTTGTATATCCCTGTATATCCTCAAATTGTTCAGTTCACAGGGTCGCGTCACCCATAACGTGAACAACCGATCGGATTGGTACAGTATAAACAGCCATACACCTCTCGGGATCCTCAGACAAAAGGGGGGAGCAAGCTCCCCCAATAAAAATCAGGCTGATCAAGGCACTAGAAACAAGAACAAACAACTGCGAGACGCTTACTTCCCACCTTCCTCGCCCCTCTCCGCCGCGTTTTTTACGCGTCAAATGGTGATACGGCCATGGTCTCTATGTCGGAAGCCTTCAGGTTCAAGGGGAGAGGGAAGAGACGATCCAAAGCAAAACACAGGTAAGATGCCTCTTGATCCGGTACCACCATCTGCACCCAGGGCGCTTCCCAGCGCTACCCCATCCAGAATCTTCACAAAATAATCTACGCTGTTAAACTTCCCAAAACTACCAATGCTAAATCCTGCACCGTTCCTCTTGCCGACTGGAATACCATTCGAGCGCTTGCCGCCGCACTTGTACAGCAGCCTGCTGCCAACTCAAATACCACCCGCATCGACTCCCTGACCACAAAACTGGACACCATTATGACGAAACTGAAATCCCTACCCACTTTGACCACCCAAACCACTCCTGCATCCACCAGCACCCCAGACAAATCCTATGCTTCTGTCGCCGCCACACCCGCCACGTCACTCGCCCCTTCCCACGTCACCCGTGACACATCACGTGATCTCATATTGACCCCCCCGAAAGATCGCCTCCACAAGGCGTTCGCCAACGACACCCACTTCGCAATCCAATAACAGTTCAATGCACTCATGAACCAGATGGAGTTTGACTCCCCTATCCACCCATCGGCTCGTGCTGTTGCGAAATATCGCAACGGAGACATAGCCTTCAATGGGGCTAGCGGCCTGATAGGATAGGATGGATTCCTGAGATTTTGTTACATACAACACATTTTAGGCAATCTGCCTTGTTTGAGGGGAAATTTCTGGCAATTCTCCATCAACAGAGGCAGATTGATCATCAGAGTCCCGACTTCAACCAAAAAAAATATACCTTGGCCTAACCTTAACCAAACCCTAACCCAAACCTTAACCCTAAACCACCCTAACCACCCTAACCTCTAACCAGCTCGTCCTGCACTCAAATCTGAATTTTGCGCTTGCCCTAACTCCCTCGACGGCGGTAATTGATGGGCCTTCGGCAGTCCATATATGGTATTGATTGATGATCTACTTTGACGTACATCTGCCTCATTTTACGCTGATCTGCCTCACTTTGTCTCATCTGCATCACATCAAACTCACCTGCCTCACATCAATTCTCATCTGGGCCCGCCACTTTGTCAATCCTCGAACAATTTCGACCAGGGTGACGGGTGACGCCCAGTCAAAAGTCCACGGGATTAGGTGAGATGAAATGAGATAAAATGCGAAATCTTCAAACTATCTCATCCATGCTCAAACCATCTGGAAAAGTGGCAGACTTTTTGAAATGGTTCGAGTTCCATGGTGATAGTTTGAGCATTTTCACAAACCATCTCGATTCGTCACACAAACTAGTGAGAGGCATTGCGGCATTCAGGATATGCACTGGAATACTCTGAGATGGTTTATATCTTGAAATCAAATGAATCAATCGTATTTAATATACACCTCGTCGATACAGGCACGATAGAGCCGCTAATATTCCAATCCGTACACCGTACCCATACTCCCACCGTTCCCCACCTCCACCCCCACAGAAGATCCAAAGAACGCAGCAGAGTGTCGGCAAGGAATCACGTCTCTGAGGACGCGCAGTTGAGAATCTTCTCCGCTCTGCTTTTTCTCTGCATTAATTAATGAGTAATGATAGGTACGAGGACAAAGGAAACATGTACGACGCTGCTTGCATACTTGTCATTCGTCTACAGTTGCACATGTCAACAACAGGACAAGATTCAAAATAAAGAAAATACACACCGTCAGGAATAGCTTGTTCCGACCTTTTCACTGTCAAACTACGAGACAAAGGAGGCATCTAAAACACAGAGTTCAGCGCGCCAAACCGTGTGGCAGGGTCTCCTACAGAGCGGAGCCTCGAGACAGTATGGGCAAGGCGGCAGCGCGGGGGCTGAGTTGGGCGGCGGCGGCACGGGAAGAGGCACGAGGAGAGATTTTGCGAGGGCGTAGAGGGTGAATTGAGGGTGGTTCGAGGGCTGGATAGAGGGATGTCGGCACAAGAGACGGGATCGAGCGCCGCCGCACCATCATTGTGAGCTCACGTTGCTTGTCATCTTACGACGTTGGACGCTAGCCTGCGCGCAAGCTGGAGAACTCGAGGCACAAAAAGGCTTGGGAGAAGGAGTCCATAGTCTGGGGAGGGGAGAAGATGGTGGGAGGAAGGAAGAGAGGTTGTGGCAACGGACGTGGCAACATTCATCAGCTCCACGTGCTGCCAGTGGTCGGACTGCGGACTGGTTGAGTGGTATTTTTGTCGCTGGTGGAGCACCGATTGTACGTGGTTGACCGTAATAAGACGAGATGGTTTTCTAATCAGCAACGAACAATCTCAAACTATTCCATCTTCCCCACAGCTCTCGGTATCCCATCCCAAAACATCTCAATCGATCCAACCGACTTTTGACTGGGGGTGACGGCGCCAACGCTCATATTGATCCGTGTCTCCGAAGTCTCCCAGGAAGCGTACACGAGGCTACGACTAATAGAGCAAACTCGTCTCGTAACTCTTGGTTCTCGCTCACAAGGACAAAAAACGCGCTCGTTCTCCAAGGCAGATATCGACTTATGGGCAGCATCCAACTACGCGCCACGGCTTCAAGCGGGCGAGTCGCGGAAACAGTATGGATCGAGATTGTGAGTCGACCTGATATTCGTACTTCCAATAGCTCATCCGGCTCTCGCTGAATAGGACGCATGTATCACGCAAAAACCCACTGCTAGACGCGTGTCGCGCGCTCAAAATCAGAGTCCCAAAAAATGCTAATCTTGAGCTTCGTTCAGAGTTGGTGAAGCATTGGTGCGTGCTTAATTCCTCAATGTTTACTTCCTAAGCGTCTAATCTTCTCGGTTCAGGTTCACACCACGTTCGAGTAGCGCCACCGGGTCCTCTACAATGCAGCAAACAAATAACGACCCTCCTCTCCGCCGTGCAACCGACGCACATGACGTCCTCGCTTCTGTTCTCATCCCGCAAGGACGATCCTTCCACCTTCCTCCCCCGACCGGATCGCCTCCTCATGCCCCCTCGAATGCGCGCGGGGAGCTCCGTGGAGGCGCTCCCCTTATGCAGGTTGTTCCCTCGCGCCCCGAATCATCCTTCTCAGCACGCAGCAAGGGCAAACAGAAGGAGCTCACAACACCCATTTCACGACCAATTCCGACGCGTCCCTCCACCCCAGTCTTGCCTGAACTGCCGCAATTCAATACCGTCACTACGACTGATGTTTTCGGCGGCTCTGGCTCCGGTTCTGGTACCCTTGGTAGACAACGTGTGCCTTCTCTCTCTCCGCAGAACAAAACGTCTCCGAGCCTCGTGGTGCCGCGCCGCTTCTTCCATCGCTCTTCCCGTAAACTCGTATCGTTCGGCCAGACGCAGATACTCATTCGCCGCTGATCGTTATTCGCCCGGAGCAAGAATCTGATACGGTTGGGCAGGTGAATGATGCTGCTCTTCTCCGCGAGTACGACGTTCCCGGAGCAAAAGCGTACGAAATCCTCGGTTATGAAGACGATGACGACGACGAGGAGGAGGAGGGAGAGCGAGATTTGGGGCCAGGGGATGATGCAGACAATGAAGAATCATCTGAGGATGACGAGGACGACGAGTCTGTTAATATGGACGCGTTCCGTCGCGGTGTACGAATCGCAGCCGTCAAGCGCGCTGAGGGAAATCGTCGAGCAGGAGGAAGGAAAACCCAAGCAGCTATGGTGAGGGGAGCATTATCAGAGTCCCACCCGCCGCAGGAGTTTGTGATCAAGGCGAGGGCTGCGAAGGAGATTACGGATAATAGCGAGTTTGCGATGCAGCCATTGGATGGCTAATGGCTACACAAAAGTCACAATTCTGGCGCATTGCCCAAGGCTAGCCCCGGTCTCAGCATCCAAACTTCATTCTAGGCAGCTCTTGTGTAACTCGACATCATTGTTTGGGCCATCAAAGTTTCCCGATCGGGAAATCGTTAGCCATTCAATGGCTCCAATGGCTCATCGCATACCCTCTAATATCGTCGATGAGCACTAAACTTACCCTCGAAATTTTAAAACCCCCTGCCGAAATTTTAAATCTAGGTATTGATTTTCAAAGTACTTTCCGCAGTTCTATATACAAAATCCCAAATGAACCCTGGCTTTATTAAAAGTGCAAAGTGACCGCCATACCAGCGTTCCTCGGCTGGTCTTGTTGTAGTCAACCAAGGGAAGTTAATTGCCCCTATTGCACTGTATCTCAGATTCATCTATCAACGTTAACGGCTCTTGGCACATTTTGATGCCACAGAGACCACACAGAGAACCAAGAGAGAGAGAGAGAGAGGGAGGGAGAGAGAGAGAGAGATCCTGGTATTCAAGGTGTGCTGTCGATTCATTCTTCTCGTCATGTACTGAGCCCGGAAGGTAGATCTGCCCAACGCTGGAGTCGAAGCACACTCGAGGTATGTCTATCTTCTTTGTTGCGGAGACGCGTTTTGGCTGAATCGCATCTTCTTTTCAGGCTAGAGGTTGTCTTCGACCTTGTAGATACGTCACCATCGAGTCCACAAGACTCAAAGGTACCGATGCGCTCACCCGTGTTTTAATACCACTGATCCATAAGCAGATTGTATGCCTTCTGGTTGCCTCGAAATCAAGGTGCGCCCTTCATTGATTTTTCTTCATTGACTAAGCATAGAAACCGCAGGTCGATCGAAGATAATTTCGAGGTGTGTGTATCTTCGTTATTGTGAGTTTGAGTATCCACTGATCTCATATACGACCAGGATGCCGCCGGAGGTCCCTTGTATCTACGGTCGATGTTGTAGTAGTGTATAGTATAATAATAATAATTTTTAAAATATTGGTCAAGCTATACAATAGTTCCCCGAGCACTCAAGTTGAGTCCCGGAACGCACTCAAATGTAGTGCCGGGAAAGCACTCAATCTGAGTGCTGAAACACACTTATCTTGAGTGCTTTGACGCACTCAGCTTGAGCGCTTCGAGGAACTCAAGCTGAGTGCGTCAAAGCACTCAAGCCTACTGTGAAATTCTGCCACTTAAGCACTTCATCTAAGTGCTTCGAAGCACTCAAGTTGAGTGCTCCTAGGCACTCAACCTGAGCGCTTTTGGGGCACTCAGATGAAGTTCTTTTCCTTCCCGCAGTGACCACCGCCGAGTTCATAAATAAGAACAGCGAGGTCTGTGTGTAGTTACGAGGATGGTATTTCCCAGCCGCAGCGAGTTTACACTGCTCCAGTATCTTGGAGGCACTCCAGCCTTCCTTGTGGGCCGGTCAAAGAAGCCGCGAAAGACCGGGTATGATAGCGGACAGAACTTCATGTCAAGTCGTAACTTTGGTTGAAATTCTTCAAGATTTGAGATTTAGCAGGAACATAGGGTGGGTTTATAAGTAAAATTTTCATTTCAGAGAAAACGGAGTAACCCTAACCTAGGGTTAGAAAAGCGCGAAATTTTTGCGGAAATTTTCAAAATTGTGTGTACCTAACTTGTGATTTTGCGCTGAAAAATTTGCAATTTGCCCTCCAAACAGCACCAGATTGCTCTGTGACGGTATTAGACTCCCCTGATACTGTGAACCATTTAGTTCAACGTTGTTTGCTTTTTTTTTCGTCTGCTCGGCGGCTATTTGATGCGTTGATGGGATCACAGGGCCACCGGTTACCGGTCGGCCCGGACCAAAAGCGCGAAATCCGGGGAGCAAAAATATTTTTTCAACTTTTCAAACTTTTGCACCGGGGGATCTTTAGCTGGCCTTCTTAGAGTGCTTTCTACACAATTTTCAATTCACCTAGGTAAAAGGTGAGGTCACAGTAATGATTTCCAAATTGGGTAACCGACTTGTCACGAAGTTAGGTCCGCTATCATACCATTGTTGTTGATATGAATTCAAAAAGTTTGGCGAAAGCCTCAGCTCGCTTCTTTATGCGTTCCATACACTTGTTAGCGTTCATTCGCTACAATAATGTTAGCTCAGGAATATTTGGCTGTATTAATTTAATTAACCAACCTTCAATCTTTCAGTTTCAAGCTGCCGGCTGAGGTCTTCGAGCTTTGCTGCAAACTGATCGCGATTGAGTCGAGAGACGGGCTTCCTTTGGAATGATTCCATAGCCCAAGCGCTAACAGCCGCTATATTTTTATCCAATCCGCGACAGGTACCACAACACTGTCCTTCAACGGCCGCAAAACCAAAGCAGAGCACCGAGCGAACATGCAGAGTGCATGAAACGGCGTCAACTGCAAGTAGAGTGTACCCAGGTTTATGATGTGAATCAAGCTCATGTACAGAGAACGGATATGTGGAAAAATTTCGAGGAAGGCTCCATTTGAAGATAGTCCCGTTACAAGTGATGCGTCGCTTCGTACGCGCAGAGGGGTGAGGTAAAGAAACTGCGAGTATAGGCTGAGGGAGGGGCGTTTCCCGGCACTTGACACTGTTGTTGTGCGCGTTCAGATTCTCAAATACACGTCCATAGCCGCCCTTGATGTATTCCAGGCATTCTGGACAGCGAACTGCGCGTGTTCCAGCCCTTCAATCTCCTCTTTCTGGAAGTGGAACGCGGTCTTCACTAGTCGTAGTATGTGCAAGAGGGTACATATCCGTTGTTTGATGAAATTACCATATAATTTCGGTCAATTCGTCTGTCACGCGTCACGCTCAACTTTCTTTTCAATAATTTTGTTTCGATTTATCGGATTTATTGGCGCAAGAAATCACGTGATGACGAATTGACCGAAATTGTACGGTATTGGGCACAGTGGGGAGTACAGAATTTACAGGATCAGTTAAGGTAGGGCTCATTCATACGGAACCTACGTCATGTGATCAAATGTGACGCTCCTTTTGGGGCGATTTCCTTGTTTTCAACCCCTTTTGACCGAATTCTGGCATAATTCCATGGGTTTGGATACGAAGATAACTGCATTTAGCTTTTCCAAGGACACCTGCATAGTTCTTTGCCCGATAGTTGATGCCGATGATTTATTGAAAGAATTTTGGTTCGGGAGCATTGTTTCACTTTCAATAAATCCAGTTCAGCTTCAAATATTAATCTATGTTGCAGTATTTCCCTAACAAGGTACTAAAGTAGATCTTCGTATTTACTTATGGCTTTGTGGTCACAGACAATGCAAAAGGAATGGGAAACGGCGGCTCAGCCCAAAATGGAGTGTGACATTTGATCACATGACGTACGTTCCTTATGAATGAGCCCTACCTTAGTCTCCATGTGTTTTGCAGGTTGGCGGTGGTAAAGAGAGCGAGGCGAGTGCGAGACGCGTTGGCGAGCTGAAAGCCCGCTGTTGTTTGTAGCTCAAATGGTGGTGCCAAACAATCTCCTTATTTGGGGGAGGGGGGGTCGTGGGAACGGTACGCGATAAGGAGATCAACCGCCTCTTGGAAATCAACGGTTTTGGCAAGAGAATCAGGCGTGGGAAGGCTTTGATCAGGTGTAATAAATCTCGTTCCTGTTTGGTGGTGTTTAGCCGTTTCGCACCATAGCAGCGATGATAGCCTGCGTGAGCCGACTCGGAGTATCGTGTATTTCGGCCATGATAGATGTCCGGAATTTCGCGGGAACACATAGGCGACTTAGACCTTGCCAGTGTTCAAAGAAAATAAGTTGCCTAAGTGATACTGCGGGTAACGAGGATTGGACCAGTCCTTTTCTGCTTTCCAGCCGTCCAAGACTTGGGGGAAGTGCGGATCATCTTGGTATGCTGCGGCGAGCGTCAAGCAAGTAGAATAAATGATACATTCACTGCATTTTGAGGGTCGCTGGAACCAAGAGGAGCCTCGGCGGACCCTGACGCAACATTACCTTCGGGCGGCTCCGCGAGTCGTTTGAAAGCTGAAGGGGTATTCTGGAGCCCTGGTAGACTTCTATTGGCGCAATCCCAGGCATTCTCGAGTTGCGGTACATAGCGGTTTTATGAGCCTGTCAAACGTGGGAGGCAGAGATATTTATGGCCCGAGACAGGTCCGCCGAGGCCACCTCGCATGTTATGATAGCGGACCTAACTTCGTGACAAGTCGGTTACCCAATTTGGAAATCATTACTGTGACCTCACCTTTTACCTAGGTGAATTGAAAATTGCGTAGAAAGCACTCTAAGAAGGCCAGCTAAAGATCCCCCGGTGCAAAAGTTTGAAAAGATGAAAAATTATTTTTGCTCCCCGGATTTCGCGCTTTTGGTCCGGACCGACCGGTAACCGGTGGCCCTGTGATACCATCAACGCATCAAATAGCCGCCGAGCAGACAAAAAAAAGGAAACCACAACCTTGGTTCACAGTATCAGGGGAGTTTAATACCATCACAGAGCAATCTGGTGCTGTTTGGAGGGCAAATTGCAAATTTTTCAGCGCAAAATCGCAAGTTAGGTACACACAATTTTGGAAATTTCCGCAAAAATTTCGCGCTTTTCTTACCCTAGGTTAGGGTTACTCCGTTTTCTCTGGAATAAAAATTTTACTTATAAACCCACCCTATGTTCCTGATAAATCTCAAATCTTGAAGAATTTTAACCAAAATTACGGCTTGACATGAAGTTCTGTCCGCTATCATACTATGTACGCACCTCAGCAACGCTGGGAACAGTTTCGGCGGACTACGCCAGACTACGCCGAGGTGTCTGGACCGATCTCGAGCGGACCTCGGCAAACCTTGGACCTGCGTCCAGGAGTACCACAACACTGATATGTGAATACTTCTCTGCTAAACACCGGCTAGCTCTCATGATTCTGAAAGAACCAAAAAATCCGTTCTCTATAGCAGCAGACCAGCTGGAGTAAAAGAAGTATGTTTTGTAATGCCGGTGCCCGGCTTACAGAAAGGGGGAGCTTGCGCGATTCCGAGTTCCCTGTACTCATTTATAATAATTGAATATTTTGGTACAAAAAATTAGTCTTCAAATACAAATTCACTAAGATCCATTCCATAAGTATCTAATGCAAATCCAAGCTGCGCACGCCGTGCCACATCTGCCTCAAGCATCTTCATAGACTCTGTGACATTTGTTCTCTGCAATCGACTGAGTGGAAACCGAGTTCTAAATGCAACCCCGGACAATTTCTTGACTCGAGAAATAGCCACAAAAGAGAGACCAGACGAGAAATCTCTGGGTCCGAGATCAATCACGGCTTGCTTCAATGTTAATCCCAGGCTCTTGTGGATAGTAATTGCCCAGGCTGTTGTCAACGGAGGTTGTGTTCTTGATAGCGATTTTCCTAATCGATCCTCCCACCTCGCAGTAGCCGGGACAATTGGAACCCAACTGGGATCAATCCCTTTCCATTGTGGTAGTGGGGGACCTGAAATAAGAAAATTGCTTAGAATATTTTAGAAACGGTAAGGTGAAGTCCCATCACCTGAATATCCGCCCTCATCACATTGGACAAAGACAACTGCTGAAAAATATCTCATCAATAAGAGCATTCAGATACCTCAGAAAAGATTTACCTTTCGAAGTCCAAACATTGCGTGTGATCAGAACTCGAGCACCTTCAGCCAGCAGAACCTCTCGCTCCAAACCATCTGCATCCTCCTCCGAAGCTTTACTAGCCTCTTGGCTATTATGCTGAGCTTTACAAAGCAAAACTGGCTTTCCTAGAGCCCCAAGACAGCGAGTGTTCCAGGCAGTGACACCTTCCTTGATTGGTAACAGATGCAAGGTGTCTTCAAAAGTTTGGCGTTCTTCGTTGGAAAGCACATCCCAAAATCGAGTGGACAAGAGAGCATAGTCTTCCTCAGTGGTTTTATATTACCGAAGTCTCATCAATGCCTCCCGGAATCTTATCTGCTCGGGATCATCGCCTTGTTGACGAAAGACTGTTTGCAGGGTGACGGACTGAGTGAAAGACTCGAACACAGTGCGTCCTTCTGTGCTGAGTGCTCCGCGCTTTCCGAGTGCTTGTTTTGTCGAATAGAGAGGTGTATCCCCAATTGGCGGAAGTTGGTAGAAATCGCCAAAAACTATAGTTGGAATATTGCCAAGTTGCTCATCCACATACTGTGGAAAAGCTTGTCGAAGCCTTCGATCAACTCTTCCCAACTGTGCTCTGCCGATCATGGACTTCTCGTCTACAATGAGCAATTTGACCTCCTTCCACCGTGTCTGGATTCGAGTAAGACCTGCACGTGAAAGCTGCCCGAAGCCAGAACCGGAATTGCCAACCCAAAGTTGATTGTCCAGCCACGAATGCCAAATGCGGATATTCCAGTTGGAGTCAGACGAACTACTGGATCTTTGGCTCCCTGCTCCGTGATATTGACTTGGAAATACTCTCGTACCGCCGTAGTTATGCACCATATGAGGAAGGACTTGCCAGTGCCGGCAGTTCCATCGACATTTATCCGCAGAGGTGGTGGCTTGGGGCCCGGATCATTAGAATCCAGCCTCTTGAAGTAAGCCATGACTTGCAGGAACACATCTCGCTGGGCACCCTTCAACTTCCGGTAGTCATGGTCGGGTAGAACTTGTAGTTCATCGTTTGGAGACTCTTTTACACGATTCGAAAGCCACTCTGCGGCAGCAGCCACTGTTGCCTGGTCAGGCGAGTTCTGAACCCAGTCATATTCCAGATCAAAGTCACGCTTCCCAAGATTGCTCAGATCTGAATGAGCGGGTGCATCAGGAGCACGACCAGCCTCTCTTAGGTTCTTGATACGGTTTACAAACATGTATAAACAGCGGTTTATAAACCGGTTTTTAATTGGTTTGGGCAAAACTGCCTGTTTTTAATTCATGGTGGCTATGCATTGTGCACCAGTTCCAGTGCACATTTGCCAGGTTCGATTTCAAACTGAGGACGAAGTACAGTCCAGTTCCAAGTTTTATTCACTTTGGAAACTCGGAGGCTGCCGGCGCATCAATCGGCATATCTTTGATGGCAACATGTCGGCGGATCATCAGCTTCGTCCAACTATTATACACTTCATCCTCTTGATTTAGCATTAGGGCCTACAAATACATGTCGATTCAATTTTCTGACAGCCAGCAGAGGAGATGAAAGGGAAGCAGAACGAGAGACACGCGACGCGGTCGCGTCATTTGGTCCAGTTTGCAACGCCGTCGCCGAGTTGCCGGCGTTGACGTGAGAGAAGTGACAAGGATTTTGAAAACCATTCGCTGAGGCCTATGTCTTTATCTCCGAAAGACATAGGAGTACAGTCGCTAACCCCGAAGCGAAACGATCAGTGTTTCCGCTGGATTCTGGGACAATCAGAATACCAAACAGCCTAAGATTTGTTATAGACCTGCTAGTTGGCCTTCTAGCTACCGCGTAACAAAAGAGTTTGAGCGGTTTGAGCCTGTTTTCGCTGAGAGCGAGGGCAATTTTGGGGACGAGTCAAATATCGCCAAATAACGTCATAGCGAAACACTTCAAAACACAACAAAATGAGCCATCCTTCGCAAATCTATTGCAATCCGGTTCAAAATGACTTTCTATATCACTATGTACATCACCGGTCATAATTCCATCGGAGAAAATAATATTTCCCATTGGTGCATTTGCCTGCGTAAACAAAGCCCAAATAAACAACGCTATTGCTGGCGGTGAGAGGACTTTCAAGACAATTCCTTTTGTATTCCAGGTGCTCAGATAGTGGCATGCTTGGATGCAAAGATTTGGCCCCAGGGGAAAGCATTGACCTTGTATTTGGCGGGCGTTTCGCTTGCTAGTATTGTTTCGCTTCGGGGTTAGCGACTGTATTTTCTACGGAACGGACGGCTTCGATAGTCCAATCAAACCAAAAAAAATCCCTTGTTTTCAACGCTAGAGCAGCTCTGAGGTATAAAATGAGGTACGGGGGCTCAGAATAAATCCTTGAATCTCCCTCTCTTTTCCCCCTTTTCTTCTCTTTTCGTTTTGAAAAAACGCGATTTTTTTCCTCGCAACCACAGACATAGTACATGAGCCCTCCGACCACGCCGCGGAGCAGCTGAAGTTTTGCTCCACGATACTGGACATACTCGGCATGACCAAAAGTAACCGGAATTGTATAATTTATATAGGAATTTCAATGGTCAACCAGCTTGGATGGGCCCAGCTCTTACCTATAGCATGTTTTCTCTGACTTGCATGACATAAACACCGAGTGGAACATCGGACAGCCAGAGAAATATTCGAAATTCAGAAATTTCCCAATTTGGCAATATCTGCGTTTTTAAAATAGCAATTGGACAGATATGGGGTCAATGAGTACTCGAAAAATGGGATTTAGGTCTTATGACAATGTAGATGAAATGCCAGAATTTAGCATCCTAGTCTCCACCTTTTGTGAGACGTTAAAAACTGGGCATAATGTTCAACCATCATAACATAAATAATTGCAATTCAAATAGACGCACAACAAAGAGCACAGTGGACCCAAACTACTTCATATGCAACAGCATATACTTCTACCATGATTACAGTACCAATCCTCCCAGCGGTTCTGTGTGCTAGCTTGCCATATATAGGCAATTTGTGATTCCGGTTACTTTTGGTCATACCGAGTATTGCAGAGCAAGCAATACCAATCTATTTCAGACCTCTTCTTGGTTTGTGTTGGTATGTCTGCTGTTATGCATGTACATATGTACTCGCGGTACGATTACGTAAGTCACGAGCCCTGCCCTTTAGGTTCGATCTCGCTCGTTTGGGCAGTTTTCAGACCGATTCAAAGTACTGGGGACACGTACAGTTGACCAATAGCCCGATCGCGGTCATCAGTTCTATCAGAGTATTTTGATATCTTGCCATATACGGCATTATAGTTGAACATCCGTAAACCTGGGATTTCCAACGGAACAGAATAAATTTTCGGGTCAAATCCATGGGCACAGGCAAATAGCCATCGCAGAACTGATTAGATACCCAAGTTGAACGGGGCAAAAAGGTGCCGCCGTTCGCGAGATATGGCGCTGCCAAAAATGCCGTAAAACTGCCAAAAATGGCAAAAATAGCGAAAATCAGGCAACTTGACAGTGCGATATCCCGCGAACGGCCTTTTTGGGCAATTCAACTTGTGAATCCTATCTGTTCGACAGTCTCTATAACATGGGTCACACAGATTGTTCCAGAAAAAATGTCCCGCCGAGTTCAAAATTTAGGGTTTGATTGTGTAACAGTGTTGCCTTTTATGGCACTTGATCAATTTGGAATTGTTGGCCGGAAACAGACCGTTGGATTGCATTGCATGCATGCACTTTAAATTGGCCCAGCATCTATCACACAGACAGTATCGAGCTAAATACCCAGGGCTCGTGACTTAATCGTACCACGAGTATGCTCAGAATGACGTCCTACCGTAGCACCAGAGATCCCCTATTCCAGCATTGTCCCCTCACCCATGGATCTCTCTACAATGAGGCAGAAGCTCACCAATGACCAGTATCGCAATGCCAGCGAGTTCCATGCTGGCTTCAAACTCATGATCTGGAACTGTTTCGCATCCAATTCTCCAGGAAGTACTGTAAGCCAAGCTGGTGTAGATCTGCAGCGTGTCTTCGACAGGGAATGGGAGGAGCTTCCAAGTTCGCATACAGTTGCGGCCAAAATACTTGCATTACCATATATGGAAGGTACCCGGGATACCCCTAGTGTTGCCGCGAGCCAAGTCGAGTCGAGCTCCACCTCGAGGTAGCTCGCTCCAAAAAGGTAATGGCTGCCTTTTCCGGCCTGATATTATCACAAATTACCTTTTTGGAGCGAGCTACCTCGAGGTGGAGCTCGACTCGACTTGGCTCGCGGCAACACTAGATACCCCCGCAAACAGGCTCACCACTGTGGAGCGGCCCCGCGGCATCTATTATACGTATGGTAGCGGACCGAACTTCGTGACAAGTCCGAGTCCCAATTTGGCAACTGATACTGTCACCCCAGTTTTCACTGAGGCAGCGTGGTATTGTGTAAATAGCATCACAAGAAGGTAATCTATAAAGCTACTGGACCAAAACTTTCAAAACTTGTGTTTGACTTTTTTCGACGGCGGTTTCGCGCTTTTGATTGCGGATCAGTGATGCCGGTGGCTGTACAGTGCCATCAATCCCGCCTTTCCTCATCGGCCACTATGCCGAATGTGTAACCAAGAGATTTCGCTCTTACCGAGGAGTTTGAGGCTGCAGCGGCCGAATGGAAGAAAAATCCTCAATCAGCCGCCTGAAAGTCCCGAGTTTAGTACACACAATTTTTGTTTTCGCAGTTCAACTTTCGCGTTTTGTAACCCTAGTTAGGAGTACCTCCGATTCCTCCGAAATAAAAAATTTGGCTATAAACCATACCCTAGTTCCTGCCAAATTTCAAGTCCTGAAGATTTTTGAGCAAAATTGCGGTTGGTCATCAAGTTTTGGCCGCAACCATAGGTTGTGTATGCCGGATCCCGGCCTACAGGAGGGGGAGCTTGTGTGTATTCTGTGTACGTTAGAGCCAAAATATAATGGGTATGATATTTGTGGAAGAAATCAAAAGGAAACAGCGTGTGCTATGGAAGTTGCTAACAACGCGCTGGATCTGTCATCGAGAAAAAGAGCAAATTATGGCGGGAAATGGCAAGAACTATTTTGAACTTCTGACTTTGACCCAAAACCAACCCCAAACATTCAAATATTCAATTCGGGCAGGATGATTTTGTGGTATGGAAAATAGTGCAGCAAGCCAGCATTTAACCCTGGTTCAAATTTCAAACTGTTCACTTCCAAATACAAAGCAAAGGTGAAGCCAAGCCAAAATTGTGCCATGGTTTACCTCAAGATCTGGTGCCGCTTGGAGTTCTGTGAGCCAGGAGGTTCACAATGGCCACAAAAAGGCACGCGACATCACTTGAAACGGTACTGCCATCACGGTGGAAGGGCATGGATCAGCCACTATCACTCCGGGACAGGTGTGGATCACACGGGAAAGCTCTTTATCATTCGGAAGATCGTCTTATTACGGCGCGAGAGAGGGGTCCTGAAGTAAGTGACATTTTAACCAAAATTTCAAATCTTCGCGTCATTTTACCAAATTTTTCTTCAGCGCCCGTGAAAGTGAAGAAAAATAACCAGCTTCTTGCGCCTCGACGTGGCCTTCCATCTGCTCTGACTGTCAGCAGCTCAAAGCACCGAGGTTCCAGCCCACAGCGTCATTAATTTCAATTTATTTTAAGTGAATTTATCACCATTTGAATGATGAAAGAAATACTGTCACAGGTAACTCACCAACTTGAATTAGCGGAAAGTTGAATCTAATGCATAACGTGTCACACCCGGTGAAGCTACGGTCGAAATAGTACAGCACAGTACTCATAGGGTTTGGGTTGAGTGTAAACACAGAGGGGAAAAGTTCCGTAGAAATAGAGTGAAGTTCAACAATCCATAAGGTAGGGCTCATTCATATCCACCCTACCCCACGTTATTGATTGTGACGCTCCTTTTTGGGCCATTTCCTTGTTTTCGACTCCTTTTCCCCTGATTATGGCATATTTCCATGGGTTTGGATACGAAGATTTACTGATATAGACCACTCTATTGGTTTTTGGTACCAAGGCTCATAGGCCAAGCCCGTTGTTGGCTCTTGCCCGTTAAGGCAAGCGCCGACATAAATCATTCACACGCTGTCATCCGCGCATGAATTTCTTTAGCAAGTCCATCTTCGCACACCAGGTGCAAGACGCTCAAGGAGGAAATCGACATGCGTTCAACGCTGGCCTCAACGATATTCGCACCAACGCACCTCCTCAAGCTACACAAGCGGTGTTGAAACAATCTCAATACCGGCAGCAAGCGATATAGGAAACAAGCAGATAATTAAATTGATTTACGGGTGGCTACAGATCGTGTTAGTTAGAAAAATGTATGTGATTTCCTGTCAAAACATGAATGAGTAAGAAACAAAGCCGAATAAGCGGCGACATACGGGCGGAATGTGGGCGCACGCGACGAGCGCAGCACCAGCGCGTACAGGAGATGACGACGACGACGACCAACCCCACGCGCATGCGTCCCAAGAAGGAGGAATACGAACCCACTTAACAGCCCGAACGGAATCAGCACCGCTTCAATTTGCGTATTGTCTTTATTTTTTGTGGAGGGCGTGATTGGGGAGTTGTGATGGTAAAGAAGGGAGAAGAAGAGAGGAGAGAGGCGAATGCGGAGGGACGAGGAAAGGGGGGAGAAGACGGGGAAGGAGGAGAGCAGGACGGAAGGAAGGAAGTCGATGGGAAGACGAAGAGGACGGGATAGTCGCGTCGAAGAGATCCCGGGGCCGTTGAGCAAGTCAGAAGCGGCGAGGCTGCGTGGAGTGACTTGGACGCTGTGCGCGTCGAGTGGCCGGGTTGACGGGTTGCTGCCAGAGGGTTGCCGGAGGGTGTGCAAGAGAAGTGCCGAGATGCTCCCACGCGGTGGCAGCGACAATCAGCAAGGGCGGGGGTCAGGGGGCAGGGGGTGTGTAGTTCAAAGCAGAAAAACTGAAAGTTAGAAGGGAATCAGCGGAAAATACAAGGAAAAATTATAAGATACGCACCTAGTTTGCAACGCGTCCCTCGGCGTTGCATCCCTCCACAGAAACGGACCTAGACGAGGCCTGGGGAGTTGTAGACGGCTTGCTGGATGTTGCGGATGGGTTGCGGGAGGTTCGAGGCCAGACGAGCGGGCGGAGGAGGTGGTAGGGAGGAAGAACTTCAAGAAATACCGAGCCGAACGAAGCAGCGTAAGCACGCTGACTCGAAATCAGTGCTTCTTGAAATTCATTGGCTGGGGCTTATGTCTTTTCGGGCAGTCTGCCCCTTCGAGATAGTCTTGATTTTCGGGATGAGCCTGCCAACGAAATAACTTGATATCTTTGCTCGTCGATTTTCTGCTTCGGAGAGGCAAAATTTGGCATGGAAAATCAACAGAACAGGCTTCAGATGTAAATAATAGTCTCCCTCTTTTTTCCCCTCTCTCTCCTCTCTTTCAACTTGATAAACTTGATATTTTGGCTGCCGACAACAGACATAAGCCATGAGCCAAATTTTTTGGGGTCAAAAATCGAAACTGTGTGTATCCCTTTTGAGCTCTGAGCAAGCTCTGAGGTTGCTCTGAGGGGGTCTTTGACTGCTGTAAGCGGAAGTGCCGGGGCCTGGACTATGTACCCCTTATGTAAATCTCGGAGATGAGGTGGCGGGTTGGTGGCGGGTGTACAAAAGCTGTATCACAGCTTCGATGCTTCCCGATCATAGCCCCCACGTAACTTATGCATAAAAGGCGACGCCTTCCCAGCTTCTTGCTCGCACCCCCACCATGGATAAACGCTACAGCCAAGAAGTGCCAAAGCGGCGATCATTTCTATCGGCCATATTTGGTCGTAAACAGAGTCGCGGCCGTCGCTCGGCGAGCTGGACAGGGAGTAGTCAGAACGTCCCGGTTTGCGTAGGACAGCTGTAAATAGTTCCTTGAGTAGTGGGGTTTCATACTTAAGGCGAACGGCTTGGAAAAGCATAAAATGTCTCCGATGATGTGATAAGCTTTCTGCAAAACAATGAAGGGAATACCGTCGGTTCCCGGGGCAGTGTAGGACTTGGCATCGTGAATTATTTCGTCGTACATTGCACGTGTGAATTCCGGCATTGGAACAGGCTCTGGATAGACAAAGTTGTCAGGGATGTCTAGCGAGTCAGCGGGCGGGGCCGGGGGAAAGAAAGTTTCAAAGACTCGGAGGATGTCACATTGAAAGAGAATGTCACATTTCTGTTGGCGTCTGTAGCAAGGGTGCCATCAGCGCGTTTGAGAGCGGGGATGCGTTCAGCGCTGCCGTCTGTGAATGGTCTATTAGCCTAGCGCGAAGCAATCCACACGCTCTTCTCATCCGCGTGTTCGAGCCAGTCTTTCCAGTGTTGGTCTTTGGTTTTCTCGAGTATTGATTTGAAAATCGAGGCTGCACTCTTTTTGTTTGCTTCCGTGCCCTGCGGGAGTTTCGTAGTAGGTCAGTGAGTTCATCAGTCCACTATCGTTTGGCGTAAGGAGAGGATTTGAATCGGGGAACATGCGTGGCAATCGTGTGTTGAAGCAACTTGTCAAGGGCAAAGTATGTGGTGTCGTCGTCGTCACTTGAGTTGATGTCAGTGGAAATAGGGTCTGCGGCGAGGGAGACAGCAAGGGCTTTGTTGAACTTGTCCCAGTCGACGGCGCGGAAGTTGGGTTTAGGCGTGTCGGGGACTCGTAGTAGTTCGAAGTCTAGTATTTCGAGAATTGGAAGATGGTCCGACTTGGGTAGTCGTAGGTCGGGAAGTGTGTCACAAAATATTACCGAGTCGGAAATATCTGAAGACGTGAAAACCAGGTCTAGAGTGTTCCAAGTTTTGTGGGCGGCTGATTCGTGTGTTAATGTGCCTGCACGAAGAACAAGGTCTAAACCATATTCAGCGAGTAATTGCAGCAATGCCATTGCTTCGTCGGCGGGTGTAGAGGCGGGGAGATTGTTACCTGCCCATACGCGTTTGTTGAAATCGCCATGCCATAGCATAGGGTGTTCAGGTGGATTCAGAAAGAGATGGCGTGAAAGTTCGTCGTAGTGTTCATTAGTTCCTGGCTTGTTGTATATTGAGCAGATTTGCAGGGAGACTTGCGGGAATTTGAAGATAAGAGAGGTGACATTGCGACTGTCAACCTTGGCCTGTCGATAAGAGTCAGATTTAATGTTTTTGTTGACCAAGATTAGAGAGCGTGGTCGTCCGGTTCCTCTTGCGTAGAAGGAAACCCAGGATGGGGTGGCCATGGTGAATCTGTGCCCAGAATAAATAAAGGGTTCAGTAATACATATAATATCATAATCGGCTGGATCTGTGGTGTTGATTAGTGCGCTCATAACCGTGCGAGATCGTCTGCAGTTCTGGTGTAAAGTTCGTAAAGGGGTTAACGGTGATTCTGTCATTATTTAGATTTGGATGATATTTGAGGGGTTATACTCGTGGTGCGAATAAGTCATGGTCCCTTGGTTTTGAGCGCATCTTGGCCAGGTGAGTAGCTTTTGGGCCAATTTGAAGTGCTAGGTCCTCTGGGACTTGACCAATAGCCCGATTCCAGCCATCAATCCCATCACAATATGTTGATGTCCTGCCATATTCGGCTGAATAGTATAAATGCCAAATTTCCAACGCGGCAGGATAAATTTTCAGGCCAAATCCAAAGACACAGCCACATAGGCCTGATAAAACTGACTGTGTACCCAACTTGAACTATGTGAAAAGGTGCAGCCGTTCGCGAGATATCGCGCTGCCAAATTGGCCAAAAATGACGTAAAACTGCCGAAAATGGGAATAACGGCGAAAATCAGGCAACTTGAAGACCGCATATCTCGCGAACGGCCGCACATTTTTACACCATTCAAGTTGTGAATCCTCTCTGCTTAGCAGTCGCTATAACATGACACATACAGATAGTCCCAGGAAAAATGTCCTGCCGAGTTGAAAATTTAGGGTCGCCTTTTATACCACTTAATCAATTCTTTTTGATGAAACTGTTGGCCGGAAACGGACCATTGCATTACATTGCATGCATGTGGCATGTTGAATCGGCCCAGGATCTCCTCACACGGACAGGATCGAGCTGAATACCCGGGGCTCGTGACTTAATCGCACCTACCTTCCGACCAAGTGGTGGAGCCTAGGTAAGGGGAAAAGTGCGGGTCAGAATTTGCGGGGCGTGAGTCAATTTTTTCGCGTTCTGCGCTGCGAGCGGGACCTGACCGATCAAAGCTAGAGTGATTACCGGAGCAGTTGGTGCAGCAAAATTGGCTGTGATAATCGGTGCTGGGGCAGGATTTTGTGGCGTGGTTGCCTGCACATAGCGCGCAGCACTCCGAGTTCTTGCAGTATTTTGCGATGTGGCCGTATTGTTGGCACTTGTAGCACTGTGTGAGATTTTCTGTTAGTTTATGGGCTGAAAGCAGTGAGTGATCGAGCGAGAGGCCATTATCAATAGCTTGGTTAGCGCTTTGACTGTCACGAAATTCGGCTATTATTGAGCCGAAATTGGCCTTTGGGTGGCGCATCCAGCGGGCGCGTGAAATGGAGTAGGGGAGGATGATTTCTGTGTTGTTCTCTTCGATCTTGCGAACATCTGTCTCCGAGGATGGGTCAAAGGAAGTGGGGACTCCGTTAATAACGACATCGAATTTCGGGATACTTGTCCAAGCCCCCGGTGCGAGTCTGGGAAGCCACTCTTTCGAGTTATTGCGGATGGTGTCCACGTCGTTTTGGGAGTGGAGCACAATCGTGAAATCACCACTTTTGAGGCGGCGAGCGCTGCGGGCTGTGATTGGGGAGATTATATTTGAGTCTTTGGCTTCCACAGTTTCTGCGATGGCTTTGTTGAAAGCCAGGGCAATTCCGAATGGGTCTGCGATATGAAGGGGGCGGTCAGAGGGAATGTTTGAGGATTTTACCGTGATTTGGAGGCGTCGAGCTGCGTCGGGGTCTGGACATGTGGTTATGTGACCGCGAACATTATTTTTGACGGCCTGCGCGTAGGTTGCTTTGCTGGGTTCTGACTGTATGAGGTTGGTTATATGATCTTGGGCCTTGTGAATTTCGCTGATAATTGAGGTGCGAAGTGATTCCGCTGAGGCGTTGGCTTGAATTTTTGCGACATTTTCGGAGTTGGATAGGCGGGCCATTTCCGCCGATTGATCTACTAAACCGCTATGGAGGGCATCAACAATGTGAGTGAAAGCATCTTCAAGAGGGGCAATCTTGGTAGCGAGGGTATTGGTACACGGGTTCCTGAAAACTACGTGTTTTTTAAGTAATTCGAGGATATGGAGTGGGTCTGTCAGGTTTCCGGTGAGACCCCATGTCGCCAGCTTCTGTTGGTTCGGGGTGGCTTTGCTGGAGCTCGACGCGGTGCGTCTTTTGGTGATTTTGGTTGTTGGATGTGTTAGTGAACGATTTCGAAATGCTACTAAGAGACTGCACTCCAGGGTCTGTCATATTGGTACTCAGCTTGCTATTTTCGTCTTCTGGCGACGAAAATTTTGCTGATGGGCGTGGGAAACTTGCGCTTCTTGATCTTGACTGTTTTCATCTTGATTCTTTGCCATAAAAGCTGTCAACCCGATATGGAAGGGGGTATTGATGCACGTGCTGTTGATAATGTGTCCGATAACAAGATCGGACACCTCTTGCAAGATCTGGCTCATGTGCTAAGCCCCTTGTTGGCTCTTGCCTAATCAGGCAACCGCCGACATAAATCACCCGACGTGAATACCTTCGACAATGGAAGTTACAGATTCCCACTATTTCGTCAATGAGACACGTCGAAAATTGGTGCAGCAAGACCGCCAAGAGGAGGGCGGCCGAACAAATCCGGATATCATGCCCTTCCTCGGCCGATGGTCGGTGGTCGGTCCGAGCTCCTTGAGATTTCTTTTACAGGCAACACTTAGATTTCTTGTAGCTCGTCCAATTCCCGACATATTCCTTAGCTGAAAATTAGTACCCCCCCATTTTAATATACTCAAAACATTTTAGTCTCTTCAGAATCATTATAACACGAGAATATAGAGTCGTATTCAAAAATTGATTCAGCTTCGGGAACTCGGCACTGGACAACGTGACCAAACAACTCGAAGCGCGTCTCTCTTCTCAACGCTCGTCCCCGACGTTCGAAGACGCGCCGACTGTCCTTCCAACTTTATTCACGATTATGACGCTATTCTCTTTTCTTGGCAGTAACTTTTTTGACGTGCAAACCGCTGATACCTCCACTCATTTACCTCTTACGACTGCGACACGACCCTCCTCTTCTCCGAGTCTACCATCTGATGTCCCGGCTGCCTCGTCATTTGCAAGCAACAGCTCTCTGAATGCTTTGGCCGCCCCGTTTTCTCCAACTTGCAAATCCACTCCGTCCCAGTCCCCCAGCCAATCCACTGATGTGCGCTTCATCCCCAAGTCATTTGTGTATAATACTCCCATCAACCCTCATACTTTTGGAGCTGTCTACGACTCCGGATACTCGTCTCTCTCCTCTCGTTCAGCAAACTACCACTCTCCTTCAATTCCTGTAACACCCCCTTCAAACTCACCGGCTGAACCGACTCCCTGCGAAACATATCTTCAGCTCTACAACTCTGGACGCTTGGAAGCGCGCAGAAGCGATTCCAGCCACTGGGAGCTCAAATGCACTGTTTGCAAGAGGTGGATCAAAACTTCCGTCCCTTCTAGACGCCCCTTGTCGATCCCCACCCACTTCTCGGTCCTCGAAGGTCACGCCCGGAGTCGCACCTGCATTGCTTGCCCTGTCAGAGCCTCAACTGCCCCACCAATTCCTTCTCCAAGAAAATCACCCCCATCTACGAACGAAGTCTCAAGTGATGACGAAGACGATGATCCTTTTCAATTCCAGTAAGTATCATCTTATTTAGAGATTAACTTGAAACCTGACGGTCCAAAGATATGGCCGCTCCTCTTCTCTTCCCCCTGATGCCTCAAGTGCTCAACCTCCTCCGGTCTCGATGGTCATCGTCCAGACCTGTCCCGGCAGTCCCGTTGATTGGCCAGCGCAGGTCGGGTCGTTCACAGAGACGTTTCCATTCCATCGGATTGGAGTACAGCCTGGCTCACTTTCGTTCGATGTGGAGATGCATAACCGAGGCACAAAGATCATCGGATTCTCTAAGCAGTGCACTGGCGAAGCGCAACTCAATGGCTCTTGTCCGCATTGCACGAAGATTCCGGCTGAGGTACAGAAACTGGTCGACCTTGCTCTTCAAGCGGACTCGCGAATTAACCACCGATACTTAAGCTGGAGCCAGATTCGAAATCTCCTCACGGATCGAACGGAGGAGGCGCGCAAGTGGCGCCTAAAGGTATTCCTTATGCTTGATTGAATCACAGAAACTGACTCAGGCTTTTGTAGAGCTTAAACTCCGCACGTAACTTTGCCACGGCCGTCCGTAAATTGACGGACTACGGTCGGTTCATGGAAGCAATCGTTGAGAACAACCTTCCGCGCCTTCATCAGCTTCTCAGTGTCGGGATTCGCCGGGGATCAAGCCCTAACGCCTTGATTCGGATGATCCAGTCTGCGCTTGAGGGCGTGTATCAACCTCGTCCCGTCCTCGACTCCCGTACTCTGGATATTGCTCTCTTGGTTTTCCGACTGGGAGGACGCAAACTGCTGTATGCTGTCAATCACGGACTTGGTCTCCCTTCGCTTCGCACCCTTCGCAACCACATGGCGTTCACCAAGGTCATGCCGACCGTTGGTATGATCTCGGTTGAAGACATCTTTCACAACATTCGCGAGGTCATTCTAAAGCCTCGAGAAGCTGCCGCCACTCCACCTCCCCCTCGCGGTGTCAATCTTCTCATCGACGAGGTTGCGCTTGAAGAGCGTGCTTGTCATTTCCGCCACAACAACAGCATTGGTGGTCTTTGCTGGCGACACTCCTCGAAGGTCGATCTGCAGCTCAAGACGTACGACGACGCACTGAAGATCGCGGATAGGATCAAGTCCGGAGAAGTACATCTGGGTAAAGAGATGACAGTCGTCTCCGTATCGTGCTTTGGAGAGTCAGGGACGTACCCCATCCTGGCGCTTCCTACATGCAAGTCGGTCGGTCCTGCCGAATCCAGTACAATCTTCGAAACTGTGACAGAGGCATGGGTTGAATGTGCAGCAGCAAAGGTCGGAATGCCATGGTCATGGTCTACAGATGGCGAATCGTCGAGGCGCAAGGCAGGATATGATCAATTTGTACGCCACAAGCTCCCACGTACTTCACCCCTCTTCGGCACCCTCGCTGGTATGGCTGGCCTCAATATTTTCACTGGGCTCCACAGCATTACGCTGGATTTCGACTACAAGCACGTTTTCAAGCGTATGTACTTGAAGCTTTCATTTTGATTGTCGATTCAATGCCTTCACAGGAATCTGTACCCTCATTCGTTCTGCTGCTGGAATGGCACTCTGTAACGGACGCATCATCAATCCGGCAGTCCTCACACGGTTTCTTGCTCGTCTTCCCGACCAATCCGAAGACTCTGTACGAACACTCTTGTTTCCAGATGATCCTCAAGATGTTCCTCGTGCGGTGGAACTCATGGAGGCGATCATCGAATTCCTTGCATACGACTTCGGTGAAGTGGACGCAGATACAGCAGCCGACCTCGACTCTATCCGTCTTCTGGCGCTCATCCTCAAGTCTATCCTTGCTCCGTTCATCACCCCGGATATGTCACTGACGGAGCAGATGACTCACCTTTCCACCTACGCCCACCTCACCTTCACTCTCTTCCGCCTGAATCGGCTTACCTTCATGTCAAACCAACTCTACGGCGACTCGCAGTCAATGATCAAAAACGCGTTTTTCTGTCTTGCAAAACAGCAGAAACTCGACCCAACAAAACCATTTTATCTCTTTCAAGTCGGCGACGATCCATTAGAGCGGTTATTTGGCAAGCTTCGGATGTTAGGCGGCCACAATTCTGCGATGAGCTATGCACAAGCAATTGAGCGGCTCGGTCATGCGTGTGATCTCCAGGCGATATATCTACGGCAGCCAGATCTGGACCAAGGGCAGCGGCGCATCAGCATGACACGCTCGGAGGGTGTCGACCATCTCAATATGGTCTCGTGGACGGGGCATGCGATTGCGGGCGATTGCCACATCCCTTCAGCCTGGGAGAAGGGGTGCGAGACCGCCCGGGAAATTCTCTCGAAGCTCCGGTTCCCTCTGCAATCATACGATTACTCTGCTATCTTTTCGAACGACGAAATTGACATGCTACGCCCTTTCGGCGATGGCAAATACCCGGGTGTGGAATCCGACATTGACCGTTCCGTTGTCGCAGCAACTGCCACAACGTCCGCAACTCCGAATTCTTCCTCCCCCGTCCCTTCATCATCTTCCTCTGCATCACCTCCTTCTACTGCAATAACCCCCGCGCAACCTTCACCTCCTTCACCCGAACCTGTATCTTTCCCTGTCGTTACCGACTCTCCCGCTAGCCCATCCGACGCTCCGAACAATGATGATGATATTGAAGATCAAAGCGAAGGAATATCATTCGAAGAGACTCTTGACGACATTCCTGAGCTTGCTCTCCCTTCTGGCCGCGGGATCGACCCCAACGACTACATCAATGTCGAGGGCAAATGGGTGCACAAGCAACGCATATGCCGTGTCGTTATCAATGCTGATTTCGAGCCCAAGTCAACGGAACGACTGAAGCGGGTACGTGGTCATACGAAAGTCAATTCTAAAAGACGCGACGACGTCAATCCCGAGGCCCTGCTCGGCACCAACACGTTCATTGTGGGTGATCCCTTCTTCACCCTCCTTCGCACAGACCATACTCTCTCGTTGGCTGTGGTTCGCTCTACCGCCATCCATGAAGACGGAATCTCTCGCGGAAGCATCCTGGCACCAACGATCCGTAATCCTATGGCGAAGGTCAAGCTCAGTGGTCAAGTCTTGAGCTTGACAATGATTCCTACGCTCGACGATAACCTTCCGCACTTTGACAGCGCTCAAGCCCAGCCCAAGTCAGCCTTCGCTCTCAATTCTTCGAGTCTGGACCCTGCCTGCGAGGACAAGTCGCCTTGGTCTTGGATCTGGAATGGCCGGTTCTTGAAGGTAGATTCTGCTATTGCTGGGACCACGCAGAAGACGGAGAAGGTCGTGATTGTTTCAGTCTCGGGGGTGCTAACCGAGCTCGTAAATCATCGGCCGGTAGATGCTGTGGTGCGTTTGGGGCAACGGGCCTACGAGATCAACTCGGAAGGTCGATCTTGGGAGCTGGATGATGGCCCAATGGGCGCTGTCTGCCAGTTGCTGTGGGATGTCATCGTCCGAGACAAGATCGCGCTTACTTCCATTGCGAGTGTGAAAAAGTCGGTCGATTTTCCTTACGCGTTTGACAATGGTCGGTGTATTCCTCTGAGCAAGTCTACTTATACCTAACTTGTCCTGTACAGGGAACCCGGCGCTTGTCTGTCAGGAAGGAACCCAGCAGTTAATTCAACAGCACGACAACAAGGTGCAACGCACATGCCATTTATGCAGTCATCGTCCGAAGGGACCAAACGAATGGCGCGCTCATATCTCGACTCATGTTCTTCGGTCCATCCGCGGTGTCGCTGAGAGCCTTCATATGCCGGTATGTCCAATACATTCAGAGCCTTAATCCGTCTCAAATAGTCTGTTAGGTTGGAGCGAGCCTTCCTTGTGGCCTCTGCGCTTCATCGGGTAAGCAAGAGTGCGAAGTGTCATTGCTCACGAAGGGGCAGACGATCCACGTTCAAACCAACTGCGCCATGGCCGTGAACATCACTTACAAGTCGGCTGAACACGGCTCCAAAGCGACGCCTTGCCGCAACGTTCCAATTGTTTGCAAACTTTGCTATCCTGACGCAGTTCGGCCAGGCGTATCCCAGCGCGCGCAGTGGCGCTACAATATGCCGGAACATCTTGCCGCTGCTCACCCCGAGTACGCTTCGCCCCTCAATCCTACCGGTGGAACCCGCCTGCCGCATGAAGTCTGGGAGAGCATGAAGGTTGAGAAGCTCGAAGAGTTGGCTCTTGGGATACCAGAAGCCGTTGTACCGAGGCCATTCACCGATGTCGCTGAGCCAGACGAAGGGGTGGACAGATCCAATGTTGTTGGGAAGAAGAGAGGGAAGAAAGCGGCGACGGGTCCGCGTAAAAGGGTGGCGTCTTGACGACCAACTTAGCACCTTTATAATCACTGGATGTATTTGCGACGACGTAGAACAGCCTCAGAGAGGTTCAGGAAGCCAAAATTCATGTTTGGATTCAACGAAACTATATTGAGGACAACGTAGAAGAGAAAACGACAGAAAGCGACACTTGCTGCAGTGAAAAAAATGACATCGGAGATCGGTCCGCACGCCGTCGGAAAGCTGGGCCGGTCACGTGGCCCCCCTCCCCCCCCCTCGCCAGTTTTGTGAGCATGATATCATCATTTTTCTGTCCGCCCTCCTCTTGAAGACCGCGATAACTTCAAATAAGTCACCTTTTCGGATTTGGGCGCGCTGTCCGAGTCGGTGCTTCGCGTCGACTTATCGTCGCCTGCAGCGGCATTTCTGTTCATCGTTACTCTTTGACCGCGTCGGCGGCGGAGACACGATGCACCGACCTAGTGCGTGGGTGGTGGTGGAAGAGAGAAAGAGAGGGCAGAAAAATTACGTACCCTATTTCCCAGATCTTCGGCAACCTGACAGTCCCAAAAAGGAATGTTCCGTGCTTCATCTCAAACGCGACACTTTTCGCCAAATGTGCCGTGGATGTCTCAATGTGCCGGGCTTGTAGAATAAACGGTAGGGTCGTTACGGTTCGTATATACCCCAACCACGTGCACGTGACGTGTTCAATGCCTCGCTCGCCCTCTCACACTGTGCGCAACTCTCCTCGTTCCCTGGCTTCCCTGTGCTTTCAATTTCAGCGGGACGCATGTGCATTGGTATACTGACTGATCATCGTCCTCTTCCGTTACTAATGAACACATCAGCAACCACGAGTCGCCCTGTTACCGGACCATGACCCTGTCAAACAAGTGTTCAACGCATTTCGGGACAAATCTGCATCAATAGTAAAGTTCCCATATATCCGCTCTTACAATCCCGTGAACACACGGAATAGATTCGCGAGCTTTCCGTTGAGTCGCATGCAGCAGTCTGGCACCATTATTCATCTCCGCGAGATGATTCGCCCCTATCAATGGGTTATTCGAATACAAACTCGTCCTCTCCGTTCACCAGAGCTCAGCCAGCCGTTGATGTTACTGAGCCAATCGTTGCTGACAGTTCCATGGCCACTGAGGTCATAACTCCAATGTTCGTCTTGTCGGTCTCAACGCCGCACATGTTGGGATGAACAGTTTTCCAGAACCACAGCGATCTCGGACGGGCATTTGATTGGGCCAGCTACCACAAGCAAAGATAAATTGGAGGAAGAAACAGGAAACGTATCTACCCCTATGTCTTCCCCCCAACGACTTGGCAAAATTGCCGGCTTCGTGTCAGGAGACAAACCTATCTTCTGGTCCGAGGCGGAGATGGGTGTGCACTCCCTGAATTCTTCCCTGGCAAGATAGCACTAATCCAAGGATGAGCAGAGACATTACTGTCATGCATAGAGGTAGCTTTGGGACAGGCGCTTGAGGCGAAAACTGTGAATCGTCTGTCTATACTCCTCAGCAAGAAGGTTTGACCACTCATCCGCTATCCAATCTAATCTACTTACAAATCAAGTTTGCAGACCAGACCCCAGATCAAGGCAGCGTATCAACATCTGCAGTTGTGCGGTGTGCTGCCCTCCTCCTGGCCAGTCACTGCAGAGGATACAGCTCGCTGTCTCAAAGCAATGACCACTGAGCACTCAGGTACGGCGAGCACGGGATCTCCTACACAGCTGAAGAAACTTACTCATTCAAGGGAGGGGCCTACATATATAATGAGGTTCCTTTGTTAAACTATTTATAGAACACTACTTATTTCTGTCGTTACTGTCGATTTATGCATTTTAAGGTGGAGGGCGTGGGAACCCGCACCCTTATGTCAGCAGCCCATGTGACCGTGGGAGGTTCCAAATCTCAGGGATTGAAAAATCGGTCATTTCGAGGGCTTTATTTCGCCGGAAATAGAATGGCCCAAATCCCTTCGACCAGATTGTTTAAATACATTCAAAGAGGCTCTGAAAAAGATTATGGATTTTTGCATTGCCTGTACAGTTTTTCACCGGTCACTGAGACAAACCTGTCAATGATACAAACGGCCAGCGCGGCATCAATCCGAGTGATAATGCTTAGATATTTGGTGTGGGTCCTCAAGTACTTTAAAACTACCAGTAGGTCTTGATCTGAGTACTAGCAAGTGTATCTGCGGTCTCCGGCAAGCCTTCTTCATGAGAAAGACAGAAATGTCAAATTTGTTATGGCTTCTATATTCACCGCACTTGCCACCAATCTTTCCGTCATCACGATCCTTCCCTTCATATTGCTTCCTTTCTCGACCTCATCACTTCCTTCTGTGACCGGAGACAGAGAAAGTCCTAGCATCTATCCCGAGGATGTCACTGCTCTCATTTGTCCGGAATTCACTGGACACGGGACGCCTACGTCGCTCAACAGCTACACACACGCAGGTTTTTATGGTGCCACTCCTGGGGGAGTTTCCGGTTCCTCATCCAGAGGGGGAGCGGGTACCACTGGTTCTGGAGGAGCCACCGGTTCCAGGTGATGGTTTGGTGTGATCGCTGGTGCGATATGGGAGTCATCGTTGCGGTGGGCACAAGGCCAAGAAAATACCACCAGATGCCAAGGAATGGTGTCTCAATCGTGCATACGATACCACCCACCTCGCTTTCGACTCATCCATTCATCCCGTTGCCTCATACTTCATTCAGGACCCCAACGACCCTCCTTCCGTCCCACTCCTCAGGCTTTTATCACCTCTCGCACGACATGCCTGAATATGGCGGCCCGATGGTCAATGATTTTGATGCTTAGTACAGTGGTGGCAAATAGAAATTGCCGTGGCTTTTTGGCCAGAATCTTGCTGTATACTTCACCGAATGACCTGAAATAAAATGTAGAGATAAATATATGATATCTCTGTACTGCTTAGAACACTCAGTTATATATTACGCCCTGACAATGCATCAATAACAGGACAGTTTCTTATTATTGCCATATCTGGAAAGACTCAATGTATCCTCAGCAAAAAAGTGTCACAATAGGATGAAAGTACTTGAAAAACAGTCCTAGTTTCCACTTTTGTTGAATGGAATTGACCCTCATTTGAGCTCACAACAACCGCTCAGAGTTGGCTATTTTCACACAAAATAGCTGAAAATGCAGAGAAAATAGCGAAAATGACCTACTTCGAGCGGCTGTTGTGAGCTCAAATGACGATCAATTCCAGTCAATCAAAGTGAGAACTAGCATTGTTTTTCAAGTACTTTTATCCTATTATGACACTTTTTTTGCTGAGGGTACATTGTGTTTTTCTGGATATGGCAAAGTACGAAAACCATCCATTATTGATGCACTGTCAGTGCATGATATATTGCTGAGTGTTCTAAGAGGTACAGAAGTATCACATACTCATCTCTACATCTTATTTGAGGTCATTCGGTGAAGTATACATCGAGATTTTTACCAAAAAGCCACGTTTGCCACCACTGTATATTCGCTCCTTTTAATTCTTTTCCTATTTGTCTACGTGTGTGTCTCCTTCGCTTCGCAGAGGGGGAGTGTCGGTATGTACGGTATACTTACATAGTTGGTCTGCTCATCTCCAGAGCCCTTAGCCAAACATGTACAGCGCCACGTATTTATTGTAGATACACGTGATGAAGCGAGGCTTTTCGCCACCTTCTTGCGTCCATCTCAGAGTCCCGGTTCCATCGTGTACCGACAATATATGCACTAACGCAATGTAAGATCCTCGCAGTCTATTGGTGAGATCATGACAACGGGATTTTCCTTCTCTCCGGCACCGTAATCCGAGCCCAGTACGGCGCGGTAGCTAGTTGCAGTCTCAATATAGTTGCCCAGAAGCGTATATGGGCTCTGGAAACCATCTCGCATTAACGCAGCCAGTAGCGTGTCAGTGATCCGGTACCTGCACAACGTCATGAGATGTGGGACAGGCAATGAAAAAAAAGACAAAAAACCTTCCACAGCACCACTCCCATACAAGTCGTATGAAAGTATTTTCTGCGGCCGTTTGAGGGTATTCTGGAGGCAGATGGCGAGAAACATATTTCCGATGGAGATCCTCGTCGTCGAACGCCCCCGTGTCCGAGCACCAACGGTGACGTTCAACATGTCGGGATGCTTGAAATCGCGATTTCGGTATATCTGTGCCCGCAATGAATGTGTATGCAATGCCGAGATATATGGTACGGTAGGCGGGATGGTGAGTATATACTAGAAACGAAAACGAAAACGACTATATATAGAATAGCCGATAGATGGCCGGCGGTGCCCGTCGGCAGCCAGTTCAGAAACGAAAATGAAGTAGTCGGCACGGAACAGCTTAAGCGGTCGGCTCTATATTGCCATCATGCCAAGTGTCACGGTCACGTACACGCTGGCCGCATCTCTGGCGCGCAATCGTCTTGACGGTACTGCTATCCTTGTTTTTCAATACCTGCGTGCCCTGGGGCGGTTTCAATTCAATTGCCCTTTCAAATCCGGCTTCATCTTTTAAATTTTCAAGATTCAAAGAATTCGGGCCGGCAGCTATAAGTATTTCTGCAGAATGCATTAACTCGCAAATAAGCGCGGCAAGCAAGAATTGTTTCAGTCAAGCTGAAGCGGGGAGAGGTCTGAACGGGGTAAGTCGACCCTGAGGGTTAAAATCTGTATATAAAGGAAAGGAAAATACGGGCATTCTCTCAAGTTCTCTCCCGTGGCCCGGGACTTGAGCACAAACTACACTATGTCACTGCCATCTACAATATGCAAGAAGCTTCCGCCGTCTTCGACAACACGCCATGCTTGTCGCACTACACTCCTTGTTCGATTTTTTCTCAATCTTTCCTTGGCTTTCATCTTGGGCTGTATCTCCGCTCATTTCCTCTCAACCGGCAATGCTATCGATCTCACATATTACCTTACCTACTTCTCGGCACTGTATAACATTATAATTGCTGTCCTAGGTCAGTCCCATTGTCACTCATTTGTAACCTGCCGACTTACAATTTTTCCAAGGACATTTTCTAATCCCAGCGGATATCAATATGCGCTCTGTATTCAACCTCGAACGGCTCGTATATGGTCGAGGTCACATTTCAAACATGAGAATTGATCGACTTGAACGGCAAATGAGTTATTCAAAGCCAATCACCGAGTTTGACTTGTCTCTTCTCTCCGCTGACCTCCTATATTGATCATATTTTAGTTTCTCTCAGTTTTCTTGGCCTTCTTCGGCGCCATTTGCTGTTGTGAGCTTCGCCGCATGGTGGACCATACCGCTAGCTTTTTAGTGTTGGGAAGGTTCGGTTCGGAAATCGGTCCGAACGCCGAACCGAACTGAACTGGACGCGCGTTCAGCGTTCAGGTTCAGCAAAACCTTGAACCTGAACGCGAGGTTCGGTTCCGCGTTCGAAGAAAATCCGTCGCGTTCGAACGCGTTCGAACGCCGAACGCGAAACCTATCAAAGCGAGTGGATTTGACTCGTATTTTTACCAAATCACACGCAGATCAATAAGATCGTGCACCGGAACGTCGGAGATGATTGCGGAGATGTTCGGCTGTGAATGGATCACTGCTTGAATGGCATCAACATATTTTGACTTGCCGACTCGGGGTTAAGCGCTAGAAAATGATGAGGTAAGTTAATTTGTTCATCTTTTGGAGGTCAAATCCATGTCAAAACCACTCACCCACACCGTAAGAACATCTCAAGACCAGGAAGAGAAGTGAGTTATCATTCCCAGTGAACTTTTTCGACCATCTGAGATGGCCGATAATAGAAAGGTTCGAACGCGTTCGAACGCCGAACCGAACCTGAACGTCGAGTTCAGGTTCAGGTTCAGCGATTCGCCGAACGCAAGGGGGCGTTCAGGTTCAGCGTTCGGAGCAAAGTGCCCCGAACCTGAACCGAACCGAACTTTCCCATCACTATCTAAGCTTTTACGACGCTATTTTCTTGGCGTATTTATCGTCGGCACAGTTTTTCTTCTCCAACAACTATCGGTGAGTTGCTAAAGTTGAAGTTGAAACTGTCCACTTAGCCTTGATTTACTAGCTGAATATGCACCTTCTCTTCGTCTTCGAGGCGGCGCAACCTCTGATTACGGTGAGAATTGTTCTGAGTGATCTTCAGCTTTATCAAATATTTTTCTCAGATGATCCTCTCGACGAAGATCAGCCCAAGCGGAAGCGCAAGGGAAAGAATGCTATGAGGCCTCGCAAACGTGCCTCTGGTGCTGCTGGCGATGAACCCATCGATCTTTGTTCCGATTCCGACTCTGAACAGGGAATTCGGGTTACTGCCGGCAGCAACAAGCGCAAAGGTGGTATATTCGTTGACCAGGTCATTCATCTCGATGATGTGATGGAAACATATGACGTTCCACCGCTTGAAAATCGCGTTGCGTATATTGTAGACTACAGAGATCGCTCCCAAGTCCTCAAGGGAACTGGTCGTAAACCTCTCACTGTCGATGGCTTGCTCAAGAAAGATGTGAGATTTACCTCTGGATTTTCGTTTTCTTTCTGAGGCTCACAGCTACCAGTGTCAGGATGCATTCAAAGGCCCTACAGGCCGACGAACTGCGAATACTATCGCAAATATTCTCATTCTCGATGATGGAGAATCGGTCCCATGTCGTCGTTCCAATCTTACTTGTAACGGCTGTTATATTTGCGATTTTGCTTCCGATGATTTTCTGGATGACTGTGAGCGTTCTCTCTCCGGTTTGTGTTGTCTTTCTACCTATTCTGATGATAAATTAGGCCACAACTCTTTGTATAGCTAGTTTGAATCAATTTCAGTAGTATACCCAACTTCAGGCTTCCCTGAATCCGTAAGTGGTTCACAATTTGTAAGGGAATGGAGTAACCGGTTCAAAAAGCGGGCCTTTCTCAAAATTGTGATGATGATTTCCACTGAAACTTAGGGGACAGCGGTATTGACCCTAGTAAAAGCTGCATATAAAATCCAGGCTTCCCTGAAATAGTGCTTTACATGTTATTGCGCAAATGATTCATTTGACCACACGCTGCAAGCAAGTAAGAATTTCCTTGTTGGGGCACCCTCTATGACTTACAACCTGGTAAGCATTCTCAATTAGCACCATAGTAATCTATCTATGCCATACACTGGGTCACTAATATGAGGATGGCAAATCGGCGGTGGGTTTTGTGTGCAAGGTGACCTAGGACAGCCACTCGGAAATCCCCGAAACACGGCCGATGAGATCAGCCCCAGACATATGTGACTGACTGTAACATCAAACATCAAACACGGCTGCTTTGCCGTGTTGATACGAGTCATTTTCGTTTCTGAATGCTCGGATTGATGAACTTGATGGCCTGGCAGGCCGACTGATACATATCAGCTAGCCGCGTTTTCGTTTTCGATTTTCGTTTATACCGCGGGATGGTCGAGGTTGGTTTTGACATTTTGACATCCGAGTTCCGAAGAAGTCCGAAGTGTTGTAACCTCCGGGAAGGCAGCCTGGGAGGACCTTAACAGACCTTAATACACCTTATAAGGTCACCCCTCGAACCTTGTTAGGCCTTATAAGGCCATTAGGTGCTCCAAGGCCTTACCAGGCTTTTTCAATTTTTCCGACATTGGAAGTATGCTCGACTTTTGAGAAGCCAGGAAGCTCTCCGATCTCTAATGCGGCCGCCTCAAAGTTGGGGTTATTAGAGAGTTTGCGGTGAGCGGCGCACGCTCAGACACCTAAACCAGCGACGGGTCCACCACAAGCCCTCTTCGAGCGACTAGTTAAACTACCTCGGCCAGCTTCTGGTACACCTTCCCAGCACCTTGCTCGTGGTCTCCGATGCACCGTACCGGTTCTATCTTGACGAAGATTGTAAAGAGTGATTGAGTGCAGTGAGGAGGAGGAGGGTTATAGCCAAGTTATAGCAGTAGATTCAGCTAGATTTTACAGCCACAAACATGATAATTCGACATCTTTGTATGTCACGCAGTCCTCAGGGAAACCACCCGACCGTTATGCGTTACCGTTGAAACGAAACAGGGCGGGCGTTACGCGTTACGTTTCACCCATACAAAGTGCTACAGTACACATAATTTTGATTTTTTGGCTCAAAAATTTGGCCGTAGCTAAAATGTCGTGGGAAAAACTTCGGAGGTGGTTTTTTGGACGTTTTCGAGGGTGCTGAGTCTGAATCTGAAGTCAGATTTATGCCAAAAATTCTCGTTCCTCGGCAATCATCATTGTCGACTTTGGTTGTCCGGCACTGTATCAAGAAATTCCTCAAAACTTCACTTGAAAGGAGATGGAGAAGGAATGGGCCATCCGCAAGCAGGGGTTTGCGATTGGGCGGATGTTCTTTGTGCCACCAACAGCAGGGGAGCGTTTCTACTGTAGTATTTCGGTCAATTCATATGTCACGCGTCACAGGCCCGATTTTTTACGAAAATTTTCGGTCTGTCACAGGTCACAGAGAGCATTTACGAACTGGTTCAAAATGTCACAAATTTGACGAAAAACCGTCAAAAATTTGGTTTTACCTCCACACACCATTTCTTTCTCCTCGGACAGCGTTCCTGCCCCTTCTCTGGTGTTTCAAACAAGCCTCGCTGAGTTCTTTTTCACTTGCTCTACACTTTCATTGCCCCTTTTCTGCAGGGAAAACCGTGAAAGAATGGGATATGGAAGGTCCGGCATTTTGACCGGCGGCAGGTCCGGCGGCAAGAACGGCGGCACGTCCCCGGCACACAGCCATCAGTATAAGCGAAGCTTTGCGGGGGGCGCCAACTCACAGATACTACAGCTATGGACCAACTAGCTTTTTTTTGGCCAGCATTTCTCTAGCACGCCTCAGCGATATGCCATCAGGCGCGGCGCGTCAGAACCGCCGCCGTTCCACAAATGGCGGGGGCGGCAAAATGTCCTGAGCATGCATGGTTAGGCAAATGAGCTCGTCGTCGACAGCGAACGGCGGGGTGCACACAAGGTGCACTTTATAAAGGCACATAACGACTCCTGTGTATTTGACGGGCGACGGGCGGGATGGGGCGGGACGGCGGCTTGACTCCTGTCGCACCTGCCGATATGCCGCGGAGTATTACGTCACTCGACCAAACGATCGCCGTACCTTCCGCCGGACCATCCGCCGTACCGATCGCCGGACTTTCGAAAAAAAAAATCCCATTTCTCGGAAAGGTTTTGTTCAACTTCAAAACGATTTCAGGTCTCAAGGACTTGTTTGGGTAGAAAATGCGCTGAATCGCCCTAAGAATGCTCAGGAAGTTGCCTGCTGGCCGCTGGTAATTTACGAATATTTTTCGTGTCACGGTCGGTCCGGACGATTTAAGAAACCTGTTTCTCGTTTCCATGTGTCACGGGTCACAAGCCAGGAGAATTGACCGAAATACTACAGTAATACCTGTGGACACTGCTGACTGTCGTGAAGGGTCCAAGGTCATTCAATGACCTGCGGACGTACGACTTTCCTGGAAGCGTGCCTTGCACGGGGTTTACTTGAAGACGACGGAGAGTGGAGGGAGTGTTTAGCAGAGGCGTCTCATATGCAGACTGGCGGCCGTCTCCGCCAGCTTTTTGCTACTCTACTTCTTTTCTGCGAGCCGACACGTCCCGCAAATCTGTGGACAGAATTTCGACACCATATCTGTGATGATCTATCGCGGCGGCTTCAGGTCATGGGTCGAACTCCAGACGAAGAGCAAGTTTACGGGCTCTTCTTGTTCGACAAGCTGCTCCAGGAGTCAGGTCGGCGTCTTCGAGATTGGCCAACCATGCCACTGGCTCAACGCGATTGGGCCGCCGAAGTCATGAACCCGCTCATTGCAGACCAGCTCGACTATAATCGTGATGACGAGCGGGAGCAAGCCGAACTTTGCTCAATTTGGAGCAGCGCGCTGCATAGTATGATAAGATCATCGACTCCGTTCACGAAAAGTCCGGCAAGCTGTATTTTCTCAATGGGCCTGGCGGTACTGGTAAAATATTTGTCTACAAAACTGTCTGCCATTCCCATGCAGCGAGGAGAACATCGTGCTCCGTGTAGCGTCCTCCGGTATCGCTGCTTTGCTTATGCCTGGTGGTCGTACCGCACACTCTGTCTTCAAAATTCTCATTGATGGCCTTAACGCGGAGTCTTCTGCGGTATTCCCCAACACAACGTGCTGATCTCCTACGCCGCACCACCCTGATTATCTGGGATGAGATTGGTATGCAGCATCGTCATGCTATCGAGGCACTTGAACGTATCTGCATTTTCTCGACAGCTACACCACATTTCGAGGTGATCCAAAGTGCGAAATGTGTCAAACAAACCTGTAGAAATAGTTTGAGACGATTTTTTTACCGTGACAGTACCGTGACTCGGGCGATTTTTGAGCGACAAATTGCCTTTTTTTGGAGGTTTTCCACGGTTTTAGCGCCATTTTGATGGCGCAGAAGTACATCGTGACCGTGACTGGCGCAGACGTCGGCGACGCGACGGACCCCATCGTGACCGTGACCATTGCCTACCTACACTGCAGTATGTTTGGTGCATGAGGCGATTAGCATCACAGATCTACGGCCTGATGACCTCGCTCTAGTAACGTCATGAAAATAACGTCATGAATGTTCCCATAACCGTAATGAATTTCACGATGCATTTTCATGATGTTGTGTCATGAAATTCAATATCGTTTCGGCCTGGTGATCATTCTTCCTCCGAGATGGTGCGCATTCACACACCGCGAAATCGGCAATGGGGCGAGATTGATGGCGCTGCATAGCCACCGGCACGAGTGATTTGCAATCAAACACGCGAAATTGCCGTGCAAAATACCAAAACACAAGTTTTCAAAGTTTTGCTCCAGTAAGTACATTGGTAGATTACCTTCTTGTGATGCTATGTACACAATTCCAGGATGTCTCAATTAAACCTGACGTGACAGTATCAATTACCAGATTGGGACAAGATTGGGACTCCGACTTGTCACGAAGTTCGGTCCGCCACCATACAAGATTGATTTGCACCACTTTTTTGAGGTTAAATCCAAAACTTTATCTGGAGCAGCAGTAAATTGAGCTCACCCATGGAAAAAATTCAAACTCCGCGACAGCCCTTTGGCGGGGCGCGAGAAGTACCAGCCTGCCTACGGCAACGACCTACCCCAAATCAAAAAAATTGTTGCAAATCGTAGGCAGGCTGGTAACGAGCCTAAGGGTGAGGGCCGCCATTGTTTTATGATATAAACGGTGTTGGTCCATTTCAAACTCCGCGGATGTCACGTGTGGACCACTCTCGACCAAACATTGACCGCGTTCGCAACGCGTTTCCATCTCCTCCACCTCGACCTGAACACATTTCCGGTGTCCGAAAGCCATAAAATATTTAATAAACTTTTTCTGACCCAAAAACTGAATTTTAATCGGAACAATTGAAATATTACCACAATCAACAAAATTTGATTGCTCATTCGTGTTGCATCGTCTTTGAAGGAGTATTTGAGGGTCAAGATAGTTTGTAGATGACTATAGACCTTAGTGGGATGAAGCTCAGCAAGGAACCGAGAGCTTGCGCTGGTCAAAAGGTCCAAGCAAGTACTAGTGTCGATGGAAATTGTCAAGCTGTCCCACACCAGTATGAAGCTGAAATCATTCTCTATTCATTACATAGCATACATAGAGGCTATAGAGAGGTATATCTTTACTTTTCGGAGTATAGATGGCGAGAATGAGGTAGATGTATCCATGGAATGGTAGAAGGAAAAGATGGGCCGTTGAGCGGTCATTTCAAGGCAGATTGCTGAGATTTTTGACACAGACCACTGCGAGGGTTGGATTCAGATGTGGGTAAGATTACGTAGCAAAAGAGTGAGAGATAGTCGAGAACGAGGGACAGAATGGGGGCGGGATGGGTTTTTAATGTTTGAAACCCCCCTTAGTGGGGAGATCAGTCGGAGTTTGAAAAGGACCCCCTGGTAAGACCCCGCGTCAGAAAGCAGACGTGAGATAGGGATCCGGAGCTTGCGGAGGTTGGCTCACTATCTACTCTGCCTCAGGGAGACTAGACTGACACGTCGTACATTTGAGTGTCCAATTGACAACAAAAAAGTTTTTAGCAGTATATATAAGTATTAAGCTTATTACAGCGCCTCCTAAGGGCTTCTACAAAATTATAGCAGTCGTTAGTATCGCTTATGTGGTAATGTATCATGCTCAGGTCATTAAACTTGAAAAATCATTGAACAATCAATAAACAATGATATCCAGCAGCCATATCAAATGTAGTCAAAGGATGCACAATCCACCACCTGTACTAGCGCCCCCATGCCCTACATAATTAGTCTTGTGTTTACCGCGGGGGTCTGAGGCAAACAGGAAATTTCCTTTTTGGGAAAACGCGCGAAAAAATTTGGTGATTGCCATTATTTACTCGGTATGACCAAAAGTAACCGGAATTTGGCTTTTTAGAGGGGAATTTCGAAAGTCAAACAGCTTTAAGTAATACAGGGCTCTTCTAAATTATTTTTTCTACCACTTCCATGGTATGGGCATGACATGCAATGTTTTGTTTTGAGTTGGTATCAATCTTTAAAATTAGATCAATTTGGACATGTTTGCGTTCTCTGAAGGAGAGATGCCGGAATTTCAGGCCGGTAAGTACCCCAAAAAAGTGCTTAGTATCCCAATAGTCCACAAATCCGATATCTAAGGTTGCCAGGTGTTTCCCGTTGTTCAGTGAGAGAGGCAACTCGGCACACTAATTTCCCGCCTCAAAGCATACATAAAAGAATGTGTAATAATAGGACAAAGGGACTATGCAACCTTTTGCCTGCTTTTTATGCAATTGTATATGTTTATACACTGCCAATTGGGCCAATTTGCCCAGCAGTCACCCACAAAATCTGGTTGAAAACACGCAATTTCCGATTCCGGTTACTTTTGGTCACACCGAGTACAGGAATTGCAGTAAATGTCTGTAGATGTTTTAAATCCCAAGAGAAAAGGTCAGTTTCCTTAACTTTTATGGTACTCATTGGACTGTTTCTGACCAGATTTTCAAGTAGACAACCGGCTTGAAGTGTGCATATACTCACCCATACATATTCTAATGAACAAAGAATACTCTGAGCACTTGTTTTCGCGCATTAATGGAAATTTTCTTATATGGTAATGCATTCAATTTCGCCGCAACTGTATCAACCCATACCCTCTTAACCCATAAAATTTCTCAAAAGCCGTGGTGGTTTGCGGAGAAATCACATACTTTTCCGGTAACCCATAACCCCCAGCGAAAACCCCGTCTTGGGATATCTTGGGATATCCTGGGAAATCTTGGGTTTTGCGCACTTCATGAGAATCCAAGATATCCCAAGATATCCCAAGAGAAATCGCGCCATATATCTTGGGATATCTTGCGCCTTCATGAGCTTTATAGTTATACAGTACGCTTTTGAAAGCAGTTGATTCCAATATATTGCATAATACAGCCTGGCGCCGCTGCTTGCTTCCCCGCGCGCGCTGCCCACACTACTGCTCCTCGCTCACCTCCACGCTCCTCGAACTCGTTCCAATCCCTGCTTCCCATCGCCTTGTTTCCACCCCGGGGCTCTTCGCATCCCATTCCAGGCCTCTTCCGACTTTCGGCTGTCCGCTCTTCGCTCCCGCTCCTTCCCTCCCATTCCCCGTTCCTTCCTTCCCATTCCCCGTTCCTGTTCCAATTTCTCGCCATCCACACCCGCTCCCCGCTACGACGATGTCCCTGTTGCATTGTATCATTTCCTTGTACGCAGATTGAGAGGGCTTACAATCAGAATCATGCCGTCGAGCGAGAAGGTGCAAGTGCCTAGAAAAGAATGAGTACATGCTCCAACAACCAGAGGTCTACACACACCTGAGCATATGCCTCCCTCCCCTTCGCCTCGCGTATTTTCCATTTCTATCGAGCGGGTCAGCAGCTTTCTCAAGTCGTGCAGAATCTTAACGGACCTGTTTCTCCTCCTGGCCCAAAGCGCTCCAATAAGTAACAAATGTCTTCTTGGTTTCACCCGGATTGTCGAGAAGCCACTGGGTCTGGCATAAGGCGCTGAAAAACAAGTTATACATAATTAGCCTCGCACCGTGCAGTCGGCCCGTTGCTGCCCTTCTTATTCTTTTTTTGCAGGAGCCGCCGAATCTTTTGCTGATGAAGATGGGGTGGGGAGAGGATTCAACAGAGCTGACGGAGAAGGAGAGAAAGACACGCCCTCCCCTGCACTTGCATTCGCCGCCACGAGGGCTAATGCATCGAGGGGGTTGTGGCTGGGTGGGGTATCAAACGGAGAAGCCGGCGTTGAAGGAGCTGCGGTGCCAAGAGTAGATTTAGGTAGCAAGATGGTGAGGCGAGGCATGGTAGGCGGCGGCGCGGCTGCAGCGGGAGGTGGTGGAAGAGGTGCGGCTGGGATGTTGGGAGGAAGGGTCGAAGCTGGCGCTGAGGTCGATGTCGATGTCAAGGCTGCAGCGGGATGGGGAACAGATGGAGCAATCAAGGATGATGCTGGTGTCGATGCCGAGGCAGAGGGTGCGGAGGACGGGAGTGGTTTTGAAGGGCGCGAGACCACTGACACCGACGCGTAAGCGTAGTGCGATGAATCAGAGCTCTACGTACTCTTTGGTTTCCCAGCGGTAGTGCGCCTGTTAACATCCAATTAGCACGTCTTATTCGGGAAATGATCTAAAACGAGGGGATTTCCGAGTGTCTGCATCATTGTCAGCGCGTTGCCGGCTGCGTGTGAGGATGACTTACAACAGCGACTTTCTTGGCAGATGGTTTTGGGACGAGAGGGGCATGGTCGTCAACAAGGTCCGATTCCTCAAGACCCTCTGAGTTGTGGGTTTTTACGCGTTTGCCGGCAGTCTCGGGTGTCGTATTTTCGGATATGTTTTGTTTGCGCTTGGAGGCCTGCTGCTTACGACGAGCTCTTGGTGGGCTGGGGGAAGTGACATCCAGTTCATCGGGTTCGGTTTTGATGGAACGCTTTAGATATTTGTTGCCATGTGAGCCTTTCCAATTTGAGTATGAGTGTGTCGCAACCCAGTCAGCTTTCCAGTTATTGGAACAAAGACGTAGACTCGGGAACTTGGTTTCGAGAGACGCGTAGAACAGTGTTTTGGCATGATGACCAGCGTGGCCCCAGCCGAGTGACGCATCGGGCAACAGTTGTTGCCTCGCGAGATCCGTGAAGATGTTAGCGGCTGCTGTCTTTAATCCTACGACCTCGTCCTCCGTCGGCAACTGTCCCTTGGCGTCCTCAGCGAACAGGAAGGATGCCGGGGTGTACTTTCGTCCATCGGGAGCGGTCTTGGTACTGCCAGTCACACCATCGGATTTGAGGAGGTCGCTCCAAGTGCCGCGTTGCCAGAATTTCACGAGAGGATATTGAACTTGAGTCAAGTGGCGTAGAGACTCATCTGGACTATTCGAGACTGGGGCGGCAGAAGGAGCTTTTTGCGAAAAAGTCGATATCATTTGAAGAAAGCTGGAATTTTGATTTCTACCCGAGGCCAGTCTTTTGACGACATTCGAATCGAATGAAAGCAATACATACTTGAGAAAAGCGTTCTCGGTCTTTAACATAGAAATCTCTTGGTTTTGAAGTTGAATGCGATGCATTAAACCGACACTGGCAGCAGGATTGGAAGCTTGGGAGGGAGAGGCACAGAGGAATCTTGAAAGGACAACTACTCGGCGACGGGGTAGGTGAGCATTCAGAACAAGTGTAGGCAGTATATGTACCTGATTATGAGCTGGGTTAAGAAGATCTGCAAATGGAGTGTCGTGTTGCGATGTTCTTTCACCCCAGGGCAATGTCGAGTCTGAATCTGTGTATTGGAAGCCAGGCATCGAGAACGTTGAGCCGGAAGAGCTAGAGTCGTTCGAGGCGAAGCGTAGATGATCGTAAGAAGACATTCAGAGCAAGAAGACCGCGAGCGACAGAAGACAAGAGGTGACCGATCTCTGGATCAGCCAATAAATCCCACGACCTATTGACAGAAGAAGAGGAGGAAGAGAGCTACGCGACCACGTGACAATGGACTTGGCTGATTTCTTCTCTGTCTGCAGATTCTCCGTTTCTCTTCTGGCTGCGTTAGTCAAACAAGCAACTAAATCATTGAGAAGATCCAAATAGCTTGTATGTGGAAATATGTTCATCGGGTAGCAGGTCTAGTACACGTCTACATCGTCCATGTCCTCGTCAGACTCGTCGTGACCTGCCCAATGCGCGCCCTTCAAGAAAGGTTTCTCCATATAAAACCAACGATCCTCAGCACTTTCGTCGTCCCGATGATGCCTGTATTGTTCGTCTGGCCCCATCATCACCACAGACTCAATCTCCTGGATTTTAAAAGCCCGAACATCGGCGTCTCGTTGGTGCTGGAAAGACCAGTAGTTTCCAAAAGAGAAATCAAGGAGATGTTTGCAGGGAGGGCCGAAAAACGAGCCGACAGCAAGGAAATGCTTCTGTTGTTCGAGTTCAGGAATAAAATAGAAATGAATGTCAACAAATTCGTTCTGTAGTGTTGCTGCATCTTCTTCGTCAGAGTCGGCCTCGCTGTCCCGTGCAACGGCATGTAACTGAGAATATCAGCTGCAGAGGAAGCTCATGGACTGCTAAATAGCTCACCCTAGCAACCCGAGCTGTTCGTAATTTTTTTTTTGAGGCTTCCTTCCAGAAAGAACGGGCAATTTGACCATTCGGTAAACGAACCCGGGCCCAACGAATGACGCGTCTCCACAGGAAAGCCGCCTCGTCTACGTCGACATCAGAGTTTTCTTCAATGTAGCAGCGAATCGCGGCAGCTTCTACATCTGTGACATCGCGCGCGCAGGTGTCCAGCGGGCGAAATAACAGAAAGCCGTCGCCAATCACCTGTGCTCCGGCTGGTATATGGTCTTCTGTATCGGGTTCGAGGTCCGGGATAATGAATTTGAGATTATTAGTTTGTGCGCGACGGATAGCCCGTTGAGCTAGATTAGCGTAAGGGTCGGAGTGCAGCCTGATTTCACCGCCGAGGTTCCCAATTGTTCGTTCCATCGCCTGGCCACTGCGAATAGATATTCAGTGGGCCTTTGCGAATGATCTCGCCTGGACCGTGTGTTATGGTGTGCAAGATGGGTCGGACCATGTGGAGTCGGTCGACGCGTTGTTGGTAGTACAGGGTTTCAAATTCAGTCGAAAATTCTACCAGCAGATCCTCGGCATTCTGGAGCTCTTCTAGCGACGATTCTTCCTGGAACAGGATGTGCGCGGCACGAACGTACTTGCAGTAATGCTGGTAGTACTCGTCCGGAAGTATTCCATACAAGAGTGCGGGGCCCATGCCGAAAAAATAGAGAAGGAACTCCCAAGCTTTGTTGTCAGAACCTGTATATATTCGCGTCGGTCCGAGAGTCCCGGTAGTAGTATCATACTTCTCACATCCTGTCGCGCGTAGATCGATATCGAATTATCTTGTCTTTTACCCCCACGTCCCTCGTCGTCTGCGTCCCCGCACCCGTCCTCCAGCTCGTCGTCCTCTGTGAGCTCTCCCGGCTTTCAGCCGCCTCGGTATATATTCTGATATTTGTAGCCGGAGTTAATCTTCTCTGCTGGATTCCGAGGGGTGCGGTCGAAGGAGCCGGGGATGTAACGAGCCAGATCTGCAACAGCCTGCCCATGCAACTTCCATGTCTCTCCCGTCAAGACAACCCAGGGCCAGTTTGCTTTATCATCGCTCTTCTCACATTCGAATGTCCCCATCCAGAGCGGCATAAGGAGGTCCACGATGTTGAGGATTTGGTGCATGGAGTCGACAGGGAATATGGTTGGAATACCTAGATTATGCTTCCGAGGAAGCCCGCTGAAAATGTTGGTTTAGAGATCCCAGTCTCCAGGCGCCGCTTCTCGTACTGATTCTGGTTTCTGGAACTACAGACAAGCTCGAGATTGGCTTCATAACGCTCCCGAGCATCGGCGGAGTTGAACGCCGCGAGGAGCTCGCGCAAATCGACATCTTCATGATCGCATCCCTGAACAGCGTAGTTGTGCGGCTTACTGAGTGCGGGGTAATAATGCGAAGCGTGGGGTTGATGGCGACCTTTGAGGGGACAGAAAACTCCGCAAAAATGCTTGCCATGATGACCAACGCCACCGCTGAGTTGAGCCATTCCGGGTCCATCGGCAGTTACCAGAGCAAGGAAAGGGTGCGAGATTTCAATCAAGTCCGTAATGCAGTCCCAGATGCGCAGCCCATCGCGTTGGAGTGCGGAAAGATGATACAGCCCAGGGTAAAAGAAACTGTCAAGATTCTTCGGTTTGTTTGGGCCAGGAAATATCCCGCCCGGAAGGATGGACCGCTTTCGATATCGTAGTTGAGGTGAGCGGTCGAAAACAATCCAGACATACATCCAGCAGTCGGACTCTGTGGGAAAAGCTGGTGAGAGGTATACGAGCACCATGAAAGGCACAGACATACGTTTGCTGCGGTAAAGCTGTGCACCATCCGTTGTGAGAACTAAAACCATGTCACCTTGCGAATTTTCTCATTCAAGACGGCTTCCAGATAGTCCGTGCCATGGAAGAAGTCTTCGTAGATGGACGGACCATTGCTGTAATCCGGGCCAAGCTCAGTCAAGATGCGCTGCGTACATGCTTCCCGATAATTCATTTCCTCTGCAGTTCCTGGCGAACGACGCAAAGCTTGCAATTGTGGTCCGAGAGGTATTGTGTGGAACTGTTGCCGTGCAGCACCTTTCTCGTCCCATCTGGATTCACCGCAGTGCGGGCAATTTTCGAGCTCCGCGAATGGGCCTGTACTTATACGCCATACACGATTTGATACACATGTCGCGGACGATGGAGGTGACGCCGCTCAGTTCCTCGACCAGACGCTTCGCTCGGTAGTATGAAAGCACTTCGTCTTCAGGATGGCGGCGCATGACAGCTTCTCGAACAAGGTTGTAGGTTTTTTCGGAGGCATCCGTGACAGATAGAAAGAGGTCGATGGCGAGGCGTTGGTCTGGCTCAAGAATTGGGACAGCGGACGGGGGGTTTTTCAGTCTCTCGAGAATGGCAGGGTCGAGTTCATCTGGATTATCGAGACGTGCGTTTCTTAATAGAGGGTTTGCGAAGAGCCATTGGAGCCATTGAATGGCTACCGATTTCCGTATTAGGAAACTTTGATGGGCTAAACTTTCATGAAGGCCCTAGTATTCAAATGATTTGTTGATGGCATCAGCAAAGCTGTGCAGGTAGTGCTGCCGCAAGGTGAGGTCGAGGCACCTCAAGGTAGTGTTGCCGGGAGCTGAGTTGGAGCTGAACTCGAGTTAATTACCCATCAGCTCGCTGTCAGCTCGAGTTGACCGGAGCTGGCTCAGAGCTGATACCGGATATGGGAATCTAGTGTCCCAGGGTTCATCTTTCCACCCGAAGGGCAAAGTTTTAGGGGAGAATGTACCAAATTTTGATGTGGAAGGTTTTCCTGAGCTCTCTTCAAGCTCAAACTGCTTTTTCTACGTCGAAAACGGCCAAGAAACGGCCAATACAGAAACTGGGGAGGGAGTGTGATGTCACTCAGTTACACCACCAGAAATGTCACGTCGTCCGCTTTGGGTGACGAGGGTGGAGTCGAGGGGAGCTGGCATCACCTCGAGATGCCGCTTTTGGGAAGGGGTCGAGTTGGAGTTGAACTCAGCTCGGAGCTAGCTCCAGCTTCCGGCAACACTACCTCAAGGTGATGGGCCATCAACCTTGGTGCTTGAGGTGACATAACCAGGTGCCGGATCCCTACAGCCGTTTTGGAAACTCCTGGTGTTCTCTGGGTGGCGGAAGCAAAACTCGGATTCGGCTGAAGTGGAGCTGGTGACGGGAAGCAAAACAAAGGTAAGCACAAACGAATAAGCACCACTCGATCAAAACCCGTATATTGTTTCCAAAACGGCTGTAACAGAACTGAGGATCAAGACTCAGCTGCTACTTGCCCAGAGTTCGACAGGGCCATGACTTGCGAGCAAGGACCAAGACAAGAGACCAGCGGCACTTGATGTGGTACGGCAACACCCCACAAAGTGGTGCTCCCGGCTTTGCCGATGACATAATCGTCAACAAACGTAAGCACAAATGAACGAGCACCACTCAATCAAAACCCGTATATTGTTTCCAAAACGGCTGTATCTTAGAAGCATTGGAACATAATAGAGTGTATTTGCAGCTCATTTTAAAGTTTTTCCGCGAGATCTCACAAAATGATAAGCGAGTTTCAGAAAATGATCGCAAAGCCTTGGACAACCTTAGTCGCGCTTCAACTCAATTTCGCACCTGCCTCCTTGGTTCAAAAGCAGGTGCAATGGATTCACCGTTGCCGCACGTCCTGCGGTGTCTTTTTTGTGGTGGTCGACGTCGCAAGCAGCGAACAGACACGTTAGAAAGATTGCGCAGTGGTGTTGAGTGACCGCGATTAAGCGAGTCTCACAAAATCCTAAGCGAGTCTCGCCACGGAAAAATTGTCTTTTGGGAGGTTGCATACTGTAGTCTTTCGACCAAGTGTTCACGTGTTGCGTGACGGGCCCTCGTGAACTGAACACTTTTGGGTGTGGTGACGGTGACACTCCGCCCAAAAGGGCAATAAATGTCAAAAATTTCCGGGCGGGCGGCGAGCGATAGCGAGCCGTGCGAACAGTGTTGTCGCGATCCGACCAGTTCGTGGGGTGGTTGATATACAGGGAGTTGTTGCAGTGAAACGGGGTTGGTGTGCGCAAGAACGTTTCGTCACATGTGACTCATCAGGTGGATGAATTCCCCTACCAAAAATCGACGCGTAGGGGCACCCGTGGACTCAACACAGTCAGTATTTCCCTAAAACCCCGATTTCCTAAATATTCCTTGTCGTCCATTACGCCTGTATTACGCAGGACGATATTTGACGGGTTAAATAGGTTTTGATCAATGGAATCCAACTTCTACCCCTTCCAGCGAGGTGATTCCTTAGGCCCGGTCAAGGGTAAGAGAGGAGGGCACACGACGCGTTCTGGGGCCCGTGAAAGGTACGAAAATGGTTGGTCAACTTAATCGGGGGACAAATTTTAGGTACGGTATATTTTTTCGAGAATCCGAAAATGACCGCCGCTGCAGAGCGCGACCCATAGGGTCGCGCGCGGCGGTCATTGAGGATTGAGAAAAAACCGTCCTAAACATTTGCCGCTGTCGATTTGAGGTGTGCTCCAAGTGTGTCCCGGTTATGAACATTTAGCCGGTCACCCAGCGCGACCGGTTTTTTGAAGGAGGCCTTGAAACGGTACTGGGGATAGCCATTCCCTGTCTCGCTGAAGGTCTCTTCGAGGTCGTGCCAGACGGGTCGCAAATTAATGTCGTCCCAGACTGGATTATGGGTGAGTTTGAGAACGTGAAGGTCAGGCCCATCGTTCGATGCCGAAGCAGCAAAGGTGGAGAGCGCGCGGGGGCGCTCTGCCCTATACTCTATTTCCTCAAAGACGCGTTGAAGCCAACGTCCTGGATACCCCCGCGCCCGGAGCCGACGGTCAGATTCAAGGCGAATTTTCGCAAAATCAGATTCCTTCGAACAGATACGCACATAGCGGATCAGTTCACCCTTAACCCAAGCACGCTTGGAGGCCTCAGAGTGGCAGGAGTTCCATGGGATGTACAGATAGGCGTTCAAAGCCTTCTGAAACACGTCGGTGACAATCCGTTTGCACGGATTGAAAGCCGGGAAGCTTGGATCGAGCTCCAACGAGACATGCACATCCAGGAAGGGAAGGCGGTATTGAGATTCCGACCATTCCATCTTCATATTCGGGTGCAGGGACCCAAAGCGCTTCTGGAAACGATGTACGTCCGCCAGCGTTCCTTTGATGATAGCAAAAGTATCATCAATGAATCGCTTGTAAAACAGCAGAGTCGTAGCAAAATCCTCGAACGCATCGGCTTCGTAGCCAGCAAGGAACAGATTTGCGTATGTGGGTGCGCATGCTGTTCCCATAGCCGTACCAACTACTTGCCGAAAGATGGTGCCAACTACTTGCCGAAAGATGGTGCCAGCGAACTCGACGAAGTTGAACTTTAGGATTAACCGTAGGAGGAGTACTACAAGTTCCTCGCGGTTCTTAACCTTCAAGCGGCTAGCCTCATCTGGAGTATCGAATTCCATCCGAGAGCAGCCTAGCATCGACGCAATTTGAGCAATCCCATCATCTATGGGGATGTTGGGGTACATTGCAACGACATCGCCGAACACCAGCCAAATCTCCTCGCCCGGTGAAAGTTTCACGTCAAGGATATCACGACAGAAGGATTTCGTGTCGCGAAGGATCCAGGGGAACCTATCGAGGAGCGGTTTGATCTGGTAGTCGACCCACACTGATGCGTTAGCGAGCAGTGTCCCAAACGTTGGAACGATTGGGCGGCCGGCAGGTGGGAGTTTGTGAATTTTGGGAATGACCTTCAGAGTCGGGACCTTATTGAGCTCTTCAACACAGGGTTGGTTGAGCTACCGAAACTGTTGCTTCGAGACCAGGTCTTGCGACTGCCTGACGATGATTCGAAGGGACAACAGAAGGTTAATATGGTCCGGCTCCTCCTCCACGTAGGAGTCGTTCCTCAAAAGTTTCAGCGCCGCGTCTCGGTACCATTCGGAAGTGACCAGGCACAGCCCGAGGTTTTTGTCGGCAGGAACAGCAAGGATACTGTTGTCTGCGAGGAGCCTCAGGAGGCCGTCGAGGTCTTCCTTACGGATGTTCGGGCGTATGAAGAGCGCTTGCTTACTTAGGACTTCAACCTCGATCTTATTGCGTGCTCTACTGAGTGCGCTTTCGATCTTGTCGATTAAGGCGGGCCCTTCGGCATCCGGGTTGGGTACGTGGAAGGTAGGGACAAATAGTGGTTGTCCGCAGTCCAGTAACTCACCGCCAAAGTGCTTGTGAAGCGTTGGCTGGGCCTCGTTGTCGACTCGCAGACGGAGACGACGATTCGTGAACTGAACACTTTTGGGTGTGGTGACGGTGACACTCCGCCCAAAAGGGCAATAAATGTCAAAAATTTCCGGTCCGGCTAGCGCCGGACTGCCAAATATGCCAGTGAACACTGAAGGTGACGCGTGACACCCAGTGAACACTTGGTCGATGCGATTTGGTTTTTCAAACGCACCATTGATGAGTGTCCCAGATCCTGAACAGGCTCTCGACATTGATCGGACACCCTCCAAATTAGCTTTCAGCATTGGTAAGAAACGTACAAGCCAGAAACATTCGGCTCAACTTCCAATTTTAGTATGTGTCGGGCTTGGCAATGCCGTAAGCTACGTGGCAAAGCGACGACCGACATCCCGACGACCTCTTTTTTTCGTCCTTCCACCTCGTTCAGCCGTCTTCACCCGTGGCGTTGTGCTCCCGTCGCGTCGGCATGGCCCTTCCAACACTCAACTATACAGATGCGGGCCGTCAGCTTATAGACAGCGTCTCAGCGCGTCAGCTATTGGACTTTCGCACCCACGTACGACGCGTTATTCTCTCCTCATCGCCCCAATGTTGGATCATTCTGCGCTCAACACCGTTATTCTCCTTCCCAAAATCGCCGCGCCCTCGACTGGGCCACCCAAACTTCGCTACTGCTGCCATCCACAAAGCTTCGACGGTGGCTGACCTCTTGTTGTTGCAACACACCAGGTAGACGATCAGACGAGAATGCCCATCAACACAACCATGAACGTAGAACCCCCAGGGACGCAATTTTTCATTTCCGTCCATAAACCTTGTAGACTCTTCGCTTAATCACGCCGTTCCATCTAAGTAATGCAGAATATAAATATTGGCTTACCAGGGGAACTTGAGCCAACCCAACTTACCGCACAATCACCCCAACAGCATCCACACGCCAAAGACTGTCCTGCACACGCTCCGAACTCACGTGAATATTCAAGCCCTCAAGATGACGCATAACGATTGCACTCCCGGCTAGGGGGTGATTGAGCGAGATTTCTGCTACAAGTTCGTCAAGGGCTTCATTGGAATTTCGGAAATGTCGGTGAATTGACGGCGTGCTGTGGAAAGTCCGTTGTGGTTCAGATGATAGTAAAGTGTCCGCCGCGAAACAATCTATTAAAGATGTGAAGGCTAACCAAGAAGGACAAGAAGAAGGCAAGACATACCATGGTGACACGACGCCAGCATTTCTTGTCATCCTTTATGTGCTCAAAATCTTCTTTCCAACTTTTACGGCGCTCAGGAATGGGATGCGGGAAACTATTGACAGCAGACTGAAGTAGATATGTAAACTCCAGATCTGAGGCGGCCTGTTCCAGTTGAGCAAACGTTGAATAGAACGTTTTCGGAGGAGGCTTGGGCTCAGTCTTGCGCTTTTTGTACAAAGGTGTTCCGGAATGTGCGGGCCGAGGTGCGGGACGGGGCGCTGGTCGTTTTCGGGGTTTGGGGTCTGGAAAAGTCCTTGTATTCCGGGTAAGCAGGCCTTGCAGAAGAACTGGACTCTGAGCGACTGAATGCGTCCCGTTCCTCTTCAGCTGACAGATAAATCTTCTCCATTCGGCTGTCGTGTCTTAGCGTCACTTTGGAGCACTTGGGAAAAATTCCACGCCAAACTTTTGGTGAGAAATACTCTTAAGTGACGTCAAGTGCTCCGAAGTGACGCAACCGAATGGAGCCTTAGTTTACCACAACAGATTTGCATAATTAAGGACGGACTGGGTTTGAATTCATGGACCGATTCATAATCTGAACTTGCAGAGTCGGATTCCCTAGAGAGCACAATATATCAGATAGATCATGTATAAGCTAAAGTGACTATTGATTGTACTGTGAGCCTCTACCACTGCGCGTACTGTAACCAGACTTTGGTTTACGCTCCCCAGTGTCTTGTGCCTGAGTAAGAACTATCAGAAGTGACCTGAGAAGCTGTTAATCGGTTACGCACTTTTTTATCTTTATCTCCGGCCTCCTTCTTCTTGGCATAATTCTGAACAGATATCAGTATTATGGCGACAGACATAAGAAATATCCAAGAAAACGACTTACCTTGTTGTAGTTGCTCATTCGGTTGCCCAACTGCTGACAGAGATCGCCAAACAGCTTCAGAAGTGGATAATACGACTCATGGGCAATTGGAAGGACATCCAGAATGGTATCGACCATGGCCATGAAACCCTCTAACCCATGCTCGCCCACACGGAGGAGACCATCCTCAGAGAATGTGCCCTTGCTGTCCAAGGCAAAATCTTCCATGAGCAACCCGGCGAATAAGTCGGGATGGTCATCAAAAATGTTCAGTCTCAATACTTCAAGCCGGTCATTCTCGCTGGCCTCCTAATTGAGAACTGAGTACTTTTCCAATTGAGGTGATTTGAGCATTGACCGGAAAGATGTTTGCACGTGTGCGCAAGATACGGCGAATGTTGATGAATTCGGGAGGATCATAAAACTCCCGGTGGACCAAGGACCGGAAGTGAATCAAGGCAGCACAAATTGCTCGACCGTGAACATCCACTGTCTCCCGCCATTTCTTTGTGGTCAGATAACGCTGAGAAACCTTAACATAGAAAAAAAGACATACACCGAACTTCGACGATGTGTCGATGAAATTTTAACTGGACCTTCTCGAGGTCACGACGCGACGTGTGTACCATTAGCGACTTGCGGATGGTGATGACACGCTTCCTGGTTCCAGGTATCGAGCCCTTGAGCATCAGGAGACGATACCGTAATGCGGGAAGCCACCCATTGATGTGATGAATTTCTTCGTCACGTCGGACTCGGTCAATGCGTTGGCGTCGTCAGAAGCAAGACCGATGCGGTAGATCTTCTTGTTGAGCTCCGTGCGGTGGTGCGCCGTCTTTTGTGAGAGATCCGTCTTGCGGATCTGGGTGTGTGAGGACGCGAGATTCTTGGCGTACCGGGCGAAGGTCTTTTTCTTTGAGCGGTACCGGTTCTTGTAGAATCTCCGCTCGACCTCGTCGGAAAGGTGAATGCCCAGACAGCGGCGAGGATGTGCAGGCCACAGAGAGTCTCGACGTAGCCAACAACACCAACGACAACAATGAGAGGCGGGGGTCTCGACGATGGTGACGGCTTCGAGGGCTTCTTTCTTGGTGTCAGAACGCGATTGCTGCTGCAAAAATACACGAAACATACCGGATTCCGGACGGTCAAGGACGCCGACAATGTGGCCTATACCAGCATTGTAACTGAGAACAGCCAAGTGATTGGCTTCTTGGGTTCTAATAGAGACGATTAGTTACCCTATGCTTCAGTCTACATCAGCAACCAACGCACTGTGGCCGCAATGTGCTTCCCCGGTGAATTCCCTTACTGCACTGTGCCACGGAACGCATTTAGGTGCGTAACGAAGGCTCCAGTGCAGCAGGGAAGGAATGTCGCAGATCCAGGCGGGGAGGCGAGGCGACCATTTTGCCAACAGTACAGTAGTCGGTGACCATAGAAATTGATATTCTATACAAGTCGTTAGTGAGAATGGCAAATGGAGAGTAAGAATATACTGAATACGCACCTCCTACCCTCTATAGTGCATGTAAAATAGATTCTGCAGAGTCCCTCCAACCATAGGCAAGTCCAGCTACGCTTGAGTGAATGAAAAAAGGTGCAAACTGTGAAGAATTCAGCGACTGTTACAATCATTCGAGATGTGGTCCGCTTCTTGGCTGCTGGGTCCCGGGTTGGAGTCGTATGCAGCGCAGACCAAGAGAAATGAATGATTTGAGCATGAAAATGACTCACGCAAGAGCTGCGGGCGTGGTTTGAGGCAGACGATGGTGGTAGTCGGGAAGAAAGGCGCGTGAGAGCACAACATGATGCAATCCAAACAATCACCAACAACGCGAACGCGTCGTCGTTTTCGACGGAATTTCTCTCAGCCCACAAAGTTGTAGATCAACATATAGAGACCTCGGTACATATGTTTTAAGTTAGTTAGAGCAGTCTAGTAAGCTCCAGAATGGATGGGAGTGCTGTACAATAGCAAGAAGAGGCAATTCGGGTGTTTCCCCCGCGTTAAAGGCTTATTTCTCATCAGCTGTTTGCTCACTCTTTCCTGCTCATCTACGCGTTTGAAGCTTGCTTGCCGCCGACAATTCACATCGTTAACCGTTCTAATTACTCTGACAACCCTACGCCGCCTTCTTCGCCGTTCAATACGGTGTTCAAGACCAAATAAACTCACGTCACCAGCCCTTATTATCAGGAAACTTGCTCAAACCGCTGAACTGCAAGGGTCAACAATGCTCGAATGACCGAGAACTCAAGAAAGTGAAGATAACGTCTGTTGCGATGCCTTCCGACTCAATGAATCCGGTGTTTGTACGATGAAGTACAAGGAACTCTCGAAGACTCCGGAGAATTTCACGCGTTCCCACGCGCCAAAGCGCGTCAATGTGCTCGCAAACGGTTTCGGGTCTTCCACTGCCTTGATCAAACTACGCTACACTGCGGCTACAGGGCTATTTCTTTCTTAACACGGGGTTCTGCGACAAACTCTCATTCCAAACTTTGCGTGTCCCAAGCCAACGACTCGTTCTTTCATCGTGCTCGATCCTACTACCTCCCCCAGAACCCTTGACAGTCTTTTCCAAAGGTTTAGAAGATATGACGCCGAGAAACTTTCAAGACTGAGAACAATTTGTATAATTTTCGTTCCGATGGTACGAATTCTTACCAACTACCATGAGAACACTGTGCAGAGGGAAGGTTTTGAAATTCATGATGTTGTTCAGGACCTTGTGTTAGATATTTCGTCGTCATTTGTGTTGAATTTCATGATCTTTTGTCGGATTTCATGACAAAACGTTATGATCCGGGGTCCTGAAATTCCTAACGACTGTGGGCCCGTTCCTAACGTTTTTTCATGACATTTTGTCATGATCTTCGCAATGATTCGTCTCGAAAAACCACCAAGCTAGCCAGCTATCCCGACGCCTTATTCCTTATGAAACTCCATGGAAGAGGTGTAAAACAGGATATATTTCAAATACTGGACAATACAGTTGCAGTACTACTAGTATAATAATACTCTGACCTTCAAAATCTCGCCACCGTCACGATCAGCCGTACTTTATCAGCTTGCGTGGCTCGGAAACACACTACGGAGAATGAAAAAGAGGTAGAGAAGGGAAGCAACTCACCGGGTTAGACAGATCACTGAATGCTCTGTCGTCATCAAAGAGCTAAATTACCACGATAGGGAAAGAGCGCATTAATGAGCTGCAATGCACTCTCGCAGTATCACTCACAATATTACCCTGTCCAACCACTTCATCCCGGCTCATTCCTTCGCCACCCCTTAATCCTTTGAGAGTCTTGCGCACTGCAGAGAGATCTAGCTCGGTACGGCGGTGTGGATTGATCCTAGAGGGCGGTGACGTAGGGAAGGAGGCGTGGTCCGTTACAGCAGAGTGTGTTGGCGAGAGTGACGGCGGCGGCGGCGCTCTACAATGGTGACTTGGAGGGAGGTCATGGTGGGGGGAGACAAGAAGCGTCGTGAGCGGCCGCAGCATATGTGTGCTGCGGATGTGGAGCAATGCTGTAGGTGACGTCATTGACTCGGCAGCTCGGCTGCAGGACTTGAACAACAATTTGCTGGTTTTTCGAGGCCGAAATTCGTGATGTTTCGTCGTGAATGCAGGTTCAAGATTTTTATGTCACTTTTTGAAAGAGAATTATATGCATTATCCTGTAATGTAGTCCCACAGTTGAATATGAGTGCGGTATCACACCTTGTAACTTTTAGAAATTTTGGAGCATCATGAAACCGGTCTTGAAATTCATGACGTGTATTCTAACGAAACGTCAGGAATCTTGAATTTCAAGACGACGATCTTGAATTTCATGACAAATACTTCACACAGTGGAATCTCACTGACAGTTGTTTTGAGTAGTCTGTATCGTGAGTCGAGTCACTGACAAAGGTTAGGATTTTAGTTGCAATTGTAGATATTTATGACGCACAGTCGACGAGAAAATCCACCGCTCATGGTATGTAGTGCGAGTTTAGCAAAACCCTTCGACCAAATTTATTGTACACATGTTACTCAACCAAATTTCAAGGCTACTTATAGCGAGCCTTTCTGAGGTCGAGTTCCACAAACAAGATTCCGTTACCCTGTGTCACGATCAGAGTCACTCTCAAGCACCTTTGGCATCAGTGTCATTGAATCGGGAACTCGTCTTTCAATACCTCGTTGAAGTATATTGGCGTCCAGCCGAGACGGTCCGTAGATCCGCGTTCAACACGCTGCCCCGGTGTCGATATCCAACAAAATCATCTAGACACAAGTGAAAGAAATAAAGATAGGAACAAAATGGAGGATTTGGTCGAAGGGTTTTGCTAAATTCGCACTACAAGGTTACGGTATGGAACGGAGGGGTTTTACTGCAGTCCGAAAAAGGCAATGTCATGTGATGTTCGTTGAGGGTGGATGGGGTGTATGATAGCAGACACAACTTCATATCAAGCCGGAATTTTGCCCAAAATTCTTTGAAACTTGAGATTTAGCAGGAACTTGGGGTGGGTTTATAGGCAAAATTCGCATTTTAGAGAAAACGAAGTAACCCTAGTCTAGGGTTAGAAAAGCGCGAAATTTTTGCGCAAAATGTCAAAAGTGTGTGTACCTAACTTGCGATTTTGGGAAAAAAAGGCATCAACCCATGGCCTAAAGTTAGTCAGTATCTCAACTCTGACCCCAGCAGACATCCATGGCAGATGCTTTTGGTTGAGTTTTAGTCAAGGTTCAGTGGTGCGGCAGACATTTGATGTGCTGACGGAATCGTACAGCCACCGGCTATGTCTCGGCCCGGACCGAAAGCGCGAAATCCGTGGAAGGAAAAATGATTTTGTGGATTTTGAGACTTTTGACCCGAGGGATCTCTAGTCTTCCTTCTTATGGTCATTTCTGCACAGTTTCAATACCATTGGGTGAAAACTGAGTGCACAGTAACAATTTCCAAATTAGGTATCTGACTTGTCACGAAGTTCGGTCCGCTATCATACCTTATACTGTACTAATTCGACCAATCGTTCACTGGGTGTCACCCGTCACCCAAATCGTTCACCAGACAAGTAGTTCACATCACGGCAATCACGGCAAAATTGCCATATATGGAAGGTCGGCACCTCTCGGCAGATGCCGGCCGGGAAATTTTGCGATTTTGGGGCGGGCCGAAAAAGTCCCCGTCACCCGTCACCCTGTTGAAAATTGTTCAGTTCACGACTCGGCGTCACGCATAACGTGAACAACCGGTCGGATTAGTACAGTAACTGGCCGAGCTTCGTTGGAAATTATATGTCGTACATATATGTTTAACTTACTAAGAACTTGAAACAGTTTGAAACGTTTGCAAAAACCCAACAAAAACCGGTTGGAGCCTTACTAAGTTGGTGGGCACGCCCCGTCACCCGGTGACATCCGTTGTCTTATCCCGCCGCTGACGTGGCGTCTGCACGTGATGTCCGACGTCGCACCCAATCTTATCGTGACAAGGCCGTAAATGATCGGTATTGACAAACATTGATTATCATTGAATCATCCCAGTTCGTGTGATGATGAGTCATTCTCCATATGGTTTCCTTCTTATACATCGAAAAGGCTGTATGGGTGCGATGACTGTGATTGATTGTTCACACGGTCTGTGGCAGTATAAATAGTGTAGTATACAAGGGGGTGCGAAAAACTCAATCAATGACATGTACCCAAAATCGGATGTATTTTGGGCTGCTGAACACGAAAAACTGGTCTAAAAGTCAGTACGATCAGCGGTTGAAAAGATATGGGTGATTTTTTTGCCTCTGTCCAGAAAAAAATTCAGAAAAAATATTTATTATTTTTTTCCCCAAACTCCCTATATCTCAGCGACGAAGGACCTCCTCAACTTTTGGACCAGTTTTTCGTGATCAGGGTCCAAAACTACGTCAGATTTTGGGTACATGTCATTGATTGAGTTTTTCGCACCCCCTTGGTAGTATATACTCTTTGTACTTTAGTTCTTTTGTTCAGTTCATTTCTCGAAGCTAATACCGCACTCCCCAATCCCTGGTCATCTTACCGATCAGTGGACGCGAGGCTTTGATTGTGACAAGCTCTGGACATATGGCTTACTGACATCGGGGCTGACTCCACCGATTTCCTTCAAAAAACTATCTTCCACTGGTTTGTTCTGGGCCTCAAGTGCGGCAGAGGGATACAAATGTGGTGAAGGGCTTTTGATGAATGGAAGACCAATCAAGCACACTATACTAGTGCGCTTGAGAGATCCCTAAGTCCACATTCACGCGCGCGGCTGATCTTGCTGAAAGATTTACATCAGCATTTGTCTTCAGGCTGTTGAATCCGGGATCCCGTGGGCTTGCCCCATTTGAAAGGACAGAGAGAGTGAAGAGCGCAGATGGGAGGGATGAGATCTCAGGATGATAAACTCAGGAGATGTTCAAAGGCCGGGGCCCATAACCTGTTGAACAGGCAAGCACAGAGGTCTGAAGTCAACAGTGAGAACTGAGGACTTCAGGACACTATCCAGCTGTATATATAGGTACAGGAACAAAGGGAATGCTACATATACTCGGTATTGACAAAAGTAACCGTTAATCCGACGATTGCTTCGCGACCACGTGATATTTCTCCAAGACTTCGAGTGGGGACTGGCAAGTGGCTGTGATCAAATGTCTGCCCCTCATCGGTCCCTTCTGCAGCCTCAACCGTCGACATTTTCAATACAACTTGAGTATAGGATCTCTTAGTATTTGTAATCTACAGGGAATGTCCCGGCCATATTTTTTATTTTGGCCCTTGCTGTTCTGCAAATGATTATTTTCTCCGTGCAAAGCCATTTCACAGCCATTTCTGCGTTAATGTTCCGCTCTTCTCGGGGACAATTTGGGAAATCGGCGCGGGACATTCCCTGAGGATTCGGCTCAGGACTCATTTGCAATTTGTTTCAGATTTTTAGCGCCACTGTAGGGGGTGGGGGGCAGGACCGACTCCGAACAAACAAAGTCCAAACAGACATTTGTTTGGTGTGATTTGCCAGTCCCCACTTCGAGTTTGAAAAATACGTCGGGATATTCCTTAAACCTACACAAGTTGTTGTGGGCAACCTCTGTTCCTGACGCTCTTTAGAGCCAGCGCAAGTTTGGCAATAGCTTGAAATTCACGTGTGTCTTTCAACTTCTGGTCATTGTTCAACGGAAATCTTAGCAACTGCCCTTCCAGACCACTTTCGACTACCTCTAGTTTGCACATGTGATCTATTCAAATGTTTTTGCACACTTGCTTTGGCTAGTAAGGGTGGTAAACAAGCCTACAATCTGAAAACTCTTCGGCCCCTTACTTGACCAAACATGGGGAATTACGGAAGCCATGGAGGCCTACTCTGGGATAAAAGTATATTGAATGTGTAGATAATAGGGCTCAGCACTGTGATAGATTAGAAATTAACCAAGACTGTAGCTAAATTCTTTGCTCTTAGCATCTTTGAACGGCCACGCAATATTTGGGTCCGTGCAGGAGGGACGGTTGAAATTGAACTAGTCCAATGTTGACAAGAAATTGATGCAATCAGAGATTTCGAGCAGTGAGGGACTGAAATGGATCCTCAAGTATGACCTACCGTCCGAGGGCATGTTCTTGAACTTCAAGAAAATTGGAAATGCAGTCATTTATTGCAACAAACAGTGCAAAACAGCTGCAAATTAGAATCTGTTGAGAGATCAGTTGTGCTTGATGGATTGGTGCAGGCCTTTGTCGGGTGCCGTTTAAAGCATGCAGGAGAACATTCTGATGCACTTTAACTTATTACATACTGCAATATTCGGACCATACGAGTCGATTGACGGTTACTTTTGTCAATACCGAGTAGTAAACAAAGGGAAGACCTAATTGAGAACAAGGGTACTACCTAATTGGGAACAAAGGGATTACCATAAAGGGAACAAGGGACATAGGAACAGTAGGATCAGATATCAACGATAGGATCATATAGGGCTGATGTTCCCACACTCAATGAGTGAGAGATGGCAGAGGCAAAACCCACACTTCAACACCTCCAGAAAATCATTCAACTTCTCCTGCTCGCTCAGCGACAAAGGATATATTTTGCAATCAACAGCTTTTGCCCCCGGCTTAAGCTCAATTGCGTGGTCCCAAGGTCTCCGTTCCGGCAGAGAATCGAAGGACTCCTTTGCAAACACCTTGACAAACTCCCTGTATTGCTCAGGAATCTTGTCTTCGGTCATCCGCTCCTTTTGCGCCAGTGCTTCCTCCGCCATCTGCTGTGCCGATGTCCCATGTGCACGCAGATCAATTGCTTCGGCAAAGTCGATCAACAATATTGACTCGCCCTCTTCCACAGCCTCCTCCTTGCCGACTCCGGTTCGGCTCTCCGTGCCCTTCATATTGCACTCCTCTGGGCATCGGCTGAAGGTTATCCGTTGGTCGCGCCAGTCGACCTCAGGGTTGTGTTTAAATAACCAATCATACCCGATGAATACGCGGGCCTTGCCGAGTCCCGTTACGAGGAACCTCTGTCGCTCAGCATGGGAACCAACAGTCATGATCAACTCTACGTAATGAGTGATCTTTCCTTTTGCATTCTCGGTCCCGTCCGCGTTGCGTGCAATAATATGAGCATCAAGCTCCTTCATCTCATAGCCCTCAGCTTTTGCATAGTCCCGGTCTATGCAGGTTGCTGTGCATCCGTTGTCCAGAAGAGCGCGAATTGATCGCCTCTTTCCGGTGTCCAGTGTTGAAGTGTGGGTTTTGCCTCTAACATCTCTCACTCATTGAGTGTACATGTGGGAACATGATTAATGTGGTCCTACTGGATCCTATCACTGATATCTGTTCCTCATACTTACCAACTTTCCGCCGCCAGGGGTCAACCCAAAACGGCAACTTTGATGGCGGCAACCTTTCGGCCATCTGTTTCGGCACCAACCGGCGTCTTACACATTCCGATGACTCATTCGCCACGATTTCAAAGTCAAGTCCAAATTGTACACAAGACTAGTCAACTATGGCATTGGCGCGGTAGGGTACATGTACGAGGGTGGATAGTAATAATGATTTGGGTAATAGTATGTGGGTGCGGTGTTCGGCAGGGCGTAGGGAGCAGGTAGTGTGAGTGGAGGTTGCGTGCTGGCTACAACGGTGGTTGGCATGGAGGCTTGAGCGACGTACGAGTTCCTACAAGATACAGTCAGTGTTGGATAGTCATGGGGAGTGTTATCCGAACGCACTTTTTGGGCTTTTTACTAGGAGCGGCCTTGGATCCGCTCTTGGCGCCACCGCCGTAACTCGCATCCCGGGTGGAGTCATCCTTCTTCGCGCGCGTCTTTGCCTTGGGCAGAATTCCCATCGCCGTCTGGGTTTTCCGCCACTCGTTGGTACTTGTCGGAACGTGTTGTGCCGCAGGTAGGACCGAGTCGGTGTCCGTTGCCTTGAGCATGTCGTCAAGAAGCTGGTTGAAGTCTGACAGCGAGGGGAGATCAGATTCTTTTGTGCGTGGACGCCGTAATCGCCCAGCCAGCCGCTCGAGCCGGGACTTGGGAGGCTGCGGAGCAGGAGCAAACGTCGGCAATTCGGAGTCGTGCGAGATTGGGGAGTCAGGTTCGGACTCGGAAATAGGTGACGGTGTAGGGATCGATTTGGCGCCGAAGACGTCCTTGACAACGGGGGTGTCGTCCTTGAATAGAGTCTGAACAGCGCAGATGTGTTTGCAGTAGGAGATTAGGGGGAAGTCGAAGCATGAGCAGGTGTAGGAATCCAAGTCGACCTCATAAGCATCGGATGGCTTGGACTGGGACTGGACAAGATAATGCGAGCCCTCCACATGCTAAAGTACGGCTCTCAGCTGAATTCCCCGGAGGAATTATCGTTCACGCACCTCAATTTGATCCACCGTATATGATTGACTCTTTTTCGTGATATCTTGACGCTTTTTAACCTCAATGTCGATACCTTCAAAGCCCCACTTCTGTCGCCGTTGTTTGAGGGAGTAGTATGGAACGACTTGTGTGATGAGAGTGCTGATCAGGTGGTCCATTCGACGGTTCCGCTTGTTCTGCAGGAACTTGCCCTTCAGAACATGGTGCCACCTAGAACCCGTCAGACCGGTTATCACAATGTGAGATAGATCCTTACGCTTCAATGAGCATGTTAGTATCACAACACTCGAAGATGTTCCGGTCCTTGCGGTAGACGGCGGACCACATCCGTACAACATCATCAGACATCCACGTTCCGACCAGATAATTGACAAACCCCTCTGGGGCTATTGCTTGGATTTTGGCCCATGCTGCGTCGAATTCAGATTGCTCGTTGATGCGGATCCATTTCTTGAGCAGTTCCCAGAGCTCAGCAATGTCGGCGATGTGTATTCGTTGGTGCCATGCGTGGAGAACGTGCCACCAGCACAAGAGGATCAGGGCTTGATAGGCGGCGTTGCATGCATTGATCTGGGCGCGGTCGAAGTCCGACATGATATAATGAGGAATCACCAGAGGGGAGCGAAGACGATGCTGCCTGAGAAAGAATTGAATGGTTTCTTGGGTCCCGTTGGAAGCAAGCATCCAGGCGACAGGTATCCCTAAATTCAGAAGATCAGCTCTCGAAACAAATGCGCAAGTTGATAGATACCTCGGCGATAGTTATCGCGTACCACTAGTGTTGTTAGCAGAAGATTCTCGTAGATAGTCGTATTGTGGGTTGCATCTATACATAGGATGTGCTTGCCAAATTCTTGAGACTTTGTGCGCTGCCAGCGGCTTTGGATCATAAGCAGAAAGAGATCAGGCGCAAGCCCAGACGCCGGAGGTGGAGGGTCAGATTTCGCCTTGAAGCCGAGCAGTGCGTCTTGATTGCGAAGCTTCTCAACCCATTTGAGGGTGGACTGGCCGTCGTCCGCGTGTAAGCGAATTGTTTCCGCCTCGATTGCCTTTTGTATGCGACGAATATCTGAGAGTTGGATAAAGTCGTTCCGATTCGCCACAGTATCTTCATCGTTGTCGAAGGTGTCATCTTGATCATAGACCCCGCCATGAAGAAGCTCCAGCTTGACGATGTCCCGTAAGAAAAATATATGGGAAGAGAAGGCAGCCAGCATACAATGAATTCCGGTGCGACGTGTAGCCGAAGAAGCCCGGCGATGTACTCCCTTGTGTCTTTGGAAATTTGCGTGAAGCGTAGATTTTCGTTGCCAACAGAATGGTTATGAATGTTGGCGTAGCTTCCCAAGATTGTTGTAGCCTCGGAGTATTTTTTGACGATCAGGACGCAAGGACAGTCAGTCCGCTTTGACTCCCGCTTGCGTGTCCACTCTGGTCGAATTTTGGTGTACGATTTCATGCCGCCAGTCCCCTTCCTAGAGCATACAAATCTGTACCGATTGTCGTAAACTTGACTCGCTGGAAGCGCCTCTCGATCGAGCCGACCATCGAGAGATCTATCTGCTGTCCCAAGTTCTTCCGAGCGTATTCCTCGGAGTCTCTGCCGCAAACTTGCCAAGCTCGAGCCACGGGAGGCTCGCGCCCGTGTAACACCCCACTTTGGGTGGAACGACAAACTAGCGCTGGTCCCAAGATCGTCTCGCGGCGCCTGTACTCAACACAGAACTTCGAAAGCTGGTTGACCCACTTCCTGTCACGCCCAGGGATGGAGGATCTTCTTCGTGAATCCCATCGTCATCAGCCTAATCCAAACAAGATGTCATCTATATGGGATAGCCCAGCATGGCAAAGTTTGGGAACGTACATACTCGTGCTCGAAATAAGTGATGGTCACGTAGTTTTTGACCGGTTCTTGCCTTCCAGAAGACATTATGGGGAGATCTCAAGTGCTGGATGTGTGTATCTGATCAATGGCCATTTCATGGACACATCAATTGCATCAGAAATGGTTGATGTTATCAATTAAACGCAATTTTTGCGAATGAGTCCATATGCGGGAAATTTCAACAGCTCAAGTGGATATTTTTTCAACAAACTAAATGCACCCAAATGGAGGCCTAATGATACCAAGGTGATGCCCAACTTAGTTTGAATAGATAGCTATACTCGTTCAGGTGCTAGAGCGCCCCGAAGTTGGCCAAAATCAGCCAAAAATGCCCAAAATGGCTCAAAATGGCCAAAATCGGCAGATTGTAACCGCTTTTGCGGGACAACGGATACAGAGAATGACCCAAAACAACTTGGTAACACATTTGGGAGATATTGACCTATAATTTGGGGTATTCGGAATTCTTTGAAAAAATTGTTCTGCGCAGTTGAAAAATCCGGTATTTTTCATAGTACCTATTTAAGGCCCGGATCAACATTTTCTGATCCAACGGATGCACTCATACAATGGCCATTGGCCAACTACTTACACGCATCCAGCGCTTGAGATCTCTGGTTAATGTCTTCTGGAAGGCAAGAACCGGTCAATAACTACGTGACCATCACTTATTTCGAGCACGAGTATGAGTTGCAACAGCCAAAACTTTCCCCCAAAGTGCCTGTAGGCTGAGGAAACGTGTCTCAGTCTGACCATTCATCATGCACTTGCCAAACTTCCGCCGCATCAGTGACACCCAAGATGGGAATTCGATGGCGGCAACCTTCGGCAATATTGATCGCGGCTTCTCGGCACGGGAGTTGGGCAAAATAGCGAAGCTAGAAGTACAATGATATTTATTAGTGACTAGGCTGCGAGGTGTGGTAAGAAGGATATGGGTAATATAATGCTGCACCGGGTTGATCTAGTACTCACAGCAGGGGGTATGATGGCAGTCTAAGAGAATGCGAAGTCAATGTCCGGACTGCCCTGCATAGTCATGGTTCTTGATCATTTTCCCTGTGATTTTTTCCGTTCTTTTTTGCCCGCTAGCACACTGGGAAAAAAAAAAAGATCAAAAGAGTATCACCTACAGGCTACAGTAATTGAACCCGCGACTGGCGAATACGAAAAAAAAAAAACATATATACAATCTCAACTAAGCACCATTAGGGGCGCTCAATTCTTAGCTCGTCGGCTCGTCTCTGTTCCTTTTCTCCCCATCACATCCCCTCTGAAGAAAGAGAAGAGGAAAGCAATTGATCGCCGTAAATTGAGCAGGCATCAAGTTACCATATTAGGGTGTCACTGATGCGGCGGAATTCATCGGCATGTGTCGGAGTTTGAAATTGGCGGAGCATTGCCAACCACCAATGGCATGTACGTCTGCAAAAGTCACGTGTCATTCGTTACGATGACCCCATTCACCCAACAGGCAACCAAGAAAGAGGCCCATGGGCCGGCGCAGACGTCGAATGACAATGCGGATGGGCCACTTAACGATTACGTTTCTGGTACGGCATACCAAATTCTGCTGGCATCACCACTCATTTGCCCCAGGTACCGGGATGACTGGCGGAGGGGGTGGCGTAACGGAAGGCTGCTCTCTTATCAAGACCTCCTCCACAAGTAATCGGTATGTCGGTCTCGCTCGACAAAACTGTGAAATGCAACTCACCCATATAGATCTGATGGCTTGCCCGAAGATGGACGCAGCATTTTGCTTAACTCCAACAATTGGGACAATTTGGACAAACTGGCAATCTGGCTCTTTTATGAGGCCGATCTCCGGGTCCAAGGCTACCATATAATGGGCAGTTCGTTTTATAAAACCCTTGGAAAAGGAGACTTCAATGTCCCTCCGGCTGCTCTGGACCCCTTCCATCCCACGGATCTGGAAAGTTTCGTGCACCATTTCCATCCGCGCGATCTACTTTCTACCCGAACTTCATCGACCTGGCAGCCAGTCGGTCGTGCACTACATAGCCTCATACTGTCTGCTGACACATTGCAGGGCGTGGACATCTGCTTTGGTATAGACCGGTTCCAACGCCAAGTCGTTATGAAGGCAGTGCCGAACGATACTCCAGAACTCGCTGTGCTCCGCCAGTTCTCGTGTCCCCCTCTTTGCGCAGACAAACGCAATCGCGTTATCCCGGTGCTAGATTTTGTTGCAACAAAACATGACTTTGTTATTGTCGTAATGCCAGCATGGGGAATGTGCTGGCAACTCCCTCCCTGTGGAAACATGACAACGCGAGTTGAGCTGGCTATAAAGCTCGCTGAATGTCTGCAGCTACTTCATGAATGCGGGGTTGCGCATGGAGTAAGGTGCCCTGTCCTCATTGGCTATTCCCTCTGCTGAATGATTCTCAAGGACATTCAACCCTTCAACATCCTCATAAACCATGTGGATTCTCGCAACTTCTCGGAAACCAGTCATAACGACTTCCGGCAATCACACAACATTGAATATGCGTACATTGACTTTGGTTCGGCTTTCCTCTTCCCCCCCGGAACATCATGTGTTGGGTGTCCAAGAACGATCCCTCCCGACAACATCTCTTCTCCGGAACAACAGCTCGCGATGGAGTCAGAGGCGATTCCCGTTGACCTTTTTGCTGCCGATGTGTATAATTTTGGCAAAACACTTGAGGGGGAACTTTGTGCGGCTTTTGAGGTACATATATTGTGCGTGCATCCTCTATTTATGGCTTACAACGTTCAGGCATATGGTGAAGCGCATATTCCTGACCCAAAGGAATACAAATGCATATTGCGCGAGATGACAAACGAAGAACCTCTACAGCGGCCGTCAGCGGCGGCGGTGCTCAAGTTTCTCTTAACGATTAGATAAGGGTACCAGTATTACTTGACACGTTGATTCCTACACAGCACTAGGTTTTGGTTTATTCTATGTAAAACGAAGCAACGAACAACTGCCGGCCCCAGAGTTCCCTTGGGGACGAATCAGGGCCCTCAATTTATTCTTCTGAGAAGTTAGTTCGGATTTGCAAGATCTCTCGCAATGAGTTTCCTGTTGCTGTAACCTAAGCATATTCCCACTGATTTTTTGCGTCAGTAAATTCAATGAGACTGATTTCTGCATTAATTTAAGAGCTGGGTGAACTCTTCGAGATATATTTGCTGGGTAAATTGAGGAACCGGCGCTGTAAGCAGGACATATAATTTTTTTAATGCAACTTGGTTTGCAGTGATTTGGGGGCATACATGCATAAGACATTACTCTCCCCTCCGGCATACTGTAATCCATACTAATTTGGGAGTTCCTAAGGCGTCGTAAACTGCTTACCGGGGTATACGTTGAGCTCGTCTAGTCATACGTCCTCGGCAATCTGAGGCACCTTCCGGCCAAATCAAGCGCTTGAAATGACCGATTTTTCCAGCCAACAATGAATGACTCTCACGAGCAAAAATTGCAACTGTCACTCACTTCATGCACTTCCCGGGCAAAGGTTAGGGTGATTTAGTGGTGGAAATAATTCTCAGCAGTCTCCACAGGTCAGGGGAGCTATTTGAGGCATAGAAATGTGCAAAGGAGCAAAACTTCAATTTTTCTCGATTTTAGCCGATTTTCTGAGGCCTGGTCGACGATTCGGATAAAACGTCCAATTCGGATAAGATCTTCCCATTTGGGGGTGATAACCCAAAGTGGAGGACTTTGTGGTGGGAAAGTCGATCAGGCCCAAAAAGGAATGTCACACTAGTCACGTGGGGTAGGTTCCCCATCTTAAGATGTCCCAAGATCTCAGCCTCAGGATTTTACCTCCTCTTGTATCGAAATAAATTCATTTTTGAGCTAATTATGGCGCTATGATCTCTTTCCGGTCTACCTATGCATTCAAAAAAGTTTTTTTCAGCCAAGCCTGAGTGTTGCGGAATAACCAGAGTCTTCACCATGAATCTACCAAAATCAAGCTCAGGGACTAGATCTAGAGGGTGAACAGTCCTCTCCAAAATAATTCCAGAGACTCTACAGCCTAAATCTGTTTCTATATGACAATCTCTGCCTTCCTTCGAACGGTTTCGACGACTCTACCTGTTGTGGGAGCCATTGTCATCATGATTACGCTACAGCAGAATATTGTGAAACTACGACTGTGTGCCTGGAATAAAATGTACTGAACACGCAAAACCCATCACCAGAGACCAGATAATTTGCCTCGCACACAAAATTCGGGCTAATACACAGTGGAATGTGCTGGTGTAAGGTCCACATACTGTGGGAAAGCTCCATCAAAATTGATAGAGCAAGGGTACGGTTAATCCGCGGCTGATTGTTCCAGACTCTCATGACAGGGTTCCCTTCTACTATTTTTACCCCTGATGTGACCATGACCCCAGAAGTGGGAACTATGCAATTTTCGACCTCGTCTGGGCTCGTTTCGTCCCGGGAAAAAAGCAGAACACGCATTAATACCTAAATTCTCATTTGACATAATTCTGGCTGGATATTTGCACAAGAGGGTGCTCAATAAAATGAAAGGGAGTTTTTGTGACACTTTTGTGACCCTGCTAAACGCCCGCCAAAATTCATGGACACTTCTGGTTCCCTCCTCGGGACGTTCATCCTGCTTCGCAACTCTCTTCGAAAATTCTGAAATTCTGGTAAAGTATACTAGAGACATATATCTCCTTAAACTACAGTGCCGGGTGGAGAGCCTTGCCTCAACCTGAAGTTATCGCCTGCCATCAAAACAGTGGTCACTACCGGGGTAAAAATAGTACTGGGAACCGGCATTGCCTTAGCCATCAGCGTGCTGTTTGTCTTTGTTTACTCCCAATGACCGAGTGGTTCCCAACAAGTACACAACACGAAAAAATGCCAAACAGCTTCCACAACACCTGGTAAATAGTATGGGTGTACTAGAAATGTAGTACAGATACTTCTCAACAATAATTCCGTCGCGGATTTTTCATTTTGCCCTCGATTTTGAAATAAAGCCTAAAACCGTACGAAAAGACGCAGAATCAAGACCGTTGAAAAAAGTCTATGACGGAATTAATGTTCGCTTGACTCCCATATACAGCTTTGGTTATGATTTCGGGCTGAATATGGCGGAGTTGCCGTGTTTGACTCCTCGAAAAGTCATAATGCGAGCGTGGGAAACGACTCGCGAATGCGCTTTTGACTGACCTTTCGGGCTCGGTAAGTTCACAGCACGATTGAAAACATCTATATATGGCTCTAACTAATTTTGAGGCCCAAGAGAGGCTGTAATTAACGAAGAAACACCACTTAGTCAGAGAAGTGATTTGCGATCAAACTGGTTGAACGGCGAAACAAAATTGATTATCGAGACTTATACAGTGCCAGTCACCACGTCACGGTTCCCGATTTGGCAGGGAACGGCATCAAAAGTTGAAGTCGCTACTACATTATGCTGTCATCACAGGTAAACTTAAAAACAGTGTAAAACGTCTCTAGAGATGTGTAGCAATCCACCTTGTGGTTTGCAGGGCAATGGGATCACTTTTTGTTTTCTCACTTCGGAAAAAGTGAAACAAACCCTAATGATGGGATCAAATGGCCATAACCAGCGATGATAAGGTAGGGTTAGAGTCACGTGAAGCTCGGGCTTTGCCGACCCAACTCAGATTTGGGGCATGGCAGCCTCGGCTACGAAGTCTTCACTCATTTCTATAGTGCCGCGGACTCGAATTGAGTTGAATCCATGCAAAATTCCTGCCCAAAACACTATTTTATTTTTTTCAGACCCGAAAAAAAGTGAAACACCGTGGGAAAAAATGGGTTCTCGACGCCAATCGCATTCTTTTGACGGGTTTCCTGGCCCAGAAAAAAAGGAAATAAATTGCAGAAAATTATTTGACTATGAAATGGTGGTGTTGGAGAAGTGATGGTGGGCACTGTAGTTGTCCGAATATTGTTTCCAGCGGTAGTTATCCTCATTTCGCAATGCCTTACAACTTTTCCCTTGGAACTTTGTTGAAGCAAGAGATCTTCCATGTAAAACGGGGCTGGAACCAGCCTCGATGTTCATTTGGCAGAGAGTAAACAAAGACAAACAGCACGCTGATGGCTAAGGCAATGCCGGTTCCCACTTCTACTAAGTAAGAACTTCTAGTGGGGACTGGCAAATCACACCAAACAAATGTCTGTTTGGACTTTGTTTGTTCGGAGTCGGTCCTGACCCCCGCCCTCTACAGTGACGCTAAAAATCTGAAACAAATTGCAAATGAGTCCTGAGCCGAATCCTCAGGGAATGTCCCGCGCCGATTTCCCAAATTTTCCCCAAGAAGAGCGGAACATTAACACAGAAATGGCTGTGAAATGGCCTTGCACGGAGAAAATAATCATTTGCGGAACAGCAAGGGCCAAAATAAAAAATGTGGCCGGGACATTCCCTGTAGATTACAGATACTAAAAGATCCTATACTCAAGTTGTGTTGAAAATGTCGACGGTTGAGGCTGCAGAAGGGACTGATGAGGAGCGGACATTTGATCACAGCCACTTGCCAGTCCCCACTTCTAGGAAAAATCGGTCATTTCGAGGGCTTTAATTCGCCGGAAATAGCCTCAGATTGCCGAGGGTTTTACTGGGCGGGGCCATCGGCTTTAATCGGTCTGGCGACCGATTTGCCATCACCCTTGGAATGGCGGGGTTGCCAGGGGTGAAAAATCGGTCATTTCGAGGGCTTTAATTCGCCGGAAATAGCCTCAGATTGCCGAGGGTTTTACTGGGCGGGGCCATCGGCTTTAATCGGTCTGGCGACCGATTTGCCATCACCCTTGGAATGGCGGGGTTGCCAGGGGTTTTTCCAACAGACGTTTAGCCGCCCAATTCAAGGGGGTGCGGGCCGGAGAAGCCGGGACACCGGGCAGGGAGGGTGGGTCGCGATCGGCCGAAAGGGTGGATAAAAAAGATGATGACCTCTTTTGTTTTGGGCGGGGATGGGTCTGCGGGGCTATGGGGTGAGTAGAAACCACATATAACCGTGTATACACCCACTATTGAGCTTCAGCAACCTTCTAAAAGCCTGATTGGTGGATTGTCCGGATTTGGAAGGAAACGGCAATGAGGTTGGCCGTGTTTGGCCGAGATATGTTGAACTTTGAGGTGGGGCGTTGGGTGGTTCAAAACCAAGATTTCATTCGCAAAACACCATGGAGAGGTGTTTCACCGGGTTGGAGGTAAGAATTGGACCCTAAACAACCGATTTTGATGGTAAATTCCATATTTGGACGTCACGTGGTAGGGTGGTTCTCTCTAATAAAAAAAGCAGCGTGAGGTATTTTTTTGAGATTTCCGCACCCCCTTGGCCCAATTTCCCATCGCCTTCAAATTCAATCAAACGTCAAACCCCCTGTAATTACAGATTAGGAAAGAGCTCCGAGCCCTCTCGGATTGCGGCTAAACGTCTGGGTTTCCGCTAGTAGCCACTGTGTGAAGAGCACACCGGCTAAGCCAATCCAGCATCCCCTAACGGTGTGAAATTTAAGTGATCAGAGAATAAGCAACGATAAGTGTGTTACTGTGTTCATCGGAGAGTTAGTCGTTGACAAGGTCGACAAGCGCAAGTAGCTTTTGACGGCGAAGGAGGTGACCTGCGGATCCACTGATGCAGGGTGAAGTCGCGTGGTAGCAATAGAGACTTTGCGCAGAGCCACCGGTAGCCACCCAGTGGCTCTCACGGCATGCGCTGTGGAGCGGCTACGGCATATGGTGGCTCGTTTGGTGGCTCGTCGCCCGCGTTGCAGGTGGGGCTTCAAGTATCTACATGGTACCTCTGTGACTATACCTCAATGTAGTGAGGTGTCGTGGTTAGATTACCAGTTTCCCGCTTTATTTGGTGCGTTTTTGGCCGGTTCTTGCAAAACCGACGGTTGGCGTGGAACCTTGGTGTGCTTCCCGGGGGTTTGGGAGCCTAGCGCTTCGAGGTCATCCAGGGGGATGAAAAAATGCCGAAGAAAATGAATTTCAAGTTGTTCTTCCAGCCACCGAATGAGCCACCATAGCGCGTAGCCGCTCCACAGCGCATGCCGTGAGAGCCACCGGGCGGCTCCCGGTGGCTCTGCGCAAAGTCTCTAATGCCTTGCTTGCGAACAGCTAATACAGTTGGCGGTTAGTTCAACTGGTGGGAGAGAGGGGGGATGCTCGTATGCTATAGCACATAAGTTAACACGCGCTGGAGTTATTGGGCTCTCCCTATGCTGATTTTCTATGTTTGTTTATTTATCTGTCAATTCAGCAATTTCTTGCTCTGTTTTAGTATCCACATTAAAGGATGAGAACGGCACAGCAAACTCCGAGCTCCCAGGTACAGAGTCATGAGATAGTAAACCTATTTTCAAGGTACTCGCCCACCTGAAATCCTGGTGAGTGGGTCAAGGGTGCGCAACAATGTGTTCTGTTTGGCTCCGCCTCTGGATTAGAAGTGTTGTCCGGCAGGTTCCTCCCTGAGTAAAAAGGACTTAATGGATGCTAAAACCATCTCATAGATGATTTGAAGTTGATTTGAACACATTTTGGACTTGGTCCGTTGAAAGTTCAGCGGCGCACCGGTAACTAAAGCGTGAGAGGATATCACCGTATATGGTGCGTGGGAACGCTTACGTAGTATGTTAGAGCTGGAAAAAAGAAAATCGGCCCTATATCTTTTTTTAGAATGCCGGTGCACCCTTGGAGTGGGTTCCCAAAAAGGCAAACACTGCTAAATTGATGGTATTTTGGAGATTAATTCATTCACTCACTGTGTGATAGCTTACCGCAAGTTTATATCGTAAAAGTTGTAGCAAACACGCTGTAAATTAACCCTTCATCACTCAAAGTTCCTTGACCATCGTAATTTGTGGGAAAACCCCCCGAATTCGGTTAGAGTTACTCCGGCAGCTGAGCCCGAGGCCGAGACGGAGCCCGGAGATAAATTTGATGCTTTACGTAGTGTTATGTCACCTGTCCCCTATCGCCCAGAATCAGAGATTATCGCGCTTTTCGACCTCTTTCACTAGTCTCGGATACCCAGACCTTCCTGCGTAATCCTTGTAACAGTTTGTTGGGAGTTTACGCAGAGCCCGGAGCTCTTTCCTAATCCGTAATTCCAATGACAGTTTTGACGTTTGATTGATTTTCGTGATGATGGATGGTTCCTACGCCCTTGTTCCGATCACCCTCAAAATCAATCAAACGCCAAAACCTGTCATTGAAATTACTGTATCGTAATGTATTATTAGGCTCCATTCGGTTGCGTCACTTCGGAGCACTTGACGTCACTTAACATTATTTCTCACCACAAGTTTGGCGTGGAATTTTTCCCAAGTGCTCCAAAGTGACGCTAAAAAAATAGTCCCGCAATGCATTTTTTTCCCTCAAGTATGCCACTGATCTGTATTTTAGGGGACGAATCCTTGATAAAATGCCAAGTTTACTCCCAACCCATGGACTTTGGAGGTTTTGAGTCCATCTTGTGTCGTTGGGAACCCTCAAAAGCGATTCTCGGACATTATTCGAGCTGCAAAGAACATAGCATCAATGATGTCGCACGAACTACGTAAGCTGAGAGCCAGCCACAAACACTGCCAAATTTGGTTCACTCCAGCGTGAGTTGGAGGGACCACACCATTGATCTATGGTAAAAGAGGAGCCTCAGATACTCGGTGTGACCAAAAGTAACCGGAGTCGGGAATTGCGTGTTTTCAACCAGATTTTGTGGGTGACTGCGGGGCAAACTGACCCCATCGGCAGTGTATAAGCGTATATCATTGCATACAAGGCAGGCAAAAGGTTGCATGGTCTCTTTGTCCTATTATTACACATTCTTTTTATGTATGCTTTGAGGCGGGAAATTGGTGTGCCGAGTTGCCTCCCTCTCTGAACAACGGGAAACACCTCCCAACCTTAAATATTAGATCTATAGACTATTAGGATACTAAGCACCTTTCTGAAGTACTTACTGGCTCGAAACTCCGGCATCTCCCCTTCAGACAGCGCAAATATTTCCAAATTGGTCCACTTTCAAAGATTAAATCACCAACTCAAATGGAAGTCGTAGAAAAAATGATTTAGAGGAGCCCTGTATCACTTGAAGTTGTTTGAGTTTTGAAATTCCGCTCTAAAAAGCCAAATTCCGGTTACTTTTGGTCACACCGAGTACACACCAGTCATGATTAATGTAAGAATATGGCATTTTATTGCACCTTAAGATTACGGGAGACCCGTACTGATTATAATGATTATATTCTAATATACTCGTATTTATATCCAGCCTTAGTATACACCTAGATAATGAGTAGGAAGCTTATATGCAGGCTTATCCTTTCTGGGCAAAAAGATCGGTGTAAAATGCTTGTGTGCCTTTGCACTGACCTGTCCTCCCAACTGAAAATGTGGCTGTCCTCAATCACTTGCAGCGGCGAAAACTCTCATCTGCTTCATATACAATGATATCCATAAAAACTAGTTGCAAACACGCAATTTTTGATTCCGGTTACTTTTGGTGACACCGAGTAGTGCATAGTCACCGCACTTCTATTTACGCTGGAGGACAGCGTAAAGCGATGTCAGCCGATGTTTCATCAGCAAGCAATCCACAGGAGCTACACGAGACCGCCAGAAGCGACCAAAACACTCCATCTCCAATTGCCCGTGCCTAATTTTGTCAGCCTTGGATACAATCAGGTTTAGGACAAGTTTAGAACCTACTCGTTCTTGAACGCCCAGTCAGCAAGTTGCCCCTGTTTGAGATCTTTCGCTTTCTCCAAACAGAGATCGGAGACTATCTTGTTTTTCACGAAGGGGAACGTTGAAAGCGTCGGAGCCATCGGGGTACGGCACAGAGGACATCCTTGTTTCAAAATGAGTTGGGGCTCTAGGGGTTCAACTTCGGCGTACGTGGTCGATCAGTCCACCGTCCGTACTGCTCAAGTGTCGAAAATACATACTGCAACAAGCAGAATGCACAGAACGTGTGTCCACACCACAGGATGTGTGGCTGGCTTAAAACATCCCAGCAACTAAGGAATCAGGAAATCAGAGTGTGTCGCAAGATTGTATACCGGTACGGTACATTGGACATGTCAATGCCAGTAGTGATGAATGCACTGGGTTTCGAATTTTGGGCTTAAGCAGCTGCTGTGAAATGTCAGGTACTGGAAAAATGCTGAGAAAGGTGAACAATACCTGGAAAATGCGCGCCATAGGGGACCCATTCAGTGATTACGAATTAAACGAGGCGTCGGAATTCGGACACCGACTTGCTAAGTTAGGGACCGACTACTAATCAGCAATCCCGGGGCCGGCTATGCAGTGCTGTGTAGCGGCCCGTAGCAGCTGTAGACCTTGTAGACCCTGTAGCTTCTTTGTCAAGCCGTGAACTATTGGCAACACAACCTTTGTGACTTTGAGCCGTGCTCGGTTCAGCATAATACAGATACCCCTCGCATGTACTACACAATGGACTCTGCGACTCGGACCACTGTTCAAGCCGAATATCTGAGCTCTCTGATGGTGTCGAGGTCAATCAACCTCATAACCCGAAACTCGGTATGTACTTCGCCTTCGTTCACTTCATTGCCCTGGAGAGCTGACGCAGTGTATACTCGCAGTGTGTAATTCTTCTTTGCAGTATTGTGGATAGATAAAAAGGCCCACTCCAAGCACAAGGTACTGAACAAGAGCAGCAATGAGTGCTACAAGCCCCTTGGCATAGGGCATAGGCCTGGTGAAAGAGTAGTCTCGGATACCCAGCGTTCCTCCGCAATCCGAGAGGGCGAGATTAGATATATCGGAGCTACTTCCTAATCTGTAATTTCCAAGAGGTGGCAGATCTCTGGATCTGACCCACCCATCACTTCACGTGTTTGACGTCGGCTAGACCCCCCCCCCCCCCCCCACCAAATATTTATATTTGCTTTGTGTTTGGTCGGAACTCTTAAAGTATTAATACAAGCCCAAGAGAGGGAAGTGGAGAAGGGCAATGGCTTACCGGATGTTAGGGTTGCCGTTTTGCACGCAAAATATCTCATGAGGAAAGTGTTGAACCAACCTCCAACCAAACACGAAGCAAACATAAATATTTGGTGGGGGGGGTCTAGCCGACGTCAAACACGTGAAGTGATGGGTGGGTCAGATCCAGAGATCTGCCACCTCTTGGTACAGCCGTTTTGGAAACAATATACGGGTTTTGATCGAGTGGTGCTCATTCGTTTGTGCTTACCTTTGTTTTGCTTCCCGTCACCAGCTCCACTTCAGCCGAATCTGAGTTTTGCTTCCGCCACCCAGAGAACACCAGGGGGTTAACAGAACTGAGGATCAAGACTCGACTGCTACTTGCCCAGAGCTCGACAGGGCCATGACTTGCGTGCAAGGGCCAAAACAAGGGACCAGCGGCACTTGATGTGGTACGGCAACGCCCCAAAAAGTGGTGCCCCCGGCTTTGCCGATGACAGAATCGTCAACAAACGTAAGCACAAACGAACGAGCACCACTCAATCAAAACCCGTATATTGTTTCCAAAACGGCTGTATGTTCTCCGAAATGCCTAGGTGAACTAGAAGCATGGGTGGAATTCGAACTGACACCGGAAAGTGTGACGTGACGAGTGACCATCCATCACACTTTCCGTGTCGGCTTTAGTCGGCCTTCCTCCCCCACATGTCGGATACTTAGTCTTTTGAAGACCTGCGCAAGAGTTGACTGATCTTTGGATCTGGCACATTGATCAACCAACGTAACCGTCACGTTTTTCGACTCCATTTGGGAATCTTGTCAGCACATATTGTCATCATTCGTACGCCTTGCAAACGACGACTTCCTGGCGCATTGAAGAGGACATGTACAGTACGCGACTACGTGAATACATCACCAATGATTGGAGCGATCCTTTGAGAGGTACTTTCTGCCCCAGGTAATATCCAAAACACGCGCGGAAACTTGCCATTCTGGGGCTCTTTACAGTGAAGGCGGTACCGGCCGCGTGGGGTTCGAGGTGACCCAGGTGCAGGGCGCTTTTGACCACAAGAAGGTGAGGAGGGTGGCTGGGGTGCGGGTGGTGGGGGCCAAAGCACTGCTTTTGATTCGGGAATGCCGAGCTTCAGCTCTTCTTCCCGTGTTACAGTAATCTGTTCGATGAAGCTCTGGGAAACTAGAGTTTGCCAAGAAGGATGACGCTCCTTGAGATGCTGAGGGAAATTATATTTCCAGTGAGTTTGTTGGCAATCAAATGGACAAGAAATTGGAACATTGGTGCAAGGACGAGTGTCACGGAAAGTGGATGCTGCACGAATTTGGAAAGCATATGAAGATGGGCAGTCGGAGTCACATTTTGCGCTCTTGATTCGGACTGGGCATGCTCCGTCATCCATCGAGCGCCCGCATGTGCCACATGGATAAGATTTGGCCACCTAGGCAGACATGAAGACCGAATTAATGAAGCGGCAAGAACTTAGAGAGAGACCGACGGACCGGGTACTTAATGCCGTCTTCGGGAACCTCTCGGAGGGACTTTCGGATATGTTCACCCATGTGTGTTTGAATATCTGTATCCTTAACAGATTTACCACAAACTCGACAAGCTTGTCGGTTGATAATTGCTTCGTAGATGGGCGTACCAACGACTGAGAATGAATAAATCACTCCTTGATAGTCTACAACGAAATTCTGAGTTCTGGATACAGGAGCAGACGAGAAGACTACTCACCTTCTACTGGTGCGGCTTGATATGGGAACCTGCCATCCTGCACACCAGCGAACACTGGCAGTTTGTCGTGTAAAGTCTCATCTTTTTCAATGCGATCTTTTAGGCGCATCCACACAGATAATAGTGTTTGGTTGGGGAAGATCCATGTCTTCTTTCGTTCAGAGACTGAGCCGATAATGGTTTCAACAGTCTCCAAATCCGATACAGTTGCGTCTCGTCTATCATCCAGCTTGATGGGTTCAATCAATCTGCTTGGCACCGAAAATTGAACGTTCCGCATTTGTGACACATTGCCGGAGGCAGATTTCCCCTTTTTCTTGAGTGACAGCGATACAAATTTGCCGTCCCAGACCCATTCAGACCCATGAGCCTCCAGAGGGACAAGAGAGAATATTTGGCCGCAAACTGTCCATGGAGAGTTCGGAAGATTGAGCTCGGCAAGAGGTATGGCAGATATCGAAGGGGATTTGCTGCCCGGAAGTCCACGCTTGATAAGGGTTGTCCGCCCGAGGGCCAATGCTAGATGTGTGCCGTTGTAGCAAATAAAAGTTGCAAAGAGATCTCCGAATGAAAAATGTGTAGAATCAGATACAATAGCTCCGTCCACGCCCTCTCTCTCCCAGGTTTTTCCACCAATGGTGAACCCTCGGACCCGCAGAAGGCGGTCATGACTGCTATGAATATCTTGTGTCATATCAAAATACGTGCGCACAATGGCCTTCTTATGACAACAATGACCGTCAGAGTCGATAGTTGCAAAGATAGAGTGAGGCTCGGTGGATGTGGCAATACTCTGGGCCTGCTCGAACGCTGCTCGATAATCAAATTGGCCGACAGGGTTGATCGAAGTATCAACATTTGACTCCGAAGCGGCATTTGAGTCGGGATCGGCGGTAACATTAGCTAAGGAACGGTCGTTCTCTGCCGACAGCGCGGGGTATTTCCCACCAAAGGGTCGTAGGAGGTCCACATCCGCCGCCTTCCGAAAGTGCTCGGCAAATGATTTCGGTTCCGATACGGAGTGCTTGCGCAAGATCTCCTCAGCCGCATTAACTGCAGCCTCCCAGCAAGTTTTTAAATCACAGCTGCCTGCAGAAATGTCACCGCGCCATTGCTTGGGCCCGACATGATCAGCGTCGCGTCCGCGGACAAGGTTTAAGCGGCGTGGCTTTTTCTCAAGCTCGGGATGGTGGTCATAAACATCATCCATGTTCATCGACGACCCGACTCGGATTAAGAACTCAATGGGACCGAAATTTGGATTATGACCCCCTTTCATGCGTGTTCGACCAAACAGAGTCTCGACGGGATTGTCGCCGAGGAGGCAAATGAGCACGTCAAGAAGCGGGTCAAGGTCCTGGGTTTGTGCTACCATCATGATGGCGGCTTTCACCATGGTTTGCAAGTCGCCGTAGAGCTGGTTGGACATGAACGAGGTGCTGTTCTGGAGGAAGAGGCCGCATGCAAGGTGTGCGAAGGTCACAAGGGATGTGATCTGTTCCGAAAGGGATAGGCCCGGGTTTATGAAAGGTTGAAGCAGAGAATCAAAGACTTTGCCGAGAAGACAAAGAGCTTCAAACTCTGCCTCTTCGCTGGGATCCAAATCATCCTTGTCAATGGTTTGGATCTCTACAACACAGAGGAGGAGCTGGACGGCACGGGAAACATTCTGTGCGTCTTTAGGGTGCAAAAGACTTTCAATGCTTCCCTCGGACCAATCATGATTCACTAAACGTTCGAACCACAGAACAAGCATGTCCCGGTTCACACAGACACCATTGACTAACATTCCAAGCCAAGAACACAGAAGTGTGCATAGACCTGTCCGCATACGATGAGAAATGTCAATGCGGGTCGGAAATTTAAACGAGTAACGTACGTTTGAACAGGTGTCGGTAGTCCATATCCATTACGAGATTATTTCTCCCCACTCGCCGGTTGAGCCCAAGGAGGTCACATATCAACGAATAGAGGGGATTGCCGGGACGAATTTCGCTGTGCATGCACAACATGAATAACGCAATACGACGTTTGTAATCCCCATCCGACGAGACGATCCAAATGTCCCCGTGTTTCGCTGCCCCATCTGGTGAGTTATTCCAAGCCTCTAGTGCGCTTTGCAAGATCTCCAACATTCGCCTCCAATCCCCCTTCTTACAAGATGGCCCGACAAAAATTGGTTTCGCCCCATAATTGTCTCGCGAGAGATGAGCAATAGCACCGACGGTGACTTCTTGCGCAATATGGACCTTACCATCTTTGACAGCTGCGACCGCTGCTTCGACAGAGCGTGTGTCTTTGCCCACCAAAAGTGTCTCAAGCTCGCTGACGTGCTCGAGACAAAAGCCCGCCATTTCATCAGTGGATGGCATATATTCCACGCTCGGGTGAAGGGCAGTCTCATCGAACATCAAGGTATGCCCGCACTTTTTGATTGGGGTCTCGCGAATCTTCCCCTCTTTGTCCTGGTGTGACCCGAACATAGTGGATATATTCTGGGAGATTGTGAGGACGTTGACATCGCTAAGACACGGTTTAGGACGATGCTCCCTGCGGTACGGTTCAATTGTTTGACGGGAAGGAAGCGCGAAGATCGAGTGATTCATCGCGTGCACGGCAGAGCCGCCCCCGAGTTCATATAGAAGGATTGCGAGATCTATCTCGTACTGAGTATAATTTCGAGGGACGTAATCGCCGGAACAAGCTTCCTGAAGCCGGTCAAAGAACCGTTTAGTTCCCCAACCAAATTTCAGGGCATTGGGGAACATGCGGTGGATCCCCGGGACCGCATGAGTGCCAAGGTATTGAAATATCATCTTGTATTCGTAAATCTGCCCGCGAGCAGAGGCAAGCGAACGACTCAGGTTTAGTTTCTGTCGAAATTGAGATCAGTTCAGGAATATGAATGCTAAGAAGATACGGTTACCTCGAGTTTCATGTCATTCACCTGTTGCTTCAACTTTTCTATCTTCTCAGAGAGCTGGTCATGATGGAGTCGCTGCTCTACTCGCACTTGACCGTAAGACAATCCAGCTCTATCCCGAACAGCCTCGACATCGTGGGGAAGAGTCAAGCACCATGTGCAGGGCTCACCCGGAGTACCGCAGTCCTGAAGGCATCTGGCAGAACGTATGGTCGGGGGAGACAGCGATACGAAGGAGTAACTCGGATTATATTTTGAATTGACGTCGTGTATGTGAAATGGATAGGTCGACCAGAATGTGTCGGATTCCCAGGAAAGGGGACATCCTGGGCATGCAGCACGAGTGGGTGAGGGTGACGGGACCGCAATAGAGCTTGAATTCGGAGGGATTTGTCGCAAGGTAGACGGTGTTTTTGAGGACTGACGAAAACCTGGATTTCCTGAGGCGAATGCCATGTTACCGCAACATGATTGAAAGAAATGAATCAAAACATACCTCGACATGATTTCCCATTCATATGACTCTGTAGCGAGGCTTCGTTTGCCCCCACAGCAAAAGTTTTATCGCATTTGGGACACCGAAGAACTCCGGATTCGTTGACGGAAAATGTGGAGAAATGTACATTGGTGCCTGATTTTATGGAGGAGGATGAACCTTCTGAGCAGAAGGGAGAGGGAGATAAGCGCCCCGAGTCCTCGAGCGCATTGTTTTGCTGCCAGTGGTGGACAGAACGAAGTGTATGTGCACTATTTACAAAGTGGTCACTTGGCTCATTCGACGCGTTCAGCGCGTGTAAAGTCGCGTATAGAGTAGTGTTGAGTTGCTCGCAAGCAGATAGGCGCTATAGGAGGGCCAGAAGAGGCCCTGCTACAGCGAAAGAGACGAATCGTTGAGCCACTCGTCCAGAAGTACAGAAAACGGTAATAAGCTGTGTTAACCGCATTTGGGGGGGGGGAGGGTACCCTTACGTATGTTGATGCGTGTACCCGATCGAACGATCTGCCATCTCTTGGACCTGCGACCCGATAGCACCGCGCAGCGGGCCTCGCGGCGAGCGCTGGCACCACGCAGTGGGCCTCCGCGGCGAGCGGTTGCACCACGCAGTGGGCCCCGCGGCGAGCGGAAGCCCCGCGCAGCGGTCGGGGTCTGGGGTGGAAAACCCCAGCCGTCCGGGCCGGCGCCCGCAAGTGCTCTTCTTAGTTTTCATTAAGTATCTGAACTCATGTAATTTAGTTTGTTCAAAAAAAAAAAATTATTGTTGCATTAAGAAAAGAAAAACTAAATCCAAACAAAAAAGGCCCCGCGCCACCGAAAGAGCAACGCCAGCGAAAGGGCCAGCGCCAGCGAAAAGGAGGGGCTGTGGGGGATTATCTGGGACTTGTACTCTATAAATTGTGTACGGTTCATTTGCTTCTGTAAGCTATTAGGATACAATAAATTTATTGGACTTAGATAGGGGACAGGAAGTTATATCATCTAGTCACATTTTTGGCGACAATAAATCAATTGTATTTTAGCTGATTTTTGGGACGCATATTCTAAATGAGAAACTTAGAGCTTAACAATTAACTTGTCGGCCCAATAAATTGACGAAACGCGGCTGTGAGTACTGTGTTGCGGGGCAGGGAAAACAGTTATATCCAAATCTTGTGTCAGGATCAGTCTTGATGTGTCAAGTTTCACACGACTACTGTACCTCCCTGTATGGTGGGGTTGGTTGTGTTGCCTCTTTTTGAGGTGGTCACGGTCACGATTGAAGCCGTTGCCTTGAAAAAATCGTGACGCAGCACGAAATATTTAAGTTTTCCGCCTGGAACCATACACAATTGAGTCTGTGCTTACCTTTTGAGCTGCTTATCAGCCGAAATCCCTCGAAATTATGATTTGATGGCTTCTTCACGAATTTTTTGAGCCAGATGGTTGCCTCCTTTGGCAACGGTCACGGCTCACGGCGGGTCGGTTGCCTGAAAACAAGGCAACCATTTTGTCACGGTCCCTCGACGGTTGCTTCCATACAGGGAGGTACAGTACTTGCCACTTCCAGCGGTGAACAACTTTGTCAATTCTGAAGCTGAAGTAAAATGCTTTGGTAGTAATATACAGGATGGGTCTCTACAATATGTTGGGAGCCGATTTAGTAAACTGTTCCTTAAATCTGGGAAAAGGACCAGTCTGATGAAAATCTTGTCCAATCTTCCCGATTTGGAGGGTTGTCCGTATTTGCGTGTCGTCTACCTGTCATATCCATGTACAGTAATTATTCTGTTGTCTCGTTTTTGCGCCCACCTTCAAGAGGTTATGGGCCCCGCCCTCTGCGTCTTCTGTGTCCTCTTCCGTGTTCCTCACCCACCTTGTCTCCGAGATCGTGCCGTCTCGCCCGCAGGATCTGCTTGAGCGCCTCTGAGCCTCCCAAGACGTTTAACACGGGTTTTTGTAGCCGCCACTCAGCACTGCTCCTTCTTTGAAGTCGAGCCCCGCGTGTCTCCCCTACCACTGTCTTTACACCACCACTCCCCTCACTCACTCCTTTCCTCCCCATCCTTCTTCACCATGTCCAACACCAACAACGCTGTTTTCTCTCGTGTCGCCCACTTTTTCGGGCTCTAACTGAACGTCGTTCGCTAAGGACGTCCAGAACTACTTCAGGCTGGAGGAGAGTTGGGAGATAGTCAGTGGGACGAAGCCCCGGCCGACGGATGCGACCGAGGCCGCCGCATGGGATAAGGCAAACAACTGTGCATATCCCCTGCTCTACTTCCTCCTCAAGGCCGACTATCGTGGCACCATTGCCGACGTCTCCACCGGCTCTGCTGCCTGGGCTCTGCTCAAACGCGAGTATCAGAGCGATACCCCCAGTCTCCGCCTCGCCCTCCGCAGCGTGCTCTACAACCTTCGTCACGACCCCGCCAAACGCGTTGCCGTCTACATCGACGCTGTCCTCTCCATCGTGCGACAGCTCAAGGCCATCGGCCATGAGATGAGCAGCAGCGAGGTCACCGACTTCTTGCTCCTGCGCCTTCATCCCTCCTTCGCTGTCATCCGTTTCTCCCTCTCCACCACCGTCCCGACTCCCAAGCTCCACGACATCATAGCGCGGATCAAAGCTTTCGAGATGGAGGAAACCGTCAACAAGAACCTCAAGACGGAGGATGAATACGATCCCCTTGCTCCCGAGCCAGTCGCCATGGCCGCTGCTCGCGATCGCAAGCGCAACAAGGACGCCTTCGATTGGGGCAACCCCAAGGATGCGAACGGTGTCTGCTACCGTTGCGGACGCGCCGGTCACATCGCCCGACGCTGTGTTGCTGACATGCCCGCCGACGTAAAGAATAAGATCTTGAACGCGACCGCCGCTTGGTCAGTCGACTCAGACGACGAATATGATGTCGCCGTAGTCGCGCACGCTCCCGACGTCGACATCGTCCTCCCTGCTTCCGCCACCGACGAGGTCATCCTCTTCAATGAGGATCCCATCGTGATGTCGTCTGCCGCTGCCGCTGTCGAGCTTGAGGGGGAAGAGAAAAGTTCGACATGGGAACCGCCGCAAGGTGAAAACTACTCCCTCTGTCGCGGTCTAGCGCATTTGCCCAGTCTTCGCGCGAGGGGGTGTGTTAAAATATTTAGGTGTGCGCGCTCTCCTGTGCACCCGGGTATTCCTGGTTGCCGGACATCTACAGTTGCGGCGAAATTAGATGCATTACCATATAAGGAAATTTCAAAGAAATCGACCTTGGGAGGGCTAGCCACGGATGTTTCGGGTAGATTGGCTACGGATACTCTACTACTGGGTGTCAGCATGGCTGAAGATGCTCGCAATCACAAGGGAAGGGTCAATTCGGTTCGCAATTGGCTGACTTCTATGATACGCATTGGACTGTTTCTGACCAGAATGTCCTGCTTTATGCTCATATACTCACTCAGGCATACTCTGAATGTCATGCAATACCCGGGGCTCTTGCTTTTGCGTCTTGGAAGCGACACCGCCCAAGACTGAGCGAGATTTCCATATATGGTAATGCATTTAATTTCGCCGCAACTGTATCTTATGTACTCTCGGTCACATCCATGTACAGTAGGGTAGTGATCTAATTATTCTGTTGTCTCGTTTTTGCGCCCACCTTCAAGAAGTATCTACTCTATCCATAGGGCATGAGGTTGAAGCAAGGTTTCAGCGTGGAACTGGAAGCATTTTCGGAACCCAGTTTCGGAGTTTCGGAGCACAGTCCGAAGTCACATGACACTGACAGCTGGATATCCGAAGCTCGAGGCAAGCCCGAGGAAAGGCCCGCACTAGTCTCGGATACAGTGCCGGACACGCAAAGTCGACAATGTTGATTGCCGGCGAACGGGAATTTTGGGGATAAATCTGACTTCAGATTCGGATTCGCCGACCCCTGAAAAGCTCAAAAAACCACCTCCGAAGTTTTTCCCACGACATTTTGGCTGTGGCCAAATTTTTTGAGGTCAAAAATCGAAACTGTGTGTACCCCTTTGGGTTAACCGTCCGATCAGCTGGGTGCACTTAACGCACATAACACACAGCCACTCGGAGCACATAATCCGAGGTTGTAGATTTCGCATTTCTGCGCAACTTTAAACCGTAGAAATATTTGTGAGGTCAGGTTGAATAGCATAGATCATCTTTGTCTGAAAAAAAGACGGAATTATCTTATGTTGTGGAAGTGTAGTAAGACTCATTGTTGCCCGCCAAAGTTATGTGCAATTGATGTGACTGTGACGTGACATTATGTCCCTGTCTCCCCCACATCCCCGCCTTTGTCCTTCGTACGCATCGCACACTTATCCGGAACAGGTGGAGAGGATAAAGAGGCGGCTGCAAAAGTACACAAGGCCAAGATAAGTGACTTGTCCTCTCTTCGGGGCCGCGAGAGCATTCAAAATGGCTGCTGACGATGCGCGTATTACTAACGTCCATATCTTCGCAGACAACACGTCCGCGATCAACACGATTTTCAACCCCAAACCCCGCGCAGGCCAACTGCTGGCACACAAATTCCACAAACTCGCGTGCGAGTTCCTCGACGCATCACCAACTCACCGCCTCAAAATCGCGTGGTCCCCGGGCCACTGCGACATCGCGGGTAACGACCGCGCAGGCGAGTTAGCCAAACGCGGCGCTGAAATGGCCACCTCGGCCTCTGGGACCATAGCTCACGCCATTCGCAAATCGAAAGAGAAAACTCAACGCACCTGGTCAAAAGAGTGGGAGCTTGCGCCGAAAGCAGGGCGGTATGCCTCCGCCAACCGCATACCTCCCTCGCTGAAGCCCACCCCCCACTTCAAATCCCTCGGCCGCGAGATATTCGGAAGGGTGACCCAGTGCAGGATAGGCCATGAATACATAGGCGAGTATTATGAAAAGTTTGTCCCATCCGAGAGCATTGACTGCCCGTGCGGCGAACGGCTCCAGACACGCGAGCACCTGCTGCGCGAGTGCCCTCGCTAAGAGGGCCACCGGAATCTGCTAAGGGAGGCATCAAGGGACTTGTCCCTGCCCGAAATACTGGGCACGAAAAAGGGCATTGAAGCCCTAGCCAAATTCCTCGAAGCATCCGGCGCGTTTACGAAGTCGGGGCGCCCACGCGCCCCCTCGGAACTTCCTGTATTCGCTGACGAACCGGATCCCCAAGAATCCGATGACGAAGACGACGGCGGGTAGGCTGCCGCCACGAAGATACCCCCGGGACTCCAAAAGTCCTCGACATTCACTTCCCCCACCGACACCCGCGCCTTGTGGCCCGGCTCTTATTTTCTTTTTCTTCTGTATATAGTTTTCCTATACCTTATGCTCTATGGCCCCCATGCTCTATGCATCCGCCGTTCTATCACGCCATCACTAATAGCAACCCTCCCACTCCACGACTATACTCTACTTGCACCGGTTGAACTTTCCTGGCATATCACTCCGTATTTATTGCCCTCTGGGCACCGCGTCTTAGTAGTTAGGTTACTTGTTGCGGTATAGAAATGCAGAAAAAAAAAAAAAAAAAAAGTATTGATCACGTGCTGGCACAGGTGTTGGGTTACTGTAGTATTTCGGTCAATTCGCCCGGCCTGTGACCTGTGACACGCCGGAACGAAATTTGACATTCGTCAATGGACCAAGCGGACCGTGACACCCAAAAATATTCGTCAATACCTTGAAAATGAACCGCTTTCCTGAGTTTCCTCCGCCTGCAAAAGAACTTTTTAGGAGCAAAAATAGAGCAAAGAATGATGATTTCCTCAAAATTAAAGCAAAGAGTGCTAATTACCCAGATTCCCGTCAAAAGATCCTGATTGACAGTGATGGGTAGGCCCAGGCTGTCTTGATCCGGTGGTAAAAGCCGTCATTTTCTGTCATTCCGTACCAAGGGCCATAAGGCGAAAGAATCGGCCCCAATTTGCGCGCAGCCGAGCGCGCGGAGGAAAAATACTCTTTTTCGGCCATTTTTCCGGGATTTTGCGACTATTTTGTCACATTCGTCAATGGGCGCGGTGACCTGTGACATGCGCGAAAATATTCGTCAATTCCAGCGCCTGTGACGCGTGACAGACGAATTGATTGAAATAGTACAGTAGTATTTGAAGGAGGAGATACATTTCTACGGTGATCACTCAAACCGCCCACCGGAGAATTTAGACACAGCTGGTATGCTCTATCAAGTCTTCAGAAAGCTTTGGAAACTCAGTAGCAACATGTCTTGAGGGTTTGAGCAGGATAAATGAACCAGCAACAATCATACGAGTAAGGAGGTGATCAATGCAATTATCAAAGTAAAATGCTGATAACTTTTTCATTTCACAAGGGATTCGCTGGAACCAAAGTAGGACTATGTATCAATTTATTGCCTTTGTAGAAGTACTGTCCCAAATTTTTTTATTTTCGAGCTTGGGAGCTCACAGGACGTTGATGTCACGGAAATTCAGCGAAAATTCATTGTTTTCTGGCATGAAAACAAAGATTCCTGTACACATGATGATATATCGACATACGCTGAACACATCTCACACGGAGGTTGAAATGGTTTGTGTCAGCGTTGTTCGCTGTCGGGGGTCGCCCGTATCGAGTAGGAAAGACGAGGAGTCGAAGAAATATTGCGTTTGTCCAGGTTGAAGTCACGGCAGATGCCGAGGTTGACAGGCAGGGGATCTGTCAATTTGATGTTGGCGTGCGAAATCAGTCATCGCTCACTGATCTGACAACTCACGTATTTACAGCGGAAACTGCATCTGAGGCACACCGAGCACTGATAATGGAAGTTCAATGCATTTGCTGACCCTCAAGAGCGTCGATTCCAGCTTTTTTCGTTCCTTTGTATGAGGTCCTAATAACAGAATCATGACTGTCTGAATTTCTCATGGTAGATATCAAAAGCACAGAGCCAGTTGGGCGCTCAGACAGCTCTTGAGCCCAATCTACCCATTAGCAGCCTCAGTGGACACCAGAACTCTGCAGGAAGTAAGCGTGAAAACAGGCCGGGTTCGCTCAACGCTCGTTGATTTGACCGAAATCTGGCTTCAGATAGCCGTTGCTCTTGGATCATCAATGTCTGGCGAGTTTTATCCGGATCCCGACCAGGCTTGGTTGGCGCGCGCCTTGTTTTATCCGAATTTTCGACCTGGCCTAGCTTCCCAAAGTTGGGTTTTTTATCCGAATCCGGAGAGGCTGACAGCCAATTTTGGGCTTGTTTTATCCGAATTAAAATTTTCGCGGGCAGGCATCATAGGTGGTTGCCGGGGGTCCTCCACTCCCTCAGAAGCGACACGGGTCATGCAAGACTTGATTTTTAATTTGGACACCGTTGGGGCTATGGCGAGGTTAATTGTGTTTCATGTGGTTCGCTCATGGCGATGGTTTGGTCGCCGCTGACCGACAATGGTGTCGGATCTAGCGCCGCATACGGACGTTGAGGGAGAGGATTTCGATTTGGATACTGCAACGGAGGACGGCTCGGACTTGGATTTGGGGGAGATAGAGATGGTGATGGATTTTTAATTTCACAGGGATTTTTATTTACAGGTTATACTTGTGCTTTGGTACGATTGGTAGAGGGCTCCTCGAGGGTCAGGTCGCCGTCGTACGAAAGTATAGGTGGGCGGTACTCCTTGTGGGACCATGCCTTGTTATTATTATTATTATTGGCTATGTCTAGCCGAGACTTAGCCAGCCACAGGCTTGATGAATGAGCCGAATATTTTCCCCGCCGCCGGTCCGTGAAGTAAATCTGAGGTAGTGACCGGGGGCCTGCCAGGCAACACCCAAGTTCCAACTAATCCACTTCGTCTCCCCTCGCCGCCACAAAACCCACTACAACCCGCTCCCTCTGAAGATTGACGACATCGTCATCCAACCCACCGAAACTGTGAAATTACTTGGGGTGGTGCTTGATTTCAAACTCTCCTTCCGAAATCACGTCGAACTCGCGCAGGCTCGTGGCACCAAAGCAGTCCTAGCGCTCTCGCGCATCGCATCCCCGACCTTCGGGCTCCCTCACTTCCACATCCGCCAACTCTTCCAAAGTATCGTGGTACCGCGGATGGAGTACGGCCTGCCGGTGTGGTACAAGCCGGTCGTGGAACGCGAAGCGAGCAGACGGGCAGGTACAGTGTGGGTCACCAAGGCCCTCGGCAAAGTGCAAAGACAGGTGTATAAGCTCATCACTGGCGCTCTCCGCACCACAGCCACGGACGTGCTAGACTTCCACGCCAACCTCCTCCCCATGCACCTCCGCCTCAACCGCTCCGCATACAACGCCGCCACTGTGCCAACCAAGGGTCACGAAATTCATGATGTTTCTCGTCATGACTTTCCGGACAAATCATCCGGAAAGTCATAGTGATTTACCGGAAATTCATAACAAAACATCATGACTCGGAGTCGTGTTTTCATGATGATTATGGGGCTGTTCATAATGATTTTTCATGATGTTTCATTAACAAATTCAGGGCAAAACATCATGAAAAGGAGGGGGCAAATAAATTGGGCTACCGGCAGCCGGAGTCGAACCCCGGACCGCCGCACTGCGGTGGCGCAGCGCAACACGGATTATTACTCTTAGACTAATGAAGATTTTGAAGGACATGGGATTCCAGTCCATACATGTCGCTAGCGTATCTGTTCTCAAGTTGTTGGCTGAGCTATTGACTTTTTAAGCAACCGATTTTCAGTAGGCTGTAGTTGACAGACCTACTAGCATCATGTATTGGTGTAACACTGGGATGAGCACACTATGCACTCAACATCTGGTGGACTTAGCAAAAAAAAAATGAGTAGTTGTTTCATGACGAAAATTCATGATGTTTTGTCATGAATCCATATTGTCACAAAAGCAAGGTTCTGAGCATCATGAAAGCCGTCTTGAAATTCATAACGTCGTTCATGACAAAACATCATGAAACCTGAATTTCATAACAATCTGCATGAATTTCATGATGAATACTTTGCACAGTGCGCCGCTCGGGGGCGCAATAGAGGAGCGGTCTATTGCGCGGCGTTTCAACACGCCAGCCGCCGACGGAGTTCTTGGACGACGGTTCGAATCCCCCACCCCCCGGTCCAGTTTAGCATTTTGCTACCCACCGGATTCTCCGCCACCGACTTCTCGGCTCGGTTATCACACTCCAGGCTTTATCACTGTTTGATTTCACCAAGTCTCCCTTTCCCACCTCCTTCACCATCACTCGGATCTTCCGGATCACAGCTGGATATCACCCGGCGGCCAGCACATTCCAGCTTTTCAGTTAGTGTTGCCGCGAGCCAAGTCGAGTCGAGCTCCACCTCGAGGTAGCTTGCCCCAAAGAGGTAATGGCTGCCTTTTCCGGCCTGATATTATCACAAATTACCTTTTTGGAGCGAGCTACCTCGAGGTGGAGCTCGACTCGACTTGGCTCGCGGCAACACTATTTTCAGTATTGCGGTCATACTCAAACCTGCCCGGACTCGGGACCCGGGCGTGGTTTATCCCACAGGGGGCTGGGAGTTTCAACGGGGGCCACCAACAGAACCAAAGAATCATCACTGCATTGTGCCGAGAAAGGGAATACCATCAGTCTGCGCCAGATAATTTCGTACCCAGACTCTGGGTACGAAATTATCTGGCGCTGGGAAGGCGGAGGGAAGGAGCGGCTGTGGTACATCATCAGGAAGTCAGAGTGCGCATCAACTGAAGCCGGGAATGATTGACACCTTCCTATTATACTCACCAGTGCCCCCTTGAGAGGCCTGGACGCACGATAAGATGCTGAAAATAGCCGTCTCGTATGTGCTAATAAAATGAGCTACAATACCCGCCGTTGATTGTCGCGGAAGGTACTCACATTCCATAGTTGCTTGATATTTGGCGTATCCTCGTTAATAGAGATGGCATTTATGCCCCAGCTTTGTAATTCAGCCACCTTTGCGAACGGCAAATAAATGGTGAGACTCGACACAGAACAAGACTGACCTGTAAGATTTGAAGTCTCTTGAGGGGGGAAATCGAGATTGACATGGTTGTGGGATGCATTAAATTTGGTATGATTTGGCATAGAGTTTTTCCCGAGCCAGTACCGGAGTCGATGAGAACGTCGCGGCCATCTTCCAAGGCGTTATTGGCTTCGAGTTGGAATATCCGAGGAACAATCTTGCACTTGGAGGCGAAATAGACCAGAAGCGAAGCTTTCAAAGCAAGAGTTTTGTGTTTTTCGTCTAGGGAATTAATGAAATCCAAGAACAAGTCGTCGCAAGGCATGATGTCGAGAGCGAGCGCAAAGAGGTCATCTAGAGGTTTGTGACGGATATCATGAAGAGTTTGCTGCAGCTCGAGATAGATAGAGAGTTCGTTAGGGTCCATATTTACAAGAAAGGGGCATTTGGCGAAGGGGGGACGTGCCAAATGGCGGGAGGAAGGAAAAGGAAGCTTTGTTTACATCTGTTACCAAAGGCCGCTGATCCTGCATAACCAATAGCCTTTTTAGGACATCTCGCTTGTATAGGGAATTGAAACTCCGATCGACCAGCCTGTCTATCGACAAAAATACCCAAATACAAAATACCGATAGACAGGCTGGTTTCGAGCCTACTGCGTAGTCCTAGCAGGCGTAGTGGAAAGTTGATATTTTCATCAGGAAAAACCGCCACCTATACAGAGTTGGCCACTATGGGGCTTTCTCCCGCCGCGTTTGTGGACACAATACATAGGACACAATCGTGTGAGAACTTCACAACAACCCTGACGGGTTAACAAGATGGGTACAACTGACTAATAGGCCTACAGAATCTGATCGATACTGCTAAAGTACTCCTCGTCAGCCTGGGTCGGACTATCAACTGCACGATGATCAATACCGGCCTGAAATGCTTGGGTCATTGCCATTGCGTCTGGTTCGTCAATGGTCAAGTCCAAAAATGCGATAGTCATGAGGATATTGTGAACTCCAACAAGCCCATCCCCCAGCGCAGCCTGAATGCCCTCAGTCGCGCCAAAGTACAACCACTCCAGAAGGAGCAACAGCGATTGGACATCCGGAGGATCGTAAATATCGACCCATTCGGATGGAATGGCGAGCCCGATAGAGGTAGCAATACTCCGAAATGACAAGCGTGAAGCGAGTGATCGTCGAAACAGCATCGAACGAGAAGTTAGGTAGTCAAGGTGGAGGTCGTGCACTATGATGATTTGGGTGTCTCGGCAGTAAATGCCTCCAAAATAGGCGTAAGATAGAAAGACAAGCGCAGACTATGAAAGAAAGCTCACGAAGATGGCAATCTGCGTTGACTGCATTCCGGAAATAATCCTTCGCATTGGCACGAAGATAAAGCAGATAGCCGCCTGACACATGACGGAAAGGATCGCTGCGCAGCACTGCGATTTTCTGTACGACTCCAATGTAGAAGCCTATCACGTTTCCGCGTTCACCCCGCAAATGCTTTTCGACTGCGTCGTAATCAGCCAGACCCAAATGCAGTCGCGATACAGCGGTCAAGATAGTATCCAGGATTCCAGTAGATCGTCCTGACGCCCCCCCGCAACACGATTAGCCATGCTGCCCATGCATGTTAAGCAAGACTGGACTGTACCTCGGTCAAAAAACCAGGAGCCGGCGTCGAAGTGTCCGCAACGACCGTCGAATCAGAGAGTGTACTGGGCATGGCGGCGAGGGTCACTCAGTCACTCAGGTGAGAATTGACAAGTTGATATATAGGCTGCTAGGCACAAAGTGCGGGGTGAGACATTGGACTGAGACAGGGGTCATTACAGCGATCGACAATTGATCGATATCGATCAGGGATGTGGCGTGTCGCATACTTAACGGATAACCTTCCGAATAGTTTCCAGTGTTGTACTTAAGACCTTAAGCCCATAGTCTTAATAAGGGCTTAACCCATATTAAGCCAAGGTCTTAATATCGGAATGGGTCTTTGTGAAGGTCTTAATGACCCTTAAGTCGGGCAGATGATCCCAACTGCCGTGATCAATCCGTGATTTCCCATCAGGTCACCACATGCCAGCCTACGGTATTCGTATGTTCGGCATCGTCACCGAATGCCGATTTACCTGCCACACTGAAAATACGGTCAATTACTCTCGAACACAGTCATAGTTTGCAATGTGCTTTCGGCCAGTGGACATTGCAAAAAACACCCTCACAACATACCTCTCTTAGTATCAGACCATGATACTTATACGGCTGCAAGTTGCTTTCTGTAATGTTTTCCGGGGTATTTAGAGGCCGGAGACATTTTGGGAAATAAGGATTATTGAGCACCCTTAATAAGCCTTAAAAAGACCTAAGCCCTTAATTTTGGAGGGCACCCCTAATGAGACCCTTAAGTATCATACAACACTGATATAGCGGCGCGGGCGCCGGTCCCCTACTCTGATGGGAACAAGATCGGCTAATGCGGCATTCCTAGAATCACTGATCCGACATGCAGATCTTGTTGCCAATCCGGGGATTTTTTCTTCTTTTCTCATTTTCTGTACTGTAATTGGGGCCCAAAGCTCGCTCGGTCGCCGCTCGCGCGTCAACCAGCTCTCATTGGGCGGTGCGGGTCCATCCCCCGCAAGGAGCAGACGAGACGGCAAAGAAGCCGAAAGGACCTGATATTCATCCGTGGCCGCCGTCATTTTGATCGTATTCTTTGGTGGAGGAGTCAAATCTCAGCCCCACAGAACCCTTCTCTGTAGAATTGGGCTCATTAACCATGTCCGTGGTTACCTATGTACATAGGTCTGCTCCCGCGTTGATTGACAGATGGCCGAGGGTCCCGTTTGATCCTCGCATCGCCAGCGCCGATTAAAACCGATACGTCCGAACAGTCGAGCGAATGTTGAAGATTCCGAATCGCGCTCCCAGTGCTAACTTGGGGGCTTCATCTCACCTTGAACATGATTTCTGAAAACATGAATAGCATATCTTGGGATTTCTGCCTTGCACACCGAAGAAACCAATTTATTTCATTGGCTGTAAGTATTTTGATGGCCTGTAAATGGACGGAAACTGAAGGTGTACAGATCCTTGCAGCCTTGCCTTCTGCCAGGTACTCCCTGACTGCCACCTATTAGGTGCATCACCCATAGATCAACAATTGAGGACGAAGTCATGCCGACATGTGAGTAGAAGCAAAATCAGTTGAAATTTGCTCAGGGTTCAAGTTGAGCATGCGACGGAATGGAAGCACATCGCGCGGAGCGCGAGTTTTTTTCGCAATAGAAGCTGGTCTTGGGCATAGTTTTAAGCCAAACCGGAGGTGTGCAAGCTCAGCTAGAGGGATATCTATAGCATAGGAACTAGAGTTTGAAGTGATGTGGCCGAAATCACTCACCTAATTCACTGCGTTTTACCCCTAAAAAACGGCCAGCGTTCCGGTGGCCGCCCATCTGATTTCGGCCACATTTTCGGCCGTTTTGCCGAATGTGGCCATCTACCGTCCGCGACCAAAAAAACAGCCAGTCGAACGGCCAGCGTCCCACTCATTTCGAACTTTGCATATCCTCGCCAGGCAAATTCACCAGCGTCACGCGTGTCACAGCGTTACCTCTCTTGTCCCAAACCGTCATGTCGTAGAACGACGCGTTCGCCATGGGCTCAATACCGCGCCTATCGCCTCAAAACTTGGCTCGTCAGATTTCTAGTACCTGTAACCTTCCCTGGCCGCGTTTTAGGCTTTCCTCTCCCGTTCTGAGCCATTTCTCGTGGTGTTCTTGGTACGTCTCGACATCCTGCTTTCCCTAGTCATTGACGCCAGCCACGACGCGCAGAATCTCTCAATATGGGCGCGCGGGATGATAGGCCACCACCTACGCTCGCACTCATCCTACCGACGCTGCGCTACATGCTATTCTTTGCATACACATGATGCAAGAATTCGACCCATTTTTCCGTGCGATTGCATTGCCGTCGTACCCGCTCCACCCGCTTGCGCATGTCTCCTGGCATCTACCCAATGTCTTTTCCTCCATCGTTTGACTCGGTTTGCTATATATCCGTCAGTCTTGCGTGCACGATGTGATACTTATCGCATAGATGCAAACATTGGTCTTCCCTGTGGTGCGCACCTTTTTGGCTGTTTTAGGCGTCGATGAAAGGGTCGAGGTTGCCTCCATTCCCTGCCATTGTGCGTCACGTTTAGCGTCGACTTATCTATTCCAACTAACATATATAACTTCCAGCTGTCAACTCCAGCGCACCTCGCGCCGTTGACTTCGAGCTCTTTACTAGGTACGTCTTCAGCCTTGTTGATTTCTTTCTCGTTCTTTTTCCGACGGCTCTTCCAAGATTGCTTTCTCTCCGTCCAATCCACCAGCCGCAAGTTTCTCCTGAGGTACGTGAGCATTTTACTATTTCTTCCACACCTCCAAGTGCTCATGCGAGCGCCTAGTATCGTCCTCTCTCTCTCCTTCATGTCGCCGTCGCCACTGTATCTCATAGGCCTTGTATTCTGTTGCGTATTCTCTCTTGTTTCGTCTTCATCGATGCTTCATCCTATACTTCTCTTAATCGATCTCCCACCGTCGGCAAGTAACCTCAACCTTCGACTCTGATCCAAGATTCTCGTCATCGTTGACGCGCCATGGAGTCGCGCTTGAAGTATCGACGTCTGGAGCGTCACACTAGTTTCTTTTTCGATTTCTAGTCTCTTTTTCCAAGCTCACGAAGTTCTGGCTGGATATCGATACCCCACGACCGAGACGCTGAGTGAGAGGTTGAGATAGTTGAGTAGAATGAGCCGGCACTGGAACCCACAACTTGCCTCTTTTCGTACATCTTGTTTGATGCCTGAATCAAATCTGCAGCTCAACTTACATAAGCTTTGATAGAATTGTATACATTGTCTTTGAAGGGCAAGTCGAGCTCTCGCATGCCAATGAAAATAAGGAGGCGTATCGAGTTCACTTACCGACCCCAGAGAATCTGGCCGCAGCTCAATTGGAGTAGTGATACTTCCCTCTCTTTTCCCCTCTTTTCCTCTGATTTTTTCCCTCCCAACCACAGACATATGGTGCACATCGCATAAACACCACCAAATAGGTCCCATCACTGATGCCATCATTGATGTCTCAATCGCCCAAGAACAAAAAACCAAATTTTATATTGCATTTTCTGTACTGAAATCTCATGGAGGGCTTCTTCAAAACGCTAGGGGAAGGACATAAGTTGCAGCCAATAGCTTTCCAACGACTTTGGGAGCATGTAACTGGGCGTCCGGACTTATGGCTACCCAATAAGGATATGTGTCGTAAGCACACGTGAGTGATTGATTGATTGTATCAGTGATGTCTCAAATCCATGCCGTGAAAAATATATTTATTGTGAGTTTTGAGCGGATGAGAAATCCCTCTATGGTGCGCTCGGCCTAAAACACCACCAAACAAGAACGAAATTTATTCCACCTGATCAAAACCTTCCCACGACTGATCCTCTGGCCAAAACACTCCGATTAGATAGTAGTACAATCCCTCAAGAGGGATTCTTCATCCGCTCAAAACTCACAATAAATACTTTTTCCGCGGGGCCTATTTGAGACATCAGTGATGCAATCAATCAATCAGTCATGTGAGCTTACGGAACATGCCTAATTTAGGTCACCACTGATCTACTCCCTCATTTTATATGCTCTCAGAGACCTCTGTGACCTCGCTGCTACACCAATTGAGGTTTCCTGGTATGTTTTAACTCTGCCTGGCCCCAATTGTGCAGCAAAAAATATACAATTTAAATTTAAATTTTTTCCTTCGGTCGATTTGAGACATCAATGATCCCATCAATGATGGAACCTATTTGGTGGTGTTTAGGCCGAGCGCTCTACTATCTAATCGGAGTGTTTTGGCCAGAGGATCTGGCGTGGGAAGGCTCTGATGTGGTGCAATAAATTTCGTTCCTGTTTGGTGGTGTTTATGCGATGTGCACCATAGTACATGAGCCGAATTGGGCTCTGTCTCGGTAACCCAGACCTTCGGGTGTGAGCGGGCCCACGGATTCCTACGGAATCCTTATCTTATCGTACTCGGATTGTTCCGGCGGAGTTTGAATAAATGATAAGAGAAAGTGGGCCCGGAATCACACCCGAAGGTCTGGGGCATTTGGTATAGCAACACCCCCCATGAATGAGCAACAGGCATGATGTACAGCAGTACTGTAGCAATCTGTATGACTGAAACGTAACGCGTAACGGTCCAGCTGTTTCGTTTCAATCGTAACGGATAACGGTAGAGTCGTTTCACGGAAAAAAAATCATCAAGGTAAGATAGAGGGCGTGGGATCCCCGCACCTTACTTAAGCACGTTATGTAACGCTTATTAATCGTTCCCACGGCCAAATCCCCAGTCGCACAAAAAAAAATTGTGCTCTTTCCGGCCTGCGGAAGGGCTGATCTACAGACTTAGAAGACATTTTCGCTGTTTCGGCTCTGAAATTTTGGTTTTTTTTGCTTTGAAAAGCACCTTCCACACTGCAAGGAGGTTCTGTCACTCATTGTGCCGCAAAGGTTTGACAGGTCCCACCCTTAAGCGAGCTGCCGAAGCATGCCGAGATGACTATCCTGTGGCTGTGCTGGCCAAATTTTCCTCCGAAATTTTTGAAAAGTGTCCCATTTAGTGAGAAAACCACATAGAAACACTCAGAAAAAAAGTGGTCTGAATTTTTTTGTGGGTCATATAGCAAGAGACCAAGGGACATTTTGGCAACTCTGCCCAATAGGAACCCTTCATTGAACCTCTATCTAAGACTTGTATTGGGCAAAATTCCCAATCTGGACCTTAGCATCGTGCTATAAGCCCTCGACGTCGAGCGTGACAATGTCACAGTGTGATGCTGACATAAGGGTGCGGGGATCCCACGCTCTCTATCTTAAGGTAGGCGTCAGTCACTTGCAACGAGCGGTCACATGACGTGTCACGTCACGCGTAACGCGGCAAAAATTTCGACACGAAAACAAAACCTGCTGGATTTAGCTCAATTTCAACGATGCTGAGGTCGAAAAAATTTGGGTCATTATCCTATACTTTAAAAGAGGACGGCACAGCCTTGATGAATTCAGAAAAGGAAATTCGTCCCGTGACTTTCTGTCAATCAACTTTTCTCCCCGAAAACCCGCGGTTTCGGTTTCTGCCGACCAATATGTGACTCATCTATGTTTGACTGTATTAAATATCGATGCCTTTGCGTCAACGTGGCTCTCTTCAAGTCTTCTTCGAAGTCGCCCCGTCTCCCCGTTTCCCGCCCTCTGAGCTGGGTGAGAGAATCTTTTTTTGACCGTGCTTCCGCTCATTGCTATTGTTTCCCGCAGTTTCCTGCTCATTGCTGTCATTGTGAGGTAAAGATCTGTCTAATTTTGCACCGTGAGTCTGTGCTGTCACTCCGCTTCTATCTGTCCTAATTTTGCATTCAGTCTGTCGAAACCTTTCGTGATTGCGGGGTTTGCTTTGCTCTTTTAGTCTTTGTATTCATGCTGACTTCTTTTCAGGTTCTCCTTGCTGCTTCTGTTTGATTCTTTCCTCCAGTGATCCCAGTGCAGGGGTGAAGGGCCCGGGTGAGTCTTCTATTCAGAATTTACTTTGTGTGGTGTCTTGCGGTGCAAGAGAGGACGGCTGCTAAGCTGCGTAAGTTCCTACTACCCGGTCTCTCCGATTAAGAAGGAGTGTCTGCCGGTTATAAGTACTTTGGAACCTCTACCAGCTGCAGTTTTGCACGGAGATTGGGTGGCGGGGCAATTTTTATTTGCCAGTCAACTGTTTGGTTGGCTGCAGTTGCTGCCCCTTTCCTTCGTGAAAGACTCTCCACAAGTGCAAGCTGTTGCCAGCCTTCAGTTCCTCTCTTGACGTTTGTACACTGCCGAGTATCTATCTGGGTAGAAGCCTTTCTTCGAGGGCTCTTTCCTATCTGCCACTGCTGGGATCTAACTCTGGAAATATTTTTTCATGTACGTTTGTTGGTTCAATTGTTACTTTCATGACACTCATCTATTGTAACCAGGGATCAGCACGGAAACAATGTTACTCCCCCTAATACCCCTCAACGTGCCCGTAATGCTGCTCGGGCCCGAGAACGTGATCAACGGAATCTGGAAAGTCCTTCTCATGCCCATCACGATCGTTTGCGTCTACACCCCCCTGTTGTACCTTTTGCCCTGCCACCCAATCAAAACCCACCACCTCCCCCTCCACGTATGACTGTAGATGCTATAGAGGATGCACGTCGTAGACTGGCTGAGCTTAACCAGCCAAGTGTATTCAATCCACGGCCATATCAACCTCGAGGTATGAATAACTTCCGTCAACCCAACCCTGCACCAGGCCCAAACCCGGGCCGTTACAATCCTGCTCCGTTCAACCCTCCCCCGAATAATTTTCTCCAATACAATGCCCCTCCTCCGCCACCACCGCCGCCTCCTCCTCCTCCACCTCCCCCCCCACCGCCTCCACCTCCACCACCACCTCCCCCCCGCCGCAGTCTGCCAAAATGTCCCGTAATCGAGGCTTCTATCCAACGTATTGACCTCGGGCGTATGAATCTCAAATGCCCATGCTGCAAAGCACTTCATTGGGCTGCTGAGCGCCTGAGTAAATCATCAATTGCTTCCCCAAAATTTGGCACATGTTGTTTGGATGGCAAAGTGAAGCTGCCCACCCTTCAAGCCCCACCGGAAGAGCTGGCTAAGCTTTACGATGGCCGGAGCCCCCACTCCACTCATTTCAAGCAAAATATTCGGGCGTATAATGCTGCATTTGCCCTTGCCTCTTTGGGCGTGAAGGGTGACAGTTCTGTTCTTGGCCCACGTTCACCATATGTGTTCAAGATCCAGGGTGCTCTCTACCCACCCGCCTGGGTTCTTTACTTCCCGAGGTTGACAAAGATCCCAGCTATGCTCAGCTCTACTTCTATTCCTCCGAAGAGGCTACACGTGCACGTTTACGAGCGAATCAAGCACACAATGGGAATCAGGGTCTAAATGAAGATGTGATGCGAACATTGCACAATCTTCTTCAGGAGCATCACGCCTATGTCCGTATTTACAAAACGGCATATGAGCGCATGAAGGAGCAGCAGGAGCAAGACCCAAATCCCCATCCAGAGATTTTTGCTCAACTCCGATTTCAGGAGCAGACAGACCAACGGCGTTACAATGTTCCCACAGCCAATGAAGTTGCTGTCATTCTTCCGGGAGATGGCTCAGTCGTAACAGACTATCGCGACATCATTTTGCGGTATCGCCATGGGCCATTGCGTAGGATCTATGAAACCAATCCTGCCTATCAACCTTTGCTCTATGTTCTTCTTTTTCCATACGGGCAGCATGGGTGGCATCCAAAGATTCCATACAGTGTTGGGCGCACTGCTGTGGATGAGTCAGATGAGGATGACATTCCTGATGATGAACGGCGGGGGGCCCGGGGAGGAGGGTAATCGCCGCGCTGCAGCACGAAATCATGTCACGCTTCTGGAGTATTTTGCATACCGCCTACACCAACGGGAAACAGATTCACTACACATATTTCGAGCTGGCAATTTGATGCAGCAGTTCATTGTGGATGCATGGGCTGCTACAGATCAGCAACGGCTGTCATGGCTTCGCAACAACCAGAGTAAACTGCGGGTTGATCTCTACAAGGGATTGGTTGACACAATGGCCAGGGATGGAGAGGGCGCTAATCTGGCAAATCAGGGCCAACGATTCATTCTACCATCTTCTTATATTGGAGGTTCCCGCTTCATGTTCCAACTCTATCAGGATTCATTGGCATTGGCACGGTTTTTTGGGAAACCTGATTTCTTCCTCACTATGACTGCGGATCCAAACTGGCCAGAGATCAAGGATGCACTCCTCCCAGGGCAGACACCGGCAGACAGACCTGATTTGGTTGCACGTGTTTTCCGAGAGAAGGTCCGCATTCTCTTGAAGCTCATTCGGGCAGGAGCTTTTGGCAAATGCGCAGGTTTTGTCTACACCATCGAGTTCCAAAAACGCGGGCTTCCTCATATCCATTGTTTGATATTTCTTGCGGCAATGGCACGAATAAAAACTCCGGAAGAAATCGACAGAATCATCTCAGCTCAGCTCCCTGATCCTGCCACAAATCCCACACTTTACGAAATCGTGAAGCGTGTCATGGTACACGGTCCCTGTGGCCAACACAACCCCAACGCTCCGTGTATGAAGAAGGATGGAAAGTGTTCCAAAGGATATCCCAAGCCTTTCCAGCCAGAGACTACTCTATCGCATGACGGATACACAGTTTATGCCCGCCCTGATAATGGTCGCCACTTCATCAACTCCAAGGGGGTGAAAGTGGACAACCAGTGGATTGTCCCATATTGTCCGACCATGCTCCTCGAGTTTATGTGCCATGCAAATCTTGAGTGCTGCATTTCTGTGAAGGCAACCAAATACATTCACAAATACGTCTTCAAAGGCCATGATCGAGGCACATTGGCATTGGGGGAGGATCAGGACGAAATCCAGCTCTACCTTGATAGCCGGTATGTCTCCTCTTGCGAGGCAACCTGGCGACTCTTTCGGTATGAAATGCACCAGGAGTATCCCAATGTCGTGCGATTGCAGGTTCATCTTCCGGATGAGCAGTCAGTTGTCTATCAGGATGATGCAGATGCAGCAGAGGTGGTTGAAGGCGCGACAGGCAAGGACACCACTCTGACGGCCTTTTTCAAAGCCAATGCTGCACTTCGCGCAGAGGACAGAACTCTTCTTTACCAGGAATTTCCACAGCATTATGTCTGGGAAAAGTCCAGCGCAAGACAAGTGTGGAAGGAGCGGCAGCGTGGTTTTGCTATTGGGAGAATGTATTCTGCTCCACCATCCTGTGGTGAACGCTTCTATCTCCGCACCCTCCTCACAGTCGTTCGTGGGCCAACCTCATTCGAGGATCTGAAGACTGTTGATGGGGTGACCTATGCAACATTCCAGGAATCTTGCCTTGCACGCGGCCTGCTTGAGAATGACAACGAATGGGAAATGTGTCTGGAGGAAGCATCAGATATGCAATCTGGCCACCAATTGCGTCAGCTCTTTTCAAGGAGAACTGGCCGCTTGGAGACCCTGTTGCGCTTTGGAATAGGTTTCGGGTCCATATATGTGATGATCTTCGTCACAAGCTCATCCAGAAGGGTTTTGAAAATCCTGCAGAGGAACAGGTCTTTGACTATGGCCTCTATCTCTTGGACAAAATTTTGCGCGGATCATCCAAGTCTCTGGGTGATTTCCCACCGATGCCGCTGCCTGAGGGAAATTGGGATGCAATTGAGGGGAATCGACTGATCGCTGAGCAGTTGGCGTATGATCGAGAGGAGCAACGTCGCCTGGCTGACCACGCATCATCGGTCTCAACGCGGAACAACGCACTGCATTCGATGCTATTATGCATTCTGTCCTTCAGAACGATCCCAAGATGTTCTTTTTAAATGGACCTGGCGGCACTGGCAAAACCCATGTTTACAACACACTATGTTATGCGCTTCGTGGAGAGGGCCATATTGTTCTCTGTGTGGCCTCATCTGGCATTGCTTCCCTCCTTCTTCTTGGCGGGCGTACTTCACACTCTACTTTCAAGATCCCCATTCTCCTATGGGACGGAATCATGTGTAACATCAAAAAGGGGACAATGCTTGGCGATTTACTTTGCAAAGTCAGCCTCATCATCTGGGATGAGGTCCCGATGCAGAACCGATTTGCGCAGGAAGCTGTGGATCGAACAATGCAGGATGTTCGAAATGATGTCCGGCCGTTTGGTGGAACGACTGTGGTGTTTGGTGGCGATTTCCAGCAAATTCTTCCTGTCATTGTCAAGGGTGGTCGGGAACAGATTGTTGGGGCATGCATTCAGCGATCGCGATTATGGCGCAACATTCAACTTCTTCATCTCAAACAGAACATGCGCCTTGGTGGCCCGAATGCAAGCCAAGAGGAGAAAGACTTTGCAAAGTGGTTGGTTGATGTTGGAAGCGGCAAAAACCTTGATCTTGCGACTCAGACACTTCTGCTCCCAGAATCGATGAAGCTCCCATCCAACACTGTTCAGTCTCTCACTGCCGATTTATACCCCGGGATTCAAACTCTTCCTCTTGATGAGCCCCAAGATCAATATTTTCTGGAGCGCACAATTCTGTCGGCCCGTAACGATGACGTTGATGAATTGAACCAATCTCTGCTGGATGAATTTGCGGGCCAAGAGCATGTGTTCAACAGTGCAGATTCCCTTATCACTGAGGAGGGCGTTGACAGTGGTTTTCAGTACCCGATCGAATATCTCAACTCAATTCGTGCCTCCGGTCTACCTCTTTCCAAATTGACCATCAAGGTTGGGTGTCCAATTATGATTCTTCGCAATTTGGATGCAGCACACGGCCTTTGCAATGGCTCAAGAGCCGTTCTTACTAAGATCGGGCGAAGGGTTTTGGAGGTTCGCCTGATTGGAGGAGATCATGCCGGGAAAACTGCATTTATACCCCGAATTTCAATCATTCCTTCTGCCGACCAGCTTCCCTTTTCCATGAAACGCCGGCAGTTTCCCATCAGACTTGCATTTTCTATGACCATCAACAAAGCTCAAGGGCAATCTGTACTCATGTTGGCCTAGACTTGCGTACAGACGTCTTTGCGCATGGTCAACTTTATGTTGCACTTTCACGTTGCACTTCTGTTCGTCGAGTCAAAGCCCTTTTTAAGCCAGATGCAACAACAACAGCAACCAAAAATATTGTATACCCCCGAGGTTCTTCTTTCAAGTCTGAACTTTGGTATGTGTTGACTATGCTGAGTTGTTTCCAAAGACTCATATCATCTACAGCTGAGCTCCCAATCAGATTATTACATTAACTCTGTAGTTTACAAAATTTCTGTTGTGTAATTTTCTTAATTCGAGATTTTCTTTGGTGTGAATCGGTTCTTAAGCTAATATTACAAGAATAAAAGAGAAACCCTGCGCTCACCGCCCTTCCTGCGGCGGGTGTACAGCTCGTGTAATCATAACTGGAGATAGGAATATGTTTTCTGAGATTTGCCTAGTCACCGTTGTATGATGCCCCAAGATGTCGGTTTAGTGTGGGTAATTGATGGGATCCTACCCTATATGGTGCGTGAGAATTTTACATAAGCGGCAAATTTCGCCATCATCCCGAACCAAGATGGCTCCAATCGCCGAAAAACTCATTCTGCATTCAAAAAAAATGGGTTGGAAGAATGGTCTACTGCTCCATCCCAAGAAGTATTTTTAAATTCTGAGATTTCTTGGGATGTTTCCATTTGCTCAAAATACACCATTTCTAGGTTCCACTTTTTGCCCTAATGTTTTGTGGCCAGAGCTTAATGGCTGTCACACTTTGGTCATGTGACCGCTCGTTGTAAGTGACTGACGCGGGAACTTCTCCATTCCGAGGGTGATGGCAAAACGGTCCAGGTTCCCACGGTCGGTCATTGTTTTACCCTTCCCCAAGGGGAAATCCCTCGGCCGGGAAAACGCGTTTTCGGCACCCAGAAAAGCCTCGGAATGACCGATTTTTCAGCACTGGGAACTTCTCCATTCCGAGGGTGATGGCAAAAACGGTCCAGGTTCCCACGGTCGGTCATTGTTTTACCCTTCCCCAAGGGGAAATCCCTCGGCCGGGAAAACGCGTTTTCGGCACCCAGAAAAGCCTCGGAATGACCGATTTTTCGAGCGGGGCAACCCCGCCATTCCAAGGGTGATGGCAAATCGGTCGCCAGACCGATCAAAGCCGATGACCCCGGCCAGTAAAACCCTCGGCCATCTGAGGCTATTTCCGGCGAAATAAAGCCCTCGAAATGACCGATTTTTCAGCACTGGGAACTTCTCCATTCCGAGGGTGGATGGCAAAACGGTCCAGGTTCCCACGGTCGGTCATTGTTTTACCCTTCCCCAAGGGAAATCCCTCGGCCGGGAAAACGCGTTTTCGGCACCCAGAAAAGCCTCGGAATGACCGATTTTTTCGAGCGGGGCAACCCCGCCATTCCAAGGGTGATGGCAAATCGGTCGCCAGACCGATCAAAGCCGATGACCCCGGCCAGTAAAACCCTCGGCCATCTGAGGCTATTTCCGGCGAAATAAAGCCCTCGAAATGACCGATTTTTCTCTGACACTGACAGCGTAGAACCCATCTCTGAAGGATGATCCGCGGGTCACGTGGGGGGCCATTTTTTTTTTTTTTGTATCAGCATTTCTATACCGCAACAAGTAAACCAACTACTAAGACGCGGTGCCCGATGGGCGATAAATAAGTAAAAAAGTAATTCTAGTGAGGATTTGACCGTGGTTGGTAAGTATAGTCTTGGAGTAGGTGGGTGAGCGCTTCCATCGACTGTGAGAACAATAGCTCGACATAGGAACCATAGGTGAAGAAAAAATGGGGCATAAGTGGCAGTCAGCCATTACCTCGGGGGCGCCGTCCGCTTGAAGCCCGAGCTTTGTACGGGGTGGCCCGACAATGTGATCCATAGAGGAAGATGCCGTCCTGTAAGAAGCGACGCGCATCCTCCTCCTCGATGAAGTCCACGCGGACAGACACTTCCGACTGGGGGATGTCATCCCGCTTGTGAAGGAAGCGGACATTACCAATTCGATACTGTGCACCTGGAAGTTGGTTGCGCTTCGCCAACTCGCGCACAAAGTCGCGAGAGTGCGGAAGCCCTCCCTCCTCCAAGATTGGCACTCGGTGGGAAAACCACCTTGTGCCATGGGTCTGCGGGGTAGATGGGTGGTTCAGCATCGGTGCATCCCAGAAGTGGAGCAATGGTCCTCCATAGCAGCGAGCGGTGAGCTGCGAGCGCCTGGGCTGAGCAAGCTGGGCGCAGTTCCGTGGAGAACCAGGTTGCCACTCTGGGACATGGAGGTGGCGCTAACTGCTAGCCGACCATCTAGAACGCTGTTGATGGCCCTGCATAGTGAATCGGGGTGTGGTTTCTTCGTGGGGTGGGCGTTGGACAGGTCAATGATCAACCGAGTGGATGGAATCGTCGGTTTGGGCGACACCATTGGCTCCGTTTAGGAGCGGGACGTGGGGGGGCGCTTCGGCTGGGAGGTATGTGGGCGCACAGGTTTTGCCTTGACGGCCTCTGCAAATGTGGTGGGGCTGGGTGGGCTTACAGGAGCCATGCTGGGTTCCGGGTCAGGTTCGGGAGTGACGAGGCGCTTGTAGTTTGATACCCAAGGTTCAAGAGTTTCAGTGATCTCGGTAAACACGGGGAGGAGGGCTGTAAGGTTGTCCTCGGTGCCTTGGGGAATCTCCACAGGTTTATCTATGAAATGGTCTTGTATGCATTGTTGGGAATTCACGGCGTGTCTCCAGAAAAGCCGTTGCTTCCTTTCTGAGCTTGGTGGACAGGTAGTCGATCGTTGTGAGGGACTGAGGGACGGTGGCTGCGGGGGCGCTGAGTTTGGGGCGTGGTCATGGCGGGGGGTGGGGGTGACTGGTTGGTTGGTCGTGGTGCCGCTGGAGACGGTGGCGGGGGATGCGTCAGGACCATCAGCTCGGCCTTTCTTGATTACGCGGGACGAATGTGGGGACTTGGTAATGGAATCGTTTCGAGACTTCTGTAGAGGACGGGGAGGGGAGTCCGGTGGCCTTGGGCGCCGAAGGCCCGTAGCTGGGGGGCGGGGGAAGGGTACGCTCGCCTTGCATCCCAGCAAAATTTTGGCCCGTGGGAAGAATCGTGACGGTGATGGTTCCGGTCCACGTGGGGGGCCAGGTGTTGGGGGTGTTTAGTTACCAGTGCTCGGAAAAAATCGGTCATTCCGAGGCTTTTCTGGGTGCCGAAAACGCGTTTTCCCCGGCCGAGGGATTTCCCCTTGGGGAAGGGTATAAACAATGACCGACCGTGGGAACCTGGACCGTTTTGCCATCACCCTCGGAATGGAGAAGTTCCCGCAAGGTGCTCGGAGCGGTGGAAGGGAAGGTCGCAAAGGTAGCAATGGCTCAGAATAAGGAGAATTTGCCCGCGCCGAAGATGCCCCCCAAGAACAAGAAGAAACGACATTCAGCTGATCGGGACTTAGCGGAGGTGGGATTGGCTTTATCTCCCCGAAAACGTAGACGAGTTATAGATTGAATTTATTTTTTTGCGGCACTACGATCTACGATTGCTACAATATCATCTTATCTTATCTGCTTGAGTTTGTCTATTTGGGAACCCCAAGCTTTGTTTGGGGTTCCCAAATAAGCCCCAAAGGTTTGGGGTTCCCGAATAGAATTATCCTCAAAATACCACCAATCTCACTGAACTAAATGGTGAATCTACTCACATTTGCAATACCTTTTGGGTAGGTATGACCAGTTGTACTCCGGAAATGAATCGGTGGACCTGATTTTTAGGAAAATCACAAATAAATTCATTCCACACCACGCCGTTAGCCAAGGTATGATTTTTTGTATCCCAAAAATTCCGAAAATGTTCTATTTCACTGTCAGCATTCTATTTGAGGTCATTCGACCCAGAATTGCGTGAGAAGCTCCGCGTGCAATGCGCCACCTCCAATTCTCCCATCCATTCTTCAGCTTTCTCGATACCCTGCTCCACATCCTCTTTACCACCTTTCATAATCAAACCCCGCATGCAGCAGACAACTTTGGTCCGAATTCGACGGAATTTGATCTTGCCGACAATGATCATCAGCTCAAGAATATACCTCTGCTCCCTATACCTCCTTATACGAGGACTGCGTGTGCTTCAGTGGGTAATGTATGTCGCAAAAATCGAAACTCGGTTATAGCGGGTTATAACCCGTTATAACTCAACGTAGGTTGTGTATGCCGGTGCCCGGCCTACAGGAGGGGGGGAGCTTGTGTGTATAGTTTGAGCCGACACATACAGTGGTGGCAAATAGAAATTGCCGTGGCTTTTTGGTGAAAATCTGGCTGTATACTTCACCGAATGACCTCAAATAAAATGTAGAGATAGGTATGTGATACTTTTGTGCCTCTTAGATCAGTCAGCAATATATTATGCCCTGAGAATGCATCAATCATAGGATGATTTCCGATTTTTGCCATATTCGGAAAAACACAATGAACCCTCAGGTAAAAGGTGTCATAATAGGATGAAAGTACTTAAAAAACAGTCCTAGTTTCCACTTTGGTTGAATGGAATTGACCCTGATTTGAGCTCACAGCAGCCGCTCAAAGTTGGCTATTTTCACACAAAATAGCTGAAAATGCAGAGAAAATAGCTAAAAGGACCAACTTCAAGCAGCCGTTGTGAGCTCAAATGAGGTTCAATTCCAGTCAATCAAAGTGATAACTAGCATTGTTTTTCAAGTACTTTCATCCTGTTATGACACTTTTTTGCTGAGGATACATTGAGCTTTTCCAGATATGGCAATAATCAGAAACTGTCCTGTTATTGATGCATCGTCAGGGCATAATAGATAGCTGAGTATTCTAAGTGGTACAGTAGTATCATATATTTATCTCTACATCTTATTTCAGGTCATTCGGTGAAGTATACAGCAAGATTTTGGCCAAAAAGCCACGGCAATTTCTATTTGCCACCACTGTAATTATAATGTGGTCTATAATGTGAATAAGGTCATTCCGCACTGTAAACAAATACCTCGAACGTCCTAAATGGTTCAGCGAGGTTTAAGAACCATTGCATTCTGTAGTACACGGCCTTGTCTGGAGTCCACGGCGCATAATCTAAAAGAATGGAAGCCAGCGTGCTTAGCACGATGATACCAAGAACTTGCTTGCCGTCCCATCCATAAATTTAAAATTAACAATTAATTTCATGGCCAGTTTATCAGTCAATCCAGTGAGTTCGACCCAATTGTCAACCTCAAACGTCCATTTATCGAAGGTATCCATCTCTGGCTTTCCATCCCACACGAAGGGGCCCTTCGATTTAGTCTAGTGTTTACCGCGCCCCTCTGACCGCGTAAGGATGTTATTATGTAATTCACGGCGCGTATATTTCCCTCCAGAAACGCGTTTTCTATTCAGATTTTGGGTACAATTTAATCAGAGTAGCTCGACCTACAATCCTATGTATTTAGATTCATGAGAAATAGCGGAGAATGGCCGCAGAGAGTTAGCGCGAAAAGTCTTGTGACTTTCGGCCGGCCTTCGGACGAGCGAAAAGATATTGTGGCTTGTCAAAGCCCTCAAGGAAAATTCACTAAAGAGCTCTCCGACGTTCTGAAGCGTTACAATAGGGTGCCCTGCTACAAAAACAATCCCAAATACTGAGCGGAAGCAAGATCTAGATCTCGGAGGCTTCCGGCTTATATAAGATTACCTAATAAGGTTCTTACACGGTCCCACGGTCCGAGGGGCGCGGTAAGGAACAGACTCTATGTAGCGAGGGCACCGAGCTCAAATACATAGAGCGTCTGTCTAGGAGAGACTAGCTTCGATTTAATCTCAGCCATGGCTTTCCTCATTCTCTTCATCTCCTTGAGCTTAGCCGCCTCTTTGGCATTTCTATTCGGACCCTTCTTACGACGCTTATCATCAGAGGAAGAGTCACTGTCCGAATTGCTCGACTTCGATCCATCCGAACTCGACGGCGAACTCGAACTCCCAGAACTGGAGGAGCATTCATCTGAGTCGCTGCTAGGTAACTTGGGACTGTTAGGTGGTGCGGGAGGTGAACCCGACGAGCTCGTAGTAGCTCTGAACCAACCACCATTCGGAATTTGGGAGTCGGGGCGCATAAACCTCGTCTTTTCATCCTTCTGCTTACTGGACGATTTCTTGGCCTTGGCTTTCTTTGATGCGCCCTCCTGCTTATCAGCATTCACATGAATTTCCTGCATATACTTCGCAAATCCAGTTCGCTGGTGTCGATAGTGCTGGCCATAAATACGATACGAAAAAATATATTCTGAATATATCCAAATAAATATGAATACGATACGGTGCTCAAACCCTTCACTGAATATGAATACGGGTGAATATGAATATGCCAGAATATGGATACGAATACGATACGGCCATAGCGTACTCGAATATATTTGAATACGTTTGAATACCACTGCGGCGTGATTTGGCCCCTCGGCGGCTCTCGGCGGTGGCTCCCGGCCGAGATTTTCGGGGTAATCATTGGTCTAAATCACGACAATCAGTCTCCCGTGGTCTTCCGAGGCATTCGGCATAGATTCGACCAGTCTCTCGGGCATCTCGGATAAACATTCCATACCGGCAACCTTGGTCCCCGAGCCGTCCCATGTTGAAATTTGACCTTTTGTATGGTGCAGGTCATTCAGGACATTGAATGGACAGAATATGAATGATAATCAAGCATGTTGAACACTTATTTGACTTGGTTAATGTGCCTGCTAGAGTAAGTTTCAGGTGAGAGAATATATTCAAATATATTCATAATATATTCGGTGACGGTATTCAGCCTCTATGAATATGAATACGATACACTACAAATACGATACGCCGCTGGCGTATTCAGATTTTCAGAATATGTTTGGATATGAATACGATACGGAAAATTCGTATCGTATCGTATTTATGGCCAGCACTAGGTGTCGATATCCTTTCCTTTGGACTTGCGGAAATTCTCCGATTTCTCAGGAACTTCGACAATCACCGCCATCAAGGGGATACCGATCCGCGAAATCCGTACCGGGGGTCGAAGTTTTTTTTTCAGCGACTTCGGGCGACCTCTTTTCAAGTATAGGATATAGGATTTGGCCGGAACGTGCCTCAGATTGCCGAGGACGTATGACTAGACGAGCTCACGACGCCTTAGGAACTCCCAAATTAGTATGGATTACAGTATGCCGGAGGGGAGAGTAATGTCTTATGTACAACATGCATGTATGCCCTCAAATCACTGCAAACCAAGTTGCATTAAAAAAATATGTCCTGGTTACAGCGCCGGTTCCTCAATTTACCCAGCAAATATATCTCGAAGAGTTTACCCAGCTCTTAAATTAATGCAGAAATCAGTCTCATTGAATTTACTGACGCAAAAAATCAGTGGGAATATGCTTAGGTTACAGCAACAGGAAACTCATTGCGAGAGATCTTGCAAATCCGAACTAACTTCTCAGAAGAATAAATTGAGGGCCCTGATTCGTCCCCAAGGGAACTCTGGGGCCGGCAGTTGTTCGTTGCTTCGTTTTACATAAAACCTAGTGCTGTGTAGGAATCAACGTGTCAAGTAATACTGGTACCCTTATCTAATCGTTAAGAGAAACTTGAGCACCGCCGCCGCTGACGGCCGCTGTAGAGGTTCTTCGTTTGTCATCTCGCGCAATATGCATTTGTATTCCTTTGGGTCAGGAATATGCGCTTCACCATATGCCTGAACGTTGTAAGCCATAAATAGAGGATGCACGCACAATATATGTACTTCAAAAGCCGCACAAAGTTCCCCCTCAAGTGTTTTGCCAAAATTATACACATCGGCAGCAAGAAGGTCAACGGGAATCGCCTCTGACTCCATCGCGAGCTGTTGTTCCGGAGAAGAGATGTTGTCGGGAGGGATCGTTGTTGGACACCCAACACATGATGTTCCGGGGGGGAAGAGGAAAGCCGAACCAAAGTCAATGTACGCATATTCAATGTTGTGTGATTGCCGGAAGTCGTTATGACTGGTTTCCGAGAAGTTGCGAGAATCCACATGGTTTATGAGGATGTTGAAGGGTTGAATGTCCTTGAGAATCATTCAGCAGAGGGAATAGCCAATGAGGACAGGGCACCTTACTCCATGCGCAACCCCGCATTCATGAAGTAGCTGCAGACATTCAGCGAGCTTTATAGCCAGCTCAACTCGCGTTGTCATGTTTCCACAGGGAGGGAGTTGCCAGCACATTCCCCATGCTGGCATTACGACAATAACAAAGTCATGTTTTGTTGCAACAAAATCTAGCACCGGGATAACGCGATTGCGTTTGTCTGCGCGAAGAGGGGGACACGAGAACTGGCGGAGCACAGCGAGTTCTGGAGTATCGTTCGGCACTGCCTTCATAACGACTTGGCGTTGGAACCGGTCTATACCAAAGCAGATGTCCACGCCCTGCAATGTGTCAGCAGACAGTATGAGGCTATGTAGTGCACGACCGACTGGCTGCCAGGTCGATGAAGTTCGGGTAGAAAGTAGATCGCGCGGATGGAAATGGTGCACGAAACTTTCCAGATCCGTGGGATGGAAGGGGTCCAGAGCAGCCGGAGGGACATTGAAGTCTCCTTTTCCAAGCGTTTTATAAAACGAACTGCCCATTATATGGTAGCCTTGGACCCGGAGATCGGCCTCATAAAAGAGCCAGATTGCCAGTTTGTCCAAATTGTCCCAATTGCTGGAGTTAAGCAAAATGCTGCGTCCATCTTCGGGCAAGCCATCAGATCTATATGGGTGAGTTGCATTTCACAGTTTTGTCGAGCGAGACCGACATGCCGATTACTTGTGGAGGAGCCTCCGCCAATCATCCCGGTACCTGGGGCAAATGAGTGGCGATGCCAGCAGAATTTGGTATGCCGTACCAGAAACGTAATCGTTAAGTGGCCCATCCGCATTGTCGTTCGACGTCTGCGCCGGCCCATGGGCCTCTTTCTTGGTTGCCTGTTGGGTGAATGGGGTCATCGTGGCGAATGACACGTGACTTTTGCAGACGTACATGCGATGAGCTGTGGGACCCGTGCCTTCGTCACTCAGGACCTTTCGAAGGTCTGACCTGCACTCACTTGCTGCTTTCAAGGCCGACGGCGACGCACTGCCGCTCGCTGCACTCGCCGGCGCGCGTCGCCGCGGGGATTCCCAGGCCTTGACAGAAAGTCACGGGGTAAAATAGGACCCCTGGTAATCAACTCGGATTTCGGGACGTTTTATCCGCACCCCATTTGAGGAAAATCTCATCCGAATTTGGACCTGGCCCCGCCAAGGTCGATGTTTTATCCGAATTGTTGACCAGGCCCTAGAAAATCGGCTAAAATTAAGAAAAAATTAAGATTTTTCTCCTCAGCCGTTTAAGTCGTTTTTTTCGGCTGAAAAAGGCTTTTAGCCCAGCCATCCTGTTCAGGTTCAACCTCCCGAGTTTGATTGCCTGCCAGGTTCGCAATGGTAAGATTTCTGACTGATAGACGGCATTTTTTGACCTGAGATGATCACAGATTCCGCCTGAATCCGCGCTGAATGCCTGTGATTTAGGTAGAAACTCTGCCGATTTTGGTCCACAGTGAGTCACAATTTCTCGTTAGAGCCGTTCGCGATTTGCCGGCCGAAGTTATCCGAACCTCGCCCAGAGCTGGTCGGCAGCCCCCATGCGTTATCCGAATTTTCGGCCAGGCTCGGCCGCCCGGAACCTCGATTTCTCATCCGAATTCGTCCTAGGTTCGCGCGATTTTTGGGCATGTTTTATCCGAATTGAAATTTTCGCGGGCAGGCATCTTAGTTGATTACCAGGGGTCCTGGTAAAATTCCCTTTCCTGGAGCTGAGGCTGTGCTCTTCTTCTTTGATTGGTGGTCGGCAATGCTCAATTTATGCTCCGCCAATTTCAAACTCCGACACTAGGCTCGAATCCAGCCTGTGTATGAAGGCGAACCTGTCGATACACAGGCTGGTCGATCTGAGTTTGAATCCCGCTGTCAATCGAGTTACCAAAAAAGGTTATTCAGGACTCACCCATTTTTCACTCGAATGAAGAGATTTTTGCGCGGTAACTGAGCGATTGGTATGCGACAGATATTCTACGCTTGACTGGAGGTCTAATCGTGAGTTTTTAGAGTGCAGGAAGCAAAACAGTCAGTGTTGGTCTTGTTTGTTCGTGACGTCACCCACTGTAAGCAATAACCTTTTTTGGTAACCGAGATTGACGTGGGAATTCAAACTCAGATCGACCGGTCTGTCTATCGACCAGTCTCCTACCCAGCCTCACTTCCGAGTGTTGGGGAGTCACTGAGGGCGTAGATTCACTGTAAATTCACTATGTGTAATAGTGATTGACAAATATGATCTTACTGCTCCCGAACTTCAACCCCCAACACTCTCCAGGGAGGCTGGCATAAAACAAATGTAAACAACATAGCCACGCGCTTAGCGCCGGCGCCATCACCGGTCAAGTCTCCCGCACATTCTTGTCAACAAACCAAGTCGCGTAGATTCCTCTCCTCCTGACGCGTCGTCTGCCCTCTACTTGGCTCTATGGCATCCTACAACCCTGACAACCTCTTGCTGAGCCAAATTCGCGACAAAGTCGAGGCTGTATTCGGCTACCGGCCATGCCTTTGGCAAATCAAAGTGGTACGCGCCATTCTCAAGCGCGACCGGGATGTCGCTTCCATTGCTGCAACCGGGTCCGGGAAAACCTTGACCTTTTGGATGCCGCTCTTGTTTGTGCCAGACGGCATCCAAATCGTTGTCACTCCCCTCAATATTCTCGGCAAGCAGAATGTCGACTCCTCTAGCCAAAGTTGGCATCTCTGCGATTACCATCACGGCCGATACAGCTACAGCGGAGAATTTCCAGGTGCGTATCATCTCAGGCAGGTGTTCTATCCCTGACATCTCTTCTCGAAGGCCATCGCGGAAGGCCGTCACCGCGCGATTGTTACAAACATCGAGACTTTGATGAAGCCCGGCGGTGGCTTCGAGAAACTGTGGACCAACAACAATTTCACGTCAAAACTCATCAGTATTGTCTGGGACGAGGCGCAGTGCGTCAGTAAATGGGGCAGCTTTCGCCCTGAGTACAAAAGTGCCGGCTCACTGCGCTACCTCCTGCCCCGGGATATTCCCTTCTTTATCACATCAGCTACACTTCCCGCGGATGTTCTTGAAGACGTTATGACGACTCTCGGCATGCGTGAAGACAAGAAGGGTATGGATCTTCCGAACATCACACTTGTCATTCAATGGCGGGCAAGCTGTGATATGTGTACGCTGTGGCAGCGCTTTGGCCGCGGCGCGCGCGACCCGAAATGCGAAGCCGTGGCGCTGTTTTTAGTTGAACCCAAGTATTTTGACGAGACGAAGGAAGAAAAGGCGGCTCGAAAGGCAAAACGGGATGAAGCGACTAAGAAGAAGAAAAGGAAGGCCCGAGATGCCATCGCCGCCGCTGAACAACCTCCCACAAAGAAGACGCGTTGTGATGCTGTCCCACACAGCATCGACCTCTTCCTTTCCCTCTGTCTCCCAGTCTCCCAGTTTGCGAATGGCCGCCAATCCAACTGGATCAACAGCGGCCCCCGAGAATGTCGACTTGGAGTCTGACGAATCGGACTCAGAAGACGAGCTAGTCGAGACAAGCGCCGTGCTGCCTATCGACGAGACAAAGTGGTGGAACGTGCGGGGAGGAAGAAGAAGCAGGACGGGGACGAACTTTCGCCCGAGATGGACGACCTGATCAACGCGGGTTCAGAAACGCGTCGGATTAAATGCTTTCGCGTCCCGTTCCGGCTTTACTTCAGCAGCGACAAATCCAGTACGCCGCTTTGTTATACTCTTTTTGCTTGCACTAAATTTTCCAGCGTCCGACCATTCGAAGTGCCAACAAGACCTTCCGGGGGATGCCCCAGCTGCGTTGCTAATACACCGCGCGTCTGCTGTGAGCTCTGCAACCCCGCCTATTTCGAATCGTTCGCCACGGTCGACTTGCCGAAACCTCCGCCCGTTCCCCACAAGTCCCGGATTGCCAAGTACGAGTCGGAAGCCCGTGACATGAAGCTAGGAGATGCGCTCCATGAGTTCCGGAGAGACGCGACTAGAAGAAAATTCAGTCGCGCTGTCCTCAAGAACAGTGGACCGGGAGTTGTCATGTCGAATGAGGTGCTTCAGCGCATCGTCGATTGTGCTCACTGGTATAAAGTTCAGACGATCGAGCACCTGGAGAAGGAAACACGTTGGGCAGGTGCCGCCGAGTTCGGTGCCGATGTTCTTGCCCTCATTGACACGTACTCCCCGCGGCCGGTCGCACCACAACCCGACTCAACCCCCCTCGCTACACACGACAGCAATGGCGCCAGCTCTTCTGTGGGGACTCTGAGGAGCCGGAAGTGTTCGAAATGTGGTGCTCTTGACCACATCGGTGCGTGTTCCTCTTGACTCTCATGATCGTTCTTCACACTACTCAAAATTAATAATAAATTAGCGTCCAACAAGAAGTGTCCGTTCCACCCTCAACACCGTCCTCAACATATCGACAACAATCCAGGGGACGAGAACACGGAACCCCCTGCTGTCCCTCTCTCAACACCGGCTCGATCCGAGACTCGTCCCCAACCCCGTCCGTTGTATCGACAGCTCGAGATGTCGGTCTTTACTCCCCCCTCCTGCAACCTCTTTCACGACTCCCTTGGCAGTCGATTCTCCGTTCGCGTCTACTTCTGGTCCCGTCCCTGCTCCTCAATCTCTTTTCATGACTCCACTCGCAACCACCTCCACTTTGACATCATTCGCAGATACTACGCCGTTGCCTAGTATCAATTGGCCTGATTATTTTCCTGTCCCAACCACTCCCGTACAACCACCACTGCATTGCACCTATCGCGCTTGTATCGGGAAAGTATTTGCACCCGCCGAGCTCCAGAATCCTTACAACTCGGGGAGGAAAGACCATCTCATTCGGGTCTAGGCGCTCGAATGAAGTCGGAACGGGGCCACGAGCCTTGAAGCCTTGCAACGAACTCGCCGAGCCTTGTAGCGGCAATCTATCAGTCTGAGCTACAGCATAGGAGTCAGCCTAATCGACTTAGGGAACCTCGCTGAAAGGAGAAGGGAGCGTGAAGGGCAGAGGTTGAGGATGTGGCTCTCATATGAACAGGCGAATGCCTTGAAGGAAGCAGTGGAAGGAAAGGACCGAGAAGGGAAAGGACCGAGAAGGGAACAGGTCAGAGCAATATTGCTCACAAATCCAGGGGAGGAAGGAAGGAAGGAAGGAAGGAGGGAAGGACAGACGGAACCGAGAAAGGGAAAGGGAACAGGCCGGGGGGGAATTTTGCTTGTAAATCCAACTGGGAGGGAAGGAAGGAAGGAAAGGAAGGGGCGACAGAAGCGCGGAAGGATAGAAAAACCATGTGGAGAGGAGCCGTGAAGAGGTTAAGTACGTCTAAATTTGTTTGCGAAGGACAACAATACGTCTACCCATCCAACAAAGATCATTGCACCTACCTTGCTTAGGGAAGCTCGCTTGCGCTGAACCATCGCCGCGACCTTGCGTGGGGCCAGTACCCGGTGCGGCCACGACCCTGGCGTGCACAAGTGCTGCAACTAGGGCTCCTAGGTCCTGCTGTGAGAGCTGCTGGATGAGCTGGAGGGCGCTCGCCGCCGACGCCTGACTTGGTGCTGGTGCCTGAGGGGGAGCTGGAGGAGGCGGAGCTCGCGCCGGAGAAACACTGACAAAGGGCGATACCGGGGGAGCGCGAGCGCCGACTGCGCCTGCGACTGCGTCAGGTCGAGTGGGCCGATTACGGGGAGGCACTATAGAGGGGCAGGCGGCAAGAGGCTCCCACCCTCCCGGGGGATAATGTTGCCGGAGGCCGTCGCCGCCGCATATGATGGGCTAGCGCCTCCAGGGACGCGTAGGGTGAACCCGGTCCTAAGCGGGGAGCCGCGAGAGGGAGCGCGAGCAGGCGGGGGTCGTGCGGGAGCGAAGGACTGCAAGGGAGAGGGAGCAAGGGCTCCGCTGTTCGTTGAAGCTCCGGCATCCAGGGCAGAGCGCGGCGGGAAAGACCAGTTGAAAGGTGGTGCAACCCTGGTTACTGGCCGCCGCATCGACTTGAGCTATGTTCGAGGGGCCAACTGTGGGCACTTCTCTCGCTTTTCCCTTGCGGCGGCGCTTTGTCGAGGCAGTCGGAGTGTCAGGGGAATGGGGAGCAGAAGCCGTTGGCGAAGAGGTGGCCTTCCGCGCGCGCGCAGGACCAGGTGCTGAGAAGTCTTGTTCGTCTGGGGATTCTGATCCTCGGTCGCCTAGCAAGTCGGTAATGCCCGCCTCGTTGGGGGCATCGTACGCGTCAGAGGAGCTGGAGTCACCAGGGTCATCTTGTTCCTCCACGGCTGGAAGTGGCATTGCGGCCTTGGTTGCAGCCCGCGTCAGAATAGAACCCTCTGTAGTGGGTTGGGACCTAGATTTCACTCGTGAAGTGCTCATTTTGTCTCGAGTGCGACGAGGGAGATAGTGACGATATTAGCCTGTTTGCGATGCAGCCATTGAATGGCTAATGGCTAAATAAGTGTCCAGATTCCGGCGTATTGACAAAAGATACCCCCGGTTCGAGTATCCAAATTTCATTCCAGGCAGCTCTTCTTGACTTCGACATGAAAGTTTAGCCCATCAAAGTTTCCTAATGCGGAAATCGGTAGCCATTCAATGGCTCCAATGGCTCTTCGCAAACCCTCTACTAGTTTTGCGTGTAGTGCGACGGTACGAGGAACTTGTCAGAATATGAATTATTCCGGGTAGCCGCCCCGCCGCTCCGGCCCTTGATAGATATCTGATACTTATCATACAGCCTTGTTCTTACATATAAACCGCGCTCGTCTGTCCACCACCCTCAGGCTTTCATCCCACATTGCGGGAGACTGAGGGTGAGTTCTCTATCTATCTACCTACTTGTATTTACTTACTCATTGTGTAGTTATTGCGTCTTCCGCGCATTTTCAGGTATTTAATATACAGTCTTTCATCCCACATTGCGGGAGACTGAGGTTATTGCGCCTTCCGCGCATTTTCAGATTCTGTTAGGTTATGGGCCCCGAGCGCTAGCTCTCTGAAGTAAGGCTAGAATATTATGATTAAATACACCGCTGAGCCATAATGTACCATAATCGTATCATAATTTTACGGTTCTGGCCCATATTTAATCATAAGAGTATTCATAATGTATTGTAATCGGAACGTAATCATACTTAATCGTATTTAATGAATGCTGACGCCCTCCAAAAAATCTACCCCTTCGCCGAAGCCAGCATTGAGAAGCTCTTTTGTTACAACCGTTGCAGCCGCAGTCGAAGCCGCCATGGAGGAGCGGGAATCCGACATTGTGTGCTTACTGCTCGAGAAAAGCGGTGATCAATTTGAGGACGTGAACGACAACAAAAATACGACTCACAGGGTATCTAGAATGCTGTTCAGATCCCGTATCCTACGCGCCAGCATTCCTACTCCATCCGTGCCTTTGATACCGTCTTGCTGGGAATAGAATTCCAGAAACGGGCAGATGAGATCCATGCCATTAGTGTTGCCGGAAGCTGGAGCTAGCTCCGAGCTGAGTTCAACTCCAACTCGACCCCTTCCCAAAAGCGGCACCTCGAGGTGATGCCAGCTCGCCTCGACTCCACCCTCGTCACCCAAAGCGGACGACGTGACATTTCCTGACATTTCCGGTGGTGTAACTGACTCCCTCCCCAGTTTCTGTATTGGCCGTTTCTTGGCCGTTTTCGACGTATAAAAAGAAGTTTGAGCTTGAAGAGAGCTCAGGAAAACCTTCCACATAAAAATTTGGTCCATTCTCCCCTAAAGTTTTGCCCTTCGGGTGGAAAGATGAACCCTGGGACACTAGATTCCCATATCCGGTATCAGCTCTGAGCCAGCTCCGGTCAACTCGAGCTGACAGCGAGCTGATGGGCAATCAACTCGAGTTCAGCTCCAACTCAGCTCCCGGCAACACTACATGCCATGTTCGCCTCGAGTGATGCGCTTATGCTGCTCGTCTGCAGATACCTGGAACGCCCGCTCTCACTGCCGGTTTGCCGTGAACTGAGCACCTTCTTCCTCGTCAATAGAGGGTTTGCGAAGAGCCATTGGAGCCATTGAGTGGCTACCGATTTCCGCATTAGGAAACTTTGATGGGTTAAACTTTCATGTAGAAGTCAAGAAGAGCTGCCTGGAATGAAATTTGGATACTCGAACCGGAGGTATCTTTTGTCAATACGCCAGAATCTGGACACTTATTTAGCCATTAGCCATTCAATGGCTGCATCGCAAACAGGCTAATTTCGAAGTCCCCGAAGTAGCGAGCAAGGGGGCCATCAGGAAGAGCGACTGGCAGAGAGTCAGGTAGAGCCTCAATTCGGGCACGCAGTGCCTTGAGCATGGCTGGGAAGTATTTGACCAGCTGAGCATCATCGAACATGGCGGACGACGTGAGCGGGGGAGCGCCGACAGCGAGCAAGACGGTGAGAGAGTGAAAATTTAGCCGAGATGAGTCATGGAAATGCCCGGTCCGTTAAATCCGTCTTATGCTGTCATCCGCCTTACACTCTCGGCCTCTTCCGATGGAACGACACTGGCACGCGCGGGGCTTAATATTATGATTAAATATGAACTCCCTATCATAATGTAATCGTAACATAATGTAACACACTGCCCAGTATTCCTAGACCTTAATATTATGTGGCTGGCTCTATTTAATCATATTTTTAGGCATTATAATTTATTATATTTAAATATACTCATAATTTTATCCAGCCTTACTCTGAAGACGTACCTATTGAAAGACTCACCTGCTCGCTCATCAGAGCTCGAAGCATCACAAGCACAGACTTGTATCAATCAATCAATCACACGACCTGTTGCCAAAATTCCCTCGGACTCTGGTTATCTCACCTCGGACTTCTCACACAATGTCAACTGCGGCAAACACGGCTTCTTCTGAGCTTTCCGGAGCAGAAGACTGGCCGATTTTTCATGTTAATGCTACAGTGGAACTGCGCCTACAGGGAGTCTACACTCTGCTTGAATCTGTTATCCTCGCTGCAAATGCAGCTGATGCCACTGTTGCTGCTGCTGCTGTTACTCCTCTGCCTGCCACAGCTCCTGTTGCTGGCGTAGCTTTCAAGGATACCCCTGGCGAACGTAATAGCCGTGCTTTAGGTGTCATTCAGAAGCTTCTTTCAGCAGAACTGCGAACAGAGTATGTCAATGAATCTAATGCTGGAATTCTCTGGGCCAAACTGCGCCAGCGCTTTGAAGCAGAAAATCGTGCCGATTCCGCAATGGGTGTTCTAGCAGAACTTTTTAGCACCAAGCTCGTTATTGAAGGCGAACCAGAGCTCATGGATCGCAACAAGATTCTTTCTCATGTAGCTGCTATCAAGACCTGTTTTGATAGGCTTGCACGCCTGGAATTTCCATTTCCCCCAGAGCTTCAGCCTCTCATTCTGCTCAGCACTCTACCAGATGATAGCTACTGGACAGGCATTAAAGGGAACATTGTGTCCTCTCTTGGTACAGGCATAACTTGGGATAAAGCTCGTGCTCGCCTGATCACTCTTGGTAAACTGCCAAAGAGTGAGAACAGCGACGACACTGCTCTAGCTGCTAAATCCACAAACCCTGGCAAAGGAAAGCCATCTGCCAAGGGCGATAAACATTGCCTTATACATGGACAAAACAAATCCCATACTTCCGATAACTGCTATCAGTTGAAGAATCTAGCGCAGGGATCAAAGGACTCCAAGAAGAATGACAAGCAGAAGTCTGAGAAAGCGAGACCTAGAAAGCGCCGTGACAAGGCAAATGCCTCTGCTACTACAGATTCTGAATCTGATTCCGATGACTCTGAACATGGACATTTAGCTGTACCTGTTGTTTCCCAGAAATCTTATGCTGCTATGTCTGCTTATCTTTTGAGTGATGCAAACCCTTCATCCAAAGCTGTGGTAATTGACTCTGGAGCTTCTACCACCATGACACCAAATGAGGCATGGTTTGAGACAGGTTCTTATAAAGTACTCACTCCACCAAAAAGGGTGCGGCTTGGTAATGACACATATTGTGATGCAGTTGGAACTGGAACCATCCGTCTATCTTGCAAAACAAAGCCAGGGATGTCTGATGTCTCTCTACGTGCATTACATGTCCCATCCTTTGGTATCACACTTGTCTCAGTGCAACAAATGGCTAAAAAGGGATACAATTGCATGTTCGAAGCAGATGTCTGCATTGTTCGAAACCCAAAAGGGCAAAGAATGATTGAAGCCAAGCATCGGAAGGGACTGTACCACATTGTCTATACTCCTTTGAGTGAAGATCCACATGCACTATTTGCTATGGATATCAATCATCTTCATCGAATATCTGGTCATACAAATTTCCAACTATTACAGAAATCTGTTGCTAAAGGCCGAGTTGGTGAAATTACATCCTTGACAGGAATCCCCAAATTCTGTGAACCCTGTGTTCTTGGGAAAATGAAGAAATTACCATTTTCCAAAAGTCAAACCAAAGCTCGTGGTCCTTTAGATATTGTATCATCTGATGTTGGTGGTCCAGTAACACCTGAAGGCCCAGGTGGAATACGCTACTGGGTGGTCCTTATAGATCATCATTCCTCTGAGGTGTGGATTCTATTTGCCCAAAAGAAATCCCAAGTCTATTCAAAACTCAAAGAATGGCGAAAATCTACTGAGGCTCATTTTCGTGCTCAAATTGCTAATTGGGAATTCTGTGAGGGCTGGACTCGATTCTTTCGCACAGATGGGGGTGGTGAATTCACGTCTCATCAAATGGAAACAGAATTCAAACGTCTAGGCATCATCCACGAAACAACAGCACCTTACACTCCAGAGCAAAACGGAGTAGCAGAGCGAATGAATCAAACACTTGTTTCCAGAGCTACAACTATGTTGATTGCCTCACGCCTTCCTCGTAGATTTTGGGTCTTAGCAATGCGAGCAGCTGGTTATACCGTGAATAGAACACCTACTTCAGCACAGGAATTTGAGATCCCTCATGAGAAACTTTTTGACCGTCCAATAAACATACGACACCTGCATCCCTTTGGCTGTAGAGCTTATCCTCTGACTCCTAAAGAAAAGCGTCACAAGCAGAAATTTGGTGATAAAGCAAAGCGTTGCATCTTTGTTGGCTACCATGAAAACAGTAAAGCGTATGACTTGCTAGTAATCAACAAAGATGGTTCTTATGGTGAAACCATCACATCTAGGCATGTTCGGTTTGATGACCAGGAACTTGATTCACCTATAGAACCAAAGCTTGAGGCACCTGCTACATCTAGGAAAGAATATGAGGATTTTGCTCAGACACTGCGGAAGAGGTCTACCCCATATTATGGTGATGATGACGATGATGGTGAACTGGACACTTTGCCTCACCCGATACCAGGTTCAGTGGGGGATAATCTAAGTCAGGCTGATCCACCGTCTATTGTCCATCCATCAAATAGGGGAGCTCCACCATTGCGCAAGGTCGCAGGCGTACGACAGGAACCTACTAGGCGGTCAACACGTCCACATGCAAGGGCACAACATCCCACTGCTGAGTACGACAGAATAGCTGAAGGACCACAGCATCAGTCAAAAGCTCAGCATGATGCAGAGAATGCAGCACGTAAACAGGCGAAAGAAAATGAAGCTTCTGTCGAACCAGACATTGAAGTCCCTGATGCTCCAGAGGCAGTATTGCTTGCTTCTCTAGATGATGCTATTGAAGAAGCCTTTTTAGCTCAGAACCCTCTTGACCCTTCTAGTTGGCAAGAAGCATTGCAGGGTCCTAATGCTGAACATTGGAAAGCTGGACTTGAAGAGGAACTTGCTGGTTTCCGAGCAAATGATGTCTATGATGTTGTTCCCATACCAGACGGTGTCAAGCCTATTAAATCCAAAGTGGTTCCCAAAGTCAAAGTGGATGAAACAGGCAAAATTGCTCGTTACAAAGTCCGAATCGTTGCCAGAGGAGATACTCAGAAAGAAGGTGTTGACTACAAAGAAGTTTTTGCGCCCACTGCCAATCTTGAGTCTGTTCGCATCATTTGTGCTCTTGCTGCCAAATAAGACTTAGAACTGGATCAGCTGGATGTTTCACAAGCCTACCTCAATGGTAAACTGGAGGAAGAAATCTACATGATGCCTCCAGATGGTGTTGAAATTCCAGAAGGTCACTGCTGGCGACTCAAGCGTTCATTGTATGGTCTTAAACAAGCTGGGAGAACTTGGAACAGGACTTTTGACACAGAGATTCTAAAACTCGGATTTCATCGCTTGAATTCAGAGACCTGCCTTTATGTTTATAAAGAAGGCAAACAGACTTGTTTTGTTGTGGTCTATGTTGATGATCTTCTTGTTGCTGCAACCTCTAAAGAATTCTCTTCCAAAGTCAAAAGAATGCTTTCATCTACTTTTAAGATGCGAGACCTAGGTCCAGCCAAATACCTCCTTGGGATCGAGATCGTTCGAAACCGTAAGAAGCGCACCATTGCACTGAACCAGCGTCAGTATATTGACAAAGTCCTTTCTCGCTATGGCATGACAGACTGCAAACCTGTATTCACGCCTATGTCTACTGGAACCCCGCTCACAGAGAATGACCCTGATGACGACAGTATCATTACCCATATGGCTATTGTCGAAGGTGGATCTATTGTTCCATATCAAAGTGTAATCGGGTCTGCTATGTATGCCATGCTAGGTACTCGACCAGATCTTGCATACAGTGTAGGAGTACTTGGTCGATTTAGTGCAAAGCCAAAGAGAATTCATTGGGCAGCAGCAAAACGACTTCTTCGATACCTCAAAGGCACCCGTCATTGGGAACTTGTATACAACGGGGCTGACATCAGCATGGACATGCAATTTCTGGGATACAGTGATGCCAATTGGAATGGAGACAGAGATACATCTCGTTCTACTTCTGGTTATGTGTTCATTGTCAACTCTGGAGCGATAGGATGGTCTAGCCGTCGGCAATCCATGGTCGCTCTATCTTCTACTGAGAGTGAATACATTGGACTTGCAAATGCAGGACAACATCTAGCATGGTTAAGATCCTTTTTTGACGAACTAGGTCAACATCAGAGAAATCCCACTGAGTTGAGATGTGATAATCGAGCTGCCATTATTCTGTCCCAGGATCCACAATACCGCGCTAGGACTCAGCATATACAAAGAAAATATCATTTTGTCCGTGATGACTTGGTTCGCACCGGAGAATGTATTGTCTTGTGGTATCCTACAGATGAAATGGTGGCCGATATTTTCACAAAACCTTTATCTCATGACAAGCACTCCAAATTCTGTCTATCTATGGGACTACGGCCTGGGTCGAGTGGGGGTGTCAGAATATGAATTATTCCGGGTAGCCGCCCCGCCGCTCCGGCCCTTGATAGATATCTGATACTTATCATACAGCCTTGTTCTTACATATAAACCGCGCTCGTCTGTCCACCACCCTCAGTCTTTCATCCCACATTGCGGGAGACTGAGGGTGAGTTCTCTATCTATCTACCTACTTGTATTTACTTACTCATTGTGTAGTTATTGCGCCTTCCGCGCATTTTCAGGTATTTAATATACAGTCTTTCATCCCACATTGCGGGAGACTGAGGTTATTGCGCCTTCCGCGCATTTTCAGATTCTGTTAGAACTTAAAAGAGAGGAAAATGATATCAACTGTGTGTCAAGGTTTGGCTGTCCCGTCACGAATCCTCTTGTCAGCGACGCTCGTTCCTCACATCGCTAACACTCTCATTTGCTCGCATTGCGGGCCATTTGAAGGTACTGAAAGCATACTGGGCACTAACTGAGTATACCTACATGTTCAAAAGGCAAAGGGAACACCGTTCAATGACGCGAGAGGTGGATCAAATTTGCCTTTCCCACCATTGAGACAAAAGAAAAAATCCTACACAACGCGCAAGCCAGAGTCGACTGTGTGCTCTGAAACTTGCTAGTACGTAGATAAGATGCAAATGAAGATATCCACCGCCGCGCGAGCGACGACGACGACCACAGAGGTGATATGCTAGAGAGAGAAGACGGGCGGGGACCCACAACGTTTGGGCGCAACGTTTCGTCTGCAAAGACTCATCAGGTGGCAGTGTTCCCTAACGGTACGTGGTGATTGTTTGTTTCCAGCGTATCATGTGACTGACACGTGCGTATGGGAAAAGAACCCAAGTGCCAGTACGGGAGTCGCGGAATCCAGCCAAATGGGGACTCGACACGTTTTCCTCCAATAACTGCTTCATCCTCCTCAAGGCTCCATTCCAACAATGCTAGCATTTCATTGATCTGAATTTCATGAACACGAGAGGTACCATACAAAGCAACCGCATCAGGGACCCGATAACCTGGTCAGAGGTCGGAAAAGTGGGTTTCATGGGCACGTTCGGGGAATCCGGTCAGAGAACTCAACCCTTAGCATTTTGTATTGACGGTAAAAGATGAAGGAAGAACAAATTTTAGAAATCATTCATTTTTTCGAGAATCCGAGGGCACGCGCCGCCGCAGACCGCGACCCGAAGGGGAGCGCGCGGCGCGTGCCGAGGATTGAGAAAAAAGAGATCTAAACGTTCGACGCAAATCAATCACAGTACACTCCGAGTTTTCGCATTTGTTCTCTTCAAATGGCTATCTAACATCACTGATGTGGACAGGGGTGCATAATTTTCAAGGTAGCCAGCCTCTGAACGGCGCACCAACTCTGTCATTCAATGAAGTCAATGTGGATATGAGTCAGAAATATCGCACACTGAAAATCAGAATAGCTTGAGAGCATCTGGCTGTGGGTTAGAGAGTGGATGGATATCCACTCCATTGAACAACAGGGTTCACCCTTCAACCGTCTTGTACTCTCAAAGAAATCTCAGAGTATGCATTCCGGTTCTCCTTCATACTGGCCATCGAGATGTATGACAGGCATAGGGTTAATCCCATATGCAGTCCTCGAGCTCAACAGATGACGTTCACACAAGAGATTTTGTCATGAATGGTGATACACTACTATATGGCATTAGTATACAACCTGCTCTACTCATAACGAAGTGAAGTGAGCGAGCATATCAAGAATGGTCACACCCCAAAATCCACGGGTGACTCAGAAGCGTTGTCGCAGAAGCACGATTTTGTGGGGAACAGAAGACTTGAGAGCACAGAGTCTTCAGCGGTCCGGTCATCTTCACATCAGGGGATTCAAATTTGGGGGCCTGGTTACATGTCAGGTAATGTTTTGCGCCGATAACAGGGGCATGACCTTGAGCAGGAGAAAAGCAACTGACGCATCCGCCCACGGATGTCTGCCTGTGAGCAGTTCTACGATAACCGCACCCACGCTCCATATACAGCCGTTTCGGAAAAAGGAATACGGGTTCCGTCATTTCTTCCTTCTTAATTTTTTGTCTACACTTGTTGACGATTCTGTCAAAAACTCACAAATTGTTGCCTTAAAAGGCAGATGCCGTGAGTCCATCAATGAACACAATTTGGGTCAAACCACTCTTGCACATTTGCTAGCGTCCAAATGAGCATTCAATGTGATTTAATTACTGCATTGATGTTCTATGGCACTCACAGAACTCTTCCGGACAAGTACCGAGGCTGGGCGGGCAAGAAAATCAGATTCATCAAGCGGGTCCAAGACCAAGTAAGTGTCAACAAAGAATTGAGGATAGTGTTGCCGGAAGCTGGAGCTACAGTTGCGGCAAAATCAATTTACTTACCAAATAAGGAAATTTTCATCAAATCCGCTCTACCACACAACAAAACCACCACAAGCACGTTGAAATAGCACCAAGCGCCTGTACTTCCGGATTTGAGCCGGTCTACGCCCAAAAAACAACCGGATTCGTCATGTTTCTCACTGTTTTTTGGCTGCACTTTATGAGACAAAGTTGCTGGTTATCCCGGCGAAACCAATACAAAGACGCCAGTTTTTTTACATCAGGAATACAGACTAGCAGTTCTTAGTATTCTTATCACCTTACCGCTCGAAAAAAACGAGCAAAAGGAGCGAATTGACGAGAATTTCCTTATTTAGTAAGTAAATTGATTTTGCCGCAACTGTAGCTCTGAGCTGAGTTCAACTCCAACTAGTGTTGCCGGAAGCTGGAGCTAGCTCCAAGCTGAGTTCAACTCCAACTAGTGTTGCCGGAAGCTGGAGCTAGCTCCGAGCTGAGTTCAACTCCAACTCGACCCCTTCCCAAAAGCGGCACCTCGAGGTGATGCCAGCTCGCCTCGACTCCACCCTCGTCACCCAAAGCGGACGACGTGACATTTCCTGACATTTCCGGTGGTGTAACTGACTCCCTCCCCAGTTTCTGTATTGGCCGTTTCTTGGCCGTTTTCGACGTATAAAAAGAAGTTTGAGCTTGAAGAGAGCTCAGGAAAACCTTCCACATAAAAATTTGGTCCATTCTCCCCTAAAGTTTTGCCCTTCGGGTGGAAAGATGAACCCTGGGACACTAGATTCCCATATCCGGTATCAGCTCTGAGCCAGCTCCGGTCAACTCGAGCTGACAGCGAGCTGATGGGCAATCAACTCGAGTTCAGCTCCAACTCAGCTCCCGGCAACACTAACTCCAACTCGACCCCTTCCCAAAAGCGGCACCTCGAGGTGATGCCAGCTCGCCTCGACTCCACCCTCGTCACCCAAAGCGGACGACGCCAAGACGACGTGACATTTCTGGCGGTGTAACTGAGTGACATCACACTCCCTCCCCAGTTTCTGTATTGGCCGTTTCTTGGCCGTTTTTCGACGTAAAAAAAGCAGTTTGAGCTTGAAGAAAGCTCAGGAAACCCTTCCACATAAAAATTTGGTCCATTCTCCCCTGAAATTTTGCCCTTCGGGTGGAAAGATGAACCCTGGGACAGTAGATTCCCATATCTGGTATCAGCTCTGAGCCAGCTCCGCTCAACTCGAGCTGACAGCGAGCTGATGGGCAATCAACTCGAGTTCAGCTCCAACTCAGCTCCCGGCAGAATTTGAGGAGCAAGAAATGCCGAAACCCGTATTCTTTTTCCGAAACGGCTGTATCGATGGCGCAATCGAAGTCCACCGTCATATAGACCTCTGGAGCCAGAAAAGGACTTGCCAGCACACGCGCGTCGCTGACTGCGCCAAATATAGTCACTCCAAAGGAACGTAATGACTCTGAGCTCACCGTCTCTGCGGGTCATACCAGCATCCAAGGGTGTGCGGAAACCAAAAAAAAATACCTATGGCCGTTTTTTTTCAAACCGACCTTTTGGCTGAACCACCCTACCACGTAAGCATTACGTACTGCCCAAATCGAGCAATTATTCACGTGATACCATCGTGCCGAAGTGCTTGACCAAAACTTGACTGAAAATATGAGCCCAAGACAACTATTAGAGGTGGTATAGGATGAATTACAGCTGTTTGCATAGTTAAGATAGAGAGCGTGGGATCCCCGCACCCTTATGTCAGCATCACACTGTGACATTGTCACGCTCGACGTCGAGGGCTTATAGCACGATGCTAAGGTCCAGATTGGGAATTTTGCCCAATACAAGTCTTAGATAGAGGTTCAATGAAGGGTTCCTATTGGGCAGAGTTGCCAAAATGTCCCCTGGTCTCTTGCTATATGACCCACAAAAAAATTCAGACCACTTTTTTTCTGAGTGTTTTAATGTGGTTTTCTCACCAAATGGGACACGCTTCAAAGATTTCGGAGGGAAAATTTGGCCAACACAGCCACAGGATAGTCATCTCGGCATGCTTCGGCAGCTCGCTTAAGGGTGGGACCTGTCAAACCTTTGCGGCGCAATGAGTGACAGAACACTGACAGAACCTCCTTGCAGTGTGGAAGGTGCTTTTCAAACCAAAAAACCAAAATTTCAGAGCCGAAACAGCGAGAATGTCTTCTAAGTCTGTAGGTCAGCCCTTCCGCAGGCTGGAAAGAGCACGAAATTTTTTGTGCGACTGGGGATTTGGCCGTGGGAACGATTAATAAGCGTTACATAACGTGCTTAAGTAAGGTGCGGGGATCCCAACGCTCTCTATCTTAATGGCACCTCCTGAATTTTTATGAAAAGAAAGCATTTCAAACGTCCTATCTTCTCGCTCTCATATCTCATTCAATTTCCAACCAATCCACACAGTTCAAGTTTTGTTCTGAAGCAGTTCGGCAGGGGTTCCAAGCCGCCGGCAAATAGCGGCAAGTGCTTCCGAGATGTGATGGCATCATGCCGAGGTTTGGTTGTCCCAACTGGGATGTGATTTGCTTCGTTCTGGCTCAATTCTGAACGGTTTGGGGTGCCATAAAGCAATATTAGCGGAAGAATAAAGCTCAAATCAGGTCTGCAATCACACCTTTTGAAAATATGCAGATACAATTGCTCAGCGCCGAGAGCAATCACTTGGTGAATAATTTCATTCTGCTGTTAGTGGTTTGCTGTTGTCTTACATTTTGAGCTTGCAGACCTCATTACATACCTAATGGCTACATAATCTCCAAAATTGAAGCGATTCTGAACAGAAATGAACAAGTTTTTTCAGGTTCGTTGTTCGTATTATCGCCGATGATTGGCAATCAAGGGACGCAAAGGGATCGGATTAGGGGACAACTCAGATATAGGATGAAAGCCCTGTCAAAACGCTACAAAATGAGCCTTGAATCATGCTAATTGGTCCATAAATGGTTGTGTAAGGAGCAATACAAGGTCGGACATTTAAATTGCTCTTCATATACAAAATGATCGGAAGTGCCATTAGCTTTGCAAACAGCTGTAAGCACCAAATATCTATTACAACCCAGCACTAACCCAGCAAAGAGGCACATGCATTGTATCCTCCGTTGCCTCTGCAGCCAAAGTTGATCATCCCAAATAGGATGGACTGCCGGTGAAACCCGAAAAGAGCGATATCGATTTGAACGTTGTTGACCGGGATATTTCGAGTAGAAACAACAGTAACAGTGATTTCTAGGCGTATTTGAGCCCCCAGAACCATATTCCACCCCCCAAAAAAATAATCAATTATTTTTTTTTCTGACCCTCCCGGGTCGAACCACCCTCCCTGCCCTAGGTCTCGGCTTGACGGGCCGGCACACCCTTGCCAGCATCTGCTATTTTCACACAACCCGTGGACGATATCAAATATTCTCTCCCTTGATATCGTGGTGTATCAGACCCTGCCTGTGGATATGTTCCACGCCGGAAAGGATTTGACGTGTTATTGAACGTGCTCCATCTTCCTCGACACCGCCAAGGGAGCGGGCTAGCGCAGCAATCGTTTCCCCCTCTACATACTCTGTAAACAGGATGAACACTCCAGGATAGATCATGGTGAGGTCTGAGGGTTGTGGTTGACGCGGGCGCATTGATGAAAGACAAAGTTGAGACTGACCCCATAAAATGACGACATTTCGGTGCGGTTCTCTCAACACATTTCGCTTGGGATTGGGCCCTTCCGCCAGCAATTTTGCAGCCATCATATGATTCTTAACTCTCACAATGCTTGCACCGCATCTTTTGAGGCCAGTGTCCTCGTATGTCTGGTTAAATGAGAGAAGTCTGATCGGGAACGGCGTGCACTGTACGCACCGGGATCGAAATCGGGTCTACTGGCTGGTGGGTCGCGACGCCAGTCTCCAGAACAGCAGGCTCTTAAAACGTCCCGATAGATAGATACCTTGCTGTCCATGCGGGCAAACAACAACACGTAGGGGTGTCACGAGAACCCCGCTATCCGCCTTCCGAACGCGGATGACTCCGAGACCACCATTGTCGCCTTCGACACAATTAAATGGCTGGGCATACACCTCGATAAACAACTCAATTTCAACCACCATGTCAAGACGATGGCAGCTCGGGCGGAAATTACGGTGAACGGGATCTCGAGGCTATCAAATACAGTCAGAGGCCTTTCACAAGCCCACCTCCGTCATCTATACAAGGCATGTGTTGTCCCCGTTTTATCTTATGCTGGCGCGGCGTGGTGGACCGGAAAGAAAGATCACGAGAAACAGCTGGAAAGGCAGCGTTCAGAACCTCGCCCATCAATGCAATGGAGATCGAGGCATCGATCCCACCCATACGCCTGGCAATGGATGAAGGGAATAGACGAGCGGCGATCCGCTTCAACAAGCTGAGTAAAAACAGCCCCGTCATACAACGACTACCTGATGATTGGCGGGGAGGAAAAGCCCCTACCTTCCCACCACCACTTCCAGTACGCCCGAAAAACTCAAAGAGCAAAGTAAACATGCGCAAGTCCACGCAACTTCAAAGAGTGGCGGAGCTGACATCGGCAAATGATGAACGGGTCTTCCCGTACCTCACGGAACCATGGCGCCGCATGAAGGAGGATTTTGGGGGTCGGTTGCGTGTGTCGGGTACGGCGGGGGAGGAGAAGGAGGAAGCGGCGAAAGCACACAAGCAAAAGATAAGCAAATTCAGTTCTTCCCCCCACCACCTCCTGGTCTATTCCGACGGCTCGCAACGCGCGGTGCACCGTGTGCGCAGAGTGGGAGCGGGAGCCGTCATCTACCATGAAAATAAAGAGGTCTTTGCAAAAAGCTTCGGCCTTGGGAGCCGTGCCGAGGTGTACGACGGCGAAATTACAGGCCTACTGTTTGGAGCGGCAAAAGCCATCTCCATCGCCGTCACCGATCCGCAGATAAAAGAGATTCACTTCTTCGCAGATAACGTGTCCGCTATCAACACCATCTGCGACCCAAAACCCAGAGCAGGCCAACTCTCCGCACATATATTCCACAAAAGAATCTGTGCCTTCCTCGACGCCGATCCAGAACATAAAGTCGAGATTGGGTGGTCGCCAGGCCACTGCGACATCGACGGGAACGAGCGAGCAGACGCGCTGGCGAAAATCGGAACGGAACTCGCGGCGCCACCAGGAGGAACCCGCTCGCATGCACTCAGGAAATCAAAAGAAAAAGTACACCGGTCCTGGGTCAAGGAATGGAAGTCTGCACAGAAAACGGGGAGTTATGCCATGGCAAACCGCTTCCCCCCTTCCCTAAAACCGACCCCACATTTTACGTCGTTGTCGAGAGAAGTCTTTGGGCGGGTTACACAGTGCCGGATCAGACACTGCTTCTCAGGCGAGTACTACAGCCGCTTCGTGCCATCCGAGGACGTTGACTGCCCCTGTGGAGAACCCTTCCAGTCGCGCGAACATCTGCTTCGCGAGTGTCCTCGCTATGAGGACCAACGGTACATCCTCAAAAAAGTCTCAAGGGACATATCCCTGCCTGAAATACTGGGCACGAAAGACGGAATTACGGCACTAGCTGAATTCTTGGAGGTGTCCGGAGCATTCACGAAAACGGGCTTACCCCGCATGCCGCAAGAACTCCCAATCTACGAAGACGAACCGGAACCTCCAGACGACGCGTCGGATGTAGATGACATGGGCTGAGCGCGAGGGCCGCGCGCAACACAGCCCTGTTTCAACAGCACTACCGAAACACCCTCCCGTCACCGTTTCAGCACACCCGTCCCACCCTATACCCTTCCCTTTCGTGTACATATCTTTCACTCATGCGCTATGGTCTTATGGTTTATGTTTCCGCTAATACCCCCGAAACCCCAAACTTAACCCCCACCCTCACACAACTATACTACACATCCATCGGTCACTTCCATTGCACCAAACACCTTTATTTATCGCCTATGGGCACCGCGTCTTAGTAGATCGTGTACTTGTTGCGGTATAAAAATGCAGAGACAAAAAAAAAGGGGTGTCACGAGACCTTTTCTTTTTCTTTTTCTTTTTCTTTTTCTTTTTTTTTTTTTTTTCCCAGTACCTGCTTGTGAACATCAGAAAAAAGCACACAGCATATGTAAGTACATCGACCGACACTAGAGCTTATTAGCAGCCGGTGCTTTTCAAAATATACGATGAAAAACTAAGCGAGATCAGTGGAAAACGGAGGCTCCAAACATGCAAAACCTCGAAGACGTCATCGAGAGATGCGGTCAGGCGCACGGCCGTTCCCCGCTCCAGAGTGGCGATCATGACAAAGTAGGACGCTTCCGCGAAAGGTAGAGCTTGTTGCTCGTCGTTCCAAGAGGCTCGCAGGACGGTGAGTACAGCAGTGAGCGTGGAAGTCGCTCAGAAAGGCAACTCAAGCGATGCGGCACGAAATTCGACGGTATTAATACAAGTGTGCGGCGACTTTGTGGCCGCCATTGAAAACTTCTTGGTATGTATAATCAATCATCACAGTCCAAATTTATTTCTTGATGTGTCTGCAAAGAGCAATGAACCCGCCGCCGCAGATCTCAAAATCTTTCTGAGGCACGAACGCTGGTAAGGGCGTTACTTCGGCAATCAGCATGATCTCACCGAGTTCAAGTTATTTGCTTTGGCGCCGTCGCATCAACAGTTACGCCAGTACTCATTGACGGGAGATCCACCTACGCTGAACGATTGGGAGTCCTTTGTGGTGGACAGCCAAACGCAAAAAGTTTACAGCTAGGGGGGCGTGAGACCGTACGATAAAACGTTTCGGCCAACATCAGACCTTCACTATCTAGATCTACGATCAATGTCGTGGACCAATCTCAGTGTGCATATTTTTGTGATCCAGGATGTGCATGTTTGTAACTCATATCCTTGTAACAGCCCTCATTACGCTTTGCATCCAGTACGCCTGGAAGTAAAATGTCGCTCAAGACACTTCCAGCACTGGCGGAAGCCGCCAGCGCCATCGTGACTTTAAATTCGAGTAATCAAATGTTGCTTTTCGGCGGGTTCGACGAGCTCTATGAAGCACCGACAGCACGCTTGATCTCTATCGATCTCGACTCGCTCATATGGCGGTTTGTGTTTGTGATTGGGTCCCCAATTCTCCCTCGGCTATCTGCGACCATGGTCGCAATCAATAACCGGCTTTTCGTGTTTGGCGGCCGGACGTGTTACGAGGACGACGCTCCTTTCTTGAGCCTCGAGAGAAAATTGTAGAGATTTTGAGGAGGACTTCCATCGAAATAATGAATCAGCATATCCAACAATACGTCTATGGTTGTGGAGTACTGCCTCAGATCTTCATCGGCTGTACGCCGCGCTTGCATCTAGAAACGGTGGGAGGTGAAGCTCTCAATATCTTTTGATCTTACCAAGACGTGGATAATTTTTGCAATGCAGTCCCGCATTAAAATCATTTGACGACGGTAGCGAAACGGATCCTGCAATGGGTCTTGCAACACAGTGCGACGGAGAAGGTATGTCGCAGGTTGTACAAGCTTGTAGAGCGCGTATTCTCGAGAGCAGTTGCGCCGGCTCATCTGTGCGCAGCGCCTCCCAATTTCCAGGTACGTTTTGCCCAATGAAGTCATAAGTCAGTTCAGGGCCTTTGTCTGCCTTTGTCCATCCTTTCTATACAACCTCGGCCCCGTGAGGTGGGTGGGGGATGCGGGGCTAAGCCGCACTCACGCTAGGGAACGGCCAGGGACCGGATATACTGTGTACATACTCCGGACAGGACGGGGCGGCGGCGGCGACGGGGATACACCATCTTTGTCGTCGGAATAGGAAGCATGTTCATCGCGACTGTGACCCAAAGAAGAGCAGTAAAGTAGAGCAGGAGACTGATCTCGACGGGGACTTTCATAGGCTTGATGGTGCTATTGGAGACGGACTGTCCCGTTAATACTCGGGGTCACGGAAAGTGATGGCGTCGCTCCGTTTTCGGATTTCTGGACGGTGAATGGAGGGCCTTTCATGAAACAAAGCGCTAGATGAGCTGAAATGACTATCTGCATGTTTCTACATAGCATAAAGATATTATCAAACAATCATGATATGCCATCAAATGACCGAAAAAGGCAAAATCACCAAAATCTAGCTTGGCGCAAGATTTTTTTGTCACAATCTGGATAAGCCAGTTTGTAGCATTAGATGAGTAGATAGATGTGGCATTTCAAATTAGGCAAAAACATGTCCTGGTTCTGTCGCTATAACCCGTGCAATATTATGACTTTGGTCAATTTTGGCCATTTTTGCTATTTTCCCCGACTTTCAAGTCCATATACATATATCTTGGTATTGCATGCACATTTTTGCATGATTCAAAGTGCCAGAAGTTACTATGGTATGTTCTCACGAGCTGTCAATCTCCGAATAAGTAACAGATTTTCTTTTGGGTTCAAAGAGGCTGAGAAGGGTACAAGACCATTCAGTGTGTCGGAAAAATCCTGAACTGCTTATACTGGCTCGTAAGTCAGTACAAGCCGCCATAAGCCGATAATCAATAAGGGGATTATAGCGCATAGGTGTAGACCATTCAAGCGCGTATAATCCACCCTTGGGATTATGGGGGATTAAGGCTCATATAAGCCATTACCGTGCATTACAGCGCATTTAGATTACATTTAGATACTTAGGGCTTGCGTATTGTGGCAAAAGATATATATTCATGGACAATGACAAAGACTGAGTCCTACTCAACGCCTCCCCAGCGCCCCACAATGGAATTGACGCCAAATCCGAGATTTCAAATCAAGCCTGGTCGACATTCATGAGCGGATGCTGAAGTTGTGACTTGGCACAAAACAAACGTACCATAGAAATCATACCCGCTACCACACAGCACTTGGAGAGCAGCGTTAGTGCTCAATCCATATGAAACAGACTGGTAACGCACAGATAAGAGCCTTGAATGGCGGCAAATAGAAACTGTTGTTACTTAACAATTCCCTCACCATAGGGTGCAGAGCCGGGGCAAAAAACGCAAACAGCAGCGATTTTGATCGGAAAAGCATCATATGGGTATATTACGGCAACGGGGGGAGGTCCGCCCGCCGAGGTCGCTGAAAAAAAAAAACTTCGAGGTATAGTGCGCGGATTTCGCGGATCGGTATACCCTAAAACAACATTAGAGGGTATGCGGTTCTCACAGATTCCTAACTGGGTTACTTAGCTTCTCCATTGAGCATCCTGTTCCCATAATATTCCTGTGAGTGCGCAACTGGGTAGTTGGGCTTCAATTAAATCCTTCCAAGTATCCCATATGTATTTGAGTTGGCCTAAGCGCTGATATTATATTCAATCTTGCTGCACAAATGTACAACTTGAGAGAATAATAATATAACCAGTAGTGGGTAGGAGGCAGGCGGGCAATTTCAGAATGCAATTTATGAATCATTTTCGGAGGGCGACAGGAGGACAATGAACTGCATGGCGGTGATTGTCGAAGCTCCTGAGAACTCCGAAAATTTCCGCAAGTCTAAAGGAAAGGGTATTGACACCGGTGAACGTAGCACTGGATTTGCGAAGTACTCGGTATTGCGTAAAGTATCCGGATATGGAAATTTCGCTCCCGTCTCAACTGCATTGATCGAAAAAACCATGCCAGATTGACAGTGCTTTGGAGGCCCTATTGGTAAGAATGAGCGGGATATGAGAGTAATGACCGAATATCCTCATACCAGGTTGGCTGCAATAACCCCAAATTGGCGCAGTCTACGACAATCAGCAACACCTGATGGAACCTTAGATCTCTACTCACGTCGTTAATAGTGATCTGAAAAGCGGGGAAGCCTGTGTCAGCGGAAACGAATTGGCTGAGACAAAGTTAGAGGAGATAAGACAGTGAGACTAAAACCGAGGAAGCGTACAATCCTGAGTTGAAGCCAACCTGACCGGTCGTTGAAGTAACCTCCAGTGGCTTGCAGGGATGGGAGAAGCTTGATTGGATCACTGTGTGATTTTTGGGGTGGAACTCACTACGTGAACCATCAACAAAACATATATATATATGTGACCAAATAGCAACTTACAACGGCACTGTATCGCTAATAGCCGCTGAAATATTTGATGGACTGAAGCTCAAACCGTCCACTCCAACCTTGACCACATGGTTGACTGGCCCACCGGTCGCATATGTCGGTGCTAGGACTCCATCAGACTCGTCTGTAGACTTTGGTGTCACATTATAATAATATAATAATGATAATTTTCCATTTTTATAGTAACGGCACGCCGTTTACGGCGTATGAAGCTACTCGAATGACCCAGGCCAGGTCCTACAGTTGCGGCCACTGAATTGCATTACCATATCTGGAAGGTCCTCCCAAGAATACCGCTAACGATGGGGTTTGTCCTGGTGACCTTCAAGAGCCCTTAGGACATCTCATTAGATGTGGCTTCTGCTACAAACAGGAACAAACAGCCCCAATTCCGTCGGTAAAGTGGCTGAAGCGCAAGTTTGTATTGCCTTTTTAGGCATTTTCCTTGCGTTTTGATGGTAGGTATGCAATGCCGAGGTACCTACTAGCACCTCTGCGCCATTTCCAAGCTTCTCTGGCGCTCTCGGAGTGTGGTAAGGGTACTTTCTATATATGGTAATGCGCGCAACTGTAGGCATGAAATATGCAGCATTAATATTTGAGATTTTTTGAGCATTGTAGCTATTTGCCGTCATTTGTAGCTTGTCCTCCGACTAGTGTACCTAGATCATACCCATAATCCTGCTCATCCACTGTGAATATACGTAGATGGTTGCGAGTCCCGACCTTCTTCCAACTCACGATCGCTGCGATAGATCGCCATCATTGTTGGGTCAGCCTGTTCATGTCGCGTTCGAAAACGAAGTTTGTGGCGAGCCAGATGCTTTGCATGTCCGCCCCCGCTCCCGGACAACCTCCGCAAACCATGGCGATATAAATCAACCACAGTCTGTTCAGAGATCTTGTCTCTAGTGAAGACAAATAGATTTAATTTTGAGGAGGTAAAATGCGCAGTGAGGATCTCCACGTCTTTGTGTTGACGAACTTTAGCGTGGTGTTGATTCACATCTTCAACTCCCAAGTCCTTGTACATCTGGGTGGTGAGATTTTGAATGTGACCTAGTGCGGGAACGATTTTTTCCAATAGGGCAGGCGTCGCATTCGAACCTTCAACATGTTCCTTGATAACATCGTTATGTAAAATGTTCGACTCCGAGATCGCCTTCGAGATGAGTATCAACGTCTCCCTGCGTGTTGAATATCATACCAGCTTCCAGAATTTCTGCTGTTTGTGTTGGCCAGTCATGAATAATGTTATGGAGGAGTTCCATAGTTTCATGTGCGTAATTGTAGCTTCCACCAGCATAGAACATTGGTGCCCAATAGTTCAACATGCGACGTACACGGCTGGGATGGCCATGCTTTATGGCATGTCTCATTTCACGAAAAGTCATCAAGTCGTGGGTCAACAGGACAGCATTTCCCGAGATAGTATTGCCTCGGATTTTTTTTATACCATCTGCTTCAAGTCGATCAACTGAAGGAAGTAGAAATGTATCGGCAATAGTGGTGCAAAGTGCTCGTAAGGCCGCAAAATTAGAGAACTTGTGTTTTGCGAGAACAGCAACAGATGTTATGTTCAAAGCGACCATCGATGCCCGTACAATTAGAGAGCGAAGAATGACATCGAGAAATCGAAGCCATGCGTAGAAGTTGAATTTGCGCAGATTGGTTTCCTCGCGGTTTGGGAGGATTTTTCGCAAGCTCGCTAGGCCCACCAAGTCTTCGGAGTCGCCCCAATAGTTTTTCCCCACATTCTCGATAAAATTTCGGCATTCGTGCATGAGTCCGCTGGTAACCGCAATACTTGACAGTTGATCTGCCCTGTATTCAGAGCGATCCAGTGCCCGCTGATCGTGCGCTGCACGTTCTCGAGCAGTGGTAAGCCGATCCCCAAGAACAAAGAACATAATATGTTCAAAAACATTCTTGGGTAGCTGTAGCACATCGATAAAATAGTGATGAAGCACCAGCATGTTTTCTCGTGTCGAGCCTTGTTCTTGATCGTTAGAAGGTAGTACAATTCGGTGACATGAGGAGAGATCGCTCTCGGATCAACGATGGTTGCAATTGAGGAACGGAACGAGGACCATTCCTTCACTTCCTCGCAAAGAATACATATGCCGAATATGTTTGATACAATTGTTTCGAAATAATTTCTGATCTTCACGGGACGGCAGAATCTCCTCTAATGATTGTTGTGCAGGTAGACGAAGACGAGCTCCAGCAGCATCCTCGAAACGCTCGACGCACGTGAGCTCCTGAGCTGGTAGTGTGTCGGGACCATCGGGAATATTGACAACGACAAGCAGCGCCGACACTTGATCATGAGTTACTTTCCGATGTGTGGCGGAGGACTCATACACCTGCGAGACCCAGTTGAAATTGTCATATGGTAACATCTTCAACTTCGTTGGATCGGCTGCGACTCTTCGTGCCAGCGTTACGGAGTCTTTCGACATGTGCACAACTGCGTCCGTCCGTCCGAGCCTGATAAGATACACAAACGCCAAGACGATTCATCATCTGGACAAGCCGCCTGAGCATTTTGTTGTCCCAAAACATGAAGCCGTTCATCCTTTGATGGAGGTTGGAGACTCGACTACGTGGATTCAACGCGATGGAAGTAATCAATGTTCGACCCTGAGAGAGAATTGTAAATCATTTCATAGAAAGAAAGGTGCGAAGAAAATTAACGTACATCATCAGGGTTTTGGCTTCCAGTCGCAGATGTCTCGTCCTCTTTCCCACTGAAAAAGGTCTGGACATTGCGCGTATTTGGCTGTCAGATCGCGAAGCCGAAAATCTTGAACTGACTGGACAGTCGCGTCCTCTGCGCGGACCCGCAAGGAGTTTGCAATCTCTGTGTATGGACCGCGGGCTGCACGGTCGGTGTGCTACCTGAATTCCTTTGCTCCTATCTCCCCGCTTTTATTATCCATTGATTGATTCCAGACCCCAGATCTCTCAGACCATTTTTTGAAAACCACAGCTCCATTAATCCGACGGGACCCCCATCCCGAATGAAAACACCAGCTGAATTTTTCACTGATGCTTCTTCAGATGTCAATACAGTGACATGAAATATTCGGAGCGAGAAGTTGGGCATGTTTCGCAGAGCGCTGAGAATTTCGGCCGCCTTCTGGTCATTGGATCGACGCTGATAATCAGAAGCCTGAGGTAAAGACGGCGGAGACTCTGCGTATGTCGTATCAAGCATATCATCACTCGGAAGTATATTGGATTGATATCGATGAATTGGACGCGATCAGGGGCACCTAGATCGACGGAGGGGATGTACGGCGAAGAGGATGGGGCGGCAGAGCTCGAAGCATCGTCCTCAGACTGCATGATAACATCGGAGATCTCAGGAGATCTGAATCGCAAGGGGTAGTTGTGGGACATGTAGATCAACTGGTTATATTGAAATAAGAACTATCCGACCAGAGAGACGCGTCGAGCGGTCGTGCAGGACGCGGAATGAGCAAAAGAGTGAGCGGATGGTTCATTTGCGTTTGATTCAGTTCCTTATGTTGATCCGCCACCTACAGAGGACGGAAAGCTTGCGGCTAGTGGTGGTACGTGACGTCTTCAGCAATGACCATACTGTAGATGGATGACGATTTTCAGGGTCCGATGGAACCCGCCTCTGGAACTTGGACACCCTCTCTCAGCACCCGCGTCCCGCGACTAAAGGAAGTCGTGGCTGGACAACCGCGATGCTGTGGATCCGCCGAGCAGACGATCCAGCTGAGACCCTATTCTATGGGACTGAGAAAGGGTATCTGGTTTGTTGGAAACAGGCGACACCGTCGGTCAGTTTCTTCGTCCTTTGTCCACTTTTTTTGTTGGCGAATCTGACGATGCCTGGAGAGATCCGCGTCTGGCGGTTCGTCAGCCACTCGGAGGTGACTGGGTTATGCTTTGACCCCGCCAGCAACAGGCTCGTCGTCATCAATCGGGCGTCAACGTCGCCCTGAATCGCTACTTCATGCGAAAGAAGTCAGAAGTCTTCGAAAAATATAAAATATTCGAGGCTTGGGTTAAAACTCACCATGGCGTCACGATCAAAATCCTCCATAGCAATCGTGGTGGCGAGTACATGTCGGCAGCCTTCACCAACTACCTCGCGGCAAAAGGCACGGCACAGAAATTCACCGTGCATTATACACCGGAGGAGAATGGTGTTGCTGAGAAGTTGAATGGAGTGTTGTTGGAGAAGGCGCGAGCCTTGATGCATGCGAGTGGCTTGCCAAAATTCTTGTGGAGCGAGTGCTTGCGACATGTTGTGTGGCTGAAGAACCGGACGTCAACTCGGGCGTTGAAGGGGACGACTCCCTATCAGGCACTTACCGGTAACCTTCCCGACATGTCGTACGTCCACGCGTGGGGTGCGAAATGTTTTGTTCATCTCCAACCTGATGTTGTTGGACAGTCGAAGCTTGATCTTCGTGCGAAGGAGGCGCGATGGATGGTCTAGATGAACAAAGCAAAGGTCATCGTATTTATTGGCCAGGTGAACGAAAGGTTTCAATCGAGCGTACCGTTATTTTTCACTCCGTTGACAGTGTTGGACGGGTTTGAGGGGGAGTCCGCCGAGCGCGCCGTCTGCACCTGCTCATCCTTCAGTCAAACCTGACGCAACTCGTTCACACACCTCGACCCCTTCTGTTCCTCCCACTCCCGCTCCCGCTCCTACTCCCGCTACTGTTTCGACTCCGTCACCTCCCGTTGCTACTCCTGCTCCCCAAGAAGCCGTCCGTCGTTCTACTCGTGATCGTGCTCCCAGCCGTTGCGTCCAAGATGTCGCCAGCGGCAAAGGAAGCTTCGACAGCCTTCCTCGTAACCGCGGCAAGCTCCCCAACGGTATGCGTGCGCCCGCTGCTGCTGTTGAATACGCTGCCGGACTGGCCGATGTCGAGTATGGGCTAGTCCCTAACACTAGCGAGTCCGAAGGGCTTGAGCCGCGCACTCTTGCAGAAGCGCGTCGCTCGCCCGACTGGCCGAACTGGGAGAAAGCTATAAAGGAGGAGTTAGCGATGCTTGAGGAGAATCAGACTTGGGAGCTTGTTGACGCACCTGAGAACGCCAACGTCGTGGGGAACAAATGAGTCTTCCGCATCAAGCGTGATGCCGTAGGACGAATCCAGCGCTACAAGGCGCGTCTCGTCGCGCAGGGTTTTTCGCAAGTTGAAGGTGTCGATTATTTCGATACTTTCGCACCCGTTGCTCGGTTGAGTTCCATCCGAACCATTCTCGCTCTCGCTGCTCGCCTTAACCTTGAAATTCATCAGATCGACATCACGGGAGCATACTTGAATGGAAAACTCACCGACGAAGAGCGCATTTACATGCGCCAGCCCACTGGACTCCCTTATCCCCACTCCATCGCCAAAATCCTCCACTTGCTAAAGACGATTTACGGTCTAAAGCAAAGCGGCCGTCGATGGTATCAGCGTCTTGTCGAGTTTGCGAGAAAGAAGGTTTTACCCGTTGCAGCAGGGACAAAAGCCGTCTTCTACCGTCGTGACGAACACGGAATCGTCATTCTTGCTGTCCATGTCGATGACTGCACGATTGCAGCGTCCACGATGGCATTGATTGACGCTACCAAGACTGGTAGCGCTGTGTAGGAATCAACGTGTTATATAACAGGTACTTTATAACACTGTTATTAACATGTAAATTACATTTCTCACAATTGAGGTCCAGAAACACCTGTTATTTATGTGTTAGGAAGGGGCCCCTGCGGTGCCTTGAACACCACTTTTGCAGCTTTATTTCGCCCTTGGGATGCTAAGAATTGAGTCAAAAACCACTCTCCTCTGCCCGGAAGGCGTCGAAGGCGAATCTGAGGCAAATTTCAAGAAAATCAGCTGAAAATCAGGGGGATTTTTTTTTTGGGTGGGCTTACGTCATGTTATAAACCCTGTTATTAACATACCCATGTTAAATAACCAGGGGGGTGGTTTGAATCTCACATTTCTCACAGCCCAGATTTTGATTCCAACACAGCGCTAAAGACTGGTATTGCAAGAGGTGAGCGATCATAGCCGATCAAACACAGACCTCCTTGACAACCCCCCAAAACCCCCCAAAAGAGGCAATCCGATAAAGCCGACCGACTTTTCCTTGCCCGACCATTCGACTTTTTGCTGTAACTCATCGCCTAGTCCGATAACGCTGGTATTTTGGCTACCCCCCAGAACACTACTCAGAGAATAGTTCTGCGTACTCAAATCATTTTATTTCTTCCGGTATGACATGTAGTGGCCTTTTCGATGAGAATCCGATGAGCTTCGGCAGCCGCCGGCAAGAAGCGGGCCATCGGGTGAAACCGATGACTCATTTCTTATCTTTTGTTAATCTCATGATCGTCCCCAACCCGCGGATTTTGGGGCGGATCAATTACGTAGACCCCCCCCCCCCCCCCCCCCCCCCCCCCCCCCCCCCTACGCTCGACTTTCCGAGGTCTGTGTCAGCGACTTTAAGATCGCTCACCTCTTGTGGTATTGGCCGCCATGTCGAAGTTGTTGATCTGGGAGAAATTCGTTGGCTGCTGGGTATCGAGGTGAAAAGAAATCGTTCTGAACGCACCTTATCCCTCTCCCAGAAATCCTACGTCGACTCCATCGTCCGCCGCTACAATCTTGACCACGCTAAACCCGTTTCCATCCCCATGGATCCCCACGTCAACCTCTCCTCCTTTGCTCCTCCTCCCAATCCCCTCGCACTGCGGAAGAGTTTGCGGTCATGCGGAACGTCCCGTACAAGGAGGCCGTTGGTTCCTTGATGTACACTGCTGTCGCTACTTGCCCCGACATCACCTATCCCGTTGCCAAGTTGTCGATTCAACTTGAATCCTGGTCCAGCGCACTGGGAAGCTGTCCAGCGTGTGGTGAAGTACTCGAAGGGTACCGCTGACTGGGAGTTGACGTATGGCGAGACTTCGCGCGAGCTGGCTGGCAGTCAAGACGAAGAGAGACGGGCGATTACGGGATTTGCTTACATCATTGATGGCGGCGCTGTCTCATGCAGTCTCATGGAATTCCAAGCAGCAAGAACTCGTTGTTCTTTCCACCACTGAGGCCGAGTACGTCGCCGCCACTCACGCTTCCAAGGAAGGTCTCTGGCTTCGCTCCTTCATCTCTAAAGTCTTCGGCCTTTACGTCTCCCCTCCTATCGACTCCGCGCCGACAACTCTCTATTCTGACAACCAATCCGCTATCGCTCTCGCCAAAGAACACCAGTACCATGCTCGCACGAAGCACATCGATATCCGCTATCATTTCATTCGGTTCATCATTGCCAAAGGCTCCATCCAGCTCGTCCACTGCCCCACCTCTGAAATGATCGCCGATACCCTCACCAAGGCGCTCCCTAGCCTCAAGGCCAAGCATTTGGCTGCGGAACTTGGACTGAAACGCGCTTGAGGGGGAGTGTTGAGTATTCAATCGCAGCTTCATCTCATCCCGAACTATTACTCACATCCCGCGCTATGCTCTTAGACACAGACAGTGTACAGTACAATTTCCGATCTTTCTATTCATTCTGTTGACTGTTACCCGTCCCGGTTGATACACGCACAGCTAGGTATTAGTATTCATACGGACTTGTTCTTCGGACGTTGCTTCTACACACGAACAACTCTGAGGTATATTTCTTACTTACTCATTTACGCTCGTTACTTATGTATCTCGCAGTGTGATTATTGTTTAGGTGAATACAGACGTTGCTTCTACACACGAACAGCTCTGAGTGTGATTATTGTTTAGCTCCTAAACGCAACAGTGGGTCCCTACTCAGGCTGAGTAGGTTTACTCCCCACAGTGAGATGCCCCAGGATATCAAGTCTACTCGCATCGACTCCAACGTGCAGTTACATTTTGAGCTCTTTATTTCAGCATAAGAAGCTTACAGTGTATACGTATGAGGCCCTTCATCTACACCTCCTCCGCCGATACCGCAACCACCTGCTCCACCGATACCTCCTGCAAGTGAGGTTTCAGCGGTAATTACACGAAAGCGAACCGTAGAAGCTTATTGTTTGAAGTTCCATTCGTCGTCGTGGTCTGAGTCAGTTCCGACGTCTAGAACCTTTCTCATTTGTAGAACGCAGCCACTTTTCTACTTAGCTGTAGATGGAATATGAGACAAAGAAGTTATAGCCGCTACAGTCGTAAACTAGGAAGCGCAACATCACGTAGAAGAGCAACATGCGGATCTTGGGCCTAACAGCCATTTCCCAGCAGGGGATTTGGCACCTCCTAGCGTTTTCAAGGTCGCTGAGTTCGATGGAATAGTTTTTGGAACATGGGAATCTCCTGTTCATGTTGGATGGCCGCAATTTCTCAGAAATTGCCAAATTTGGGAGGAAATTTCATGCTTGCCGCCTCTTTTGATAATTGTCATGGGCCTGCCTGTGCTCAAATAGTCTCTGAAGGCTCTACCTGCACCCTGTAAAAGGTTTGGACCGATCCGGTATCTAAGGAACTCGAACGAGTCGATATTTCGCAGAATTTTGACCTGTACGGCTGAGGCTTGAGGCGGGGATTTTGTAGTTCAATACACATATCTTTGAGTGCTCCCCGGCGGGTAAAAATCACTGTGGGATATCTTGAGCATCCCAATTCACCTGTATTGTGCTGTCCCGACCTGCAGGGAGGGCTTCGGGCTTGTTTGTATGTGTTGGGCTTCTACGTTAATCGGCCTGCAAATTCGGTGATGCCGAACTTTGGGCTTCGATCTCACTCAAAACGGTTTCATTCATGGCAAGATTTTTTATAAATCCATATATATATAGAACAGATACAGTGCTACAACTCTATCATGAAAAAACTCAGTGTTCGCCCTTAAGCCTTAAACTTTAATTGGGTTGAGCTGATTCAGAGCCTTAAGGCTTATTAAGCCTTAGGCCTTAATAAACCTTAAGCACTTAAAGCCTTAATTTCCTTATTTGGCAGGTAGTTCCCACCACTAAGAGGCCTTGTGATTTGGTGGATTGACGGTGAAAGGTGGAACAGAGTGGACTATATACAGTCTCACCTTGTTAGAGTGTATACAACTTGCTATATTGCATCTTGGTGAACTGAATGCCAGTTTGAGTCTACAATATTGCTGACAAATCGATTTGAGCATGCCGTGTATTTCAATCCACCACCGGCACAGGCAGAAGTAACCATAGCCGACCAAGCCGGACCCTCGGGAATTGTGGCAGATGGGAGCGGAACAAGTGCTTAGCATGCACCGGAAATACCCGGGCTGCCGGCACGAAGCTCGGCATCAATCTTAAGGGCTCTTAAGAGTCTTGAGGTCTCGACATCTCAACGGCCACCCAGCTCCACTTTTGTCTACACAACCACGGCTTTTCTTATACTAGCAGGAACTCGTGCTCCGCTACGAAAAATAAACACAGTTTACATAGCAACTTAGACTATGAATCAGATCAAGTATTCAATGATACATTGCAGACACTCGTCCCTAATCTTCAGTTGGTGCTTCGCGTCGTAGTAGTTTCAAAGATCAATGGGGAGAACAAATGAAGAGTTAAGGAAGAATAGAAACCAAAGTCGTGTTCACGAGAATTTATGAAAGCAGCTAAGCAAAATGACCTCTTTGAGTAACTTTTGCGATGCTATCTTAAGTACGAGGTCATTTTGCTAGAGGAAATAAAAACAGGGTAAAAATTGCGGTCACAATTAGCGTTGTCACGAAGAGGTGGTGACTAAGTGACGCGCACCATACTCTATTTCATCTTTCTGGCACTGCCTGTGTCGCAAATTTATTTATTTTGTTATCGTGCCCGACCACCCGACCATGCCCGATAATACCCCGACAGGGCCCGACCGGGATGCTATCGGGGTGCGGTCAGGTAACATAAGCCCACCCGCCACAAAGTGGTCGACAAAGCAACGGTTAAGATTTTTAATTGCATACATGGCCTATAGCATTGAGCACGCGTAAAAACATATCACCGTCGACTACATCCACAAGATAATGAAAGTTGCGACGCGAGTTTGATGGTCCCTGAGCATGAGCCAACAATGCACCTCGGATGACAAAGTCCATGAGGAGGAAAGTCAAGTCTACCTCCTCCTCGAACACAACACAGCCGTCCCACGAAGTTTTCGGCCGCCACTTGTTGGGCTTCATATTTTGCACAACAGCAAGATCCACAACACGACCTGAGGGCAGCTGGCAGCGAACGAGGGATCGCAATCGAGCACATGCGACGCCCGGTTGATCAGAGTTGAAAAGGACACAATCGTACCGAGGCCCAGAATTGTACCAGTTACTGTTGCAGCGCAAAATATCCTCAGCATTGGTCCAGTCATCCTTTGACTGATACGCAATGTAAACACATTGAAATATCTCGATCTGTATGTGCGATAAGTTTGCGCAAGGAAAAAGAGAAAGAAACACTTGCCATGATCGTGTCCTCGTAAGTCAGATATTCGCCGGGAAATTGCGAGTGCAGAAATTCTCGAAGACGAGGATCAAGAGCACGGTATATGGGATTATTTCCCCCATGTAAATCCTCGTAACTGCGGCTGTCGCCATACTGCAGTGGCGAGCCAAAAATCCACTGGTTCTTCCCATTTGCGGGCGGGATCCGTGCTTTCGGGACACGCCGTGCGGAGCCTTGTTTGAACTGAGCAACATCGGCTTCTTGATTTGTGGCATCGGTGTCGCTGCTGGCGTCTGACAATTCAGCCGTTTGCGAAGCGCGCCTGAAAAAATCGTCAATCAACAGGCGCGTCCGAGCGACAACCTCTTGATCCTCGTCGCGAATAGAAATCTGCTTATTCTAAGTGTTTTCATTGGAGTAAAATTCAACATTAGCTCACCTGGGCTTCCGTGTTGCGCTTATTTGTCTGGCCATAGTGTTGTTTGACTTCTTGGTGTATTCCCTCCCCCGTTCGAGTGGTACCGTTGCGCAGCACACCCTTCAAACGAACATCATCGAGGGCGTGTATAAGATAGTGTTGTTTCGGAAACTTGAAGTTCTTGTCGTAGTCCTCGGAAACGCGCTTCAGATAGAACTAGTCAGCAACTCGAGCTTAATGTAAAATGGTGGCCGTACCTTGCACCATTTTTCGTAGTCTTCTATGCATTGTTGAACGACAAGCTGTCGACTCGTCGTCATCACGCGTAAGCCAAGCAACATTCGACACTTCAACAGGGCTCGGATGCACGGTATCAGCGTCGATTTTGGGGGGAGAATCTCGCAGAGAATATAAACAATACACTAAGAGGAAAGGGTTTCTCAGCATCTCCTTGAATTTCGTAGACAAACAATTGCCCAAACAAAACTCTGACCTTGAGAATATCGAGATGAGTTTGGCCGTCAGTGAAATCTTTCGTAGCCAAGTCGTTGATATGTTTGAGATTTCGCCAGCGAGAGAATTTTGCCATTCTATGACGGAAGTTAATTGAGTATCTACGCGGATCGGGAACATACCGTTTGGTGACTTCGGCAAGCAGACCGAGTTTCTCGAGGAGATCTAACGCTAGCGACCACAGGTGGTGTCCCCACTTGCCTGCCTCGAGAAAATGGAGGAGATCATAAATGAACGAAAGGTACGGGTCAGAGAAACGGATGTTCCACATGAAATGCTGAATAAATCAGTATCTAGACAAGCTTTCCAAATAAACTCATACCGGTACGTCGTGCAGACCGTGGTCCATCAAGAGCTTATCTCGTTGAGCTGCTGTGGGAGCACACCTGGCTCTTTCAACCACATTCCGCATCGCTTCAGAGCTGCGCAACGGAAAGAACTGATGAAGGCAGTCGAGCATCTCGTGAGAAACGAGACAGCGGGGGCAAGGGTGTTTCGCTTTTCATCCATTTGATGCACCGGCCCTGCATAGCGACGGCGCGGACCGCCTCAAGGTCGAAACATTCCTGAAAAACAAGCTTGTCATGCATGTATGTATCATGAAATTGTGGCGCGAGTTGTGAAACTTACATTTGCAGGTCGCTGCCGCCGTCATTTATGGGAAGAAAAAACCTATCAAGATGGCGACCAACAAGCCATGCGTTTCCGGGCCCCGTTGCATGCAACAGATGCACAATATTTCGAACTCCACACCAGGCTTTGTTGCCTGCGCAGGTGCTCTTGTGAGTCCGAATACTTTGACAGCCGGCTGACACTTACTTCTATGCGAGACGCTTTGGGCCCTGTCGATGGACGTCGAGCTCAAGAAGAAAGGTCAGCAAACAGGAATGAATTGGTACTCATGCTACGAATCGTACCTGCGTTACCTTCTTGAGGGGCTTCGCAATCGCTCCAAGCCCGTTCTCGCACTTTTCAGAGAGTGGGATGCGGAGCTTTTCCCGGACAGTGAAATGAGTCTTGGGGATGTCAGAGTCACGAATGGCGCTGCCGGTGGTGACGAGCTGGATGCTGCGTTGGATGCGATCAGAAATGCCGAGGTCGAGGAGGAGGAGGACGTTGACATGGACAATGCGGGGGATGGCGAGACCGGTAATGGCGAGGAGAGTGGTGATGACCAGTAAATCACTCGAGCAATGCAATTGGAACAAAAAGAATATATTGTTTCGTATGAAAAAAAAGATTTTAGTCATTACATCTCCTCGTCAAAACCTTTCGCTTCGTTGGGGATGGTGAGGCGATGTTCTCCTTGCCTGAGATGTAAAGCTGGGGGGATTTGGTGCCATAGATTGCAGACCGCACAGATTCTTCAAGCTCCCGACTATTCGCATCCCGTTCCGGAGTGCTGAGACGTAAGGAGCTTTGATGGATGAGGGGCGAGTCGATGCGACCGAGTGGGCTGTCGTTCCCAACACATGCGTCGTGATGGACGCGGAATCGCTTGGGCGGAGGAGTAGTCGGTGGACTGGCGGTTGCACGCCGAGTCACAGATAGTCTGGGCGCGGCTGCCGACGGGATGTAATGAATGAATTGAATTAATGGAAAGTACTATTACGCACCGGGCATACCGCGGATCTCGTCCCGCATGAGCTTCAACTCGCATTCCAGTTGCTTCACCGTGTCCTCCAGCACCAAAATCCGGCCGGATACGTCTTCATTTGTCGACGAGGAGACATTGGGAATCCAGGCATCGCGTTGACGGCGAGCCTTCCGAGATGATTTGGCGCGCTGCGTGGCGGCGATGCGCTCGGGTTCTGAGTCCGAGACGTGTGAGATGTCTGAGGACGAGCGACGAAGGGTAGCAGAGGTATTAGGAGACATGAAGGTGGTGTATAGGGAGTCGGTGAGTGTCCATGGCAGCCGTCAGAACGTGTCATTTGTTTGGTCGTGCTTGGCTGTGGAGCTGACCTCATATGTTGGAGTTCACTTCCTCAACCAATAATGCGCGCGTGGCCGAACGGTAAGGGCTGCGTTTTCTCTTGTACTCCACGCCGGTTCAACTCTGACTGCTCACGATTGTTACACAGACTCAATACAATTTATTAGACTCTACTTCAACTCAAGGAGCTTCAGGTCGTCAGCCTGTGATGAAGTTTGTGAGGGATGTCATCCATATCATGCGCAGTGTTTTCCAGACTAATGGGGTGTAAGACCTTTACCGCAATTGCACTTCTGAGTACCTACCCTGAGGACTGTGGCTCTTCATTCTCTGGGGCAGATCCAATTGGCGAAGAAATGCGACGGAGACATAGCTGAAACAACGAAATCAGGTATACGTACGTTGATGATTTTGATCCAAACGCACACGTTAAAGATGAGCTGCAGAATCCATTCAATTTTCGAAAATGGCAAATGGTTCCAGTCCGCAACAAAGTTCCAGGGTCTCGTCGCAATTTGTATGATGGCCACCAACATGTTGAATATGCGAGCGATAAAAATAAGAACTGGCAGAAGCAAGACGAGAATAAGCCACCGCTCTTGATAAGCCGACACGATTCTGAGAAGAAGAATCATCTGGACGGGTATTGGTGCAAAGAGAAGGACAAAGTTGATTAATGCAGTATAGGCATTGGTTACTTTCAAATGAAGAACTGCTTGAGCCTAGTTCAGTTCTTAAGTTCAGTGAAAGCGAACCAAAATTGAAACTCACATGAAAGTGGGTGATCATGAACCCTTCTACAGCTCCGAGGGTAACAGCAGCAGCGCTGAGGAAGAAAACAGGTCGCTTGCGAGAGCTGGCATTTGAAAAGAGAAACAATGCAATCAGAAAGGACAGCATGAGAGCACCGAAGGCCGCACCCATGCCGACAAAGGCAACGGAGGCGGATTCAACACTCTCTACGGAAATAAGCCGGGGACGATTCGCTTCCATACTTATTATATCATTGGTTGAGGACGTCGATTTTATGTATAAATGGGCTCCGTAGCCCGTTTATAATAAAGCGTTCACGAGGATAGGCCCAAATCGAGTGATAGCCCAAATCGAGTGATACTATATGCTCGTACAGTCGTAAACTGGGAAGCGCAACGATTAGCTTTCCCGCGGATTATTCGATGAAAAATGCTCCAAAGATACAGTCTGTTTTGAGTGAGTTCACTGATGAGGGTTACTCCGGCAGCGGAGCAGGATCTGGATTTGATGGGATTTGGATTTGATGGTGGAACTGATGTCTGTATGTAACGTAGTCCGCGGAATGTCCGACGTTAGCCGTTGTTGTGTTTGCAACATGCCTGCTCGTCGGCGACGACGACGAGCTCCTTCATTGAGCCCATTGCTTGCCTCCAGAACGGCGCACTTTTTGAGAACGGTGTGCTTTGATTACTATATGTTGCCTGCCCAATTTTATTGCTGTAGCAGACCTCTTAAGTGCCAGCGCAGGCACGGCGGGAAATGGAGCGGGATGGCGGGAAAATGCCGACGAGACAATGCGCTGGCAGTTTGGCGGGGACAGTCCCGTCATCAGTTGGCAACGGTGACTGATTGGTGACTGATCGTCACCCATCAGCTCCAAATCCCATCAAATCCAAATCCAAATCCGCTGCCGGAGTGACTCTGAAGTCAAGGGCCAAAGTTTGGCTCCACCCAAATGGGCCAAATAACGTACACTGTGCGAAGTATTTGTCATGAAATTCAAAACAATCATGAGGAATTTCAAGATTCCTGATGTTTTGTCATGAACCACATCATGAAATTCAAGATGCCTTTCACGATGCTCAGAAACTCATTTTTACATTAGTTGATGAGCATATAAATTCATGACAAAACATCATGAATTTCATCATGCAAGACTGTCAAATTTTTGCTAAGTCCACTAGCCAGGTTGTTGAGTACAAAATGTACTCAATATCCTACTCACACATCATCTACCCCTCCCTAATGTAAAGAGGGGTCGAAGAAGGTGGCCAAAAGGTGGGTCAGTAATATCTGGAACGGGTTCAGTAGTCGGATTCACTCAAGGTAGCTGCATATATAATGTAACATGCTACTGTTAATAATTCCATCTTGGCTGACTTGGATGTATGCACCCGGTGTGACAGCTTGAGGTCGTGTGTTCGAGTCTGTCTGGTGTCGATATATTTCTTTCACATTTTTGCTCCTTTTCACTGCCAAAATCATGATGTTATCGTTATGAATCCACAACAAAACATCATGAAAATAACGTCATGAATGTTCCCATAACCGTAATGAATTTCACGATGCACTTTCATGATGTTGCGTCGTGAATTTCAAGAGTGCATCATGAATTTCGTGACAATTCATCGTGAACTTTCTAATGAATCGTCGTGAAAAACATGAGGAATTTCATGATACTTTGACTGCACAGTGGTAGAAGAGCAACAACAGTAAACAAAGCTAGAATCCTTCCCCGCAGGTCGCGACAACATAGAGCATGTATATTTAGGCCCTAGAAGTATCATACCACAAATCAAGCATGCACAGAAACACCAGGTGGTGTTTGAATTGCAAGGCAAAATTCACAATTCAGCTGAAAAAATCAAAAATCAGCAACAAATCAGCTGGTTCTAGCCCTTCAAAGAAGCTATTCAGTCCAATTTTTTTTGCCAATGGGAAATATGGTCTGTGGGGACTTTTTAGACACCAGATTTTCCATGGAGATGTTCGAAGGTTTGGGGAAATCACAAACTTCCTTCCAAAATTGGGCATTTTCGACAAATTGCGCTCCCACTGCCCAGGGAAGTAGTTTTTAGGCTCCAAAAAGTGGTCCATTGAATTCAGCGACCTCAGACATGGTAGCAGAGTGCAAATTCCAGCTCGCCAAAATGTCCGCGGGTACGGAATATGCGTGTTGCTCTTCTACGTTACGTTGCGCTTCCTAGTTTACGACTGCCTACCTTAGTAAGAAAAACGGGCTTTCATCAAGGGATAATCTACTGTTGTGAACAAAACTTTACTTATGCCGGGCAATGACGTTCTGAAGGATGAACCACCAATCAAGTTTTTGAATTTCCACTCAGAACCATAGTCTCTCTATACTGACACTAACCGAGCAACATTGATATCATTTATTTTCATTGCCTCATCACAGCAGCTGTTTGCAAAACTAATGGCACCATTAACAACAGCTCGTCGACAATCTGCCCCTCTGTACCGTGTATGAAAAGGAGAACTGTATTTTTCACTTCCGTTAAGCAGCTTTGGGCAGGATCAATCACCCGCGCACCATCAGTTGAAAGGGTGCGTCATCAGTTGCAATCAATCTGGATCAATAGGGATCAGGCTGGATCACTCCGAAGAACATCGTATCACTCGGAGCATGCCAATCTTGACGTGCGCACGTCAAGGGCAGTGACGCCATCAAAACGCTCTCTAGCACAGCTTATTGCTTTTCGGTGACGGCTCTGATAAAAGGGGGAGCAAGCTCCCCCAACAAGGATCAGCTCACGTGAAAAGTAACGTGACTTTGACAGGAAACCACGGGACCATGTCGAGATGTCGCTGCCGGATGTCGAGATGTTGCTCCCGGTTCCCACGAACTTTCCCGACGGCGCCGCGCACCGCGAGTGCAGCGAGCGGTAGTGCGGTGCCGAAGGCACGCAATCCAGCAAGAAAAAAGCACGCGGGGTTTGGGGCGGAGCCCCGACAAGCTGTGCACCAGCCGTAGGGAGGGACGCGAGCGCAGCGAGCCGGCCCTGCCGAAGGCGGGGTGCTTAAGCTTGTGGTGACCCAAGTGGTGACCTGTCACGTGCCTCTTTGCCCGCCAATTCCACCAGACAAGCTTTAGCTCCCTGCCTCCGGCACGGCCGACTCGCTGCGCTCGCCGACCTCCCTCCGTTCGGTCACACAGCTTGTTGGGGCTGGCCGCCCCAAACCCCGCTGCGCTCGCTCCGCTCACGACGTCTCGCACGATCTCAACATCTCGACAAAGACCCCGTGATTTTCTGTCAAAAGTCACGCGACTGATGGCCTGGCCCTCTTTTCAAGGATGGTGACTTGACTGCCAGCACAACAAAATAAAGACAAATAAATGCTCAACGACGAGGAAATGCTCAGGCTAATGCCCCAGCTCCAAGACCTACTGCTGAAGACCCACATCCGGAGGATCCTGGCCGGTTATACTGCACAAGTTTGTAGCTCTTGCAATGAGAAGTGGTTTGAGCTTGCTGTTAATGCTAATGGTCTGCGTCGAAAATGCTCTGCTAGTAATCCTCGAAAGTTCACAATAGACAACATGATGGATCCGGTGTCTTTACACAGATGGAAGAGATGTTGATCTCTCCTGTTCATGCTCTCACCCAAGTCTGGCAAATTCACGGTGGACAATATGCATACCGCGGACACATTTGTAACTTTCCACGTTCTGCACAATCTGAATTGAGTGCCTTTACTCCCCGAGGAGTGTGAAATCATAATCTTTCGACGGTCTGGAACAGCTGACGGTTAGCAAGTGAATGAGGACTTTAGCACTCCGTTCGCCTTTTTTTACTACATAGAAAGATTGCAGAAGCCAAATAAAACTACAGTGCGACAGATGCTCAGAGTTGATTTGGAGCGGAGAGAGGCTTTAGGCTTCAAACTCAAGACTTACGGAATTGATATCCAGGATATTCTTGCTGAATTTCAGTTTTTTGAGCCCTTTCAACAGTTGCATGGGTGCTTAGAATAGAATGGATGTATTTGGTCTATAGTATTTCAGTAAAGTGCATGTACGGACTGAAGCAAGCTTCCCCTCCTATGTATGTGGACCATTGTGCACATACCCATTCATGCATTCATGTCCCTCGGACTCCCACCTTGTCACCCGTTCAGGCGCGTGCGTGCGTGTCGGCGTTTCATGTGCAAGTGTGGGCAAAGTGTGGGTGCATTTGTGGTCATTGCAGGGTTGATTGTCCGGCAATCATCCAAACAGCTCGCCGGCCAGCGCCGAACGCCCATTTAGGAACTACTCATTGCTTCTTGACTCTCACCGTCGTTAGACCGCTCTTCTGTTTGGGCGGAGGGAATGATCAAGAATGAAAAAAAGTTTTTAGACTGTGTGAACTCTCAGGGTCCTGCCTGGTGGCGCATATATTTGGTTGCCATAATATTCGCCCAAAAACACTACAGCAACTCAGCGATCTTCCACCATGACAGCAGCTACCTTAGACTCGGGAGCGCCGTTGGGCAATACGTGCGTTCGTGACCGCAATTCATACAGTTCTCCGGCTCAAGCAAGCGCAGGATGGGTTCTATGCTCCTCGGTGTCATCTTTAGCGCCATCCTGTATGGTATCAGTTTGCTGCAGTGTTTATTCTACTTCACGCGTACGTGCACAGTACTCATTGTCGGTCTACTCGTGAGGCTCAATCTTCGTCTCCCTCGACAACTTTGCAGGTTACAAACGCGATCCTATTTACCTCAAAGTCATCGTAAGCCCTTGAGCTTGTTCCGATTCCAGTTGAGTTTGCGAGCTGAACTCTACCAAGGTGACACTCACGCTCTTTCTGGATACATTCCACCTATCCCTTGTGGTGCATACCTGTTGCGTCGTCCTCTAACGTTTGAAGCAAAGAAAACTAATGCCATCATAAGTATACCATTATCTTATCTCGAACTACTAGTGGGTTGACGCACCGCTATCTCTTCCGACTGTATCTCACCCTACTCATAGCCAGCGCGAAGCCTTGAGACTCATGATCTGGTGCGCCGTACCACCTTCGAGGTAGAGGAACATGAAGCGCTGACACAACGCAGGAGCGTCTCCCTCGAGGCAGTACCGACGGTGAGACACAACAAGTTTTTTTTCTGCTCCCATTCAATTACGTCTGGTCCTAGGGATTAACGGCAGGACTCGTTCAAATGTACGTCAGGTAGTATCCCATCACTTCCTGCAGTACTCCCACATCTTACAGGTTCTACGCGTATCGAATCTGGCGGAGTAAGTATTCATTCACATTTTCTTTGCCTTCACTCATTCTCCAATTCAAGTGAGCCACCGTAACTACTTCGCCACGGGCTTTGTGTTAGTACTGGTCCTCGCCACAAACGCATGTGGTACCGGTATGTCCAGCGCTCTGCCAGTTATGAACTTCTCATGATTTTCTTCCCCCCGAAGCTTGGGTCATCCTTGCGTGAGTTGGCCGTTTATCGATGAACTTTTAATTTGACATTCCGCGTATAGTCTGCAATTTAAAACATATCAAGACCTTCTCCAAATCTCGGTTTGCATCTGTCCTTCTCCGGCTCGAACAGTGTAACGACTCTTGCTCGTTCAGGCACTTACAATCACCATCAACGCACTATCGGCAGCCGCAGATGTCTACATCACCGCGATGATGTGTTTGATGCTGCGCCAAAGTAACCCCGAGTCTGTCGAGTGCGTTTTGAATCCTTCTTTCTATATCACATAACAGCAGCTCATTGCGAATACTACAGAACGAAGAGCATGGTAAACAAACTGGTGAGCAAGCAGTAGTCTTTCCACGTCAGGCCTTGGGCGCTGATTCGACTCCAGATTGCTTTCACGATTAATACGGGACTGTAAGCGCGTCTGCCTTGAGTGTCTGTTAGCATGTTCACGCTGACTTTTGGATTACTTCATTTAGATTGACCAGGTTCGGATGGTTTCGCCTGTGCGCACGAAAGCTTGACTGAACCGATGATCATCCGTTGTTTTTTCCAGCATATGCGCAGTCGCATCACTTATTTCGGTACGTCAGTTCGTTGAATACGTCAACACAATCCTGAATTCACTCCACAGCTCATTCTCTCGCCCAGAACGCTCATTTACGCGTCATTCTACTTTTGCATCGGCCGAAGTAAGCCTAAGCATCTCTCTCCCTCCTCCCCTGAACGTCAACCAACATGCTTCCTAACCAAAGTGTACTCCAACGCCCTTCTCGCGAGCCTCAACGCCCGCACCATCATCCGCGGCCGCATTACCGGCGTCGACAGCAACCCCCTCCACCACATCAACGTAAAGGCCTCGCGCAACGGCAGTGCAAGTGCCGCAGCAACGCGGCGTCTGTCGCGCGACGTCTTCGTGAGACCTGGGGATATTGAGATTGATGTTGTTTCGACGGCGGGCGCGGGGGATGAGCCGCTTGCGGTGAGGATTGATCGGAGGACTGAGATGTATGCGGATGGGGATGGGAGCTATAGTGACAGGAAGAGTGCGTTTACTTCGACCGAGGTGCGTTTGAATTATCAATCGTTTCGCGATGGATTTTTGCTGACGGTGTGCTCAGATTGAGGAGCCTGACTCCGCTGCTTAGCTTGTCTTCCTCGAATGTCACTTCGCCTTCACCTAGGAGAGAGTCCACATCTCCCAAAAATAGGCCGCACGACCATCATACCCTTTCTCAAAGCTAAAGCACGGCCCTAGAGCACCTTTTCCCGCGTATAGAGTATTAGTTATACATACATATATTGTTCACGGACCACTTTAACTGACCTTCGCCCGTAAAGATGACACCGAGGAGCATAGAACCCATCCTGCGCTTGCTTGAGCCGGAGAACGGTATGAATTGCGGTCACGAACGCACGTATTGCCCAACGGCGCTCCCGAGTCTAAGGTAGCTGCTGTCATGGTGGAAGGTCAAGACTAAAAAAACGGACCACCCAAAACCATCGCATCACCGTCAACTTTCGAGTTCTCGAGTGTCAGCGGAGGTAATATTTCCACCTAACATAGCATTATCTTGCACTAGCACTGCTACATTCGGGTCTACAGTCTGTACTCTGTACCAACAACAATTCAAAGAGAAAATCGATGTTTCCCGAGTCGGCGAATCTCCGCAAGCGGTCGCACTCCACTTAGTCTCAATCTCGAATCAGTACATATTCTCATTGTATCAACTGTCAACGCACATCGACCTGTCAGGGGACTCCACAGCTATGACTTGGGCAGAAGTTCTCTGTCTCCAAGACATCATGCTGTGCTCACTTATGTCATATCTTACGTCACCTCTTGTATATAAGTAGTCCGCTGGGGATCTCTGATCCCCAGGTTTGTTATCGACTTGGCTCCTGGGCCCTTCTCCCCTTACAGCATAACAAACCTTCTATTCGACTCTGGCACTCTCACAGCCCCAGCCGACCACCCTACTTCCTACTCTGCCCTCATCCTACCATCGACCTCACACCTCCCTTGCTATGGCAACCCCCGCAGTTCCTCAGGACCTTTATTCCTACTGCACTCTCCTTCGAAGCGAACTACAGCGTGTCCACGACCGTCTTGATCGTCTTGAGTTTGGGGACGCTGCAGCTTCTACTCCCCGAGGGCATGCCTGGCGCTTCTCTTGGGATGGTGCTCGCTGGAACTCTGAACCTTCAACCCCAGCCCCTACCCCTGCCATCATCGCTGTCGGCCACACCGCCATACCACTCGCCGAAACCCTCCCTAGTGCAGAGGACTCACCGTCCCGCTACTCGTGTACGCTTGTGGTGCCTGACTCGGTCGTCGGGCATATCGTTGGCCGTGGTGGTAAGGGTCTCCATCAGTCGCACGACATCTCCGGCGCCCAACTTCGAGCCTATACTGATAAGGCTTCCCCCTTGGAGCGCCGTGTATCTATCCGCGGTACCGACCAGCAAATCGGTGAAGCGCTAATTGCGCTTGGGAAGCGTTTCATGCGTAAGCGTATCCGCTCTAAGAAGAAAGGTCCGTCACACCTTTCCGGGGACCCTGCCCCTCCCCCTCCTGGCCCGGTGCCGGTTTTGCCGAACGCTTCTGGCGAGGGCTGTCGCCCGCTGAAGAAGCGCGCACACCCCGTCCACCCGTCTCAGCCACCAGCTCCGGTTCCGCCCCCTCCAGCGGCCAGTGCTCAGCCGCACCCAGGTGCCGCTACACAGCCAAGGAAGTCTGGGGTGCGATTTGCACCACAGGAGTCTTCCTACCCCGCCTCTCACTCCCTACCCCATAACCCTGCCACCATCTCTATTCCTACGCAGGTAATGGCGTCCCCAATTCCTACTCCCCGCCCCAGCTCTACTCCTTATGCCCCCTCGGTGGCCATGTCCACTGCCGTCCCGTCCCCCTCTCCACGTTCAGTAGCTCCTTCGCCTATGGCCATTGATGCTATTCGACCTGAAAGGGGACGTCGACCACAGACGGCACGGCGAGGCGGTGCAGTGTCCGCGTCTGATACGCGGATTGACTCCCAGGGCAACCTACTCTTCCGTGGCGATCCAGGATTTTGAAAGATCGTTCATTCTACTGGGCTTTGGTCTTTGTCGAGGCGACGAATCTTGAAGAGGGGGTGATGTCAGGGGACTCCACAGCTATGACTTGGGCAGAAGTTCTCTGTCTCCAAGACATCATGCTGTGCTCACTTATGTCATATCTTACGTCACCTCTTGTATATAAGTAGTCCGCTGGGGATCTCTGATCCCCAGGTTTGTTATCGACTTGGCTCCTGGGCCCTTCTCCCCTTACACGACCATTGGATCTGCTGTCAACGGCAGTCGGCTGGTCGCTGTGCTGAAAATTTCCGGGTCCGCTCGTGGTTGAATGCATCGACTCGACTTTCTTGTGGAACTGGGTACTCGCTGTAAAAACGCGCTGATATCAGGGCCCCTAGCCTCAAAATAGGCAGCATCTGTGTTGCAGGAATTAAACTGGCTTGGCTAACGATACAACTGACTTGGTTCATTGGCCAATCTTTTTACTTCCAGGGAAGACCGTCCATCCCTCGCAGACTACCCAATGATGATACAGGCAATGTGAATGAATCCCGTCATTCTGCGCACCTGCGCCCCTCGTGGCTGGATCGAAGGGTTTTAGCCCCCTTGGTCGTTACATTCAGTAGTATTCTCCGCGTCGAGTCAGCTAAGTGAATTATCTCAATGCAAAGATGTGAGAAAGCTCATATTGTTTATCAGAAACTAAACCAGAGCTGGGATGTACTCTTGGACCCCATACCAAGTTTGCGGTTGCAAATTCAATATCAAGGATGCGAAAATTCGGTGACTGAGAAGGTAAATTTCCAGACAAGATGGAGAACTTCCGGCACCTACTTCCTTTTCAAGCATTTTCAGCTGTCTAGGTCCTGGACTCTAGGAATTTTCTATGTGGCTCCAACACTGATATGTTTCACTTTGTTTTCAGCCCGCGCCTGTTCTAGTTCGCAAATTCCTCTTTCTACGCCAATCGAATTCACGCAGACTATAGCAAGTTACACAACGGCCGAGGCTCAACCCTAATTCGAGATACAAGTCCTGTTTCCACAGGCTAGCACTAGTAGCAGTTTTACTGGCAGAAAGCAGAGAACTTTCTTTAATATATGCCGAAAGCATGTACCTTGATACAATAAATCATTTTTTTTATCTCAAGCAAGGTGTCTTCCGATGCACTTCCTAGTCCCCTAAATATTCAAGAGTATGTATCAGATGTGGCTATGCATACCCTTCAATGCTGAGAAAAAATATGAAGAAATTCGGAACAATATGGGCCTGCATCAATTTCGAGGACACATCACGGGTTAGGATAGTATGTTAATTGTTACAAGCTTGAGCACCCCGCCTTCGGCAGGGCCGGCTCGCTGCGCGGCTGGTGCACAGCTTCTCGGGGCAAACCCCGGTTTAAATTTCTTGCGATTTTTTTCCGTGCCCGCGGCGCCGCGTGCGGCGCCGGGAACCCGATTTTCTGTCAAAAGTCACGAGACTGATGGCCTGGCCCTCTTTTCAAGTATAGGATGCACTGCTTCAACGTAATATACAGTGCGGGACACCAGTCGACAATGATGATTGCCGAAGAACGCGAATTTTTGGCATAAATCTGACTTCAGAATCAGACTCAACACCCTCGAAAACGTCCAAAAAAACCACCTCCGAAGTTTTTCCCACGACATTTTGGCTGCGGCCAAATTTTTGAGTCAAAAAACTCAAAATTGTGTGTACCTCTCCGAGCCTCGGGGAACAAAAATTAGCTAACTAGTATGCCTTCTGAAGCCCCATTTGTGCTCTAACCAACCATGCCGCCGTTGTCGCCCTCGCCGCCCTTGCCGCTCATGAATATTAATATGAGTCAAGAATGTTTGATGCGGATGCCCAACTGTCGCTTCCGGTGATTGATAAAACATCTCCGACTCCTTCTGAACCTCTCAGGGGTTGCTGTCGACGCCGGTGATGCGGCCGCGGATGATGGTGCGGGCGTTGAGGCTCGCGAGAAGGGCGTTGGAGTACACTTTGGTTAGGAAGCATGTTGGTTGACGTTCAGGGGAGGAGGGAGAGAGATGCTTAGGCTTACTTCGGCCGATGCAAAAGTAGAATGACGCGTAAATGAGCGTTCTGGGCGAGAGAATGAGCTGTGGAGTGAATTCAGGATTGTGTTCGAACTGACGTACCGAAATAAGTGATGCGACTGCGCATATGCTGGAAAAAACAACGGATGATCATCGGTTCAGTCAAGCTTTCGTGCGCACAGTACAATTACGTTCAAATCGACATGGGGGGTGAACGCGCCTGAACCAATTCGACATTTCGACAGTGGTCCTGGCGTGGTGTGACAGGGCGCAAATTTTCGACAACCCCCAGTCTCGCGAGGAGGAGCCTGAAAACATTTAGTAAGTGAGTCTGGATTTTTTCCGCGAGGATTGGGAATGCGGTGGAGAAATACTATACCTTGAGCAAAAAAACCGCATTTCAGACGGTACCGAGAATTCAGTTGAAAATCACTTCAAGTGGAAACCTAGAAGAAATTGAACATAAGAAGTCAAGAAAACACACCAGAGGGCCCACATTACTAGCAAAGTGATTTTTTGAGCAAAATCCCATTTTGAAGGATTTTTTTCGACAATGGCCCGTGTGAGGCGTGAGTCAGTGACACAGGGCAAAAATTCGGTTCGGGAGGGGTGGGTGTGACGCGTGATTAACGATTGAACGTAATTGTACAGTATTCACCTTCAAAACTCTGCTCCTGATGAATCTGGTTGCAGTGACTCAGCGGCCCTGTTTTTTCTGGATTATTAATTTTGACAGCTAAAGCTTATACTCACTGGATAGTGGTGCTCCATCATCACCCCCCGCACTTTCGCATTTTTTCACCGCTGAAATCACATCTTACAGCACTCTCCTCATGTCATATTTGTCGCTCCTTTGCGCTTATCCTCCTCTTCCTCTTCTGCACGGGCCTATGAAATATATGGGCTTTGCCTCACCTACCGTTTGGCCGAATCTTTTGTCCTGAGTGCAATTTTCCGCGCCTCGCCTCACATCATCTCTTTCTTCGGACTGCCTAATGGCCTCCATGACGTCCCTCATAGGAAGCGATTTACCGCTTCTGGGTGAAGCCTTCCTTCGCTGACTGATTTTCAAAATCGGCATGCCTACTGAGTTCTATGGAACTTCTCTTTGAATTCTGGCTATTCCTATGCCTCCCTCATCGTCACTCGGCGACATATTCGAGCTGCGCTTTACCTCGTGTCCGAGCATGAATGATTCCTTCCTCCTTGCCCCGCCCTCAAGTCAACATCCTCGTCAATTCGCTGGGGTGTTATATTGCTCCCAGCGCCGTCGACGCGCGTGTCTTATACCCCGCGCGCTCCTTCTTTCATTGCCCGCTTGCATGTTCTGTTCCCATCGTGATCCCGTTGCGACTAAGCTGCCTCATCATCAATCTATCACGCCCTCCCCTGTACTCACACATCTCCCTGGCATCGGGACACCTTGTTACTCTTCCTTCGCTGTCTTGAACGCACCGATTTCCTCACTCAACAGTCTTCACGAGGCTCTCCCTCTGATATTTGTTCCTTATTCCGACTGACTTGCTCTGTGCCAAAACTCAACCCTCCTCCCTTCCTCTGTCGATGAAAACATACCTTTGGAGTCTTTTCGTCTTTGATGGCATCCTCTTCGGCATCCTCACCTTTGCCATCATGTCGAGCCAGATGTGCTCCGAGCGCTCGAAGCGCATCCTTTCGCTGCCAATGCGCCGAGATGAACATCAAGGCTGCACCGGTTCACCTGCATTTTCACGCCACATGGCGGTCTACCATCTTTCTCATCGGAGTCCCGATTTCATTTGCGTTGTCAATCTCCTTACTGATTCGTCCCATCCCGACGCCCTCTCGTCATCTTCACGCCTCATTTGACTGAGGAGGCTACAATGCCTTTTTGGCATTCTCCTTAGCCTTCCCTTGTGCTTCGCGACTTCGAAAGTCACACTGTTTCTCGAGCGGGCTGCATACGCCACTCCTCTAAGTTTTAACAGATCGCGAGATGGATCACATTTTCCCTCTTCTTCATGCTCATTCATCATACCTCTGCAATCTCTTGATCATGTCCCCTGCCCATCGAGTCTTCCCTGGGATCTTGTTGACAACCATAGAGTTGATATTCGAGTCCCTTTGTCCTCTTACTCTCGTCTTCCTTCACATATTATGCCAACATTTGCCTCCCTTAAGTTCTGTCGTTCCACTACTCTCAGGGGTTCTGTTCTTTCCACCTCAAGACCATCTCCTCTCCTTACTTCGGCTTGAAGAATCTCGCCGTCACATCTCCTGTGCGTCAAAACCACTCGATTTTGTTTATTTCCGTTTGATCTTCCGATTTCTACCGTGACGCCTCTCCCTATTTTCCTTCGACTCCTCCTGTTGTAATTATTGATTAGAGATACAGCTTCGGCCTTCGGGCATGCTTACTCAGTCTTGACTCACAATGGACATTGCAGGTATTCTGTAGATACTTGTAGAATATTCTAGATACTTTAGTCAGTAGTATATAAACCCGCCTGTACTTCCTGCTAGAGCATCTGATTGCTCTAAAGCAGCATTCCAACCAACATTGCTATTGCAATCATATTCTACCTCTACTTCTAATCTCGCCCTCCCCGCTTTAATTCACAACACAATCAGATCTCGGTTAGCCTATCACCGATCACCCGACAAGGCGGCACGATGGATTCACAATCCATTGCCGGCACCTCCCGTCCTGTCATCCAGGGAGAGACCACTGCCATCCAGGGAGAGTTTACCTCCAAGCACAGAGAGATTCCTCACCCCGTCCACCCCGTTCCTTCCGCCGTCCTTTCCCGCGGAACGAATACCGTCATTCGGCATCTGAACTCGGACTATCATCACGATCATTCCGGAACACCATATCGCTTGCCGACGACATCATCCCCGGACTCGCTACTCATTCCCAGCGATTCCAACATCAAGGGAGAGCATCCCGAGGCAGAACATCATTGCCGCTGTTGTCGATACGCAGCCGCAAGCTACCCTCGTCCCCCGGATCACGCCAATCATCACTCCGGACTTCCCCATTATGCTCACCCCATTTCCGCGCCGTCCACATCATCCCCAAAGTGGAAGAGCGCCATTTGCCGCAAATGCAAAGCCACGGGGCACATTGCTCGTGTCTGCCCATTATTTGCCGCAGAGCCCATTGCCTGTTAGGGCATACACATTATTTGATTGACAGTGAACAGCCGTGATAATCTGCTGAGAAGAAGTTCGAGACGGATGTAACGCATGGGAGCAGGATCATCATCGTTCAAGCTTCAAACAGAGTTCTTTGGCAGAGTGACGCGGATGCCATGTGAGCATCATCATTCGAAACCATCGAGCACGGAACCAGGAATTTATTTGGAAACTCTGGAACTCATTTCGAAGACCTCGCTGAGGGAGAGTGTTGTAATTATTGATTAGAGATACAGCTTCGGCCTTCGGGCATGCTTACTCAGTCTTGACTCACAATGGACATTGCAGGTATTCTGTAGATACTTGTAGAATATTCTAGATACTTTAGTCAGTAGTATATAAACCCGCCTGTACTTCCTGCTAGAGCATCTGATTGCTCTAAAGCAGCATTCCAACCAACATTGCTATTGCAATCATATTCTACCTCTACTTCTAATCTCGCCCTCCCCGCTTTAATTCACAACACCTCCCTCCTCGCCTCGGCCTCATGGCTTCGTATGTTGCGATTTCATTCATTTGCATTCTTCATCCTTTCCTTTCCCTCATCGTCTTCAAAGACCTTTCGAGTCACCTTGACTGCCCTCTCATCTCATGAATCGGTCTGCTCTTCACGCTCACTCAGCATCGCGGGGTTCTCAATTCCATTCACTCTTGGATTATCATCCATTTTTATTCCTCCTCCCATTCACCTCTCCCTCCTCTCAATCTACCTTTCCCTTCCAAACTTCTCTCCGCTCTTGTGTGGGGTCTCGGGCCGTCAGTCGCCCTCGCGCGGGCCTTTGGCCCTTGGAGCTTCGCTCAGCTGGGCTGCTTTTGGTCTCCTTTCCGGACCTTTGGTGGCCTTGGCGTGCTGGTATATGCAACACACCAAGAAGCAGCACAAGCCATGGGATTATTAGACAACAATTGCAAGAATGAAGGTGTACTAGCATTTGAAGAGCTACTGGATTTTGGCGCAGCCCCATCACAGCTAAGATGGCTATTCGCGCTACTTGCCGTGGAAGGGAATCCTGTGATGACCATCTGGGAAGACCACCAGGCTGAAATGGCTGCTGATATTCGGGATCGAATGTTGAGAGTCACGTCGAGACCCAACGAACAACTGATTTTCAATGAGCTCTTAATTGCCATACAAAAGTTACTGCAAGGACTTGGAAAAACCTTGACTGAAATTGGACTACCAAAACCTGCAGAACGACAAGAAGAGGTCTATGCAGAGCGTTTGCGCTGGGGTGGAGACCCGACAAATCTTTGGTCTTTTCATGCAAGTTTGACATTAGAGCAGGTAAGCCGTAGACGCCATCGTAGAAGAGAAAGCATATCAACAAAGACCATGGTATAGAGAGAGATCTACGACCGGATTATGGAGGTTGCAGACTTGGAAAACCCAGCTCCCTTAGCTCGACCCTCCCCAGACACATCACGTGACGATTTGATGGACGAGGGTTCAATTCCGGGAGGTGGTCCCCCTTTTTTTTTTTTTTCAACTTCTCTCGTGTACTGGATTGTGTGAGAGGGAAGAATTCACAAAGATATTATCCAGTCATACAGGTAAAAAGGCCACACTAATTAAGGTGGAAGTAGGGGCTTTCATTGCTGAGTTTTAATCTCACTTCTCCCACATTTTAATCATGACTTCCAAAAGTTAAACCACAGACCCAAGCCCCTGCCCAGTCAACTACAGACCATATCTTACATTTAAATAGGTTGACCAGAAAGAGGAGGCACAAGTAATTATAGCCGAAGTAATAGTACATGTAGCATCAATCTTGACCCTTGAAGCCTCTGGCTGATTAACGGAGCTAAGCAGAAACTGCATTGACTTCGCATCTTTGCCAATAGGAAGAGGATTAAGAGGGGGTGGTTTTTGGAGGAGAGTGTGATCTTTGAATTTGTATGTGGAGAGGTCAAAGTCAGGAGAGTGAATAAGCGCAGCGAGAAGCAGCCAAGCATAATAGGGCCGCAACTTCTTGTTGCCGACAGCTGCAAGGTCAAGGACACGTCGAATAGTTATTGGCGAGTCGAGGTTCGCAGCACGTTGCTCTTTCAAATCTTGAGTTGCACTTGCGGGGAGGGGAGTCGCACCGGGTTTGAGATATGCTGTTGCCGCTGTTCCGCTTGTAAGCTTCTGCAGGTTTTCGAGACGTTGCGAGAAGATCTTGAACAGGATAACAACATTGTCATAGGTGAGCACCCAGGGGTATTTTTGCACCAGCTCGCGCAGCTCGTCAAGTGTCATCCGTGACATACGACGAATCGCCTTGCTGATCCATGAATGGCTCATCACCAGCCCGAGCGCATGAAGGACATCGAATCCTTTTGCAGTCAGACCCTTGAATTTGAAGTAGATTGAAAATGTCTTTTGGAGACGGTTGTTGGACCAATTGTTTTGGTACATGAGCTGAGAGATGGTGGTGACCGTGATCTAGAAGCAGTTTGAGCTTGAATGTATACAATATAGATTTACTTACAACTGGGGAAGAACGCCGCCTAGGAAGCGAGTCCATAAACTGGACGAGGGTCGGAGCAACAACAGACATGCGTGCATGAAGCTCGAGAAATGTAAAACCTGTCAAGCTCTCAGCCCGTACATCTGTTGCAGTGTCGGTGGTCAGAAGCGGACCCAAGGCATCCATCTCCTTGTGCATGACCTCTAGGCACCAATCCACTGCTACTGGAGCAAGCCCTTTCCGACCGCCCGTTGCACGCTTCTTCTTTGCAGAGGCACTCCATCGCGGAGGCTTCAAGCAGCAGCGGAAGATGTTGGGTAGCTCATTGCTACACATGAGGGCCGTTCGTGCATAGCGGATTGTTGCGTTGCGAGTGGTGTATTTCCCATCGCACAGAAAGTCTAGCATTAGTGCGAGATCAAAGCCAGTGTTCTTAAGTGCCTCGAGATTTGCAAGCATCCGGCGCTCAATCTCATCTTCGGACAGCTGCTCAAGTGTCTGTCGTAGGGCTCGCGTGCGAAGGACCTGGGGAGACTCGGCGGAATCAGTGGTGCCAGCTTTCAACTCATCGGGGTCAAGCTCTTCATCGCCGTCAATGGATGGCGTTGGTGATGGGCAGCGCGATTGACTGGGCTCCGAGTCCGTGTTGATGTCTTCCTCCAGGTTGTCATCATCCGAGTCAAGCTCAGGAAGATCGTGCTCATCGTCATCGTCGAGGGCGAGTGACGGCTCAATGCTGCTCTTGCTCGATACCTCCGAAACACGCTCATCGCGGCCGATTGAGAGCAGATCTGACTCGGCGGCGGCTCGTGGGAAGCTTTCGATGTGTTCTGAGCTCGTAGATTGTGTATTGCTCGATGACGAGTGCCCTAATACAGCGTCGGACGTTGGACATAGCAAGCGGCGGGGTTATGGTAGGTCCTCCAATGGAAGTGGCCCAGACCTTCCTAAGTCCCCACATCCATCATCACGAAAATCAATCAAACGTCAAAAACTGTCAGATTAGGAAAGAGCTCCGGCTCTGCGTAAACTACGCCAACAAGGATTACGCAGGAAGGTCTGGGTATCCGAGACTACATAGGTGCTCTGCGGAAACTCGATGAAATCGTTCTCATCTCTGCGTCGTCGGCATTTGCTGCAAAGAATTACCCCGGAGGAAAAACATGCCACTATCTCTATGGAATTCCAGTTGACGAATACTCTCCATTTTTGAGATCGCTGGTCCGACCCAAAAGTGACCGCGCAAAGTTGCTGAGTGTCGCAAAATGCCATATCATCGATGAAATTGGAGCCCTACACTTCAAGGCCTTCGACTGGGCAGACCGTCTCATGAGGGAAATCACTGGCCATGCCCAGACTCTATGGGGAGGGCGAATGTTAATCACCGTTGGAGATTTTCGCCAGGCAAGTAATCACCGTTCTCATAGCTGACTAGAGTACCTTTCCTAACTGATTCATAGGTTGCTCCTGTGGTGAGTTTTGGAGGACGAACAGCAATATGCAATGCATCTCTGAGAACCCAGCCAATTTTCCAGCGATTTGAAATCCTACGACTCCATGGGTCAATCCGCCAACGCAACGATCCTGATTTTCTCAGTTCCTGGACTCTATTGGTGACAACGTCACTGATGGCAGTGTAGACTTAACACGACTACCTCACGCCAGCTCAGTCGAAGAAGTCATTGACTTTGTCTTCCCAGTCGACATCTTAATGTTTCCGGAACAATGTATTCAACGCGCGATCCTCAGCCCTTCAACGCATATGTCGACACGTTCAACTCAACCATCCTGGACATTGTTCCAGGACCAGGTCGAACTCATCTTAGCAGTGACACAGTTGAAGGTGATGAAGGAACTACACCCGAAGCGCACTCCGCAGTACTTTCCGACCCAGATTTCTTGAATTCTTTGCAGGAACCTGGGATTCCGCCCCATGAGCTCAACTTGAAGATCGGAGCATTTGCCGCTTTACACGAAACTTCGACGCCTCTCGCAGTCTGACGAAGATTACGAGAGTGAAGTGGAAATAGAAACAATCCCCTCCATTGTCGCAGGCGTAGCCATCAATCCAGTATGTGTTAAAGTTTGATTTGTTTCTCTGACTCGGAAATCCTGAATTGTTCAACCATTAGATACGGTTGCACATCCCACGCATCAACTTTCATTTTCAACCACAAGGCCACAATATCATTGTTCACAGGAAGCAAATTCCGCTCGCTCTCTGTTACGCTACCACTTTCAATGGATGTCAGGGGTTGACCGTCACAAAATTGGCCTTGGATCTTCGCCGGGCAGTTTTCTCACATGGACAATTGTATTCAGCTATGACTCGAGTACCAGATGCTGAAAGTGTGCTGATATTGAAGTACATTAGCGGGTTTGTGCAAAGCGACCCGGGTCGCTTTGGGACTGCTCAGATCTCGACAACGAGCAGTCTCAGGTGTGAGGTTCCAGCGACCTAGGAATGCCCCATGGCAATACTCCTCCAGGTCGCTTAGAGCTCCCACCTGGTATCTGTCGTTGCGGAGATCTGAGCGGTCGAAGAGCGACCTGGGTCGCTCGCACAAACTCTCTATTGACGAGATAAATAGTCCCACAAGTAATATAGTCTGGAAAGAACTTTTACTCTAACATTGAAATTGAAAGGATCGGAGAAAGATTGAGATAACAATTTTCTTATCAAGCAGGAGCCGGAGCGCGAAGCGCTCCGGCGAGTACTTGTTATTATTATAATAACGAGGAAGAATGAGCCAGATTCCCTCGACCAATTTGTTCAAATGCATGCAAACTACTTCTAGAGCTACAAGTGACTCTACGAATGAGTTTGGTGGAAGTCAGACGAAAAAGGAAATATCATGTGATGTTCGTCGATGGTGGATGGGGTCTACTGTACACCACCGACGGAATGTGATGTTGAGTTTGCGTGTGATGTGTGACATCTCCCTAGCTTGTGCACTGAAGCGCCAACTGGATGCAAATCAGGCCACTTGCGTAAATTTTGCATGTCCGGCGGCCATTGTTCTCACATCAAGCCCGCGGTCTTCTCCGGCCACTTCCGGCTCGGTTATAAGGTTGACACGTCACAAACACCGCACCACACCTCTCCCTCTCCCACTACCACCATCCTCCTTGCCACCGTCTCCTCCACCACTCAATTTCTCGCTCTCTTCTGAGTTAACCCAATCCGCCCACTGTGTGAAGTATTTGTCATGAAATTCAAAACAATAATGAGGAATTTCAAGATTCCTGATGTTTTGTCATGAACCACATCATGAAATTCAAGATGCCTTTCACGATGCTCAGAAACTCATTTTTACGATAGTTGTTGAGCATATAAATTCATGACAAAACATCATGAATTTCATCATGCAAGACTGTCGAATTTTTTCCAAGTCCACTAGCCAGGTTGTTGAGTACATAATGTACTCAATATTCTACTCACACATCCTCTACCCTCCCTAATGTAAAGAGGGGTTGAAGAAGGTGGCCAAAAGCTGGCAAAGTAATATCTGAAACGGGTTCAGTACTCGGACTCACTCGATGCCGGTGCATATATGGTGTAACAAGCCAGTATTAATAAAATCTGTCCTGGCTGACTTGGATGTATGCACTTGCCTTTCGTTATCGCGGTGATAAAATGAGGTCATGCGTTCGATTCCGCCTGGTGTCAATTTCTTATTTTCATATTTTTGCTTCTTTTCATCGCTAAAATCATGATGTTATCGTCATGAATCCACAACAAAACATCATGAAAATAACGTCATGAATGTTCCCATAACCGTAATGAATTTCACGATGCACTTTCATGATGTTGCGTCGTGAATTTCAAGACTGCATCATGAATTTCGTGACAATTCATCGTGAACTTTCTAATGAATCGTCGTGAAAAACATGAGGAATTTCATGATACTTTGACTGCACAGTGGCCATGTAACTTCTCCATCCTCCTTCGGCCTGAGCTTGGTCTGATTTTTCTGATAGATCCCCTGCCACCCTGCGCTCTCAAGCTCCTGCTTTCTCGCATACACCCTTGGTGCGTCTGCTTATCATTGCGGCCCTCCCCATAACTGACATACCAACAGCTCTTACTTTCCTGCTTTCAATTGTTATAAGTGGCAACAGGAATAAGGTGTGTGTATGGTGTTTCTCTTAAATATGCCACCGTTAATCTCAGCCAAAGTTTGTACAGTGCAGCCGCTTCACTGTCAAGCTCTTCGGGAGGGCAGAACATTATGGTGAGCAGGTGAGCTTTGTTGGGTGTGATTGGAGGTCGCTGTGCATAATGGATTCTTCTCTGTAATTCTTCTCTGTACGATGTATATACATTTCCGCCACAATTCATTTCTCCCTTCCTGGAGCTCTGTATCCAAATGTGATCATGATAACACAATCAAGTATATTAAATGTGAGATGTCAGTGTGATATGAATGGAAGAAATGCTATCAGCTTGCTGCTTTTCAATATGTCTACGGGACGCTACAATAGCGCTAAAAAAGCGTGGTGCATGTTTTTTGCGTCGTGGCCAGCTTAAGGCTGATGTGATTTTGACGTGTGACCTCTCATTGTCCGGGTGACATCATGTCACACGCCATATTTGCGTGTCAACTTCGCGGTGGTGTACCTTATAATAATATAAGCAGAAAGAACGGGAGGTGAGAGTGTGTGTAATGTGTGCCGCCAAAGCGAAAACCGCAGCCCGAGACAACACGAACGTGGGATGTCCCAACAAACTGCACTCGGATTGGGAGCGGGCGAGGGTGCAGTCTATGTAGCGAGGGCACCGAGCTGGTGCACATAGAGCGTCTGTCTAGGAGAGACTAAGGGTGCAGAGGGAGGGGGCTATGCGGTGGCGACGTCCACGCTCACGATCTGGAGCGTTCCGACTCGCACTGCCCCGACTCAGCTGACCCGCCCGCTGCTGCGCACGTCCCGTTGAATCGCGGACGTACGCGATTCTGTATTACTCTTCGGCTTTTATTATTCCGCCTATCCGATGTACTTACATTCTCGTTTGTAATGCTGAATCCCCTTGCGCGTTTGCAAGGGACTTCCCCGCTACCACCCCGCTATCTCGTTTGGCCGGTAGTTCTGCGGCAGGCGGCAGACCCGACGACACGAAGCCCCGGTCTCAAGGCTAGGCTGCAGGGTTAGCTTTGGACCCCCCGGGTCTTCTACTCAGCAGAGAAAAAGTGTATGGACGCCGGAGATAATAATTGGGGCTGAAAGAATTTAAAAAGTCAGTCTGCGCATCGAGGGATTTGTTAAGATTTTGGCTCCATATGCGCAATTGTCGCCCAAACCCATTGACTTGTGCTTGATTATTCATTGAGTCCGTCCATTTTCCGGGGGAGATCGCTGCTGAAGCTTGGGAGTACCTTGCATGTGCTCCTCGTCTGAATCCTCCGCAATCGGTGGTAACTGACGTTTGGGGCTCATCCGTGAGGGCCCGACATCATCGTCAGTCACCCTGTCCCCCCAAAGTCCGTCACTAAGGGCAACATTTGCCATACCGCCCGTACTGTGTTGAAGTGTGTTGTGGTCCAGCCGAGACGGTCCGTAGATCCGCGTTCAACACGCGATAACCTCATGTAAACTAGTGATAGAAATCATCGATTTTTGTCTTTTGCACTCATCCAGCCTCTGCGCGTCGCTGCCCCGGTGTCGATATCCAACAGGTTATGGGCCTATAGCTCGCTACCTTTTGAAGATCTATCCAGGACTTCTTGTTAATTGCTCGCTGTCACGATCAGCACCCGGTTTTCGCACCAATCTCTTTGTCTATCTTTCACTGCATCTCGGATTCGCGTCGACCATGGTTAAACCATCGGATATCTCGAAACTTGAAGGAGCGGAGAATTTTTGGACTTGGAAGGCTGATGCCTCGTCTTTGTTGTTGACTGAAGGTCTTTGGGATGCGGTCGATCCCCTGGTTAATATTCCAAACGGTGCCGTACAGTTGCGCACTTGGTCCCAAAACAATGCTAAAGCTCATGGGATGCTCTATCTCACCCTGAGCCAGAGCGTGAAGGAAAAGATCAATAATGCCAGCCTTGGTGTTAACGGTCGTTTGCTTTGGGCCACTTTGGATTCGTACTACACCACCGCCGATCCCGCTACTCGCTCCACCTTGATGTCCAAGTTCCATGGGGTCTCCCACAATGTCATGCAGCCCGCCGATACGTTTCTCCAGGCCGTCGTCACTGCAGAGAACCGTCTCACCGCCATTGCTGCGACCCTGCCGGCTCACATGGTTCAGGATAAAATCCTGAGCGGTCTTTCCTCCGCGTATTCACCCATCATCACTATCCTGCAGCACCAGTCCCCCCAGCGTGATGTCCAGTCCATGATCAATGCCATCAATGCTTGGGAACGCTCTGATCTTCAGCGTTCTGATTCGCTTATCCAGGCTGCTCGGAACACCTTCGCAGCCTATAATCCGAATCACGGGGGTGAAGATATTGTTGCTGAAGCTCATCTCGCTCGCAATCGGACCCAACGTACCTCATCCGGAAAACCCTATTCCCACTCCCACTCGCATTCTACTTCTAACGACAAATTTGACTGGACCAACACGAAGAATCGCACCGACATCTGCTATAGATGCGGTCTTCCCGGTCATTTTGCCCAATTCTTCATTTCGATCATGCCCGACGATGTCCGCCGTCGTATTCTTCGTAATCGCGAGGACAACGCCCAGGTTGCTTCGGATGCTCGGGAATCGGACTCGGAAACTGTTGCCTTTGCCGCCACTGGCGAACATGCTTTGTCTGCCATGCTTGACCTCCCCAATGAGATCAACATGGATACCTTGTCGCCGGAAGTCACTGAGGCCTTTGCTGCTGCCTACTGCCAACCCCATCCGCCTCCAGCTCTCGTTGCTAGCCTTGCTTTTCGTGAGGAGCAAGCTGCTCTTGCACACGCACAGAACTCCCCTTCCGTTTCCACCAACTCTAGCCCTGCGTCCAGGACTTGAACTCGATATGACCCCTGACGAGTTGTTCAGTCGAACCAAATACCGTGGCGATAGCGCAGAGCAGGCGATGCGCAGCCTCGACCCCCCTCCCATTGACATTCAGCGTGATGCCGCCTCAGTACGCCTGAAACGTGGATAGTTGGCATGGTATAGGATACAAAGCGAAAACTATCTCATCCGTATCAGTCGAGACGCATATCGTTCAGTTCAGGACGCTTTGGCTCTGCGACGACTGACAGAAAATAACGCGTTCCCCATGACTGAGCGCCGTGGTGTGCTGCTAAGTCTGAACGAGGTTAATGATAACCCACCGCACAGTATAATTGAGGTCTTGCAGCGACTTCAGATCGAGGGAGAGGTGGTTTTTTTACTTTTGTCGGTGTTTGAAGCTGACTCCGCGGTTTAGATGCATCTAAAGCTACGCGTTGATCCTGGTGGTGTTGAGATGACTGTAACTGAAGATAACACTCCGTGGTATGTGATTACAGTCAAAGCTGTCATAAACCATAGGCCTCGGTGGAGCTCAAAACCTATGGGTTATGGCAGATTTATGGGTTATCCCAGCCAAAAACCGCCCAAAAATGTATGGGTTAAGGCAGATTATCGGTTATGAAAGCTATGGGTTATGACAGCTTCGACTGTAACTCAATTTGGTTTCAGCCGCCAGCGCTGACCTCAATACTAGGTTACATAGTCCCAAGAATTCTTCAGCTATCGCTACCTTTCTGGCTGCACACGTCCCTTTGACTTGCGCAGTTTCTATCAGTGCATGGTTGAGAATACAGCCGCTCGTGCACCGGAAACCAATAGCGGACCGAGCTCGATAAGCAAACCGGACGACTTGTCTGGACCACGCTCCCAGCCTGATGACACCGAGATGGATGTGACAGAACCAGTCAACGGACCCCCAGCAGAAACCCCGAACATTGAATCGCAGCCTGAAGCCGAAAGCGATGAAAGCAAGATGTCGTTGGAGATACACGGTCCAAGTACGATATGTCGTCCAAAACGAGGTCTAAGACGGGTCCCACCCTCCCAAATTCTAGAATGTCCCCGTCGGCACAAATCCACGGCGCAAAACATCCATTTCGGTCCAGAGCATCGTAAAACCCCAGTGAGCACCCGTCCAAGTATCCGGTATTCAAACTCCGAGACTCAGATCCATTTTTTTTTCGGCCAAAACGAGCGACTAAGCAGTCTACTCAAGTATTTATTCAGGACCGAGTCTGGGAGTTGCTCAGCATATCAAAAAAAAAAAATGCACAACGATCTCGAAGAGGTCTGTCACTATCCTGAAGACATTGCATATTTTTCTGAGTTGTGCAAGGCCGCAGAATACAATATGACTTGCGGCGAGCAATTTCGGGAGGGTGGCTGTGATTGATCATCAGGCCATTGTGCGGATGGGAAATTGATGGTGTCAATCAGACTGACGTCGAGTCGTAACTCGACTAATAGACTCGAGTTGTCGAGTCCATCAACTCGGTGTCCGAGGTGAGGGAGCGGAACTGGAACTGGAACTGATGGGAAGTGGAAGTGATGGTGGAAGTGATGCAGTTATGTAAGGGAGTCCTCGGACTGTCCGGAGACAACCGACGCCGTGTGCCAACTGTCTCCCGCTCATCGACGGCAACAGCGAGCTCTGCAACAAGCCCGTTCCTCGGTAGTTCATTGGCGCACTTTGTACTGACAGTATAGATTCACAATCTCATGCTATTTCTCGAGTTATCTGGGCAAAGGGAGCTCCTGATGAGTCGGAACTGACAAGGCGTGAAAGGAGGCGGGATGGCGGGATGTAGCGCACATCGTGATGAGCTGGCAGTTTGGTCGGGTTAATCCTGACACCTGTCAGAAATAATCACTGATTAGTGACTGATTGTCACCCATCACTTCCACTTCCCATCAGTTCCAGTTCCAGTTCCGCTCCCGGAGTAACTCTAAATGACGAGTCCAACTCAGCTCGACGGCAACACTATCCGAGAGGTCCATGACGTTGTTGGCCGAGTCCAGCGCGAGACCAACGCAACTCGGAATTGCGCAAGCTCCCCCCCTTTCTGTAAGCGGGCACCGGCATTAAAAATCATATTTAAATGTACAAGGTCAACACATATACAGTGCCCGTCACCACGTCACGGTTCCCGATTTGGCAGGGAACGGCATCAAAAGTTGAAGTCGCTACTACATTATGCCGTCATCACAGGTAAACTTAAAAACAGTGTAGAGATGTGTAGCAATGCACCTTGTGGTTTGCAGGGCAATCGGATCACTTTTTGTTTCCTCACCTCGGAAAAAGTGAAACAAACCCTAATGATGGGATCAAATCATTACTAATTGCTATAACCAGCCATGTAGGCTCGAATCCAGCCTGTGTATGAGGGCGAACCCGTCGATACACAGGCTGGTCGATCTGAGTTTTAATTCCCATGTCAATCGGGTTACCAAAAAAGGTTATTCGCAACTCACCCATTATTACTCAAATTAAGAGATTTTTGCGCGGTGACTGAGCGATTTGTACGCCACAGTCATTCTGTGCTCGTCCGGGGGTTTATTCTTGAGTTTTGAGGGTGCAGGAGCCAGAATGGTCTGTGTTGTTCTTATTTGTTCGTGACGTCACTCACTGTCATGAATAACCTTTTTTGGTAACTCGGGTTGACAACGGATTTCAACTCAGATCGACCGGTCTGTCTATCGACAGGCTTGCCTCCATAGACAGACGGTCACCGGTCTACCAGCCATGGTAAGGCAGGGTTAGAGTCACGTGAAACCCGGGCTTTGCCGACACAACAGACACAACTCAGTGCAATCACCTATTTGGGGGCATGGCAGCCTCGGCTACGAAGCCTTCACTCATTTCTGAAGTGCCGCGGACTCGAATTGGGTTGAATCCATGCGAAATTCCTGTCCAAAACACTGTTTTATCTTTTTTTCAGACCCGAAAAAAGTGAAACACCGTGGGAAAAAATGCCAATCGCATTCTTTTGACCGGTTTCCTGGCCCAGAAAAAGGAAATAAATTACAGAAAATTATTTGACTATGAAATGGTGGTGTTGGAGAAGTGATGGTGGGCACTGTACATATTATTACAAGCACACATTTTCCACACACACACACACACACCCCTATTGACATATCTAGCCGTTTAGACGTAACTAGTACCCGGAGTCACATCTCGGTCACAGTGTAGGTAACGGCTACGTCCATTCCACGGAAGGCTTCTGGTCTAGGCATCACCATTGGAGGTTCACCTAGAATCGAGAGACGAAAATTCCGCAACGAGGTTTTATACTCCAGATGGGCGTTGACAAACTCTATCCATGCGGATTGGTTAGTCACTTTGACCCCGCCAAGGATCTGCAGTGTCTCCAATGACCACAGATTGGGAAGGATTGCCCTGGGCGCAAACGCCGCAAGATCGAGTGGCCACTCCGTGGTCTCCGCGTAATACAGAGTGGTTTTGCGGATTGTTAAGCGGCGGAGAGTTGGCGATAGTTGCGTGATCAAAACGCTAAGAGCATCCGGTAATTAATTGGATTCCATCCCAAAGTCAACATCACAAAGGGATGGCGAGTGTTGGGTCAGGTGAAGCACTAAGTTGTCAAATTGACCGGTTCTTCTGTTATAAGATGGGAGATGGAGGGAATTGAGCTGCGGCAATTGTAGATGCACCAGCAGGATTGCAAGTTCCCGCGAATAACAGTAATCTTCCGCAGTTGTGATGGAGAGGAACTGAAGACAGGGTGCTCGAACTACACTCAGAGAGTCGTGCAGTCCCAGCCCGTCAAATCCCCAAGTAGATATTTGGAGGGAAATAAGCTGATTTTGGCACATTTTGACGAGCTCGTAGATTCCTGGACTCGATAAGTAAGAACGGGTATGCTGAGGAGGATTCTTAATGGTGTCGCTGAGGTTCAGGTGCGTCACATGCACCGGGCGATCAATCAACATCGACGTTGGAACACCAGCCAGACCATCCCCTGATATTGACATCCGACGGATTGCTGGAAAACCCCGGAAAGTCAAATTCGAGTACCACCGTGGGGCAAAAACAATGTCCAGATCAGTCAACAGTGGTCCGGAAGCGTTGGAAAGCAAGAAAAGGGTATGGATGTTCGGCATTGACAGACGAAGTCTTGACCACCGGTGGGCGAATGGGAGAAGGGACGATAGAACTGAGGTTTCAAAGGAATTCGCGATGTTCACAGACAACATCAAAGGGTGAGGAGCTGATCGCTCAAGCCATTCTACCATCGCCACCATCTTTGCTCTAGTGCCGATAGTGTTCGCAGGGATATGGAGAGAAGCCCACAATTTTGGGGTGGAAAAGGCTATGAATCTCCAAGAGCTGCACACACGCGCCAACACCAAGGGCGGCTCGGTCGAATGCATGAGAGCATTCCGATGAGTCGGAAGGCAAGCAAGAAAAATTTGCTCGAGAATGTCCTGCGGGATGCGACGACCTTTAGAAGTGAGTGCGCGGTGTGGGGCGACGTAGTTGAGGACTCGATCTCGCTGGATTGCGAGGGCGGCTATGATAGACTCGAGGCGGGATAGTTCAGCGTCGTGGGGAGCCAGATGAGCACCGATTAGCTCGATCTCAGCATCATTAGGAACGTAGTTGGTGTTAAGTACTTCATGAAAGGGAGAATGGGTTAGATTGAGACTAGGAAGAGCAAATGGAGCGTCGATCATCGTGGCGGAGAGTGAGCGTGGCATGCACGTGACCAATACGCACTAAAAGTGATGGCAAACCGATTAAAGCCGATGGAGGACCCCCGACAACCACCTATGATGCCTGCCGGCAAAAAATTCAATTGGGATAAATTATGCCCAAAATCTGGCCGCACCCTGGTCCGATTCGAATGAAAAATTCGCTCTGGGGACGCAAGGGCTGGTTAAAAATTCGGATATAACGTGGGATATCCATCCTAGTGCTGGCCATAATTACGATACGATATGAATTTTCCGTATCGTATCCATATTCTTTCGTCGTATTTTTTGAACTCTCCGGCGGCGTATCGTATCTGTATTGTATCGTATCCGTATTTTGCAGATTATATTTTAATATATCTGATTATTTTTCTCCAGAAACAAAACACACAGCCGCGGTGCAAGAAATATGCCCCTTGGGTTCACTTCCCACCCAGATCGTCCCTAATCACTTCATACCCTCATAAAGTGAGATCTCCGTACAAGATCATTGGATTCGGAGAATGCCAAAAGCGATCATCAGGCCGGGATGCCCGAAACACTGCGAAAATCCATGCCCTGGCCCTCCGACCAATCGGCAACAGATATTGGTGTTGATTGATACTGATTTGACCCTTCCAGAGTCGGCCGGCAGGCCATTTTAAGCGGGAAAATCAAGCCGTAATCATAATCAGATACGGTGGAATACGCCGCGACCGTATCGTATCTGTATCCATATTCTGCCGTATCGTATCCACTCGTATCGTCTATGCGGCAGTGTGTATCGTACGGTTACAGCGCTTAGCGTCTGCCGCCCCTCTGCGAGTTGTTTCGTCCGGCGTTCCTGTTTGAGCTGCTGCCGCTCCCTCCGGCCTTCTTAGACGTGTTGGTGGTGCGTGCAGCGCTGGTTACGGGGGCACCACTTGAACGGTTGCTGCTGTGTTTCCACTGCTTAGCCAGGATCCCCTCCTTGACCGAGGAGAGGCCTGTGGCAGGTTTCCCCACCAGTCATCGTTATCGCCGTCCTTTACGGGCGGGCACCCCCAGTGCAAGTGATCATCACCCTTGCAGTTCTGGCACCACGGTGCGTCGCGGCCGCCCGCGACGGGTTCGAAGACCACCATGGAGGCGGCGTGTTTGAGGCGGTGTTTGCGGATGGCTGCGCGAACCGCCTCCCATCCTTCGTACTCGTCGGTGCAGGGCTTTGCGTAGGCACACCAGTGTTTTGAGTGCTGGTTCCAGCGGACAGAGATGGTGCGGGCGAACCCGAGGAGGCGCGTTCAGTCCGCCAGTCGCCCGTTCGAAGGCTCTGGCGATGTCGGAATTGGTCATGATGAGCTCCGCTAGCGCCCACCGAAAGCGGTTTCCGTTTTTGGGATTTCCTCCGCCTGCGGCAAGCTCCCAGAGTCCGATGACCCAGGTTCTACAGTCAGGAGAACACGAGATCAGCGTCGTGGGGGAATAAGCCTATTTCACAGAGGCGTTCGACTGTGTAGGCCGGCGCATTCAAGACTAGGATGAAGGGGGCGGAGTACGAGCCATGTATGTATGTATGCGCTCTTTGTCAGGGGCGATGGGTAAGATCTCGAGGCTGTCTTCGGCGGCGAGTCCTGCATCGTAGATGACGTTGGAGATGTCGCTGACTGGGTTCTCGTCCCCATAGATAGCAAAGAGATGGGGTCCGCCGAGGAAAGGGATGATCAGGGCAAATTCGGCGGGGTTTTTCTTCATGTTGTCAATGAAGTCCTGGGGGACATTGGCGAAGGCATTCTTCCCGTCAATTACGATCGTGTCGAAGGAACCTAGATTTTTTTGGAAGGTGACCCGCGGGGTGGACAGGAAGAGGTCTCCCGTGTTCGTTACGATTTGGTCGAAGAGTTTTAGCTTCCGGTGCGGATTTTCCGCTTGATGCGTGGGGAAACGGGCTAGGAAGCGGGCTTCGGAGGGGATGGAGAAGGGTCTGGGCGGTGAGGGGTCCTCGCGCGGTGGGGGCACAACCTGCTTTCCCTTCCTGGAGGGGTCGTCATCGTCCGGGGTGTTGCGGTCATCGGGGGAGTGCGTGCGGCGAGGGGACAGTGAGCGGCGGGGGGACGTCTCCGGAATAGGTTTGTGTTGGGGGTTCTGTTTGTCCTCGCTATTTTCGTTATCCATATTGACGTCTGCGGGGAGCTTTAGTATTTCGCAGGCATAGGATTCGGGGCTTGTGAAGGTCGTGCGCACCCTCGTCTAGGACGATGTATCTATTGCTAGCAGCTCCCCCCCTTGGTTGTGCCTGTTGCCGTCAGAGTTCGACAGGTGCTGGGAGCGGGCACTACAGCCGTTTTGGAAACAATATACGGGTTTTGATTGAGTGGTGCTCGTTCGTTTGTGCTTACGTTTGTTTAGGGCTGCCACCCGTGCCCGTGACGGGCACGGCCGTCGATTCGACGGTCAATTCACGGCACGGGCCGTGCAAACCACGGCCGTCGAGGATGATTCCAGGGCTCGAACGGGACGGGACGGTCGACGGCACGGCCGCGACGGCCGTTTCGACGGTATGTAGTATTTTTGATGGCTTTTTCTGGTCGAAATATTATGCAGTGTGCTGGGAATGACCTAAAAATATCTTGCAGGGTCTTCAAGAAAGGGATCGCACCTTTCCACCCCAAAAGTCTTCGAAAATTGGAAGTCGGGTAGCTATCAACGACTCCGGCAATTGCCGGCACACCCAAAACCGATCGAAGATCACGCTTCTTGTGTCCTCCCAAGCAGAAAATTCATCTTGCAGCTTTCAGAAACAGTCAAGTTCCGTTCTTCTGTCTCCTTCAACCTGAAATCTCTCAAAATCGCGAAGGATATAGCTTCACCCGTGGACGACCCGTGGCACGGCCGACACGGCCGTTTTTCGACGGGCCGTATGCTGTGCCACCCGTGCCGTAGCCGTGCCGTTGCCTGGACCAAAATATGACCGACGGGACGGGCACGGCACCCGTTTGACGGTTACCGTCGAGCCGTGGCCACGGCAATGGGCGTCCACAGCTTGTCCACAGCCATCGCACATGAGCCAAGAAAGGCTTATGAATTATGTCTAGTTTTCAAGTTGAGAAAAGAGAAGAGAAAGGGAGAGAAAAGGGAGAGACTCACTATGTACCTGAGGCTCCATTCGGCTGTCGTGTCTTAGCGTCATTTAGCGTCACTTTGGAGCACTTGGGAAAAATTCCACGCCAAACTTGTGGTGAGAAATAATGTTAAGTGACGTCAAGTGCTCCGAAGTGACGCAACCGAATGGAGCCTCAGGCTCTGTTTCCAAGAAATCAGCGCTTCAAAGTCACTGTAGCGCCCTCCAAAGCAATTGCGATCTTGATTTCTTATGCCCTGATTAGGCAGATCAAAAGTATTCAAAATATGGTAAGAGGTATGTCCTTTCGGAGCAGCTGCCTCCTTGGGACATACTCTCAGCCAATCAAATTCAAGATCTTCTCGGAAGTTTCCTCGGCCGTTCTCACACTAGGTCCGAAAAGGCCGATGAACCACTTTTCAGTGTTGATTTTGCTTGACGACTCGTACTTCAAGCTTCAAGGCGGGACTCATGTCGCGGACAATGTCATAATCATTCCAGGACATTTATGAGTACGGCGGCCGGAAACAGCCCGAAATGGATTTATGGAGCAGCAAGATTCAAAGACTCCGAATGCGGACTCAGCAGTTCCGCGCTGCGAGTACAGCTTGAACCAAAACTAACAAAGCAAACGAGTTCAATAGTGACAATTGTACAGTATATATCATTTATTCTACTTCGAGCTTGTATCAGCATCTTTTCCTCAATCATCTCAGGCTCACGGACGCGAAATGGGGCACATTACAATGATGCGGAAAGATTGTCTAGTCGATGACTCGGAGGTGGGGTAAATCAGACCCAGGGGACCTTAGAGTAGATACAAAGTTCAATAGCTCAGGACAGAAAGGCCTTCAGGTTTTAAGTTCAATTTCCAGTCTCATCTAATGATTGTTCAGCTGCTGAATTTGTCGAATATCCCGTTTACTACACCTCAGGTTGAGTTAGAGATATTGGTTGCCAAAAAAACAAGCCTGGCAGGACATTCGGGATTCAGAGTATGTTGAATTACTTGTATTGAGTGATTTGTGCGCTCCTACTCTACAGCTAGTGCTCAGCGCAACCCGGTTCCCTACTGGTCTTCCGGCCAGACTTCTAGCCCCCCGTGAGCTCCGGTACCCGAGCTCTGGTCCTCCGGACCTCCGGCTCCGGTCCCCCGGTCCCCGGCCCGGCTTCCCACGCTCCCCCGGACCTGGGCGAAGCCCAGCGGTCCCGGCGCTGAATTTGAAGGTTTTGCGTCATCGAAAATACTGGGACAAACATAAATTCGCGCGGCATATTGAAGAGTTTCAAGAACATCATACGACTTTTGATCCTACATTTCGACCAGCCTACCTTCGTATAGGCCCTAGAAAAACAAGGCAGCCGGTTATTGCTGTCGAAATCGGTTCGCGAGTTCGTCGCAGGGAGGAAGATGAAGACCCAGACTATGTTCAGGAGCAACGTGCAACAAAGCGACAGGCTACGGCTCGCACGCTGCGTCGCGAAGAAAAGGTCCAGAGGTTCAGAAGAAAAGTCTTCCTGGAAAGGTTGTGCAGTCGGGTCGTGGCTGGGATATTGTGGAGATAGATGAATAAGGTCTATTTCAATCTACCATCTGTATTACTACGGACTGTATTTATTTATTGTTCGGTAAGATATGAGTTACTCATCGCAACGGTTTTGCTTCAATTCAGTTGTACAGTATTGTTCCAGTGATGTTCAGTAGTTAGGCTCGATACCAGCCGTTATAGTGGTAATGACGAGCAAGCAGGTATTACTTACTATAACAGAGTAATACCTGCTTGCTCGTCATTACCATACTATAACAGAGTAATACCTGCTTGCTCGTCATTACCACTATAACGGCTGGTATCGAGCCTATTCAGTAGTCGGAGATTGCTCTATTGTAGTCTTTTATCAATCAAATCCAAGTTGTTATTTTCCTGCCAGCTTGGGTTGGCGCGGGTAGACTGGCGGCGGTGTGCGGTTGTCTTCTTCTGGGATGCGGCATGTTCAAAAAATGACGCGGCAGTTCCGAGCTTGGATGCGGCGGTCACAGTGTGTGACGCGGCACTGACGCGGCGCGTTCGCGGTAGACGCGGCGATTTCACCTAGCCCTTGAGTGCATGGTGTGAAGTTGTGGGTGAAGGCGACGGAAGGAGAACATGATGAGAAGAGGAAGTGTGTGGGGAAAGAAGTGGGAAAGGTGGGACGCAACCGGGCGCTAAGTAAGAGAATTATGGCGAGTTGTTAGTGTTTAAATATATCGGCTGTGGCGTAGATCAATCATGGGATAAATGGAAATCAATCTAGGCACTTTGCGTATCCACCTTTTTCAAATTCTTCCAGTCTTCTTGCATTTCTGAGTGCTCGTCTTGTTAGCCATTCATCGTGTGCGGGCCCGAAGCCTTCCCAGCGCACCGACACGACGATCACGAACTTTTCTCCATCGCTTAGCGAGTATGCATAGACAACATTCTCCCCTCTCCCTCGACAGCACTTGAGTTCACGTTGGCTGTCTGTCCATCTGTTTCAAAAGGTGTGAGCGACGAGTTGTTATTGCAGCAGTATTGCAGCGCTCTCATGAATTTATTGATGATTCTTGCATCACCGGTGTCAATAAGGAACTTGAATTCTCGAGAACATTCCATACACTTCAATCATATATTTACAAACCATTCGGGGTCTAACAAAAGGGTCCTGGACAAAATTTTCCTTTCTGCGAGAACTCAAGGCAGCACAGTCCTTGCCAGCATTTCGGTCCTTGTATTCTCTGTGTTAGCAAATGCGCGTCTGCCGAGTGCATGCTTTGTCACCGAAAATGTTGTGGTTTCCATCCGAATTGCAACGCTGAAAGGCTGAGATGTAGTGGGTCCGCCCTGTGCGGTGCTGCGGATATCGCGGCGCGCGTTGAGAGAAACAAGTAGTGTGTTTGTGTATACTGTTGGCATCACAGTCAGCGGCCACGACCCCAAGTAGATCAGCGTAAGGTCTTACATCGCCCCTCTGTATAAACAGGTAAGGACTTAAGCTTGGCACCACACACAGATCGGAAAGACGTACGCAAAAGGAACCAAAAGACATATATCAACGTGTTGGATGAGGTGGCTATCTGTCTGCATGTGAGCTCCAGCGCGGCTACCTCACATGTGATGACTTGCGGAAATGAGAGCCGCTACTGCGCAAAGTGTTGGAGGAACACCTGTAGAGAGATTGTCAGTCAACGGTCACGGTACATAGTTACATAGATAGATAACATGCCAGTATTGAAAGTAAATGCGATCTGCCTTGGTATAAGTTTCAAAGCTGATGAAGGGGGGAATATTCACCAGGCGATTTATCATCTCGTGTGTTTCTGGGAAGCCAGCACTGGATTTCACGATATACAAGTAGTAAGTCAAAGCAGTAGTGATGAGAGTATCGGCTGCTGCGGATGTGATGTTGCAGCTCATAGAGAGGGCCTAAACGCGAATGAGTCGATGGTTGGAGTGGTTGTGGAGATATCGACCTTGATTTTTTCCAGCTCCGCAAATGTCTCAGTTGTCATTCTAATCCAACTTTAGCCGGAGAAAAAAACCCGCGTGCTTACTACGCACGCTTTAAGGGCAAACACTGACAACGTTCAAGTCAGAACGCGTGGGCACTCTTGGAGCAAAACGCCCACCAATTTCAGTGGCTGAATATCGCCGTGGACAGTGAGATAAAACATGGAGAGAATGAGAATCCCTTACCGAAAGCCCCTACAATAACGAGAGCCTACGTGCCTGAGATTAGAGAGGATTGCAAAAGAAAACAGACAGAAGAAAACAAAACGGACCAAAATACCGGCAGCAACCGGACTATCACTCACTGTGCGCGCCGGGTTCAAAAATGAGCTCACACTTATTATATCAAGGGTACGCTTACCGCTGTAAAATCGATAGCAGTAGAACCTACCAAACTATGACGGGGTCGCAAGAAGAAAGAGACGTCGCACTTACAGCTGAACGGCCAGGGCTATAAAAGCTGCGAAAAACACCTCGATTATCAAAGTGCTTGGTGCCCGTCAGATCTTTCAGCCGGGAAGCAGAGTGGCGGCCTACGGGACAACACGGTCGAGAATTTGAATGTTGGAGAAATTTGTGACCAAGTAGGTGTAAACTGACGACATTGGGCTAGAGCACACACGCAAGTACACAATGATCCAAACCCACCACAAGCTGTGAATAGAGAACGTAAATATGAGTAGATCAAGGGTGATCGAGAGCTCTCTTACCTGCGACCAGTGCTTGCTGGCAAGTATCGATGACAATAACAAACGCAACCTAAGCACCACAATGAGGCGGCGAGCGGCAGAAAAGGCATTTTTAGCAACCAGTGCTTTCAGCCACGCCGAGTCTCCTTTGAATTTTTGATAATAGTGCCAAGCCTGGAGACAGCCGACTATAATCGCCGATGGATGTATAGAGCCTGGAGGTACATATACATATGTCGGAGCACGTACCACCGTAGAGTCTGAAACGACGTAAAACGACATGGAATGCTACATAGGCCTGGGGACTCACGCAGCCGACACTAACGCCCCGATGAGCAGCATTCCTAGCCTACGTGGGAGGGGTTATGGAATGGTTTTTTTTTTGGGGGAGAGGAACGATGGCTGACGTCTTGTCGAGACCGGCCATCCTGAGTTGCGAAGGTATGTACCCAAGTCTGTACATACCAGCGCCGTCTTATATGCCCGTCGCTTATCAGAAGGCGCTGCAGAGGCTGGGTTACCAAGACGGCGTGACAAGCCGCAGTTGAACGGCATTTGATGATGATCGACGCCTCTTTCTTGGGATTGGCTGGGGACGTGTTCCTCACGTCGTGGCGGCGGCGGCGCAGCGGCCAATCATAAGCACTGATTGGTATTCTAAGGGGACCGTGCCGTGGAATCTCCCTTCCTTCCTTTCTTCCAACTTTCTTCCATTTCCTGCTTCATGTCACCACTTTTTTATATGTACCAGGACCCTCGACAACCCAGCCAGAGGCCTGATCAGGGCCCCCCAGAGTTTTACCCGCACAATTTTGGTCCTCAACCCTCCCATTTTTCCCCGGATCTCGATCAGCCTTCGCCGAGGGCCTGATTTTTACCCGCATCTCACCTCAAGCGTCAAAATTCGGCTAAAAATGGGCAAAAAACACAAAAATTTCCCGATTTACTCTAAATGCCGCTGAAATCAAGCTGGAATGCGTGATTTTCCTCGCCCCCGCGGCTCAAGAGTATCAAAGAATTGGCAAATTTTGTTCAACATTTTGGCTTGAATGAGCCTCGAAAGATGGGTCATTCTTACCCGCGGATGGCTCCAGCCCAGCCGGTACCCTTACCCGGTTTTGGGCCCTTGCGTTGGTCAGAAAAGTGCCCATTTTTACCCGTTTTCGCCTTATGGATTTCTCAAAATCACCTTATGTACCGCGGTACATATAAAGTCAGCCAATTTTGATTCGATTTATTACATACCTGATGGAACATTCTAGCCCCAGCGAAGTGGATCAAACCAAATGCCCTAATACTTACTAATACATAGTGACAGTCGAGTGCTCAAGCTTACGGAAATGGCTGAATCACAACAGTGCAAACTGCCGAACCTCGAGTTTGTCGAGTGAAGGTGAAACGGTGCACCAAAATGCAGCAGTGAAATCAGACTAAACAGCAAATTCTGTCCTCCAATCCAATCGCGTAAAATTCTAATCTGGCCCCAAAGGTCTGGGGTACCTCGGGTGCTAAATATATTATTGGGGGTGCTTGCTCCCCCTTTTATCAGAGCTCACCGAAAAGCAACTAGTGTTGCCGGAAGCTGGAGCTAGCTCCGAGCTGAGTTCAACTCCAACTCGACCCCTTCCCAAAAGCGGCACCTCGAGGTGATGCCAGCTCGCCTCGACTCCACCCTCGTCACCCAAAGCGGACGACGTGACATTTCGGGTGGTGTAACTGAGTGACATCACACTCCCTCCCCAGTTTCTGTATTGGCCGCTTCTTGGCCGTTTTCGACGTATAAAAAGCAGTTTGAGCTTGAAGAGAGCTCAGGAAAACCTTCCACATAAAAATTTGGTCCATTCTCCCCTAACATTTTGCCCTTCGGGTGGAAAGATGAATCCTGGGACACTAGATTCCCATATCCGGTATCAGCTCTGAGCCAGCTCCGATCAACTCGAGCTGACAGCGAGCTGATGGGCAATCAACTCGAGTTCAGCTCCAACTCAGCTCCCGGCAACACTAAAAGCAACAAGCTGTGCTAGACGGCTTTTTCAATGTTCATGGCGTCACTGCCCTTGACGTGCGCACCGCTAGTGCTGCCGGGAGCTAAGCTGAGCCGAGCTGAACTCGAGGTAGCTCGGCCAAAATTTCCTTTTACAGCCATCATTTCCGGCCCATGGAGCTCGGAGTTCGGCTCAGCTCCCGGCAGCGCTATGCGCACGTTTGGCGCACGTCAAGATTGACATGCTCCCAGTGATATGATGCTCTTCCGAGTGATCCCTGCTGATCCGGATTGATTGCAACGTGATGACCCACCTTTTCAACTGGGTGATTGATCCTGCCCAAAGCTGAAAAATACAGCTTTCCATTTCATACACGGTACAGAGGGGCATTAATTTTGCAAACAGCTGCCGTGATGAGGCGATGAAAGTAAGTTAAATGATTGTGATATCAATGTTGCTCAGTTTATAGTGTTAGAGAGACTACGGTTCTGAGTGGAAATTCTACCATAGACTGGTTAAAAATTTGATTGGTGGTTCATCCTTCGAAGCGTCATTGCCCGGCATAAGTAAAGTTTTGTTCACAACAGTAGTAGATTAGAGAGTTTGCGGTGAGCCGCCAGAAGCCACCTGGTGGCTCTGACGGCATGCGGGGTCGTCTGGCTTGTTTCAACCGGAAAACCCCGCATTTTCTATGGGGAGTGTCAGAATATAAACATTCGACTCATCTACAATTTTTTCCGCACCTTAAAGCTTGCTAGTTATCGAGAAAAAGACGAGACAAAACTGCAATTAGCCACCAGCAAGCCGCCGGAAGCCACCATATGACGTAGCCGCTCCACAGCGCATGCCGTGAGAGCCACCGGGTGGCTTCTGGCGGCTCACCGCAAACTCTCTAATAGAGAGTTTGCGGAAACTCTCTATTATGTGCGTGGTAGTCTCGTAAACAAGACTTTATAAACTTTTTTGAAGACAGTCGTTCAAACGTATATAAAGTCTTGGATCTATGAGGGGGGTCCGTGGAGAAGCGTCAATTGATGGCTCGGCTTGATCACGGCATCCATTCTAGGAAAGTCGCCACGACGGCCATCACACAGTGAAAGCCTTGCGCGCTCGCGTTGAGCTCGATGGCAAAGTTCACCGCTAAAACTGAGCTGTATCAGGGTAGATTTTATTTCTGAAGTAGACCCGCACAATATCTTGCTATCTGTCCGCCGACAGCTTGTAAATCGCGTAAAAACATGCTTTCACCGACAATGAAAGAAGATTTGACCTCAAACCGCTGCTGAAACGAGATTTTTTACCTCACAGTATGCATACAGTACCCCGAAAACATATTTCTGAGGCTCAGAGGGTTGCAAGGATGCTCAGAGGTATCCTAAGTAGGAGCAGTTGCCTGATTTAGCAGAGTTTCCCAATTTGGAAGAGTTTCCCAATTTGGAAGAGTTTCCAAATGGAGTGAATTTCAGACTCCGCCAGTGATCTTGTCGCTTCTCCACGGGACCCCTTAATAAATCCGTGACTATGTGCGTGGAAAGAATCCGGCTGAATCAAACAGCACAACATTAATATTGTTAATTGGCGTGCCAACGTAGTAACAATTTACAAATCATATTTTTTTTTGGCACCCCGCCCGCCGATCAATGCCTGCTTACCGTTAGTGTTGCCGGGAGCTGAGTTGGAGCTGAACTCGAGTTGATTGCCCATCAGCTCGCTGTCAGCTCGAGTTGACCGGAGCTGGCTCAGAGCTGATACCGGATATGGGAATCTAGTGTCCCAGGGTTCATCTTTCCACCCGAAGGGCAAAATTTTAGGGGAGAATGGACCAAATTTTTATGTGGAAGGTTTTCCTGAGCTCCCTTCAAGCTCAAACTGCTTTTTATACGTCGAAAACGGCCAAGAAACGGCCAATACAGAAACTGGGGAGGGAGTGTGATGTCACTCAGTTACACCACCGGAAATGTCACGTCGTCCGCTTTGGGTGACGAGGGTGGAGTCGAGCAAGAGTCGAGGCGAGCTGGCATCACCTCGAGGTTGGGAAGGAACACTACTTACCGTAACGTTAAAAATGCCATATCAATCATGCAGGGCCAGAATATTTTGTTGAAGGCGTGAGACCATCACGCGCCGCCTTCCCTATTATCTGTCCGTTTCCTCGCTACTGTACACCCCCCCTATCCGTCCCTTTGTATCTTCTTTATATTGTGTCGTACGTACCGATTTCCTGTAGCTCTCGCACCCCCATCTCGTCAAATCGGTCATTTCGAGGGCTTTATTTCGCGGGAAATAGCCTCAGATTGCCGAGGGTTTTGCTGGCCGTGGCCATCGGCTTTATGTAATGGGTCTGGCGACCGATTTGCCATCATGGAATGGCGGGGTTGCCTTGGGGCTTTTTGCAGGCACGCCGATTACAACGGCTTGTCACGGATCTGGGGGCGACAAGGGTACAGATCCATTGGCACGGCAAATACACCGCCTGTGGAGGCAACATTGAGAAAGATAGGTCCATTCATTGAGGAGAACTGGGCCAAAGATGGTTTTCGAATTATCCTACTTAAGATGGAAAAGGGGTGCATGTCTTTCAAATCTATGTCTGGAATGCACTGTGAAAGGTCCGACCAGAGTTGAATTGATGAGAATCTCTTTTTTTGGGGGTGACATCAGATTTTCCGTAGAGAGAGAAGACGGGCGGGGACCCACCCGCAATCAAAAGCGCAAAATTGCCGTACAAAACACGGAAAACCAATTTTTCGAAGTTTTGCTCCAGTCCGTTTGTACATTGCAGTCGAAGCTGTCATAACCCATAGCTCTCGTAACCCATAATCTGCCTTAACCCATACATTTTTCGGGAATTTTGACTGACTTTTGGGTGGGATAACCCATAAATCTGCCATATGCCATACCTTGTGGACCTAACCGGTTATGACAGCTTCGACTGTATTACCTTCTTGAGCATTACAGTCGAAGCTGTCATAACCCATAGCTCTCGTAACCCATAATCTGCCTTAACCCATACATTGCTGGCTGGGATAGCCCATAAATCTGCCATACCCCATACCTTTCTGACCTAACCGAGGCCTATGGGTTATGACAGCTTCGACTGTATTTACACAATCCCAGGATGTCTCGATGAAAACTACAGTACCAATTACCAAATCGGAACTGTGACTTGTCACGAGGTTCGGTCCGCAACCATACTCCCTCCGGCACCACTCAAAAATAGAAAATTTCGCGCTCGGAGCTCAAAAGATTACACAAAGTTTCGATTTTTGACCCCAAAAATTTGGCCACAGCCAAAATGTCGTGGGAAAAACTTCGGAGGTGGTCTTTTGAGCTTTTTCGGGGTCGGCAAATCCGATTCTGAGGTCAGATTTATCCTCAGAATTCCCGTTCGCCGGCAATCAACATGTCGACTTTGCGTGTCCTGCACTGTATGTAGCACGATGCTAAGGGTCAGATGGGGAATATCGCCCAATACCAGTCTTAGATGGAGGTTAGATGAAGGGTTCCTATTGGGCAGACTTGCCAAAATGTCCCTTGGTCCCTTAAGGCTATATGACCCACAAAAAATTCAGACCGCTTTTTTTTCTGAGTGTTTTCCAAAATTTCGGAGCAAAATTTGGGCAGCACAGCCACAGAATAGTCATCTCGGCACGCTTCGGCAGCTCGCTTGGGGGTGGATTCGAAAGCAGTGTGAGAACTTGATGAGAACGTGGATGACCTTCTCAGCTTCATGGGAGTTTCGAAGCCAAGCTGGGATTCCAGGGGATTCCCCATAGCCTTGTCATTGTGATGATTGATGAGAGCCCTTCCATGCTCCCATGATCGGCCCCTCTTGACAGCTCTCTTGACACGGGAAATTTAACATAAAAACCTGTGAAGCGTCGGATCCCTCTTCCTTGCCTCTTCCTCTTGTCTTCCTCTGGCCCACATGTTTGTCCTCACAACTTTCGATGCGGTGTTTGGTGTTGTTGCCCTTGCGATGTGGTACCATCTATACACCCGACAAGGCAGCCCGCCTCTACCTCCCGGCCCTAAAGGGTGGCCTGTCATCGGAAATCTCCTTGATATGCCACGTAGTCATGCTTGGAAGACCTTTTCGGCTTGGGCGGAAGTCTATGGTAATCTCAGTGGACGCTTAGCATTGACGACAATCTTGAATTTCTAACAGGTGGTATCGTTGGCGTTAAGCTCATCGGTCAATCCTTTGTCATATTGAATGACCCAGTCATTGCGGACGAACTGTTAAAAAAGAAAGTTAACGCCGATCGACCCCTTCTCCACATGGCAAATCTCAGTGGGTGGGAAAGCGTTTTGAGTAGCGCAAGATATGGATCGCGGTTAGAAACCTCTCTTCTATTCCAAAGAAATTAGAGTCATATTTCTGTTAGATTCAGGGCCTACCGTAAACTTATAGCCCAGGTCATTGGTAATCGGACAAAAATGGAGAACTTCTATCCTACGCTGGAGTATCAGGCAAATATGTTCTTAAAGCGGGTTTTAAGCAACCCAGAGGGTTTTGACATGGTAGGTGCTAATCTCTGAGTTATTGAGCTCAGTGTAGTGATCTAGACACAGGCTACGAGAAAGTGAGTCATGGTCCCAATGCAATCCAAGCACTAACTTGATGAATGCCCTTAGAACTGCCGGCGCTGTAGTTCTTAAGGTCACGTACGGATACGTGGTCAAAGAGGATGGAAACGACTCTTTAGTGGACCTTGCTGACAAAGTTCGTTTAATTACCCAAGTTCAATGATACGACCCCGACTGAGTGTGAACAGGCACTCCTTGAATTTTCTGAAATCACCCGGCCAGGCGCCTTTCTTGTGGATCTCATTCCAGTTTGTGCGTCGATTTTTCTTCTTTGCAAACTTTCAGTTGATTTATGCAAGTGCGACACATTCCTTCGTGGTCTGACCCCCGTACTCTACATGAATCAATCTACATCATCTAATCTACCCCATTCACCAGGTTTCCTGGAGCTGGCTTCAAGCGACGAGCCGAGAGGTACCGAAAGTCTATCGAAGAGATGGCACAGATTCCCTTGGAATACGTTCAGAGCCAAATGGTGAGTAGCAGGAAAATTTGATGTGAGAAGCTCCTACATAATTCCATGAAGAGTGAACAGACAGCAGCACAGTCATTCACTTCCGATTTGTTGAAGGACGGAGACGTATCACCAAACACGCTAGAGGAAATCAAATGGTCTGCTGCCTCGTTTTACGGCGGTAAGTTAGGCCGTTCTCGCAGCCTTCAAAGATCTAGTTTCTGAACCAAATGTCTAGCGGGCGCCGACACAGTGCGTTCTTCTCACATTCTTTTCATTTATTGTCACATTGGGATCTCAATGGGATCTCAATAGACAGTCTCTGTTGTGATGGCGTACTTCCTCGCTGCTGCTAAGTATCCGTGCATACAGCGCGCGGCACAGGCGGAAATGGATACTGTAGTCGGCACAAAGCGTCTGCCAACATTTGAGGACAGAGCTTCCCTGCCGTACGTGGAGGCGGTCTGTAAAGAGCTCCTTAGGTGGCTACCTATTGTTCCCCTAGGTGCTCCGCAGTTTAACGTCGGCCCTGGCGCTAATTAACGAGCTGTTTATTGTAGGAGTACCACACCGCGCAATGGAAGACGATATATATAATGGCTACTTGATACCAAAAGGTAGCCTTGTTATCGCCAATGTCTGGTAAGAAATTTGGTCCATCTTTCTACTACCCACTGAACACAAGACAGGAAATTTCTACACGATCCTAAGGAGTACAAGGACCCATTTGAGTTTAATCCCGATCGGTTTCTAGGGGTAAATGCCGAACCAGACCCCAAACACCGAGGTGTCTTCGGATATGGGCCCCGGTGAGATCAACGTGAGAATCGGACGAACCTTCACCACTGACACTCCCATCCCGACCTCAGAGCCTGTCCCGGTGCGTGTTACCCAGATTAACTGCTATTGCTGACACTGTGCGCTGCAGGAGAACATCTGGCTGACATTGCGGTCTGGATCAGTGTTGCGAAAGCAATTGCTGGACTGAACATTGCCCGCGCTCGGGACGCCAATGGGAAAGAAATCGATCCGGTAGCCGACACAACTGACGGTACCATATCGTGCGTTGTTCAATACATGGTCGCCTTATTCTGATGCGGACTGTGTTGTCTGTCAGTCGTCCACTTCCTTTCAGATGTGAAGTGACCCCGCGCAGTGACGTAACGATGACACTGGTGATGGATGCATTGTCAAACTAGGGGATTTTTGCCTTGCCTCGGCAGTGAAAAATGTACTTCGCAAATGTGTCTCACAACTCATAAATAATCCTGTGAAGGGAGTGGAGTGGCGGGATGGACATCTTCAACATGGAGATCTTACAACTTGTAGCTAATGGCCTTGGTTATTGGGCTAGGAACTCGGTTATCGGGACTGAGGTGCGGGGAAACCCCAGATTTCCTTTTTTTCTGTCACCTCCTGTAACCGTACACTTCATAACAATATCACCTCTATCTTATGTCCTCACTGCCGTCGACATAAGGATGAATGTCGGCACTGCCAACTGGCGAGACGTTTACCGGTGTCATTGATCCACTTCCGATACTTATGGTGCCAGCCGATTATGGTGCGCATCGATTAAACACCACCAAATAGGTCCCATCATTGATGGAATCAGTGATGTCTCAAATCGACGAAACAAAAATTTCATATTTTATATTGCCTTTCTGGCAGCGGAAAAGGGTCAGAGTGTCAGGGGAACCCCCCGCTTCCCCGACCCGCTCCGCTATTCCTTGCATCACTCCAGCCTTCTTGGGAACGCTACTCCCTCCAGACTTCCCCCTTTGTCACACCTTCCTCCTTCCGACCCCCCGTTCCCCTCCTCGACAGACTCCTGTCGACCCTGCGCTCCTACAGCTAGTGCTCAGCGCAACCCGGTTCCCTACTGGTCTTCCGGTCAGACTTCTAGCCCTCCGAGAGCTCTGGTACCCCCGAGCTCCGGCCCTCCGGACTCCGGCTCCGGTTTCCCACGCTCCCCGGACCACAGGGTATCTTCGGGCCTTCGTCGGTCTACGATCTCTGGACCAGTATTGTGATCCTCCCTCTTCTGGGCATATCCCTGGCTCCCTGCTACTGTTGGATCATCTGATCATTGATATCACATCATAGATGCTGTGCTACTACATAGTTCCCACGCACCGTGAGAAGTCACGCGTCACGCGCACTTTTACTGTGACGCCTGGGCATGGAGACTCCTTACTCTGTTCTCTAAGGATTCTCCCTCTGCCCAGGTGAGTAGACACTCTTCCTCTTGTTGTAGCTAGCCCACTAAGGATTCTCCCTCTGCCCAGTGCTTGTTGGACTCTTGAGTACCTCGGGCCTCAGGCCCTGGCAGCTGTTGCCCTTACAGCAGAACAGAGTCACCAATAGCGGACCCTATTCCCTCCTCCTCTGTCCTCACAAGAGTAGCAGACCATCTTGGTGCATTCTTTGGGCATGGAGGTCGCTGAGTAGCCTCTGCCCCATGGCTTGGTGTAGGATTTGGGTTTTGGGACTGCAACACAAGTATGGTGTGTGTGTCTACCACTGAAAGTCTTCTTCCCTTTCCCTCCTGCATCCCATGGACCCCCTCCTCGGCATTTGCCACCTCTCGTCGACTTCTCCTCTTCTTGTGTGTGGCCAACTGCCGTTTAGGCTGGTGCCAGATGCCACTGCTCGTCACTGGCTCACACTGGCACTTCGACTACTCCTTCCCCTCTCCCTCTGTGACCTTGGGCCTGTTCTTGTGTCGTCTGGCCTCGAGTCTCACTCCCCCTCTTGACCGGTGAGCTTCCTTTCCTCTTGCCTTCGTGGGTGTGGCTTGGAGGGAGCACTGTCGAGAGTTGCAAGGTTGCTCAAGTCCATATCTCCCCGGCCTCCCCGTCCTTAGGGGTGTCCGCCGGTGCCTAGGGACCTCTGAGCGCCTGCAGTCTGCATGGAGATTGGGTGGCGGGGCAACTCGTTGCTGGCAGCTCGTCGAGCTGCTACAGTTGCCACCCCCTTCCTTCGAAGGATTCTCCTATCGTGCAGGCTGTAGCCAACTATACCTCTTTATCTGCTTTCTCTGGGTACTCGTGCGTTTGTGCAAGAGCGGGAAGCTTATGTCTGGGCTTGCTGGGGGCCATCCGATGCCTTCTCTGCAGCCTGGTGTCTGACTCGCACCCTTCCCTTCCACTCTCCATCCCATCCCCTTGACTCTGTGTCCTGGCGTCTGTGTGTTTGTCCAATGTAGCGTCCCCGCGGCAGCGGTGGCGTTGACGGCGGGGATTCATGATTCGTCTTGATACTGTTGTCTCGTATTGCGTGGTCGCAATCATGAAGGGGGGCTCCATACGCCGCGTCATTTGATTTCAAGGTGGGAAGGTTGATTCTGACCTCCCCCCTGTGATGCTCGCTGTGGGGCTCCTTGCTCATGCGCACCGCTGCACTTTAGGTAGACTCTGCCTGGTGAAGGGGGGCTCGCCTCCTCTCGCCTGTCTTCACCATGTCCACCTAGTGCATAGTGTTCCGCCCTCTTGTCAGTAGAACCTCTCTGGTGAAGGGGGGCTTGTCTCTCAAGCCGCCCTTCACCCTACTCACAATGGCCGTCTTCGTCTTCCAATCTGGTGAAGGGGGGCTCGTCCCTCGTCCCCTTCACCTACGATGACTTGCGCATGAGACACTGCGAGCGGTGTCTCAAATCCAGTGAAGGGGGGCTCATTCCTCCCCCCCCCTTCACTAACCGCTCCTGGTCCTTCTCCCACCATGCTCTGCATTGGGTTACTAATGGGTCTCTTACGTCCACCACATTTGTCCTCCCCCCTCCTTCCGTTGACTCGGCCTGCCACTCACGCCACTTTCCTACGTTACGTCTCCGCACACCCCTAGTCATGGTGCATGCGTGATGGCCGGCCTTCAAAGCCGGCTTGCGGCGTCTTGGTATATTTGGCTGGATGTCATGTCGACGAGGTACCTTGCCCTGCCATTGTTTGCGCTGCTACCCTACGTTATGCCTCCGCACACCCCTAGTCACGGTACGTGCGTGATGGTTGAGCTAGCTTCTGTGTCCTCGACCTGCGGCATCTTGGAATACCCAGCGCAGCCATGTGTATCAAGGTAGCCTTGTGCACGATGCCGCAACATTAGGAGCGTCTCTTGGCCTCCGCCCTATTAGGCATTGGGCACGGTGTCAATCCCTTGCGCCCTTCTTGAACCACCAACCCTTCCTTGCCATCCTGCTGCCGCTCCCTATGTTGTGTTTCCATGGGCCTATATCCGTCCGGCTATGTTCTCTACGAGCCCCGGTGGGAACTGGGGCCTTGAGTTGACCATGTGATGGCCGATCCCGTTGATCGGCTTGTAACACCTTGGCTAGCAGCAGGAAGGCGGTTGTTTTGGTTCTATCCCCGTGTCGTTGCACCGCTAGGTGCTGCTGTCCGCTACGTGCGGTGCAGTGTGCCCCGACATTCTAGACGGCATGGCGGATACCTCCAGCCCTCGTACAACCTCCCAGTGCACCCTGTGACCACCATCCAATTTTTTTTTCCGCTGTGGCCATAGGCCCCACCGGATGTGTGTGTCGAGGCGCCACACTGTGAAGGTGGGCTGGAAGGGGTAGAGCTGAGGAAGCGACAAGAGGGAGCTTCCTCCTACAGGAGCGACATTTGGAGCTCCATACCTGTTACTCTCCCCCCTTTGCGCAGAGAGTACAGTAGGAGCGTAGCGACTACTGGCCACACTCTGCGGGTCAGTGGACTGCTGCAGGATTGGACAGCTGAGAGGATGTACAAGCCTAAGCACTGACCAGTACAATATCAAGGAGTGGCGGGACAGGATATGTCTGCCTACTCCTTGAGGGTCATGCTGAAGACTTGGGCATCTGAAAAGCAGTGTACAAGGCAAAGCGCCGACCGTAGCTCAATGGTCGAAGAGCGCATGACGGAGACCTGTGGGCAAGGGAGGCATGACCTTTTTTTTCCCCTCCCACCCTCCCTTTTGTGTCACTTCGCGCCGGGTCGTCGCAAAGCGTGAAGCGGGGCTGTGTCTTTTTTCCCTTCGAGTTTGCTCTGCGCTCTCTGCTTTGGATGTGTCGGGTCGCCACATTCTGAAGTGGGGCTGATGTCAGGGGAACCCCCCGCTTCCCCGACCCGCTCCGCTATTCCTTGCATCACTCCAGCCTTCTTGGGAACGCTACTCCCTCCAGACTTCCCCCTTTGTCACACCTTCCTCCTTCCGACCCCCCGTTCCCCTCCTCGACAGACTCCTGTCGACCCTGCGCTCCTACAGCTAGTGCTCAGCGCAACCCGGTTCCCTACTGGTCTTCCGGTCAGACTTCTAGCCCTCCGAGAGCTCTGGTACCCCCGAGCTCCGGCCCTCCGGACTCCGGCTCCGGTTTCCCACGCTCCCCGGACCACAGGGTATCTTCGGGCCTTCGTCGGTCTACGATCTCTGGACCAGTATTGTGATCCTCCCTCTTCTGGGCATATCCCTGGCTCCCTGCTACTGTTGGATCATCTGATCATTGATATCACATCATAGATGCTGTGCTACTACATAGTTCCCACGCACCGTGAGAAGTCACGCGTCACGCGCACTTTTACTGTGACGCCTGGGCATGGAGACTCCTTACTCTGTTCTCTAAGGATTCTCCCTCTGCCCAGGTGAGTAGACACTCTTCCTCTTGTTGTAGCTAGCCCACTAAGGATTCTCCCTCTGCCCAGTGCTTGTTGGACTCTTGAGTACCTCGGGCCTCAGGCCCTGGCAGCTGTTGCCCTTACACAGAGGTGGTTAAGTGAGTTGTTAGCAGTGCTTTACATCTCCTTCCACCTATATGAATAAGTAGGGTGTAACTCAGGTCAAGTTGTCTGCATTAGGAAATTGCGTAAGTGCACGTGCTTGATTGATTGACTACATCAGTGATGTCTCAATTTGCCCCGAGGAAAAAAAAGTGAGTTTTTATCCAATCGAGAAACCCTCTTGACGGATTGCCAGAAGTACCATCTAATCGGAGTGTTTTGGCCATACTTTTAGTACTTAACTGCGAGTACAGATTCAATATTTTGGTACATTGATAACCGAATCCTAAAACCACGTGAGGAGACACGTGTAGGTCTTTGCCGTCCTGCTCTTGGTCCTACAAGCTTAAGCACCCCGCCTTCGGCAGGGCCGGCTCGCTGCGCTCGCGTCCCTACCTACGGGGGGTACACAGCTTGTCGGGGCTCCGCCCCAAACCCCGCCTGGATTTTTTTTTGCTGGATTGCTTGCCCGCGGCGCGCGAGTCGGCCGTGCCGGAGGCAGGGAACTAAGCTTGTTGGGGCTGGCTGCCCCAAACCCCGCTGCGCTCGCTCCGCTCGCGGACGTCTAGTACGATCTCAACATCTCGACATTGACCCCGTGATTTTCTGTCAAAAGTCACGCGGACTGATGGCCTGGCCCTCTTTTCAAGTATAGGACAAGCTTAAGCACCCGCCTTCGCAGGGCCGGCTCGCTGCGCTCGCGTCCCTACCTACGGGGGGTACACAGCTTGTCGGGGCTCCGCCCCAAACCCCGCCTGATTTTTTTTTGCTGGATTGCTTGCCCGCGGCGCCGCACTGCCACTCGCTGCACTCGCCGACGCGCGGCGCCGGGGACCGCGTGTGAGTTTCAACATCTCGACCCAGTCGGTTGCAGGATGTCGACAAAACCCCGTGACTTTCTGTCAAAAGTCACGCGACTGATGGCCTGGCCCTCTTTTCAAGTACACAAGCTTAAGCACCCCGCCTTCGGCTGGGCCGGCTCGCTGCCCTACCTACGGGGGGGTACACAGCTTGTCGGGGCTCCGCCCCAAACCCGCTTTGCTGGATTCCTTGCCCGCGGCGCCGCACTGCCGCTCGCTGCACTCGCCGGCGCGCGGCGCCGGGGAAAGCGTGTGAGAAGTCACCTGCTTTTCACGTGAATTATCACGGGACCTGCGGTCCCGTAGTCCTATACATGAAAACACAAGGTGACGTTAGTAACGTGACTTTTGACAGAAAGTAACGTGCTTTTTGACAGAAAATCACGGGGTCCGCGGCGCCGCGCGCCGGCGAGTGCAGCGAGCGGCAGTGCGGCCGCGGGCAAGGAACCAGCAAAAAAAAATCCAGGCGGGGTTTGGGGCGGAGCCCCGACAAGCTGTGTACCCCCGTAGGTAGGGACGCGAGCGCAGCGAGCCGCCCTGCCGAAGGCGGGGTGCTTAAGCTTGTGTCTTTTATTATAGATCCTATCAGTCACGTGACTTTTGACAGAAAATCACGGGTTTTGTCAACATCCTACAACACAACCGGCTGTCGAGATGTTGAAACTCACACGCGGTCCCCGGCCGCCGCGCGCCGGCGAGAGTCACGTTATAGCACTTTTTTTTTTTTTTTGTCTCTGCATTTTTATACCGCAACAAGTACACGATCTACTAAGACGCGGTGCCCATAGGCGATAAATAAAGGTGTTGTTGGTGCAATGAAGTGACCGATGGATGTGTAGTATAGTTGTGTGAGGGTGGGGGTTAAGTTTGGGGTTTCGGGGTACGAGCTTTAGCTCCCTGCCTTCGGCACGGGCCACTCGCTGCGCTCGCGGCGTGCCTACGGCGGTCGCACAGCTCGTCGGGGCTGCCGCCCCAAACCCCGCAGTGGATTGCTTATTGACGGCGCTGCACTCGCCGGCGCGCGTCGCCGCGGGAATTCCCAAGCTTTGACAGAAAGTCACGGGGTAAAATTCCCTTTCCTGGAGCTGAGGCTGTGCTCTCTTCTTTTCATGTATAGGATAGGATTAGCGGAAACATAAACCATAAGACCATAGCGCATGTGTGGAAGATATGTACAAGAACGGGAAGGGTATAGGGTGGGACGGGTGTGCAGAGATGGTGTCGGGAGGGTGTTTCGATGTCCCTGTTGAACAAGGCTGTGATGCGCACGGCCCTCGCGCTCAGCCCATGTCTTCTACATCAGACAAGTCGTCCGGCGGTTCCGGTTCGTCTTCGTAAATTGGGAGGTCTTGCGGCATACGGGGTAGACCCGTTTTGGTGAATGCTTCGGACCCTCTAAGAACTCAGCTAGTGCTGAAATTCCGTCTTTAGTGCCCAGTATTTCGGGCAGGGATATGTCCCTGGAGACTTTTTTGAGGATGTACCGTTGGTCCTCATAGCGAGGACACTCGCGAAGCAGGTGTTCGCGCGACTGGAAGGGTTCTCCACAGGGGCAGTCAACGTCCTCAGATGGCACGAAGCGGCTGTAGTACTCGCCTGAGAAGCAGTGTCCGATTCGGCACTGTGTAACCCGCCAAAAGACTTCTCTCGACAACGACGTGAAGTGTGCGGTCGGTTTTAGGGAAGGGGGGAGACGGTTTGCCGTGGCATAGCTCCCCGTCTTCTGTGCGGACTTCCATTCCTTGACCCAGGACCGGTGGACCTTTTCTTTTGATTTCCTGAGGTGCATGCGAGCGGGTTCCTCCTGGTGGCGCCGCGAGTTCCGTTCCGATTTTCGCCAGCACGTCTGCTCGCTCGTTCCCGTCGATGTCGCAGTGGCCCGGTGACCACCCAATCTCGACTTTATGTTCTGGGTCAGCGTCAAGGAAGGCCACAGATTCTTTTGTGGAATATATGCGCGGAAAGTTGGCCCGCTCTGGGTTTTGGGTCACAGATGGTGTTGATAGCGGACACGTTATCTGCGAAGAAGTGAATCTCTTTTATCTGCGGATCGGTGGCGGCGATGGAGATGGCTTTTGCCGCTCCAAACAGTAAGCCTGTAATTTCGCCGTCGTACACCTCGGCACGGCTTGCCAAGGGCCGAAGCTTTTTGCAAAGACCTCTTTATTTTCATGTAGATGACGGCTCCCGCTCCCACTCTGCGCACACGGTGCACCGCGCGTTGCGAGCCGTCGGAATAGACCAGGAGGTGGTGGGGGGAAGAACTGAATTTGCTTATCTTTTGCTTGTGTGCTTTCGCCGCTTCCTCCTTCTCCTCCCCCGCCGTACCCGACACACGCAACCGACCCCCAAAATCCTCCTTCATGCGGCGCCATGGTTCCGTGAGGTACGGGAAGATCCGTTCATCATTTGCCGATGTCAGCTCCGCCACTCTTTGAAGTTGCGTGGACTTGCGCATGTTTACTTGCTCTTTGAGTTTTTCGGGCGTACTGGAAGTGGTGGTGGGAAGGTAGGGGCTTTTCCTCCCCGCCAATCATCAGGTAGTCGTTGTATGACGGGGCTGTTTTTACTCAGCTTGTTGAAGCGGATCGCCGCTCGTCTATTCCCTTCATCCATTGCCAGGCGTATGGGTGGGATCGATGCCTCGATCTCCATTGCGTTGATGGCGAGGTTCTGAACGCTGCGCAGATGAGCCGTAGTGCCCGTCGTTGTACCCTTTCCAGCTGTTTCTCGTGATCTTTCTTTCCGGTCCACCACGCCGCGCCAGCATAAGATAAAACGGGGACAACACATGCCTTGTATAGATGACGGAGGTGGCTTGTGAAAGGCCTCTGACTGTATTTGATAGCCTCGAGATCCCGTTCACCGTAATTTCCGCCCGAGCTGCCATCGTCTTGACATGGTGATTGAAATTGAGTTGTTTATCGAGGTGAATGCCCAGCCATTTAATTGTGTCGAAGGCGACAATGGTGGTCTCGGAGTCATCCGCGTTCGGAAGGCGGATAGCGGGGTTGGCGAAAGGTGTTTTATTTTTTCCCTTCTGCGACCCGTGTAATGCATCAGTTCACGTTGGCGTCGTCAATCGCGAGTCCCCAGTTGCCCAGAGTCCGTGCGGATCTTGATGTACGCCTTCCGGAGTAGACGGACGTTCGTCCTCCAGTGATTCAGAGGCGACATATATTTTCCCCGTCGTCCACATACATGATAAGGGCAACTTCAGTGTGATCATCAGGGGCGGGAAAAGTACTCGCCGGGTTCCGTTTGGTTTGAACGATTCCAGCAGTTCTGCGTTATAGGACTACGAAGTTCAAGTAGTACGATGTACCCCGCTGCTTTCTTGGCCGTCCGTTTCCTTCTGCTTTGGTGTGGGATCCACCTGTATCCTGGGGTACATATGTCCACTCCGCGCTCACCCGTGTCCTCAACATCTCACATTTTCTTTTGAGGTGCATGCATCGGCCCCACTGCTCGTCATCAGCGTTCTATGTCTCTCCGTTGGCTTGATTCCACGGTCCTGGTGGGCTGCAGTTCACCCCATCCCTGAATGGACAGGACAGCCGCCCGCGTGAGATTCCAGCAAAAGTTAAGTCGGAAAGTGGATTCGTGCACAAGGACCCCCACGCCGTCGGGCTTCTTAGCTACGTAGCATAGCTTGTGCCATAAACCGAATCTCTCTCTGGGGACTGGCAAGTGGCTGTGATCAAATGTCTGCCCCTCATCAGTCCCTTCTGCAGCCTCAACCGTCGACATTTTCAACACAACTCGGGTATAGGATCTCTTAGTATTTGTAATCTACAGGGAATGTCCCGGCCACATTTTTATTTTGGCCCTTGCTGTTCCGCAAATGATTATTTTCTCCGTGCGAAGCCATTTCACAGCCATTTCTGCGTTAATGTTCCGCTCTTCCTGGAAAGAATTTGGGAAATCGGCGCGGGACATTCCCTGAGGATTCGGCTCAGGACTCATTTGCAATTTGTTTCAGATTTTTTAGCGTCACTGTAGAGGGCGGGGAGGCAGGACCGACTCCGAACAAACAAAGTCCAAACAGACATTTGTTTGGTGTGATTTGCCAGTCCCACTCTCTCTCACCCCCACGCCGTGCAGATCACGTGCGCTCCCACGCCTCTGCCAGTTGTAAGGTAGACGCCATCCACCCTCGACGAACATCACATGACATTGCCTTTTTCGGCGGACTTCAGTCAAATCCCTCCGTTCCATACCGTGTAGTGTGAATTTAGCAGAATCCCTCGACCAAATTTATTTAATACATGCTATTCAGTACTCAGCAAAATTCCAAGGCTATAGCTGGCATTTCGAGGTTGAGTTCCACAAACAAGTTTCCGTGACCCTTGGTCACAATCAGAGTCACTCTCAAGTCACCTTTGGCATCAGCGGTCATTGAATCGGAAACTAGTCGTTCAATACCTCGTAAATCATCTGGACACAACTGAGAGAAATGAGGATAGGAACAAAATGCAGGATTTGGTCGAGGGATTTTGCTAAATTCACACTACAAGTATGAAACGGAGGGATTTGACTGAAGTCCGCCGAAAAAGGCAATGTCATGTGATGTTCGTCGAGGGTGGATGGCGTCTACCTACTTATTGCTGATCGTTTAGGCTCGAAACCCGCCTGTCTATGATTCAAAGCAAGCTGTCGATAGACAGGCTGGTCTAGTCTCGTGACCAGACTCTTATGCCATCCCAAAGGGAACCCTGTCATAAGAGTCTGGAACAATCAGCGGCTGTCGAACCGTACCCTTGAGCTATCAAAATTGATCGAGTTTTTCCCACAGTATGTGGACTTTACTTCCCCTCGTTTTGCTCACTTCTTCCTTTTAATGACATAGATTTATGCATACTAGGGCTATTCAGCTGCTCAAAGTCTATTGAGCCTTCCAAACAAATATTTTCTTTAACCATGGTCGTAGCTGCACAATATTCAGCCTGTGCGTAATTCTGCTGACAGCACTTCCCAAAACGGTCTAACTTGTCACAAGTTCGCTGAAAGTGCGCGAAGGGCTAAGTTTCTCGACGCACAGGGACCTTAAAAAAATTAGATCTACCAAAATTTCTACCTAATAGTCTGCAGAAGATTCAAGATGAGCTACTTGAGGCTCTCGACCGGTTTTGGGACGTAACAGTCATCCTTATTACGCAGTATACTCAAACTCTTAAGCCTGACATTCGATGCAGAAATGTGACTTGAACTGCACAGATAGACTTTAACTGCATTATAGCAGCAGACTCTGCCCAAATATTGTCAAGTTACGCTCTAGAAGCAAGCAGAATGAGAGGAGGGAAAGTCCACATACTGTGGGAAAACTCGATCAATTTTGATAGCTCAAGGGTACGGTTCGACAGCCGCTGATTGTTCCAGACTCTTATGACAGGGTTCCCTTTGATAAGAGTCTGGTCACGAGACTAAGGCTGGTCGATCGGAGTTTAAATTCTCATTACAAGCGCGGAGCTTCCAAAAAGGCTATTTGTCAGCAACCCCTCCGCCATTAACTGTCAAAACAAACTTGAGACCAACATATTCCAGACTCATTCCTCCTCGTCCATCTCCACAATATCCCAGTTACGACCTGACTTCACGACCTTTCCAGGAATAACTTTCTTCTGGTCTGTGAGTCTTTCCCTTGAGGTCGCAGTATGCGGGTGGTGGCCTGTCGCTATGTTGGAGGTAATTCTTCAACGTAGTCTTCATCTTCTTCCTCCCTTCGGCGAATTTGCGGATGCCCCTCGCACTGTGCAAAGGAAGGGTCATGAAATTCATGATGTTGTTGGCCATGAAAATCCCAACATTATGTCAGGAATTCATGATGAATCGCCTGGAAATTGCTAACGCAACATCATGAATTGAAAGTATGTTTCATGATGATTATGGGGCTCTTCATGACGTTTTTCATGATATTTTATCAATCAGAACAAAAATATCATGAAACGAGAGCGCTGCAAAGCAAATGAATAACAACCAAACTCAGGTGACACCACCCGGAATCGAACTCAAAACCGCCGTATTGACGCACTACGTCAGCGTGACCTTACTATACACATAGACTAAGTGGGAATTACAAACTATGTTATCTTGGTCAATATATGGATGTCATGCGGCACAGTCTCAAGTTGTTTATCCCCGTTAACCTCCTCATTAGTTAACTAATTTTCAACAGTGTGCACTTGATAGAGACCAGAGACCGACTGATACCATTTATCATTGATATTAGCACACTACCCCACTTAACCCTTGGTGGACTTAGCCAGAAAAATCGCTCGGTTCTTTCATGACGAAAATTCATGATGTTTTGTCATGAATTCATAATCTTGCAAAAATGAGCTTCTGAGCATCATGAAACCCCCCTTGAAATCATGGTGTGCTTCATGACAAAACATCATGAAACCTGAAATTCATGACAGTTTGCATGAATTTCATGATGTATACTTTGCACAGTGTCGATGTAAAATTGGAAATACAGGACGCCGTTTTCGAGAGTTGAGACGCAGATAGTTAGTCGGTCGATACGTGGAATCAAATGTTGTGTGGAGTTCGTTGAATCCCTTAACATAGCTCAAAACCGCTCGGAGTCCCAGAATTTTCTGTGACGCAAGACAAGATGCATAGTATTATGGGGCTGGGCATCCGCGATTGCCGAAGTGGATTATGTGTACTTGTTTGTTCCCCGCCAAAGTCCAAAAACGGGTGGTTTTGGATCGTTTCATCCACCTTCCCTCGGGTAAGCATTCTCTCACAAACTTTGAACAGAGATATTGTACTATACATGTACGACTACCTCTGTGTCAATTTACATAATTGTTAGATAAGTATTCGTTGCTCTGAGCACCACTTTTCACTGGCTTTTTGTTCCAGATTTGTCGCTGTGTTCACCTGCAAAACACACAGTGTAAACAACATCAAAAAAAAAAAAAAAAAACTAGCGGAGTATAGTATGGTATGTCAAGCTTGTCTCGGAAAAATTTCTAGGCAATCCGTTGACCGGATGGTGAGCAGCGCCCGAGTCGGAATCGCTATTTGGTGGGTGATTTGATGGATTTTGGGCAGTGTTTGCCACAATTTTGTGCCAAAATCCTCAATTCGATGAGAATTTAGTAGTACATAGATTAGGTTTCTTGATCCCAACGAATGATTTTTGAGTCGAGATATGATGAAAATGCCGAAGTTGCCTTGGGGTTGTGCTGTTTGGCAGAGGGAAACGCCTGATGTCACATTGAGATTCAGGAGTTTTGACAGGAGAGGGTGCGTGGGAGGAAAGATTCAAGTACGGAGAGGCATTTCTTGCCAACTCGGGTGCCTTAACTCCATAATCACTGTGGTTGTAAAACCCCGTAATTTCACTTAGCCGTTGCATGAAATTCGCGATTCAACCAAATTTCAGGTGAATTTAGATTCACGTAGTTGAAATTCAGGTACCTGATTCACGTACTTCCTGTATGCCATGCTGAGCTACGGAATATCACCTTGTTATTGGGTCAATGAAAGTGCATGAATTTGGCTTGGGATACCTATATTCCAAGGACGTGAAATTCACTTGAAAATTGGTTGAATCAAGTCACTTGGAATCGTTGAAAAATTGCAATTTTAGCCAAGGTGGGACTCTCTGAAATTCACTCTCAAACTGGGTGAAATTCATGGGGTCAGAGTTGCTCCGAGCAAGGTACATGGTTCCGGTCATCAGTACTGGTTAACGTTGCGCTCACCCTATACATATCAAGAAATTCAATCTATATAGTGTTCGGTAATTTGTATTGCAACTAAGTAAGGTCATATATTCTACTAGTCAGTAGTAAACTACAGATAGTAAAGCAATGTAGTATGTTGTAGGATTCCCGCGATGTCTGGTCAAAGCAAGATTGGCCCAATTGATTTTTCACGGACTTTCAATCAAATTTTCACGTTAGTTTATGAATGAATTCTCAGGTAAATGAAGGTGAAATGAACCTAGTGAAACGGGTATAATTCCGTGAAATTCACTGGAGAACTACGTGAATGAACCCCATGAAACCGTTCCATTCACTTGGTCCAACTAGGTGAATTGAACCCCGTGAAATTCACAAGTTCTGCGTGAAATTCATGGGCTTTTCTGGTGAGTTTCAGGCGAAGATTGGGTGAATCAACTGCGTGAAATTCATGGGGTTGCGGGCCACAGTGAATGTACTACCAGTCACTATGTGGAATGGAACCGCATCCGAGAAGTTCTATTTTTCATCTGAAATACAGTGCAGCCGATCAAATCGAGTCTGCGCGAAGAACTTTGAATAATCACCGGTCGGCGATCCGCTAGGATTTGTTGAAACTGCAGTTCAAAAGGCCTGAGCAGACAAAAGAGACTGATCTGCCATGCGCTGACTTGCCGCAAGAAGTAGGAGCCAGGAATGAGTCCGTTGAAAGTTGAGCTATAGTGAATGATGAGCCCCACATAACATTCACACCGTTCAACTTGCCCGCACCGATTCTGTCGGCCGAGCAGAAGACACAAGATCTAGAGATTGAAGAGATAAGGGAATACAGATTATAATGAGAGGATAAAGGGGGGAGGTCGGTATATCATATTGCGATGATTTGATTGCTCAATGCTGATTAATGTTCAAATTGCTTGTACTGAACAGAGTTAGCGAACTCGACGGATTGCTAAGTGCTAATGAGAGGTTCTTAATTTAGGTGGAGGACTCCCAGTATCAGCAAACATATGTTTACTTTACTGCGTACGTTTACTTTTATCTGATTTTCTTCCCGTCCCTTCGCCCAGATTGCTTTATTCATTTGTAGTGTACTCACTTCACTTGAATTACTGTGCTTTCACTTTGCTTTATTCTACTTTAATCTACTGTACTTCTCTTTTCCCGATACTTCATTGCACTCTCACTTCCAAGTGCCACGTTACCGTACCATTCTGTATTCCTTCGGTTCGAGCCGAACAGCGGCAGCTCACTCGATAGAGGGCCGAATCTCGGTGGACTCGCCGGCAGACATGTGGCAGATTTTCGGAATTGATTCGCGCGCGGCAGTCGAAAGCCGACCGGCAAGTTGAAAACGGCCTTTATCAAACCTAGCTCGACGCACAGGGAAGAAGGTAGTTCGCTTTGGCGCCTCTAAAGCTTCCTTCCACCGAGCTGCCCAGATAAACACTTCTTGGCCATGGAATCGTCGGTGTGCTTACCAGAGAATCCACATATATCTGGGCTCAGGTTGAGTGGCGCCCTCCTGACGTTTATCTCCGCTCCCTTCGCTTCCCTTCATTTACTGTACTCTGAGTTTGCTTTGCTTTTTTGTGTTGTACTTTACTTTACTTTACTTCAACTGCACTGTACTTTTACTTCACCGTTACTTACTTTACTTTATCGCATTTTGCTTCAAACCCTTAGATTGAGTTCAAGGCTAAATTCTCTTCGCTATGAGCACGACTTGCCTTACTTCGTTCATGTCTACTTGCACTGTACTTGCCTCATATTGTACTTGTCCTCCATTTGTACTTATTTGTCCCTCACCGTATACTTTCCATTGAATACCTAATTCGGATGTGACAGACAGGTCTGCGGAGAGCGTAGAGGGCCGAATAATTTGACCAAGACAAAATTCCCTAGAAGCAGCCACAGATTTGAGTTCGATTTCGGGATATCTCTTCAGGGATACAAGCCTTTCTGTGAGAATTTCAACTTCAACTTAAATTAAACCAATCTCAACTCTAAACCTTCTCTGATTTGACCCATAGTTTACGCGGGTAGGACGCAATAAATGCTGCATACTCCACTCGCTACCTGGTTTGTCAAAGTTCCGTGTAATGTCCCAGCAATTTCAATTTGGAAGTAACATCGAGCCGTTGGGCATCTCGGCGAACTAAAAGTCGTCAGCCCATCGGTTTCTGGTGGGATGCAGGTAAGTAACCGCCGTCTGAGGTCGGTGCTACCGTTTGATTTGAGGTCGGATATCTGGTTTTCTTGCTCGGAAAAGAATATTGATGTGCAACACGAGAATAAGCTGTACCAGCTTACATGGCCGGGTGCGAACAATGCTTCTGTTTGGCAATGAGTTCCACGAGAAAAACCTTTACTGCTTACATCTGTGGCTCCGAGCTTCGACGAAAGGATGTAACATGGATAAAGTGAATTCGTCCCGATTTGGGACGATCCCGCTGAAGCACTAGCCGGATCGACGCAAGATATAGCAGATCGGCCGTTGCTGGAGGTTAAATATAAGTAACCGTCCAAAGACCTGCGCATAAGAATTCAAAATGCTGTATTCCCCGCGAGTAACTGTCTAAGAGAACGAATGAGATCGAAACCCGCATGTAAAGTTAGTTGTCTTACGACAAATCCAAAGCGAAGGAGCGATGTGTTTTGTGTCTGAAGGGACCCAAATCCCCGCCCCACGATGTATCTTCCAAGACAGCTCGGTCGTCAGAGATTCCACACTGAAATTAAGAAGACATAACTGGTCGGATGCATGCTGTGTTAGATAAATCATCCATTTGAGGTTGAGTTTAAATGAGACAAAGTCCGCAAGAAAGGTTCAGGAAGAGAATCGTACCTTCCACGCCGTACCATCGCTAATTCCCTTCATAGGACGCAAGGAAGAAGCAAACCTGGTATTTACATTGATTTCCATGCGGTGTGATCGAGTTTGCGAAGAAACTTTACCCGGGGCGACATACAAGTTCCACCTATCAGGCATCAGGAATAATGTGACGAAGACATTCGACCTAGTAGTCACGGGAGGAGGGAGGATACTTGGCCCGCTCGATACTACAGGGTGTAGTGGTATGCATTGTTGTGAGTATAATTGAGTATGGTTATTATTAGTATGAGAACCAGATTTCTGATAATGGGGGAGAGCTCTTGACGAAAACGAGCATGCGGACCGAGAGCCTGGTGAGATCCAGATTGGGTTGAAACTTGAGATTGGGTCAAGACTCAAGATTCGGGTGAAGTTCAAGGTATTTCTGGATGTTGGGGGGGGGAATTGATTCCTCTTTGGGGAGGGAGAGAAGAAAAGTCCACTGGAGAGCCTGAAACACGATTCATATACCGCCGCACGCCGCGAGGGAACGCGAAGAAGAAAGGAGAGACGAAGAAACAGAATGGTCACGCGTGACATGTTGATCTTCAATTTCACATGGCCGCGATGCCGAAATTCCGCTCTTGACGTTTACTTACTCCTTACTTCCGTCAACACTCTTCGTTGCTCGAATTTGGCACTGAATACCTCAATCCGGGGCCTCGGCTAATCTCTTCTGGTATACCCGACCTCAATTTCCTTTATTTCGCAGCGAAACATGGGCATTTCACGGTTATAATACGGTAAATCCGCTTGAAATACGCCCTACAAACATTCTACTTGAAGTTACTTACTGTAACTTTCATCAACTTAAAGGTACTTAACTTGGCTTAAACTGTGCTTTTACTTACCAAGTTAACATCCCCAGCCATAAGTAAAGTAAAGTTAGTTTTGGCAGGCCAAGTTAATTTTGACAAGTTACTTTGGTAACCGTCAATCTCGCCGCCGATGTCGACGCTCTTCGCGGTGCTCTTGCAGCGGCACAGGCGACAGCCGTGGAACAAGGCCGTGTGCTGAGTTCTTTGCAGGACGAGCTCAACAGCAAGCATCAGATTATTTTAGAGATGCAACACCACGAAGGCCAAATGGAAGCACAGTTCCTCGCCGACCAGAACAAGCTCGGTCAAATGGAAGCATTGTTTACTGCCGACCGGGAGCATCTTGATTCGATGGTAGGTCTGCTTGTGGCCTTTACTTTCACTGCAATTGACGCCACCGAAGTTCCAGCAGCAGAACGAAATAAGTTCACTGAGGCTCAAAAGCTGTTGATGCAGCGAAACGAAGACGTCGATCGGCTCCAGCGTGAATTAATCAGTATTGCACACCCCCATATCCGTCTCATCATACTCATGCTCCAAGTCGGACGAGGCCATCCAGCTTCGTGCGCACAGTCAGCTTCAGGCACTGAACACCTCTAAGAAGCAAGTTCCTCCCCGCCGGAAAACTCGTGCCAGCATGGGCGCTATCGTCAACACTGGCGCACGCACGATCGAGATTCCCCTCGATCCTATTCCAAGGCTGAAGTGCCTGAGCCCAGTACCGAGTCGACCTCGCAACCCTTGCTCAGCGCCACTCCCCGTCTGGCTGAGGTATTCGACGGCGACATTGACAAGCTCGACAAAGTGCTGAATGACTTCACACAACTGTGCCTTGGTCGCGACGCAGTGGTAACTGTGACGCCTAAGAAAGGGACAACAGCGAAGAAGAAATCGGGGAGCGCAAAGAAGAAACAGGACAAGCCTTTTATGATCAATTATGTGCATGTGAGTCGTCTAGCCATATATTCATCCACTCAAGTCTCTGATCATGCTGCGCTCGCAGAGGCGCCTGCGCCACTTCACTTGTATGAAATTTGAGGTAGAAGTCGTGGGGGACTTCGAGCACCACAACCCTGCTTCGGAAGCTTCGGTGTCTGCTTGCGAAGCAGGCGAAGATCCCCCGACGAGCTCTTTCAATGGGATTTCAGCCCGGATACCTCCAGTGTCGTTGGAACAAGCTCATGATCAAGAAGATTGTGGACACCCTCCTGGCAGAGCATGAGGAAGAACAAGAAGATTTCATCGAAGTCGGCGCCAATCGCGTATTTATAGAGAACGCAATGAAGGACAAGCTCGCTACTTGGCGTGGGTCATGGCACAAATTCCAGCCACGCTTCAGCTCAGCGACTCAACACGTTGAGACGTTGGCAGAGGCTCGTGCTCGCGCAGTGCAGGCGAAGGAGCAGCACCAGCTTCAAATGCGAAGCCTTGCCCTCAAGACCCGCGTAAGTCCACATTGACATTCATATGAGCGAAGACTGAATCAACAAGCAGAAACTTGAGGATCGTATCGAAACAAGTCCTCACACAATCGAGCTGAAGATATTGACGGGGACTGCGAGGGACGTCGAGACGTGGAAGCGGATGAGAGATATGGTTGGCCACCAAGAGGCGGAGGTCATGATGGACGGCCAACTAGTCCGAATCTACAAAGTCAAGGTCTGCATCTGGCGTGAGCCTTCCATCGCCGACTATCTGCGCTTCGTCGATGCGCAGACCGCTCTGAACAAGAAGGACCAACCAGGCCCAAAGCCTGCCCCACGGGTCCGCAACCCTCAGCACGGTTATGGAACGGCCGCAGCCCCGCCGGGCCTTCCGCGAAACCTTTACAGCAGTACATGGCTCGATACCAAGACACCCGCCTATATCGAGACGCTGAACATCCCGAAGGAAGTGTTCGAACTCTTCGTCGCTGCGACCGACAGAATGAACCTCTAAATTTCTTATACTCAGGACTATCACACACGATACACGAATAGATAGGTTTTGTAAAAAAAAAAACTCGTAGTCTTGTAATACACGAACCCCAGGCTTCGAGTAATGTTTGAATCGCAAGTTCGAGTTATGCGCTATTGTACTACATGAGACAAGTACGCTACTGCAACGAGAGGCATTTCCGCGAAATTCGCTATGTGTGACATGTGACATGCGTGACCATCATCTTTTCTTTCCTCATCTTTCTCATTCTCCTCAACACTCGTTCTAACCTCCACCATCGCTTCTCCCCCCTCGATGTCAAACGAACGTACAGTGCGTAGCACCGCGTTCGGAAGATATCCCAGCAACGCTTCGCAGCCTACCGAGTCGACGGACGAACGTACAGTGCGTAGCACCGCGTTCGAACGATCTCGAATGAAAATCAGTGCTCCAACTCTTTCGCAAACCCAAAATCAAGCGGAACGTACAGTGCTGAGCACCGCGTTCGTCTGACTCTTACGACCTCACTGCGCGCAAGTACCGCGTCTATCCATTTCGCTGCTCACTTGACTGCACGCCCCATTCTCTCATCTCCAGCATCGTGTGCGCATCCTCTGGTACGATGGTCTTGCTGTCCTCTTTAACTCTTCCGACATTCTACTGGGTAGTCCTTGCTGTCTACAGAGCCATGGCATCCTCCCACTCCACTGGATCCCTGACGCTTCCTGTACGTATTCTAACATGATCTGCTACGATCTTCAATCCCACTCAAACCCTAGCTCAGACAGGTCCATATTTTGACGTGTTCATCAAGAACAAACTGGGTGTCTTCGGGGTACACTACGGTGACCCCAGCTTCCTACTCGACATACCTCCACCTTCGAAGGCCACCGCTCCCGACGGGTACAAATTCAATGACGGGGACTTCAGGCGGCCGCTTTGGATCGATCCTAAGTTCCCCTACCTAGTCCTTCTGCCGCGTTTCAGTCCGTTCAATGGACCACTCTTCTCCCGCCTCAATGTCAATGAGAAAACGGTCCCCATCGTCGAAGTTACAGTACCTGGATCCAGCTTCGGACAATTCAATATTCGTTGGGGCCTTGATCAAAAGGTCGTTGACAGTTGGCTCTACTTGGAGAGTCTGCTTCGTCTGACGCTACGAACCATGATGGACTTGTATGGCTCTCGTCCCGGTGAAGCTGTATACACCTTTCTCTCCCCCATCAGTTACTGCTACACGGAGAGGAATGCCACTTCGCATTCCAATGCAGTGAAGATCGCCCTGCGCTCGCGTGATGCGTTTCTGCCTCTTATGGCGGAAATCACGGTCATGTTCATTCTTCTCGACGCGCGAGATACCCAGGATTGGAGGCGCCGTCTGATGAACCGCACCAAGCTTAACTGGCAATGGATCGTTGATTTGGAGCAATCTGCGGTCGGGAATATGCACATCGATTGGCTGGGGGGCATAATGGACTTGACGCTGAGGAAAACACACATGGATCATCATCTTCCTCTGCACGCTCGCTGGCTCTTGCCTCACCTCCTTGGCAGACACCGTGTCCCACTCTACTTCTTCTACGGCAACGACCTCCCCCTCAAGGAACCCATTCCAGACGCTCTTATCAATTTAGGTTTTGTGCCCACCCAAAATGAACTCGATTACCTCAATGGGCTAGACGGCGAAGTGGTTTTCAGTCGATGGTCAGCCACAGGGTCAAAATGGCAAAGCCTCAGAAATGGCCTACCTCCAACGACAACTCCCGTCCATCTGCAGGCCAAGGGGCAGCAGTCAGAGATGCCCTCTGCTTCACCCCCAGCTTCCACGCCCTTTCCCGCCGTCGAGCGTGATAGCGGCCAGAAGCCAGGGGAGGATATACATGCTTTTGGGCTTCATAATGAAAAGCGAGCTCAGCACGAGTCGTTCGATGCGAGAAAAGCACGTCTCGCTCGAGAACAGCATGCGTCTGGAGGGTCAGCTCCGGGTAAAAAGGGGGCCCGTGTTTTCATTTGGGAGGAGGATGGAGGCTTTTTCATTCGCCGCGCCGCGCATGCAATCGCACCGATGCGGCTGACCGTTGGGACGAATTTACTCCCCGTCAGCGTCTTTACGATTCTTTTTCAAACCAGTGGGATCTTTGCACAGCGCTGGCCCCGACCGAGATAGCTGAGCCAGACAATTTCGACGATGACGACGGGGACGAGGATTATTTCTTTTTCCATCAACCACCGGCATCTACTGACGCCCTGCCCGCGCTTCCCGATGTACCTGGACGTGACATATTGGAGGCGGAAACTGGCGAGCGGGCCTACGAGGTTCTTGAGCACGCGTATGGTCTGAGTCATGAAGATCTTTGCGAAGACGCGTCCAGGCTGCCAGGGTGGAGCACACAGGATGCTCGTAGCATCATCACCTCTCGTTTTGGCTTCAATAGAGAGTTTGCGCAGAGCCACCGGGAGCCACCTGGTGGCTCTGACGGCATGCGCGGTGGAGCGGCTCCACACTATGGTGGCTGCTTGGGTGGCACATTCGACGACTAAAGTCGTATTTTCTCGACTTCTACCAAGGTTTGAGAAGTGTTGAAACATGCAATATGCTTGAAGAGTCATACACTACCAGCCCCAACCCAAATCCCCAAAACTCTGGCTCAAATTTTGGTTGAGATGAGCCGCCAGCAGCGCATGCCGTCAGAGCCACCAGGCGGCTCCCGGTGGCTCTGCGCAAACTCTCTAATGAGCATGCGACTGCTCCTCCTTCGTCACGGAAGATGCAGGACAAGGCATGCGGATGGACTCTTGGAGACGAAACTTGGAGCGTTCCTTCCGAGTCGGGGCTTCCTGCCCTGTTCCAGCACATTCTCGACGCGAATGATTTGAAGGCCATCCCGGGCAACCTGATGGATATAGCCTCATCCAATTCCGACTTGGAGAACGAGTGGAATATTGACATAAAGGTGCTAAGACTATCTGATCGCGTTCTTTTTGAGCTTTTCCCTCACGGTTCTCATTCGTCGAGTCCGTCAATTCTGCTGGAAAGCGCAGCCACTGTTCTTCAAGTGCTCAGGTCGGGTTGGGGCAACAATTCCGATGTTGTGACCATCATACGCAACCTCGTGAATCTGGGTGTTGCCTTCTTTCCTGGTTGGCCAAGACCGCTTGATTATACGCCGCTCCCGCCTCCTATCCAACCTACCCTGGGTCGTCGTCACGTCGGCTATACTCCAACTCTCGTTGACTTCGGAGTATACGTCGAGCGCCGCAATTCATTCCTTCGCTCACCGCGTGGTCGTGTGGCTTTATTCTATGGGGGGATTGTTGGCAGACTTGCGCGCTTGGTTTTGACAGATTTCGAAGATCTAGCTTGCTATGACCCCTATGAAGATGTTCTCAAATCTGGTGTACGTGTGGAGGAAACTCGGGACGAGGAAACGGTTTTGTGGCATGAAACACTGACAGAGGACGAAGTCGGTATCGTTTGCGGGGTGTATGCTGTTGAAACCGGTATGTTCTGAGTTCTCACATCGAAGTAAGCTCTTAATTCTCTGTAGGTCAAAAAAGCACTGCAACAGAAGGCGGCCAACAGCTGAAGTATATATCGTGGTGGCCAACACCAACCGCCTTCTGGTCTTCTGGTCTCAACACTGGGTGGTGGAAATCTAATTGCGAGAGATGGTTCGTGAAAAGACTCAGGGAGATGGAGAGGATGTCTGTCAAGCTATTCACATATGCAGAGTGGAAAAACAAAATCAGATTCAATACACTATCCCGCAAGGTCGGAACGAAGAACGAGAAGCTTGCTGAACAATACATTGTAGCTCGTACTTGCTAAATCTATCTGTATCATAGTCTTGTATATTACTTGTGACGCTCATCTGCAGATGGTCTGCGGATGACCTGCAGACGATCTGCAGATAGATTTAATGGTGTGTAAAACTCGAAATTTCTAGTCCAATTTATCCGGCCCTGAAATGAGTCGAGAAACTTCAAATTTCTTGTATGCAGAAACTCAATGGGAAACATTACATATCTTGAAGCGTTTCTGTGGGCTCTAAAGCGGAAGTTTACTGTCTCGTTTATCTGGGACGGACACTTGAGAAAATGTGTCTGATTTATTTGCTCGTGAAAATTTCCAAGATATAACTCATTTATTAGATTTAGATATAGAGTAAGAATTTATATATTCTAGTTACATTTCTGGCCACAATAAATTTATTGTATTTTAGCTAGTTTCTGAGGCCCATATTCTAAATGAGAAACTTAGAACTTAACAATTAACTTGTCGGCCCGATAAATTGAGGAAACGCGGCAGTGCATATGTTGACACATGGTCTGTGATAGAATTGATCAACATGATGTACTTAAGTTGTCCAAATACGGCGATGTTTCCCAAGGAATTTGTGCCAAAACGGCTCGTGAAATTGCTTTGATGTTATCAGGGACAGAACCAGCTCAATTAACGGAGTCGATTGCGCTATGTTTCGTAATTTCCCCATGAAATCTCGGTGTTCGGCCAAAATTTTGGGGTCATTTTTTTTTTTTTTTTTTTTTTTTTTTTTTGATTTTGAAAACAATGATCGGACGGCCGGTATTTGTTGTGGGTTACTTTTCCTCATTTTAAGGTTGATGTTCCGATCAGCTGGGTGTTATCTGGCAGTGGCTGTGCTGGGCAGATAACATTCTCGCAAATACCTGCCTTTCACACTGCCGGTGAGCTTCAAGATTAATATTATTCTGATGTGCAGAGGAGAGGTAATTTAACGCCTCTGACTGGTTATTCTGAGAAAATTTGCATCTGAACCGACAAAGTCGAGGATCGCTGTTATCTGGTCAGATAACAGCGTGATGGCCAGATAGCGGTCACATTGTGACTCGAGTCGCTCTTCTCTCTTGTCGTCTCCTTCCTCCGTCTCTCTGTGATTCTGGCCCGGCGACTGACGGTGAAATGCCCTGGGACCTTCAACAGTCACTCTCTACCCACCACTATGCCTCAAATTGCGTCTCCACTGTATAAAACTTCGGCCATCGCTTGGTACACCTCTGGCAAGTTGCGACGATCTTGGGCTACACCGCCAAAGTGCCTCCACGTCGCCCGCAGATGAAAGTTTCACCGGGCCGCAGCTGCGTCGTCATTCGCTACCAGCTTCTTAGCACGTCGCTGACAGCTGCATCTTCCACTGGAACCACCAGCTGCCGATTAAGGTATTGGATCCGGAAATCTTAATTTAGCAAACAGGCAGCACCTCAGCTGAAGCTGCACCAGAGTCCTTCCTAGAATATATTACTGAAGCGAAAGGCAACCTCGATATAGTTTACAAGGGCATTCTCACCGCCAAGTTGTATCACTATCGACGGCCACAATTGACGATTTGGCGCGTGTGGGAAAATGAAGGTCCGTGCGCGTTTTGACAGCTCACGTGTGCGTTGACTTGGCATTTTTGCTTCGCTTCCCTCTTTCCTCCCACCATGACCCTCAAACCGTCCCCCAGGCCCCTTCTCAAACCTATCAGCGCTCCTCTTTGAATCCTGCCCTGCTCTCTGCCTCTTTGCAAGCAAGCCCCTCGCGCTGCTTCGTACGCTATTCAAGCTCACTGTAGTATCTCGTTGCTCGCTGCCATCGCGACAAGTGCCCTCTTGAAGAGGCGGCGGCGCTGGTTCGTCATCAAGTCATTATTACTTCAATTTTTGCGCAAATTACTCGAGCACCCCTCAATGCGACGTCAACGTGCAAGTCCTCCGGAGTCCTTCCAGCCTCAAGTCTCTGAGCGGCTATTGCGCAAGGTGCTTCAAGTGATGATTCAAGGCCAACGTTCAAGCCATGAGTCTCTTCAAGACTTATATCAAACACTGGTCAAGATCTTCGCTTCAATACCAACAATATTCTCTCGAGCCTGGTGGTTGCGGTCAGATGTGAGGGTGACGGGTGAAAACGCCGAGGTCGTTCGATGTTCGTCTCTCCCCAGTCGTCAAGGTTTTCCAAGTTTTCAACTCTCTCTCCGTCTGCAAACATGTTCAAGGCTGTTCCTCAATAATTGTGCCGCGAATATAGTGTGGGAGGGAAAGTTGGGGGCCTTGGGGTATCTCGAGCTGCGAGGGACAGGCTACAAAGGTATGATGATTGATCTTGTGTCGTTTGTATTCCTTTGGTATTCATTCATGTATCGTCGTGTACGATGGGAGCCCAATATATTCTATTATTAATTCTATCATATGCCAGATTTACAAAAGAATGGACACCAAGTGAGTACTCAGCTGGCGGCCAGCTAGAGAGTGGTTCCACAATGGGGCCATTAGCGATCAAACCTGGATGCCACCTCTTCACCAGCTGGCCGCCATCTAGTTGAGTTATGTGGTACAGAGATCGACGACACATGGCGGCCATGTGTCCGCCAACTAGCGGTGTACTCGCCGGCTTTGGGAGCGCAAAAACATGATTTCAATGCTCTTTTGACACCTATGGAACACCCCGGAGACGTTTTTTGTCGAATCAAAGCTTTATATTTCCGCTCTTCAATCATCTTGTTGTCGCCAACTCAAAATAAGATAGAGAGCGCGGGATCCCCGCACCCTTATGTCAGCATCACACTGTGACATTGTCACGCTCGACGTCGAGGGCTTATAGCACGATGCTAAGCTCCAGATTGGGATTTTTGCCCAATACAAGTCTTAGATAGAGGTTCAATGAAGGGTTCCTATTGGGCAGAGTTGCCAAAATATCCCTTGGTCTCTTGCTATATGACCCACAAAAAAATTCAGACCACTTTTTTTCTGAGTGTTTCTTTGTGGTTTTCTCACCAAATGGGACACTTTTCAAGGATTTTGGAGGAAAATTTGGCCAGCACAGCCACAGGATAGTCATCTCGGCATGCTTCGGCAGCTCGCTTAAGGGTGGGACCTGTCAAACCTTTGCGGCGCAATGAGTGACAGAACCTCCTTGCAGTGTGGAAGGTGCTTTTCAAAGCAAAAACCAAAATTTCAGGGCCGAAACAGCGAGACTTAGAGGGTTTGCGAAGAGCCATTGGAGCCATTGAATGGCTACCGATTTCCGCATTAGTTTGATGGGCTACACTTGCATGTCGAAGTCAAGTAGAGCTACTTGGAATGAAATTTGGATGCTCAGACCGTGCGTAGCTACTGCCGGTACGCCGGAATCTGGACACTTGCGTAGCCATTAGCCGTTCAATGGCTGCATCGCAAACAGGCTAATATCCCTCGTATCTTCTCCCTTTCTTCCTCTTTTCCCCTTTCTTTTTCGCAAATTTCCGGCACGGGACCCAGTACATTGAATAAAAAACCATTTTTAATGCTGTTACCTACGTGCGTCGAACCAGCGCACTGCAGAAGGCCAGCGACTGACTGGAGTTCCAAGAGGGTAGCAGACACTCCGGATAGAAGGGAGTGTAGAGTAGCCATGGTGCGCTGCAGCTTCCCTGCAGGGAGAGCAACCGTGAAGGCAACGGTGTCGATCTCAATCCCTAGGATAACCCCACGGGTAGACGGAGGAATGTCCTTCCCTGCCTTCCCAACCGGATGTGCGGAAAAACCAGTTGCGTCACAGATTGCGCGGAAGATTGCACGGTCATGCTCTGCAAGATCGTACTCGCCTGCTGCGCGAGCACCAAAGAAATCGTCAAGGAAATGGTCGAGAGGTGTGCCCATTCGCTCCGAGATCCAGTGCAGGGCCTCCGCAAACAAATTGAAAGTGAAGGGTGATGAGCGGGATCCAAATGGTAGGCGAACGTCAATGTAACCAACACCGTCAAAGTAGAAGCCGTACAGCAGAGAGTCGTCTGGGCATACTACGATGTGGCGAAACGCACGCCGCAGGTCAATCTTCCAGAGGAGAGCGCCAGGACCAAGGCGGCGGAGGCGGTCAAAGAAGGTGTCGAGCGAGGTGTAGGAGAGTGTTACTGCGTCAGAGGAGATGCTATCGTTGATAGACGAGCCACGAGGATAAGAAAGGTGGTGGACAGTGCGCCAACCACCATCGGCTTTGGGGACAGTGCCCACAGGTGAGTAAACGACCCGGCGCTGCTCATGAATGGGGAGGGAGCCGACACGGCGAAGCTCACCCAGAGAGAAATTTGCCAGAATATCTGCAGCGGTTACAGCGTGCTCGGATGGTGTAGCAGGCAGATTCGTGAGAAGGCACGGCCCACTCGGGGGCCGGTGTATCCAATTGCCGCACCATAGGTACAGATATTATGTAGGTGTTGTACGAAGGAGGGGTCAGGATAATCCTGAAGTAAGAAAGATAGCATAGCGGGATTAAGGGAGCTAGTAACACAAGGACCAGAGGTAGGGGCAACTGGGAATGTGATGTGTGTATTAGAACGAGGAGGGGGAGGAGGCATTAGACGGGCAGCGAGATGAGCGGTATGCAAAAGGGGTGATAGAGAGGGTGGGGTGCGAGGAGCCAGTGGACGAAGAGGAACCGAAGGGTTGGTCGGAGTGGGGCAGAGGCCGGACTCGGTCGGCGTGCCCCAAACATCCTACTTCCGCTTCTGAGGGCAAGCATGCGCGGGGTGGGCACCCTGACACGCAATGCAGACGTGGCGGCGAGAGCACTTGTTGCCCATGCGACAACCTGCGGGATCCTGAAACTTGTAGCAAGTCTCGTCAACCTTCGGCCGGGATGCAGGGGCGCTGGGTTCAAAAAGGCGCTTAGCAAGGTCGTGTTTGCACTTGGAGGAGAATGGTGGAGGCAGTGGGTAGCGAACCAGCCTGGTGGAGACGAGGCCCTGATCGGGCGTCACCCAGCGCGTGGGAAGAAGGTTCTCCGCCATGCGCACACGAATAAATTCGTAGTGGTAACGCAAGACTGCGGACCACTCGTACTGAACTCCATGAGCTGGCTGGTGTAGATAGAAAGGGCGGCAGCAACACCACCATTGGTGGTGTCAATGAGGGAGCGGATGCCGGTGTAGGTCGACCAGGCATCAAGGAGCGAGGGCAAGGAGGGGAAGGCCTTGACCCATGCGCGGGGAAGGCCCGCATCGAGGGCTTCCGCTGGTTGTTCCGGGGCGGCAACACCAGAAGTCGGGTGGAAGAGGATGGGCACGGGGGCAGCGGGGGCAGCGGCGGCGGCGATGGAGGAGAGCTTGGGGAGGTCGTCGGCTTCGAAGGTTTTCAGCGGACGACACTGAAGGCAGGGAATGCAGAGGGCGCAAGACGAGCAAGTGAGCGTTGGGGATCAAAAGACAGCTATCGTTGCTACGGAAAGGTACAGAATATAAGGTGAGTAAGAGATATACGGATCAACATATGATAAAGTGGTCGGGCCGGGTATAGCTGTCAGGGGCTTCGGTCGCTATCCTACAACAAAGGTGCCATTTACAATGGCGTCGATGTGCGCCAGCTTGACGCGGCGGTACCACATCGTGGGGGACCGAAAGGAGGCGGAAGCGAAATTGTCAAGCTCACCGGCGGCGTTGGTAGTGGGGACCGTAACATTTCCGCTACCGTTCGCGGCGTTTGACGAGGATGACGCGGCGGAGCCGCCCGAAGGGTTGGCGGAGCTGTCGGCAATGGCCCTAAGTGCGGCCAGCTGAGCCTCACTGAAGGGCGAGGGGTCGTCGTTGGCCATTGGGAAAGAAAAAAGAACTAAAAACGAGAGCACGGGCGAAGGAACGCGCCCGGTGGTGGTGGTAGAGGAAAAAGACGCGATGAGTCACAGTGATGACTCCCACGTGCATTCCTCCGAGTGTATACACTCACTACTTAGGTCTATATCAACAACAATCAGCCCAGCAATATCTCCCGTGGTCTTCCGAGGCATTTGGCATAGATCCGACCAGTGTCGGGCATCTCGGATCAACCTTCCATACCGGCATCCTTGGTCTCCGAGCCGTCCAATGTTGGGATTCGACCGTCATTCAGGACATCGAATAGACGGAATATGAGTGATAATCAACCATATGTATTGAACACCTATTTGACTTGGTCAATGTGCCAGCTATAGTAACTTAAGTTTTAGGTGAGTGAATATATTCAAATATATTCATAATATATTCGTATTCAGCCCCTATGAATATGAATACGATACACTACAAATACGATACGCCGCTGGCGTATTCAAAATTTCAGAATATGTTTGAATATGAATACGATACGGAAAATTCGTATCGTATCGTATTTATAGCCAGCACTATGCACTCATTTGGAGACAAAACAGCTGTTACCCGGGTGGATGGTGATGGAAAGGTCCTGGTATGACTGCATATTCTAAATCAGCATGCACCGAGCATGGGTTATGCCTTTTGCATCCCCAAACACGCAGAAAACCGCGGGACGGGCGAGCATCGGGATTTCCCGCGGGTCCGGCAGGACGGCTTGATGACAGCAGTGGGGAATCATTACCCTATATAGGAGGGGAGGGGGGGAGGGGGGGTCAGCCCAAGCCCTTAAAAAAAAAGTCGACCCGATATCCGATTTTCGAATGCCGATTCCTCCTTGGCTTCGACTGTAGTTTCTTGTGGTGAATTTTTTACGAACATAATCTTTGGCATCTACTGACAGCTCATGCACTGGTCATGTCAGCCAGGAAGATTCAGTACAGCTCGTAGACTGAGCATAACTTTGTCACTTGTGATTTTGCGTAATTCGACAAAAGCGCAGCATTGGATAATGTAATTATGAGTTTGATACTCTTGGGTGGTAGATATGTATCAAACCGCCTCTAATCTGCCCTTGCCATTGCCGTCTGGGGGCGACAAGGGCACAGATCCATTGGCACGGCAAATACACTGCGTGTGGAAGCAAGATTGAGAAAGATAGGTACATTCATTGAGGAGGACTGGGCCAAAGATGGTTGGAAAGTCTTGCCCAAAAAGTGTCAATTTTTGAGGTATCCTAAGATAGAAAAGGGGTGCATGTGTTTTAAATCTATGTCTTGAATGCACTGTGAAAGGTCCGACCACAGAAAACAGGGCACAGAAAAGAAAACGAGTTGAATTGATGAGAATTTCGTTTTTTGGGGGGTGACATCAGATTTTGCCGCCACTGTATATGGTGCGTGAGAGCATTACATAAGCGGCAAATTTCACCTCCAATCGCCGAAAAACTCATTTCTGCATCCAAAAAAAATGGGTCGGAAGAATGTTCTACTGCTCCCTCCCAAGACAGTAAGTATTTTTGAATTCTGATGCCACCCCAAAAAACCCCAACTCCATTTGCATCAAAAGTTCCAGAAATAGGCTGTTCTATTCTTAGGGTGGCATCAGATGGCGCCGCCACTGTAAGTGACTGACGCCTACAGTATGATAGCAGACACAACTTCATATCAAGCCGGAATTTTGCCCAAAATTCTTTGAAACTTGAGATTTAGCAGGAACTTGGGGTGGGTTTATAGGCAAAATTCGCATTTTAGAGAAAACGAAGTAACCCTAGTCTAGGGTCAGAAAAGCGCGAAATTCTTGCGCAAAATGTCAAAAGTGTGGGTACCTAACTTGCGATTTTGGGAAAAAAAGGCATCAACCCATGGCCCAAAGTTAGTCAGTATCTCAACTCTGACCCCAGCAGACATCCATAGCAGAAATCTCTTGGCTTTGGTTGACAAGATTCAGTGCAGCCCCCGCCCGGACCGAAAGCGCGAAATCCGTGGAAGGAAAAATGATTTTGTGGATTTTGAGAGAGGGATCTCTAGTCTTCCTTCTTATGGTCATTTCTGCACAGTTTCAATACCATTGGGTGAAAACTGAGTGCACAGTAACATTTTCCAAATTAGGTATCTGACTTGTCACGAAGTTCGGTCCGCTATCATACCTTACAGTCGTTCCTGAAAACCTTGAGACGAGGTCGTTTTTTTGGACCGGCTTCCGAAAACGGAATCGGCCTAATTTGGTTGTTGGCGTGTAAACAACGTTGCTGGTGGTGGGCGGCCATGTGGAGGATGGGAAGCAAAAACGCGCGTTGTTTAGCGTTGTTTACGTGCCAAACAACCAGATTAGGCCAATTTCGTTTTCGGAAGCCGGTCCAAAAAAACCACCTCGTCTCAAGGTTTTTAGGAACGACTGTAACTGATAGTAATTTCCCACGAGGCCCCCACTGGTACTTACTAATCGCTGAAATTCGGTATTCCTCCACGTTTTTGATTGGCATTCGGGATCTCACAACATAACAAATCACTTACACCTCCCTTGCTATGGCAACCCCCGCAGTTTCCTCTGGAACTTCTGATGCAAATGGAGTTGATTGGGGTCACATCAATTTTTTGGGGGTGGCATCAGATGGCGCCGCTGTAGCCATCAAAACCAGTAATCAGCCAGTATTACTAAGTTAAGCGAGGCCCTGAATATCGAATGTTACATCATAAACGCATTATATCTATGTTCTATGCTCAAGCTTCCAATCCCAAGTGTTTCACAACGTAAATGGAACCCAGGGGCAAGGCGTGTCGGGACCACTGGATGGGTATTCTTTAAATAACAACGTCAGCGAGATTTTTGAATGTTTTATCCTCCTTACCAAAGCTCCCATCACTTGCGGCGTCGTGGGGGTCCGCGATCCGCTGAATTTCGAGTCTCCTACGCTTAGAGATCCGCATGACCTGAGCATGATGAACAAGGATGTGAGGTTAAACTGCCTTGCTCGATTAATTTTGAACAGGTCGCACCTTACGTGGACCGAATGTCGACGCCACCGTACCAACTGGACGACTGATTCGGACTCGGCGGGGAGCATTGACAGGATTATCGCGGACGCTATGCTTGTGCTTGAGTGGCGGCGGACGTCGCGGAGAGGGTCTCGTGCCAGGTGCGTGGGCGATCTGGCGCCCGCCGCGTGAGTTTATGGTGTGCAGCTCAAGGATGGACCTCGCGGAGTACACACCATGGTGACAAGAGGGAGATGCAAAACGTGGCTGCACGTGCCTAGGGTTCGGTAAGAAACTGGGGATGTTTAAAACTTTTGGGGATGTTAGTATTACCGCCGTTTCGAAAAAAGGATCCGGGTTTCGGCATCCCTTCCTTCTTCTATAGCTGTTGACCGTTTTGTCAAAATGCTCCACCCATCTCCACCGTGGAAATTGTATAGCGCAGGTGAATAAACTGCTTGATTGCCTCTGGCTGCGTTCATGTGCTGTACACTGAGAGCCAGCTTGTGCCCCTGAGTGCTGGGGCTTTCCTGTTGTTTGTGAGACTTTGGGGGCCGGCTGAGCTCGAGTCTGTATGTATACAGACTGACAACCTGTTTAGTAACCGGTGGAGCCCATGACGCAAACGTCAACAGGAGCAGACAAAATTTCGAAGAGGAAGAAATGCCGAAACCCGTATTACAGCAGTTTGCAGATGTAATGACACCACGTCGCATCACATGAGAAGAAAGCACAAAAAACACGCCTTCTTCTCTCCTTCGTGTCTCTCTCGTTTGGACGACAAATAGCATGATTTTGGTATCGGAGGACTCGCCGTAATCCAGGCTTCAAAACAACTATCTGTAGGATTCCCGCGATGTCTGGTCAAAGCAAGATTGGCCCAATTGATTTTTCACGGACTTTCAATCAAATTTTCACGTAGTTTATGAATGAATTCTCAGGTAAATGAAGGTGAAATGAACCTAGTGAAACGGGTATAATTCCGTGAAATTCACTGGAGAACTACGTGAATGAACCCCATGAAACGTTCCATTCACTTGGTCCAACTAGGTGAATTGAACCCCGTGAAATTCACAAGTTCTGCGTGAAATTCATGGGCTTTTCTGGTGAGTTTCAGGCGAAGATTGGGTGAATCAACTGCGTGAAATTCATGGGGTTTGCGGGCCACAGTGAATGTACTACCAGTCACTATGTGGAATGGAACCGCATTCCGAGAAGTTCTATTTTTCATCTGAAATACAGTGCAGCCGATCAAATCGAGTCTGCGCGAAGAACTTTGAATAATCACCGGTCGGCGATCCGCTAGGATTTGTTGAAACTGCAGTTCAAAAGGCCTGAGCAGACAAAAGAGACTGATCTGCCATGCGCTGACTTGCCGCAAGAAGTAGGAGCCAGGAATGAGTCGTTGAAAGTTGAGCTATAGTGAATTGATGAGCCCCACATAACATTCACACCGTTCAACTTGCCCGCACCGATTCTGTCGGCCGAGCAGAAGACACAAGATCTAGAGATTGAAGAGATAAGGGAATACAGATTATAATGAGAGGATAAAGGGGGGAGGTCGGTATATCATATTGCGATGATTTGATTGCTCAATGCTGATTAATGTTCAAATTGCTTGTACTGAACAGAGTTAGCGAACTCGACGGATTGCTAAGTGCTAATGAGAGGTTCTTAATTTAGGTGGAGGACTCCCAGTATCAGCAAACATATGTTTACTTTACTGCGTACGTTTACTTTTATCTGATTTTCTTCCCGTCCCTTCGCCCAGATTGCTTTATTCATTTGTAGTGTACTTCACTTCACTTGAATTACTGTGCTTTCACTTTGCTTTATTCTACTTTAATCTACTGTACTTCTCTTTTCCCGATACTTCATTGCACTCTCACTTCCAAGTGCCACGTTACCGTACCATTCTGTTATTCCTTCGGTTCGAGCCGAACAGCGGCAGCTCACTCGATAGAGGGGCCGAATCTCGGTGGACTCGCCGGCAGACATGTGGCAGATTTTCGGAATTGATTCGCGCGCGGCAGTCGAAAGCCGACCGGCAAGTTGAAAACGGCCTTTATCAAACCTAGCTCGACGCACAGGGAAGAAGGTAGTTCGCTTTGGCGCCTCTAAAGCTTCCTTCCACCGAGCTGCCCAGATAAACACTTCTTGGCCATGGAATCGTCGGTGTGCTTACCAGAGAATCCACATATATCTGGGCTCAGGTTGAGTGGCGCCCTCCTGACGTTTATCTCCGCTCCCTTCGCTTCCCTTCATTTACTGTACTCTGAGTTTGCTTTGCTTTTTTGTGTTGTACTTTACTTTACTTTACTTCAACTGCACTGTACTTTTACTTCACCGTTACTTACTTTACTTTATCGCATTTTGCTTCAAACCCTTAGATTGAGTTCAAGGCTAAATTCTCTTCGCTATGAGCACGACTTGCCTTACTTCGTTCATGTCTACTTGCACTGTACTTGCCTCATATTGTACTTGTCCTCCATTTGTACTTTATTTGTCCCTCACCGTATACTTTCCATTGAATACCTAATTCGGATGTGACAGACAGGTCTGCGGAGAGCGTAGAGGGCCGAATAATTTGACCAAGACAAAATTCCCTAGAAGCAGCCACAGATTTGAGTTCGATTTCGGGATATCTCTTCAGGGATACAAGCCTTTCTGTGAGAATTTCAACTTCAACTTAAATTAAACCAATCTCAACTCTAAACCTTCTCTGATTTGACCATAGTTTACGCGGGTAGGACGCAATAAATGCTGCATACTCCACTCGCTACCTGGTTTGTCAAAGTTTCCGTGTAATGTCCCAGCAATTTCAATTTGGAAGTAACATCGAGCCGTTGGGCATCTCGGCGAACTAAAAGTCGTCAGCCCATCGGTTCTGGTGGGATGCAGGTAAGTAACCGCCGTCTGAGGTCGGTGCTACCGTTTGATTTGAGGTCGGATATCTGGTTTTCTTGCTCGGAAAAGAATATTGATGTGCAACACGAGAATAAGCTGTACCAGCTTACATGGCCGGGTGCGAACAATGCTTCTGTTTGGCAATGAGTTCCACGAGAAAAACCTTTACTGCTTACATCTGTGGCTCCGAGCTTCGACGAAAGGATGTAACATGGATAAAGTGAATTCGTCCGATTTGGGACGATCCCGCTGAAGCACTAGCCGGATCGACGCAAGATATAGCAGATCGGCCGTTGCTGGAGGTTAAATATAAGTAACCGTCCAAAGACCTGCGCATAAGAATTCAAAATGCTGTATTCCCCGCGAGTAACTGTCTAAGAGAACGAATGAGATCGAAACCCGCATGTAAAGTTAGTTGTCTTACGACAAATCCAAAGCGAAGGAGCGATGTGTTTTGTGTCTGAAGGGACCCAAATCCCCGCCCCACGATGTATCTTCCAAGACAGCTCGGTCGTCAGAGATTCCACACTGAAATTAAGAAGACATAACTGGTCGGATGCATGCTGTGTTAGATAAATCATCCATTTGAGGTTGAGTTTAAATGAGACAAAGTCCGCAAGAAAGGTTCAGGAAGAGAATCGTACCTTCCACGCCGTACCATCGCTAATTCCCTTCATAGGACGCAAGGAAGAAGCAAACCTGGTATTTACATTGATTTCCATGCGGTGTGATCGAGTTTGCGAAGAAACTTTACCCGGGGCGACATACAAGTTCCACCTATCAGGCATCAGGAATAATGTGACGAAGACATTCGACCTAGTAGTCACGGGAGGAGGGAGGATACTTGGCCCGCTCGATACTACAGGGTGTAGTGGTATGCATTGTTGTGAGTATAATTGAGTATGGTTATTATTAGTATGAGAACCAGATTTCTGATAATGGGGGAGAGCTCTTGACGAAAACGAGCATGCGGACCGAGAGCCTGGTGAGATCCAGATTGGGTTGAAACTTGAGATTGGGTCAAGACTCAAGATTCGGGTGAAGTTCAAGGTATTTCTGGATGTTGGGGGGGGGAATTGATTCCTCTTTGGGGAGGGAGAGAAGAAAAGTCCACTGGAGAGCCTGAAACACGATTCATATACCGCCGCACGCCGCGAGGGAACGCGAAGAAGAAAGGAGAGACGAAGAAACAGAATGGTCACGCGTGACATGTTGATCTTCAATTTCACATGGCCGCGATGCCGAAATTCCGCTCTTGACGTTTACTTACTCCTTACTTCCGTCAACACTCTTCGTTGCTCGAATTTGGCACTGAATACCTCAATCCGGGGCCTCGGCTAATCTCTTCTGGTATACCCGACCTCAATTTCCTTTATTTCGCAGCGAAACATGGGCATTTCACGGTTATAATACGGTAAATCCGCTTGAAATACGCCCTACAAACATTCTACTTGAAGTTACTTACTGTAACTTTCATCAACTTAAAGGTACTTAACTTGGCTTAAACTGTGCTTTTACTTACCAAGTTAACATCCCCAGCCATAAGTAAAGTAAAGTTAGTTTTGGCAGGCCAAGTTAATTTTGACAAGTTACTTTGGTAACCGTCAATCTCGCCGCCGATGTCGACGCTCTTCGCGGTGCTCTTGCAGCGGCACAGGCGACAGCCGTGGAACAAGGCCGTGTGCTGAGTTCTTTGCAGGACGAGCTCAACAGCAAGCATCAGATTATTTTAGAGATGCAACACCACGAAGGCCAAATGGAAGCACAGTTCCTCGCCGACCAGAACAAGCTCGGTCAAATGGAAGCATTGTTTACTGCCGACCGGGAGCATCTTGATTCGATGGTAGGTCTGCTTGTGGCCTTTACTTTCACTGCAATTGACGCCACCGAAGTTCCAGCAGCAGAACGAAATAAGTTCACTGAGGCTCAAAAGCTGTTGATGCAGCGAAACGAAGACGTCGATCGGCTCCAGCGTGAATTAATCAGTATTGCACACCCCCATATCCGTCTCATCATACTCATGCTCCAAGTCGGACGAGGCCATCCAGCTTCGTGCGCACAGTCAGCTTCAGGCACTGAACACCTCTAAGAAGCAAGTTCCTCCCCGCCGGAAAACTCGTGCCAGCATGGGCGCTATCGTCAACACTGGCGCACGCACGATCGAGATTCCCCTCGATCCTATTCCAATGGCTGAAGTGCCTGAGCCCAGTACCGAGTCGACCTCGCAACCCTTGCTCAGCGCCACTCCCCGTCTGGCTGAGGTATTCGACGGCGACATTGACAAGCTCGACAAAGTGCTGAATGACTTCACACAACTGTGCCTTGGTCGCGACGCAGTGGTAACTGTGACGCCTAAGAAAGGGACAACAGCGAAGAAGAAATCGGGGAGCGCAAAGAAGAAACAGGACAAGCCTTTTATGATCAATTATGTGCATGTGAGTCGTCTAGCCATATATTCATCCACTCAAGTCTCTGATCATGCTGCGCTCGCAGAGGCGCCTGCGCCACTTCACTTGTATGAAATTTGAGGTAGAAGTCGTGGGGGACTTCGAGCACCACAACCCTGCTTCGGAAGCTTCGGTGTCTGCTTGCGAAGCAGGCGAAGATCCCCCCGACGAGCTCTTTCAATGGGATTTCAGCCCAGGATACCTCCAGTGTCGTTGGAACAAGCTCATGATCAAGAAGATTGTGGACACCCTCCTGGCAGAGCATGAGGAAGAACAAGAAGATTTCATCGAAGTCGGCGCCAATCGCGTATTTATAGAGAACGCAATGAAGGACAAGCTCGCTACTTGGCGTGGGTCATGGCACAAATTCCAGCCACGCTTCAGCTCAGCGACTCAACACGTTGAGACGTTGGCAGAGGCTCGTGCTCGCGCAGTGCAGGCGAAGGAGCAGCACCAGCTTCAAATGCGAAGCCTTGCCCTCAAGACCCGCGTAAGTCCACATTGACATTCATATGAGCGAAGACTGAATCAACAAGCAGAAACTTGAGGATCGTATCGAAACAAGTCCTCACACAATCGAGCTGAAGATATTGACGGGGACTGCGAGGGACGTCGAGACGTGGAAGCGGATGAGAGATATGGTTGGCCACCAAGAGGCGGAGGTCATGATGGACGGCCAACTAGTCCGAATCTACAAAGTCAAGGTCTGCATCTGGCGTGAGCCTTCCATCGCCGACTATCTGCGCTTCGTCGATGCGCAGACCGCTCTGAACAAGAAGGACCAACCAGGCCCAAAGCCTGCCCCACGGGTCCGCAACCCTCAGCACGGTTATGGAACGGCCGCAGCCCCGCCGGGCCTTCCGCGAAACCTTTACAGCAGTACATGGCTCGATACCAAGACACCCGCCTATATCGAGACGCTGAACATCCCGAAGGAAGTGTTCGAACTCTTCGTCGCTGCGACCGACAGAATGAACCTCTAAATTTCTTATACTCAGGACTATCACACACGATACACGAATAGATAGGTTTTGTAAAAAAAAAAACTCGTAGTCTTGTAATACACGAACCCCAGGCTTCGAGTAATGTTTGAATCGCAAGTTCGAGTTATGCGCTATTGTACTACATGAGACAAGTACGCTACTGCAACGAGAGGCATTTCCGCGAAATTCGCTATGTGTGACATGTGACATGCGTGACCATCATCTTTTCTTTCCTCATCTTTCTCATTCTCCTCAACACTCGTTCTAACCTCCACCATCGCTTCTCCCCCCTCGATGTCAAACGAACGTACAGTGCGTAGCACCGCGTTCGGAAGATATCCCAGCAACGCTTCGCAGCCTACCGAGTCGACGGACGAACGTACAGTGCGTAGCACCGCGTTCGAACGATCTCGAATGAAAATCAGTGCTCCAACTCTTTCGCAAACCCAAAATCAAGCGGAACGTACAGTGCTGAGCACCGCGTTCGTCTGACTCTTACGACCTCACTGCGCGCAAGTACCGCGTCTATCCATTTCGCTGCTCACTTGACTGCACGCCCCATTCTCTCATCTCCAGCATCGTGTGCGCATCCTCTGGTACGATGGTCTTGCTGTCCTCTTTAACTCTTCCGACATTCTACTGGGTAGTCCTTGCTGTCTACAGAGCCATGGCATCCTCCCACTCCACTGGATCCCTGACGCTTCCTGTACGTATTCTAACATGATCTGCTACGATCTTCAATCCCACTCAAACCCTAGCTCAGACAGGTCCATATTTTGACGTGTTCATCAAGAACAAACTGGGTGTCTTCGGGGTACACTACGGTGACCCCAGCTTCCTACTCGACATACCTCCACCTTCGAAGGCCACCGCTCCCGACGGGTACAAATTCAATGACGGGGACTTCAGGCGGCCGCTTTGGATCGATCCTAAGTTCCCCTACCTAGTCCTTCTGCCGCGTTTCAGTCCGTTCAATGGACCACTCTTCTCCCGCCTCAATGTCAATGAGAAAACGGTCCCCATCGTCGAAGTTACAGTACCTGGATCCAGCTTCGGACAATTCAATATTCGTTGGGGCCTTGATCAAAAGGTCGTTGACAGTTGGCTCTACTTGGAGAGTCTGCTTCGTCTGACGCTACGAACCATGATGGACTTGTATGGCTCTCGTCCCGGTGAAGCTGTATACACCTTTCTCTCCCCCATCAGTTACTGCTACACGGAGAGGAATGCCACTTCGCATTCCAATGCAGTGAAGATCGCCCTGCGCTCGCGTGATGCGTTTCTGCCTCTTATGGCGGAAATCACGGTCATGTTCATTCTTCTCGACGCGCGAGATACCCAGGATTGGAGGCGCCGTCTGATGAACCGCACCAAGCTTAACTGGCAATGGATCGTTGATTTGGAGCAATCTGCGGTCGGGAATATGCACATCGATTGGCTGGGGGGCATAATGGACTTGACGCTGAGGAAAACACACATGGATCATCATCTTCCTCTGCACGCTCGCTGGCTCTTGCCTCACCTCCTTGGCAGACACCGTGTCCCACTCTACTTCTTCTACGGCAACGACCTCCCCCTCAAGGAACCCATTCCAGACGCTCTTATCAATTTAGGTTTTGTGCCCACCCAAAATGAACTCGATTACCTCAATGGGCTAGACGGCGAAGTGGTTTTCAGTCGATGGTCAGCCACAGGGTCAAAATGGCAAAGCCTCAGAAATGGCCTACCTCCAACGACAACTCCCGTCCATCTGCAGGCCAAGGGGCAGCAGTCAGAGATGCCCTCTGCTTCACCCCCAGCTTCCACGCCCTTTCCCGCCGTCGAGCGTGATAGCGGCCAGAAGCCAGGGGAGGATATACATGCTTTTGGGCTTCATAATGAAAAGCGAGCTCAGCACGAGTCGTTCGATGCGAGAAAAGCACGTCTCGCTCGAGAACAGCATGCGTCTGGAGGGTCAGCTCCGGGTAAAAAGGGGGCCCGTGTTTTCATTTGGGAGGAGGATGGAGGCTTTTTCATTCGCCGCGCCGCGCATGCAATCGCACCGATGCGGCTGACCGTTGGGACGAATTTACTCCCCGTCAGCGTCTTTACGATTCTTTTTCAAACCAGTGGGATCTTTGCACAGCGCTGGCCCCGACCGAGATAGCTGAGCCAGACAATTTCGACGATGACGACGGGGACGAGGATTATTTCTTTTTCCATCAACCACCGGCATCTACTGACGCCCTGCCCGCGCTTCCCGATGTACCTGGACGTGACATATTGGAGGCGGAAACTGGCGAGCGGGCCTACGAGGTTCTTGAGCACGCGTATGGTCTGAGTCATGAAGATCTTTGCGAAGACGCGTCCAGGCTGCCAGGGTGGAGCACACAGGATGCTCGTAGCATCATCACCTCTCGTTTTGGCTTCAATAGAGAGTTTGCGCAGAGCCACCGGGAGCCACCTGGTGGCTCTGACGGCATGCGCGGTGGAGCGGCTCCACACTATGGTGGCTGCTTGGGTGGCACATTCGACGACTAAAGTCGTATTTTCTCGACTTCTACCAAGGTTTGAGAAGTGTTGAAACATGCAATATGCTTGAAGAGTCATACACTACCAGCCCCAACCCAAATCCCCAAAACTCTGGCTCAAATTTTGGTTGAGATGAGCCGCCAGCAGCGCATGCCGTCAGAGCCACCAGGCGGCTCCCGGTGGCTCTGCGCAAACTCTCTAATGAGCATGCGACTGCTCCTCCTTCGTCACGGAAGATGCAGGACAAGGCATGCGGATGGACTCTTGGAGACGAAACTTGGAGCGTTCCTTCCGAGTCGGGGCTTCCTGCCCTGTTCCAGCACATTCTCGACGCGAATGATTTGAAGGCCATCCCGGGCAACCTGATGGATATAGCCTCATCCAATTCCGACTTGGAGAACGAGTGGAATATTGACATAAAGGTGCTAAGACTATCTGATCGCGTTCTTTTTGAGCTTTTCCCTCACGGTTCTCATTCGTCGAGTCCGTCAATTCTGCTGGAAAGCGCAGCCACTGTTCTTCAAGTGCTCAGGTCGGGTTGGGGCAACAATTCCGATGTTGTGACCATCATACGCAACCTCGTGAATCTGGGTGTTGCCTTCTTTCCTGGTTGGCCAAGACCGCTTGATTATACGCCGCTCCCGCCTCCTATCCAACCTACCCTGGGTCGTCGTCACGTCGGCTATACTCCAACTCTCGTTGACTTCGGAGTATACGTCGAGCGCCGCAATTCATTCCTTCGCTCACCGCGTGGTCGTGTGGCTTTATTCTATGGGGGGATTGTTGGCAGACTTGCGCGCTTGGTTTTGACAGATTTCGAAGATCTAGCTTGCTATGACCCCTATGAAGATGTTCTCAAATCTGGTGTACGTGTGGAGGAAACTCGGGACGAGGAAACGGTTTTGTGGCATGAAACACTGACAGAGGACGAAGTCGGTATCGTTTGCGGGGTGTATGCTGTTGAAACCGGTATGTTCTGAGTTCTCACATCGAAGTAAGCTCTTAATTCTCTGTAGGTCAAAAAAGCACTGCAACAGAAGGCGGCCAACAGCTGAAGTATATATCGTGGTGGCCAACACCAACCGCCTTCTGGTCTTCTGGTCTCAACACTGGGTGGTGGAAATCTAATTGCGAGAGATGGTTCGTGAAAAGACTCAGGGAGATGGAGAGGATGTCTGTCAAGCTATTCACATATGCAGAGTGGAAAAACAAAATCAGATTCAATACACTATCCCGCAAGGTCGGAACGAAGAACGAGAAGCTTGCTGAACAATACATTGTAGCTCGTACTTGCTAAATCTATCTGTATCATAGTCTTGTATATTACTTGTGACGCTCATCTGCAGATGGTCTGCGGATGACCTGCAGACGATCTGCAGATAGATTTAATGGTGTGTAAAACTCGAAATTTCTAGTCCAATTTATCCGGCCCTGAAATGAGTCGAGAAACTTCAAATTTCTTGTATGCAGAAACTCAATGGGAAACATTACATATCTTGAAGCGTTTCTGTGGGCTCTAAAGCGGAAGTTTACTGTCTCGTTTATCTGGGACGGACACTTGAGAAAATGTGTCTGATTTATTTGCTCGTGAAAATTTCCAAGATATAACTCATTTATTAGATTTAGATATAGAGTAAGAATTTATATATTCTAGTTACATTTCTGGCCACAATAAATTTATTGTATTTTAGCTAGTTTCTGAGGCCCATATTCTAAATGAGAAACTTAGAACTTAACAATTAACTTGTCGGCCCGATAAATTGAGGAAACGCGGCAGTGCATATGTTGACACATGGTCTGTGATAGAATTGATCAACATGATGTACTTAAGTTGTCCAAATACGGCGATGTTTCCCAAGGAATTTGTGCCAAAACGGCTCGTGAAATTGCTTTGATGTTATCAGGGACAGAACCAGCTCAATTAACGGAGTCGATTGCGCTATGTTTCGTAATTTCCCCATGAAATCTCGGTGTTCGGCTAAAATTTTGGGGTCATTTTTTTTTTTTTTTTTTTTTTTTTTTGATTTTGAAAACAATGATCGGACGGCCGGTATTTGTTGTGGGTTACTTTTCCTCATTTTAAGGTTGATGTTCCGATCAGCTGGGTGTTATCTGGCAGTGGCTGTGCTGGGCAGATAACATTCTCGCAAATACCTGCCTTTCACACTGCCGGTGAGCTTCAAGATTAATATTATTCTGATGTGCAGAGGAGAGGTAATTTAACGCCTCTGACTGGTTATTCTGAGAAAATTTGCATCTGAACCGACAAAGTCGAGGATCGCTGTTATCTGGTCAGATAACAGCGTGATGGCCAGATAGCGGTCACATTGTGACTCGAGTCGCTCTTCTCTCTTGTCGTCTCCTTCCTCCGTCTCTCTGTGATTCTGGCCCGGCGACTGACGGTGAAATGCCCTGGGACCTTCAACAGTCACTCTCTACCCACCACTATGCCTCAAATTGCGTCTCCACTGTATAAAACTTCGGCCATCGCTTGGTACACCTCTGGCAAGTTGCGACGATCTTGGGCTACACCGCCAAAGTGCCTCCACGTCGCCCGCAGATGAAAGTTTCACCGGGCCGCAGCTGCGTCGTCATTCGCTACCAGCTTCTTAGCACGTCGCTGACAGCTGCATCTTCCACTGGAACCACCAGCTGCCGATTAAGGTATTGGATCCGGAAATCTTAATTTAGCAAACAGGCAGCACCTCAGCTGAAGCTGCACCAGAGTCCTTCCTAGAATATATTACTGAAGCGAAAGGCAACCTCGATATAGTTTACAAGGGCATTCTCACCGCCAAGTTGTATCACTATCGACGGCCACAATTGACGATTTGGCGCGTGTGGGAAAATGAAGGTCCGTGCGCGTTTTGACAGCTCACGTGTGCGTTGACTTGGCATTTTTGCTTCGCTTCCCTCTTTCCTCCCACCATGACCCTCAAACCGTCCCCCAGGCCCCTTCTCAAACCTATCAGCGCTCCTCTTTGAATCCTGCCCTGCTCTCTGCCTCTTTGCAAGCAAGCCCCTCGCGCTGCTTCGTACGCTATTCAAGCTCACTGTAGTATCTCGTTGCTCGCTGCCATCGCGACAAGTGCCCTCTTGAAGAGGCGGCGGCGCTGGTTCGTCATCAAGTCATTATTACTTCAATTTTTGCGCAAATTACTCGAGCACCCCTCAATGCGACGTCAACGTGCAAGTCCTCCGGAGTCCTTCCAGCCTCAAGTCTCTGAGCGGCTATTGCGCAAGGTGCTTCAAGTGATGATTCAAGGCCAACGTTCAAGCCATGAGTCTCTTCAAGACTTATATCAAACACTGGTCAAGATCTTCGCTTCAATACCAACAATATTCTCTCGAGCCTGGTGGTTGCGGTCAGATGTGAGGGTGACGGGTGAAAACGCCGAGGTCGTTCGATGTTCGTCTCTCCCCAGTCGTCAAGGTTTTCCAAGTTTTCAACTCTCTCTCCGTCTGCAAACATGTTCAAGGCTGTTCCTCAATAATTGTGCCGCGAATATAGTGTGGGAGGGAAAGTTGGGGGCCTTGGGGTATCTCGAGCTGCGAGGGACAGGCTACAAAGGTATGATGATTGATCTTGTGTCGTTTGTATTCCTTTGGTATTCATTCATGTATCGTCGTGTACGATGGGAGCCCAATATATTCTATTATTAATTCTATCATATGCCAGATTTACAAAAGAATGGACACCAAGTGAGTACTCAGCTGGCGGCCAGCTAGAGAGTGGTTCCACAATGGGGCCATTAGCGATCAAACCTGGATGCCACCTCTTCACCAGCTGGCCGCCATCTAGTTGAGTTATGTGGTACAGAGATCGACGACACATGGCGGCCATGTGTCCGCCAACTAGCGGTGTACTCGCCGGCTTTGGGAGCGCAAAAACATGATTTCAATGCTCTTTTGACACCTATGGAACACCCCGGAGACGTTTTTTGTCGAATCAAAGCTTTATATTTCCGCTCTTCAATCATCTTGTTGTCGCCAACTCAAAATAAGATAGAGAGCGCGGGATCCCCGCACCCTTATGTCAGCATCACACTGTGACATTGTCACGCTCGACGTCGAGGGCTTATAGCACGATGCTAAGCTCCAGATTGGGATTTTTGCCCAATACAAGTCTTAGATAGAGGTTCAATGAAGGGTTCCTATTGGGCAGAGTTGCCAAAATATCCCTTGGTCTCTTGCTATATGACCCACAAAAAAATTCAGACCACTTTTTTTCTGAGTGTTTCTTTGTGGTTTTCTCACCAAATGGGACACTTTTCAAGGATTTTGGAGGAAAATTTGGCCAGCACAGCCACAGGATAGTCATCTCGGCATGCTTCGGCAGCTCGCTTAAGGGTGGGACCTGTCAAACCTTTGCGGCGCAATGAGTGACAGAACCTCCTTGCAGTGTGGAAGGTGCTTTTCAAAGCAAAAACCAAAATTTCAGGGCCGAAACAGCGAGACTTAGAGGGTTTGCGAAGAGCCATTGGAGCCATTGAATGGCTACCGATTTCCGCATTAGTTTGATGGGCTACACTTGCATGTCGAAGTCAAGTAGAGCTACTTGGAATGAAATTTGGATGCTCAGACCGTGCGTAGCTACTGCCGGTACGCCGGAATCTGGACACTTGCGTAGCCATTAGCCGTTCAATGGCTGCATCGCAAACAGGCTAATATCCCTCGTATCTTCTCCCTTTCTTCCTCTTTTCCCCTTTCTTTTTCGCAAATTTCCGGCACGGGACCCAGTACATTGAATAAAAAACCATTTTTAATGCTGTTACCTACGTGCGTCGAACCAGCGCACTGCAGAAGGCCAGCGACTGACTGGAGTTCCAAGAGGGTAGCAGACACTCCGGATAGAAGGGAGTGTAGAGTAGCCATGGTGCGCTGCAGCTTCCCTGCAGGGAGAGCAACCGTGAAGGCAACGGTGTCGATCTCAATCCCTAGGATAACCCCACGGGTAGACGGAGGAATGTCCTTCCCTGCCTTCCCAACCGGATGTGCGGAAAAACCAGTTGCGTCACAGATTGCGCGGAAGATTGCACGGTCATGCTCTGCAAGATCGTACTCGCCTGCTGCGCGAGCACCAAAGAAATCGTCAAGGAAATGGTCGAGAGGTGTGCCCATTCGCTCCGAGATCCAGTGCAGGGCCTCCGCAAACAAATTGAAAGTGAAGGGTGATGAGCGGGATCCAAATGGTAGGCGAACGTCAATGTAACCAACACCGTCAAAGTAGAAGCCGTACAGCAGAGAGTCGTCTGGGCATACTACGATGTGGCGAAACGCACGCCGCAGGTCAATCTTCCAGAGGAGAGCGCCAGGACCAAGGCGGCGGAGGCGGTCAAAGAAGGTGTCGAGCGAGGTGTAGGAGAGTGTTACTGCGTCAGAGGAGATGCTATCGTTGATAGACGAGCCACGAGGATAAGAAAGGTGGTGGACAGTGCGCCAACCACCATCGGCTTTGGGGACAGTGCCCACAGGTGAGTAAACGACCCGGCGCTGCTCATGAATGGGGAGGGAGCCGACACGGCGAAGCTCACCCAGAGAGAAATTTGCCAGAATATCTGCAGCGGTTACAGCGTGCTCGGATGGTGTAGCAGGCAGATTCGTGAGAAGGCACGGCCCACTCGGGGGCCGGTGTATCCAATTGCCGCACCATAGGTACAGATATTATGTAGGTGTTGTACGAAGGAGGGGTCAGGATAATCCTGAAGTAAGAAAGATAGCATAGCGGGATTAAGGGAGCTAGTAACACAAGGACCAGAGGTAGGGGCAACTGGGAATGTGATGTGTGTATTAGAACGAGGAGGGGGAGGAGGCATTAGACGGGCAGCGAGATGAGCGGTATGCAAAAGGGGTGATAGAGAGGGTGGGGTGCGAGGAGCCAGTGGACGAAGAGGAACCGAAGGGTTGGTCGGAGTGGGGCAGAGGCCGGACTCGGTCGGCGTGCCCCAAACATCCTACTTCCGCTTCTGAGGGCAAGCATGCGCGGGGTGGGCACCCTGACACGCAATGCAGACGTGGCGGCGAGAGCACTTGTTGCCCATGCGACAACCTGCGGGATCCTGAAACTTGTAGCAAGTCTCGTCAACCTTCGGCCGGGATGCAGGGGCGCTGGGTTCAAAAAGGCGCTTAGCAAGGTCGTGTTTGCACTTGGAGGAGAATGGTGGAGGCAGTGGGTAGCGAACCAGCCTGGTGGAGACGAGGCCCTGATCGGGCGTCACCCAGCGCGTGGGAAGAAGGTTCTCCGCCATGCGCACACGAATAAATTCGTAGTGGTAACGCAAGACTGCGGACCACTCGTACTGAACTCCATGAGCTGGCTGGTGTAGATAGAAAGGGCGGCAGCAACACCACCATTGGTGGTGTCAATGAGGGAGCGGATGCCGGTGTAGGTCGACCAGGCATCAAGGAGCGAGGGCAAGGAGGGGAAGGCCTTGACCCATGCGCGGGGAAGGCCCGCATCGAGGGCTTCCGCTGGTTGTTCCGGGGCGGCAACACCAGAAGTCGGGTGGAAGAGGATGGGCACGGGGGCAGCGGGGGCAGCGGCGGCGGCGATGGAGGAGAGCTTGGGGAGGTCGTCGGCTTCGAAGGTTTTCAGCGGACGACACTGAAGGCAGGGAATGCAGAGGGCGCAAGACGAGCAAGTGAGCGTTGGGGATCAAAAGACAGCTATCGTTGCTACGGAAAGGTACAGAATATAAGGTGAGTAAGAGATATACGGATCAACATATGATAAAGTGGTCGGGCCGGGTATAGCTGTCAGGGGCTTCGGTCGCTATCCTACAACAAAGGTGCCATTTACAATGGCGTCGATGTGCGCCAGCTTGACGCGGCGGTACCACATCGTGGGGGACCGAAAGGAGGCGGAAGCGAAATTGTCAAGCTCACCGGCGGCGTTGGTAGTGGGGACCGTAACATTTCCGCTACCGTTCGCGGCGTTTGACGAGGATGACGCGGCGGAGCCGCCCGAAGGGTTGGCGGAGCTGTCGGCAATGGCCCTAAGTGCGGCCAGCTGAGCCTCACTGAAGGGCGAGGGGTCGTCGTTGGCCATTGGGAAAGAAAAAAGAACTAAAAACGAGAGCACGGGCGAAGGAACGCGCCCGGTGGTGGTGGTAGAGGAAAAAGACGCGATGAGTCACAGTGATGACTCCCACGTGCATTCCTCCGAGTGTATACACTCACTACTTAGGTCTATATCAACAACAATCAGCCCAGCAATATCTCCCGTGGTCTTCCGAGGCATTTGGCATAGATCCGACCAGTGTCGGGCATCTCGGATCAACCTTCCATACCGGCATCCTTGGTCTCCGAGCCGTCCAATGTTGGGATTCGACCGTCATTCAGGACATCGAATAGACGGAATATGAGTGATAATCAACCATATGTATTGAACACCTATTTGACTTGGTCAATGTGCCAGCTATAGTAACTTAAGTTTTAGGTGAGTGAATATATTCAAATATATTCATAATATATTCGTATTCAGCCCCTATGAATATGAATACGATACACTACAAATACGATACGCCGCTGGCGTATTCAAAATTTCAGAATATGTTTGAATATGAATACGATACGGAAAATTCGTATCGTATCGTATTTATAGCCAGCACTATGCACTCATTTGGAGACAAAACAGCTGTTACCCGGGTGGATGGTGATGGAAAGGTCCTGGTATGACTGCATATTCTAAATCAGCATGCACCGAGCATGGGTTATGCCTTTTGCATCCCCAAACACGCAGAAAACCGCGGGACGGGCGAGCATCGGGATTTCCCGCGGGTCCGGCAGGACGGCTTGATGACAGCAGTGGGGAATCATTACTCTATATAGGAGGGGAGGGGGGGAGGGGGGGTCAGCCCAAGCCCTTAAAAAAAAAGTCGACCCGATATCCGATTTTCGAATGCCGATTCCTCCTTGGCTTCGACTGTAGTTTCTTGTGGTGAATTTTTTACGAACATAATCTTTGGCATCTACTGACAGCTCATGCACTGGTCATGTCAGCCAGGAAGATTCAGTACAGCTCGTAGACTGAGCATAACTTTGTCACTTGTGATTTTGCGTAATTCGACAAAAGCGCAGCATTGGATAATGTAATTATGAGTTTGATACTCTTGGGTGGTAGATATGTATCAAACCGCCTCTAATCTGCCCTTGCCATTGCCGTCTGGGGGCGACAAGGGCACAGATCCATTGGCACGGCAAATACACTGCGTGTGGAAGCAAGATTGAGAAAGATAGGTACATTCATTGAGGAGGACTGGGCCAAAGATGGTTGGAAAGTCTTGCCCAAAAAGTGTCAATTTTTGAGGTATCCTAAGATAGAAAAGGGGTGCATGTGTTTTAAATCTATGTCTTGAATGCACTGTGAAAGGTCCGACCACAGAAAACAGGGCACAGAAAAGAAAACGAGTTGAATTGATGAGAATTTCGTTTTTTGGGGGGTGACATCAGATTTTGCCGCCACTGTATATGGTGCGTGAGAGCATTACATAAGCGGCAAATTTCACCTCCAATCGCCGAAAAACTCATTTCTGCATCCAAAAAAAATGGGTCGGAAGAATGTTCTACTGCTCCCTCCCAAGACAGTAAGTATTTTTGAATTCTGATGCCACCCCAAAAAACCCCAACTCCATTTGCATCAAAAGTTCCAGAAATAGGCTGTTCTATTCTTAGGGTGGCATCAGATGGCGCCGCCACTGTAAGTGACTGACGCCTACAGTATGATAGCAGACACAACTTCATATCAAGCCGGAATTTTGCCCAAAATTCTTTGAAACTTGAGATTTAGCAGGAACTTGGGGTGGGTTTATAGGCAAAATTCGCATTTTAGAGAAAACGAAGTAACCCTAGTCTAGGGTCAGAAAAGCGCGAAATTCTTGCGCAAAATGTCAAAAGTGTGGGTACCTAACTTGCGATTTTGGGAAAAAAAGGCATCAACCCATGGCCCAAAGTTAGTCAGTATCTCAACTCTGACCCCAGCAGACATCCATAGCAGAAATCTCTTGGCTTTGGTTGACAAGATTCAGTGCAGCCCCCGCCCGGACCGAAAGCGCGAAATCCGTGGAAGGAAAAATGATTTTGTGGATTTTGAGAGAGGGATCTCTAGTCTTCCTTCTTATGGTCATTTCTGCACAGTTTCAATACCATTGGGTGAAAACTGAGTGCACAGTAACATTTTCCAAATTAGGTATCTGACTTGTCACGAAGTTCGGTCCGCTATCATACCTTACAGTCGTTCCTGAAAACCTTGAGACGAGGTCGTTTTTTTGGACCGGCTTCCGAAAACGGAATCGGCCTAATTTGGTTGTTGGCGTGTAAACAACGTTGCTGGTGGTGGGCGGCCATGTGGAGGATGGGAAGCAAAAACGCGCGTTGTTTAGCGTTGTTTACGTGCCAAACAACCAGATTAGGCCAATTTCGTTTTCGGAAGCCGGTCCAAAAAAACCACCTCGTCTCAAGGTTTTTAGGAACGACTGTAACTGATAGTAATTTCCCACGAGGCCCCCACTGGTACTTACTAATCGCTGAAATTCGGTATTCCTCCACGTTTTTGATTGGCATTCGGGATCTCACAACATAACAAATCACTTACACCTCCCTTGCTATGGCAACCCCCGCAGTTTCCTCTGGAACTTCTGATGCAAATGGAGTTGATTGGGGTCACATCAATTTTTTGGGGGTGGCATCAGATGGCGCCGCTGTAGCCATCAAAACCAGTAATCAGCCAGTATTACTAAGTTAAGCGAGGCCCTGAATATCGAATGTTACATCATAAACGCATTATATCTATGTTCTATGCTCAAGCTTCCAATCCCAAGTGTTTCACAACGTAAATGGAACCCAGGGGCAAGGCGTGTCGGGACCACTGGATGGGTATTCTTTAAATAACAACGTCAGCGAGATTTTTGAATGTTTTATCCTCCTTACCAAAGCTCCCATCACTTGCGGCGTCGTGGGGGTCCGCGATCCGCTGAATTTCGAGTCTCCTACGCTTAGAGATCCGCATGACCTGAGCATGATGAACAAGGATGTGAGGTTAAACTGCCTTGCTCGATTAATTTTGAACAGGTCGCACCTTACGTGGACCGAATGTCGACGCCACCGTACCAACTGGACGACTGATTCGGACTCGGCGGGGAGCATTGACAGGATTATCGCGGACGCTATGCTTGTGCTTGAGTGGCGGCGGACGTCGCGGAGAGGGTCTCGTGCCAGGTGCGTGGGCGATCTGGCGCCCGCCGCGTGAGTTTATGGTGTGCAGCTCAAGGATGGACCTCGCGGAGTACACACCATGGTGACAAGAGGGAGATGCAAAACGTGGCTGCACGTGCCTAGGGTTCGGTAAGAAACTGGGGATGTTTAAAACTTTTGGGGATGTTAGTATTACCGCCGTTTCGAAAAAAGGATCCGGGTTTCGGCATCCCTTCCTTCTTCTATAGCTGTTGACCGTTTTGTCAAAATGCTCCACCCATCTCCACCGTGGAAATTGTATAGCGCAGGTGAATAAACTGCTTGATTGCCTCTGGCTGCGTTCATGTGCTGTACACTGAGAGCCAGCTTGTGCCCCTGAGTGCTGGGGCTTTCCTGTTGTTTGTGAGACTTTGGGGGCCGGCTGAGCTCGAGTCTGTATGTATACAGACTGACAACCTGTTTAGTAACCGGTGGAGCCCATGACGCAAACGTCAACAGGAGCAGACAAAATTTCGAAGAGGAAGAAATGCCGAAACCCGTATTACAGCAGTTTGCAGATGTAATGACACCACGTCGCATCACATGAGAAGAAAGCACAAAAAACACGCCTTCTTCTCTCCTTCGTGTCTCTCTCGTTTGGACGACAAATAGCATGATTTTGGTATCGGAGGACTCGCCGTAATCCAGGCTTCAAAACAACTATCTTTTATCGCCGAAATCCTGACTTCATTTTGGCCGACATCCACCTTGCTCGTCATCGTCATCGCCGTCGGCCCGTCTTGGACGCAATTCTGGAGAGAATGCCTCGTGTGTAGGCGCGTTAGGAAGGCAGTTCTAGTCGCTTTCAATCTATATGCATTTATAGCGCGGATTCCGGTTAGATAACTTATTGTTCTCGTGTCTCTTCTCTACTTCCACCGTGATCACAGTTTTGTTCTCTGGTTTTGTAACTTTTGTTCCTTCTCAGGCGCGCGTAGCAATTCTCTGCCGTGCGGTGTATAGCACCAGTGGGGTGCGTCCTCAAAAGGAAAGGACGCTAATTTTTCGCCAAATTTCGCTGTGGCGTATTCTATTTTTTTTTCTCGTTTGCCACTGGAGTCTGCGTGGCTTACTTACTATTAGCCACTTTGTACCACACATACAATACTAAGCATGCCAGATGACTATTTTCTGGAGATCTCAAGACTCATTCTGTGTGCATAACGCTGCTATGCACATGGAGTAAGATCAAATGGTCCCAAACAAATTATTCTGATAAGTTTGGCTCTAATGTTGGAGAAGCTGGATGTCAAGTGGATGTCGGCCAAAAAGAAAGTCGGAATTTTGCCAATCAAATACCAGCGTCTCGAGGCTCGGACTAAGGCGACCTCATACATACAAGAATAATTGAGATTGGGCAAGCAACGAGCAAGAACGAGGCGATACAAGAAGACGTGTTTTTCATGCTTTCTTTACATGTGATGCAACGTAGTGTCATTACATCTGCAAACTGCTGTAAACAGCTGTAAACAGCTGAAGCGAGTCGGCCCTGCTCACAACAGTGTCGACAACAACTTTTTGTCCGCAACGAAACTGGGGCTACAACTCTTTCTGGAGGCAACTTCTTTTGTATACAACTTGGGATTGTAACAGTCTGTCTGGCTACAACTGAATCTGGCGACAACTTTGTCTGGTAGCAACTTCTGACTTGTCACTTAGGAACTCTTGGTTTTGGTTCGGACTCTGAGTTTGATCTTTCCTCACTAAACTATATGCAGGAAATGCCAAAAATCTCTTTTGAAACATTGAGAGTATGCTATTTATGAGCCATGCTGCTGATTTACCTCGCATGATTTTACCGGGGCCGCTGGTCGCGCCTTATTCGATGCAGCCATTGAATGGCTATTTCAATTTCAAATTCAATTCCATTAGAGTGCGCGCGGGCCCCTTGGGGCCCATGTAGCACTAATACGTATGACAGAGAAGTAGCTAGCTGGCATGGTTGTATGGCTTGGGTGTGTAACAGTAACGGGGTGTTTAAACGAGTGTTTAAACGATGCTCGGAGTATGCTATGAGGGTGTGTATGAGGTTTGGCAGGGCGATAAAAGTAACAGGCTGTAATCTATGATCTATGTTGATAAGTAAGAAAGAAAAGAAGAAAGGAAAGGGAGTGGAAGTCGAGTGGTTGAGGCTAAGAGAGGAATCGCGGGAGGCGGAGTGTGCTGCGGACAAATTCCAGGACTGGTTTATGGTCCCGTTTGACGGCGAGGAGGAGCCGGAGTGAGAGCCGGGCAGTACCGAGGCGGCGGATAAGATCGAGGCGTTGGCGTTGGAAGGCGGAGCAGGTTAGGAGGAAGTAGGAGACAGTCTCGGGGGTCCCGCAGTGCTCGCAGTTCGGGGAAGAGGAGAGGGCGAAGCGGTGGAGATACGCATTGAGGCCGATGTGTCCCGTTCGCAGCTGTGTCAGTACGCTGCTCTGCGGGCGGTTGAGCTCGTTGTACATGCGCGCAACGGTGCCGGATGGGATGACTGTATTGTCGAAGGCAGCAAGGCGGTGGCGTCGCGGGGACGACATCCACTCTCTGGATCAGATCCGCGAGAACTCCTGGGTCGCTGAGGCGGCTGCAGCCGCTTTGGATATGGGGAGTGTGGATTGGAGAGCCTTGATCGACGATTTTACGGGCAGAGTAAGTCCGAGGGCCGCGTCTTTGGCCAGCGTATCAACCGTCTCGTTTCCGAGAATGCCAACATGGGCCGGAACCCAGTGGAGGCGAACGCGAAGCGTGCGACGGAGGCGGAGGAGGGTGCAGTGGAAGGAGGCGAGGAGGTACTGACCAGGTTGCGCTTTGGGGCGCGCCAGAGCGGAGATGGCGGGTTGGCAGTCCATAAAGACGTCGACGTCAGTAAGCCTTGGTGTATTGCCGATGATGTCCAGCGCAAGGATCGCTCCGGTGACTTCTGCCTCGAAAACGGTGTGCTCACCACTCGGTCCTAGATGAAACGCCCTCGTGTCTCCTGCTGCTCCACCCCTCATCGCAACCGCCGCCGCGCCCACGCCTCCCTCAAATCCCGACCCGTCCGTGTAGACGCAGAAACCTCCCCTCGCCAGAATCTTCTCCATGTCGGCGCGTGCATCCGCTTTCGAAGCTGCCATGTGCGTCGTAAACGAGCTTGATGGAGCTGTTTCGGTCGATTTCAGCGAGTCGATGATCTCGAAGGGCTGCGAGAAGACGGGAAAAACGGAGATGAGGTGGTGAATTGGGGAGCGGTGGTAGCGTGGGACATGTCGGCAGCGGCGGAAGATGCGGTGGATTGGGTTAGAATGGGGGAGAGATGCGAGGCGCGTGGCTGCATTGAACACCGAGCGATTGAGGCGGATGTGGACGGGGAGAACATGGGCGTGGAAGTCAAGGGTGTCTGTGGCCGTCGTGTGAAGTGCGCCGGTGATCATTTTACACGCCTGTCGTTGTACTTTCCCAAGCGCCTTAGCGACCCACACCGTCCCCTTTCTCCTGCTCCCCTCTCTTTCGGACACCGGGCGGTACCAGACTGGGAGCGCATACTCCATCCTCGGCACGACAACAGTTTTGAAGAGTTGACGGGAGTGGGCGTGAGGGAAGCCGAAGGTGGAGGACGAGATGCGGGAGAGGGCAAGTACCGCTTTCGTCCCGCGTCGTTGCGCTAGCTCAACGTACCGCTTTCGTCCCGCGTCGTTGCGCTAGCTCAACGTGCTCTTTGAAATTCAGCTTGAAGTCCAGGAGTACCGAGAAGCTTAACCGTTGTGGAAGGCTCGATTATGGTGCCATCGATGCGGACGGGAGTGGGGCGGTAGTGTTGGGCATGTCGACGAGGGGAAACGAAGTGGATGAGCTGGAATTTCGGCACGTCGAAGCGCAACCCAAGGCGCTTGGAGCAAGGTACGCCGTGGTTCGCCATGTAAGATTCCAGGAGACCTGAGTTGCCTTCTACGGAGTATCCGACTTCAAGCCTGGAGTTGTCATCGACGTAGCCAAAGGTGCGTTCGTCGAGGAATTCGTTGGCATAGATGAGGTACAGAAGCGCGCTGAGCGGCGAGCCCTGGGGCAGACCGTTGGGCACGGCGCACGGGGAAGCGGTAAAGTCGTCGAATTTCAGTGTCGTGCTGCGATTTGACAGAAAACTCGCGATGAGCGAGACGACTTCCGCGGGGACGCCCTTGCGCTTGAGGGTGTGCACGAGATGCTCATGGCTGACGGAGGGGAAGGCCTGCGGGATGTCCATAAGAAGCAAGCTCGCGACCTTACCACTGCACCAAGCATCTTTGATTCGCTGAACCAGTAGAAGCAGGGCATCGACCGTACACCGTCCGGCGCGGCCTCCGAATTGGTTATTCGAAAGCAGACCAGACGATTCAGCGAAGTCCGCGAGCCACTCCGTAAGGACCGATTCCACCACCTTCCCGAGGCATTCTTCCTCCGCTATGGGGCGGAAGGCACCCGGCGCCGTGTAGTCGCTCTTTCCTGGCTTTCGCAGTGTTATGGTGAGGAAGATTCGCCACGGTTTTGGGAAGTAGCCGAGGTGGAGGCCTGCCCGCAGGACGTTGAGCAGGATCGGTGCCAGTGTATCCTTCGCTGCCCTGATTGCGACGTTGGGGATGCCGAACGGACCCGGAGCCTTCCAGGGTGCGAGCTTGGAGATCGCATTGAGGACGTGATCGGCTGTGAAGGACGGGCAGGAACGGGGTTCGGGAGTGGGGGCATTGGTGTCAGGTGGCGGGAGATCAGGAGCTGGGGGGAAGAATTTCTCGTGAAGGACTTTGGCTTTCTCAGATGGTGAACGTGCAATCGAGCCGTCTGGCGCGGTGAGGTCTGGGGTGCGTGCAGACGTGGAAGTGTCGCTTGGCCTTGCGACGCCTCGCATGGCAACGCCCGGTCGTCAAGCTTCAGCGGATTCACTCACCGTAGTAAATTCTCAGAATATGTTATCCCATTCCACATCGACCGTATCCCGTGCGATTCAGAACATGAGTGTGAGTGAGCTTGTGAGTATCGCCCGCCGCCACAAAGCTTTGGCTTTGGCTGCTGCGTCAGGGCGCGGGATAACTATCCCGCGTGAGAACACGCCAGATGATGAAATCACGAACTTGGATGATATTGATGAAAGATCGGCAGTGAATGTGCCTGAAACTATTGTCAGTCCGGCCATACCTTCTGGTGTTGGAACCTCCTGCCAGAAAGGTAAAGGTGCTGACCCTCGGAACTGGGGTGCAGCTAACCTCTCAGAAGATTTCTCTGAGCGCGATATTGACGCGCAAAGAACCGCTCTTGAGAATTTCGCCGAAATTCGCCGTGCTGTCAAAGAAGAACAGCTTTCACCGCCACCTGGGTTCTTTGATCAAATGCCAATCACCTTGGCTTCTGAACGGACCGAACCCCGAACTCCGAGATCATTGCTCAAGCCGATGAAAGATTCAATTACAGCTATTTTGGAAACGATAGACAGTTTCGATTTTTTAGCTGAGTTCGGGCCGAGCCGCCGAGACGAGGTCGTAACTACATAGTGCCAAATTTAGAATAACCTTTTCTGCTAATACCTCCTCGACAACGACCATCTAGTACGGTTACAGCGTCACTGCAGACTTACAGTCATGACGAGCAGGCTGACGATCGTGTGGAGCATACGCTGCGCTATATATCCTCGCTCAACGAGTCCAAGGCGCCCACCTATTCTACTTTTCGACCGGTTTTGACACCATGCAAAACACCATTGCACCATATCTTCTTGGCGTCGGCCCTCCCCCTGCTCTCACCGGACGACAGCTCGCAGTGGCCCAATTACAGGCCTCCCTCGACAATGGCATGTTTGACCACACCCGCGACTACGAGCAGCCTGGGGGCGACGACGACGATTCTAGCAGGCACGTAGCGCTGGCAAGAGCAGAAACACATACCGGATGCCTCGGACAAAAAAATCATGCCGCCGTGCTCGCATTCCAATGGGCGCCCATGCCATCTGCCGCCGCGTTGTATGTCGATTGCAAGCTGCTTCGTCTAGGAAAACCAGTCTTCGAGGTGGGTGTTGTCCAACTTCACATTGAAACCCAAGCCGTTTGTTTTCCTCAGCTTCGAGTGCAGTTCGAGATATCTAAGGATATACTCATGTCAGCGGCACGAAACTCCCAGCAATTTTACTTACATGAACCCGAACATAACCCATTCGCAAGAGGGCGTCACGGATGGTGGTTTTAGCGACGTCGAGTCCCGTGGCTTCGTACAAACATTCCTGTAGCTCGAAAAGATAGATGTCGGGGGTTTTCGCAACAAGACCCTCAAGATACTTCTCAAAGGGTCAAATACGAAGGGTATTGAGAAGATTACAGACCGCGACATCAAAAGATGTAAGAATGCGGGGTCGTCCAAGCTGCAGAGGAATTCGGACGTGGTCCCCAGTGGTCCGCCACGTTCGGATGATGCGGTAAATGGTTCGCTCGCTGATGTCGGTAGCTGGATGGGGGGCATGGTATTTTGCCCGCGGTTACGAGCGCGCTCCTCGCGAGCACGGCCACGCTCTGCAAGCTCGTCAAGCTTGAGGACTTTGGGAGGATGTTCCAGATCTGCGGTGCCATCGTGCTGAAGACAGAAGTCAGCAGTGTAAAAGAGAAACAGGAATTCCACGTCACGCACTATGTACCGAGCCCACAAATTAATAACATCTATTCCAATCTCGACGTGCTTGCCGGGGTACTTAGATTTCGGGCCCATCACGTAGCACCACCGATTTTTGCCAGGATGTTCCGCGCACTTGAGATGGTTTTGAATCTGCTGTACCTCGGTGGCGGTAACAGCGGTCTCGGGGGGTTTTTCGGCCTGTTTTGTCGTCTTTCCATCAGGCTGCACCTCCTGAAGAGACGGTGTGCTCAACGCCGAAGAACCCATAGATAACGGATGACTTACCAGGTTAACCACTTCCATTATCACCTCTTTCTGACGACGTGTGCTTTTCTGGAGCTTGAGAAGCTGCTGGAAGGCGTCGCGAACATCGTCCTCGGACGACAGACGGTGATATGGATCCTTGCGACGCTCCTGAGACTCTTTCCACCCCAACGTCGCAGATGTGGGGTCGACATTCATCTGAGCTGTGATGCGTGATAGAAAGTCGCCGGCAGGAATGTCAGAGGGGAGGACGAGGGTTGTGGTGACCGTGGCGCGCTTCTTTCCATTTCCTGGCTCGCCATAAATAGGGACTTTGACTGTGATGAAGGTAGTGCGGTCTGGAAGTTTATTAGTAGCCTGCAGAATGCGCAAATAGCTGTAACACACCTGCAGTTTGACTGGGAGCTGTAGTGGATGGCAACTGAGATTGGCGGGCTTCGACACTGTGAGGAGGGAAAGGAGGAAGCCGGTATTGATGATAAGACGGATCTTCATCGCTAGAATCGTCGTCGTCGCCCCCAGGCTGCTCGCCTGCTCGTCATGACTGTAAGTCTCCAGTGACGCTGTAACCGTACTAGATGGTCGTTGTCGAGGAGGTATTAGCAGAAAAGGTTATTCTAAATTTGGCACTATGTAGTTACGACCTCGTCTCGGCGGCTCGGCCCGAACTCAGCTAAAAAATCGAAACTGTCTATCGTTTCCAAAATAGCTGTAACTCTGGCCAGAGTGTAGATGAAAAGATTGCTGATCTGCAAGCGCAGATCAGCAGCTTGCAACGTTCTCGGACGATAATGCCCAAGGTTAACTTAACCAGGGCACAGACTGCTGTTAAAAACAGCATTGATAGACAGATCGGTGCACCGCGTCGCGCCAGGCAGCTTTATAGAGCGTACGTTGCGCAATGCCGAGCGCGTAGATGGTTCACCCACCCCATCCGACCCATCTGATTCGTCGAGCTCAGACTCTGAGCCCTCGGATGGTTCAGCGCCGTTCCTCTAAGAAGAGCCGGAATTCTCGTAGGAAGAATAAGATGATTCTCAAGCCTATCCCTCCAAAGGAATACGATGGCTCACCGGATGCCATCGATTCGTCAAGGAAGGATCGAATTATGTTCAACTCGGAAAGGTTCCAACCGACCAACGAGTGTTTTACTTGTCGTACTACTTGACGGCTCGTGCACTTGAATTCTACAACAGTAAAGTTGAGAATGACGAGCATGTTTGGACTTTGAGTGAATTCTTCTGGGGTTTATTCAATTTTTGTTTTCATGTGAACTTCCGCGAGAAGCAACACACTCGATTGCGTTCTTGCCTGCAAGGCACTAAGTCAGTGTTAATTCACAAGGCCGAATGGGAGCGGATATACAACACCATTGGTCTTGAAGCCAACCAGGAGAAGGTTGTAATGTTCTGGCGGAGCCTCAACGCCGACATACGCAAGGAAATGTTCCGGGATAAACTCGATCCGGAGACCTCCTCTTGGGCTGAAGTCACTGCTGGTGCTGAAAGCGCTGAAATTATCGTCAAGGTTGACGACGACAACGATGAAATTGATATGGCTGAATCGAGTAAGACTCGATTCAAGCCCGATGACCAGAAACTGGACTCAGATTTGAACGGGAAACGTCGTACTGGAGGGCGCGTTATCTCGGTTTCCAGTGTAGAACCTGAACCTACCACGAATGCGCTAAAGTCTCGCGACAACGGCAAAAATCTTTCGGTTAAGAAACGAAATGAATATCTTGCTGCCGGGTTGTGCTTCAACTGTGGCGTACATGGACATCTTTCTCGCAACTGTCCGGACCTGAACACAATGATTTCAAAGGGTAAACCACCTGGTTTCTCATCCCACGGTGTTCAGTTCACTACGACTGATGACCGTGATGCTCTTTTGGAGAGCACAGAACTTCTTGAAACCTTGTAAATCAGCGAGACTTCTCTCCTCGACATCGAAATGGTCGTCGAGGAGGGCGAGGATACCCAAATGGTTTGATTTTGATTTTTCGAAGACCATTTCGAAGACCATTTCGAACGTTGAATTAGTTTTGAACAAGATTTATTGATTTTTGTATGAAGATTGAGCTCGTCGTGGTCGACGATCTGGAGGGCGGATGTGACGGATCGGCGTTCGCATCCGCTCACGGCGAGATCTGCCCGTTTCGTCCCCATGACTCCGTGTACACAGCCTTGATTTTCCTGTATAAGTAGTTTAGTTCTTGTCGTAGTAGCTTTTCCCTTGGTCAATCTAAGACTTACACCAGTTCTTTTGTTTGATCCACTTGTGCCGGAACTCGACTCGCCTTCGCTTCCGTCACAGCTCTTACCTTGGTGTTGGCTGGAGTGAGTTCCATGCTCGACATCAAGAGTGGCCCAGCCAAAAATGGTTGAATTGTAGACACCGGGACCGTTAGAGTCGACGCATTCTGGGAGAACAGAGATTATCAGGGATTGAACTTGGATATAGAAGTATAGCAGACCTCTTACCACTGTTGACGATGAACAGCACGAGTGACAATCTCCGAAAAGAGGTGAGCAAAACTCAAGAGCATAACTCAGTTGTTTCAGGACATACAGGAGTCGAACGTGAAGCGGGAAGTTCACCGCCGCGGTCAGTTCTAAATGTCGAAGGGATAGGTTCGTCGTCGTCCTGAGACCAGTGAGAAATTGAAGTGCGAATATTTGGGGCTTACCTGATCCATAAGGTCCTCCGGCATGGGAAACTAATCTCAGTCGGCGACTGTAAAAGCACGTTCATAAACAGAACTCACCTCTTTATCGCTGTCGGATGAAGCGAATAAATCGGTAGAATGATTCAGGGACAGAGCAGTCGTTGGCTGCGACGATGGGCAACTGGGACTACATTTGGGTTCGGGATCTTCGCTGAGAGATGCAATAATTGTATGGAGCACTCGACGACCGAAGCACGGATGGACAAGAACGTGATGAGGGAGGCGATCTCGAGGCTCAAACAACGGGTCGAGAGGAGCGTACAGGTTTCGGTTTCGCGGTGCTAAAGGGAAAGTTTTTGTTAGAATCAATTGGACGAGAATAAACTACTACGTACCAATCAAAATACAAGGTCCTTCGGCGAGATGATTGGGGGTGTAGCTGAATGGCGTGCTCGAAATTGCTTGTAAGGTGAACGTAAACCTAGTGAGCGACTTAGGATCCTGGACCCAAGTACGGGTGCCGGACCTAAAAAGAGTTATATCATATCAATATTCAATTCAGATTGCGATGAATAGAGCCCAACAACGCACCGTCCTTTTGGACCGAGGAGAATCCACGCCGTCGTATTGGGTGTCTTGATCGCTGGCTCAGGCTGGCACGGAAGGAAGGCAATGTTAAATGAACGGCAGTGGTCCTCGAAGCCATCATCAATGGCTTCGAATGTCGGCCCAGATGTGCTCATGTCCACAGTGAAGACGAGATTGGCGCGTTTCAAGACATTTTGAACGAGCTCAAGCTCGGCACCATTCTTCCAGGTATATCGAGGTGAGAGATCTAGCGCATCGCTGTGATCAGAACTCTCGAGCTGAGGCGAAGGTTGAGTTAATTCACTATGAATTAAAGACGACGACGTTACTCACCACCTTGGGTAGAATGCAAACAGTGATGCTTACTGTAGTGGATACCGCAACCGAGGAAGAAGCAAAGTCGGCCAGTGGCACTGCCGCGCTATCGGAATATGGGCGGGGAGGGCCAGATTTTCGTTTGCGCGGACTAAGATTTGAACTCGAAGTGGAAGTGCTGCCGGAGGCTCTTTCTGGGTGAAGTGTGCGCTGAATGGAGGCACGGCGATCAGCTTGAACAGAAGCGGCGATAGAGGACGATGACGGCCGAGTCTGTTGAGCCGTGGCTGCCGAAGATTCACGAGTATGTTGAACAGAAATTGCCGCGGGACGAGCTAGACCAGCGAAAGCGGTGACGGGACGATGAGGCGCCGGAGCAGAAGTCGAAGTAGTTGAGACAGGAGCAGGGAGTTGTGTCGTATTGGTACTGTGCAACATTGCTTCGAACATTCAGATATGACATGTTTGAAGCTTACCCTTCAATTGAGAGACGGGCATGAGCACCCCAAGGGAGTCGACAGAGACAGACCATACGCATATTCCATGACGTTTCCGGCTAAACGCTTGTTTTTTGGCTTTTGTATCGTTGATTTCAATGTTTAATACAATATTGAGGGAAAATCTAGCGCGGGGGAGACCCCCGCGGACCCCCCTTTAACGCTCGCCGCTTGGCCCACTGCGTGGTGCTAGCGCTCGCCGCTAGGGCCCACTGCGTGGAGCTTATACATATTTTTTCGCGGGGTGGAGCGGTGATGAAAAAAAGACGGGTAGCAAAACGAAAACGTCAACGCGGGGTTCGAACTCCAGACCTCATCACAAGCCACCATGCCGACGAGATTGTGGAGGTTTGCTTGTGGTTCTGGGTGTTTAGCCCAAGTACTCAAGGAAATGGTGCCTAACTAATTGCTATATGGTCTTCAGCATTAATACAGCCTCAGAATATGGTTGTGAGAGCACCTGCAGACAATTCAATGTGAATTCAGTGTCGAGAATGGGTCATCAGCTTTTTCGGACTGAGTGTGAGAACGGCCGAGGAAACTTCCGAGAAGATCTTGAAGTTGATTGGCTGAGAAGACAGGACGTCTGTCCGACATGTTCCAAATTATGTCAGCTTCTTCACCGCTTCCCGAAAAAACCGAAACGAGTTCATGCAGCGCAATCACCTCTTCATCGCTAAGAAGTCCTAGAGGGGGCTGAACAAACATGTCGAGTATGTGGACAATGGTCCACATAGGAGGGTAAGCTTGCTTCAGTGCTTGGAATACATACCGTGAACTTTTCAATATCCTGGTTGAATACAGCTCCGGACAATCAAAGTCAACAATTTTATTTTCGGTCGAACCGCTATTTTCTGGACTTAGATGAGTCCAGAAACGGATTCAGCACCCCAGAATAAGTCTAAAAACGATTTTTCCTGAATTTTCCCACCACAAAATGGGTATGGCCAAATTTTTGGGCGGTCTGAACGAAATTGTGTGTACCTTTCTGGCCCCTCCAGACGAATGTTGACCCAGCCTTCATGGTTGCTGACCATCCAGAGGATACTATATGCAACTACTCTGGTCCCTCAGCCCTTTTTGCTTTGAGGAACCCGTAATTGGCAATGCCAAGGTGACAGGAGGTGACATATTTGTGACATGTTGTTACAAATGTCCCAATGTTCCCACAGGTTCCCTCCTATTTTGTGACATAACGGCTCGTTAAATTTTCATTCTGAGTCCAGAAATTTAAACAGACTCAGACAGTCGTAAAGAGCTCAAATCGATATTTTCGTGATTTTTTCCTTGTAATTTGGGGGGTCCGGCCAAAATTTTGGCTACCCTCTACTAAGAATAGCGGATATCTCCGGAACAGCTCGATGAATTCTCACCAAAAAAATTCAGCAGGCTCCTGAACTCGTTTCCTTTCGATTCCGATACATATCGGGGTCGTGGGAAAAGGTCGATAAATTTGTCGAGTTTGATTGTCCGGAGCTGTACTTCCAGACAAATTTGTCGCAAAAATCGGATTTCAATTATAACCGATTATAACGGGTTATAGGTCTAATCAGGCTTTATAGGCAGTCATAAGCCAAGATCGAAGCATTCGGAGATGGGGTCATAAATTTCTATGTCGGTTTGTACATAACCCGCCTATAAACCTTGATTAGACTTATAACCATAATCGGAATCCGATTTTTGCGACCTAAGTTTATTTCAACCCCAAATCTTTCAAGCAGTATTTTCAGACTAATTTCGTGCCATTGATTCAATGTAATGATGTGCCGGAGTGCCGAGCCCGACTCTCTGAGCTCAAACCTCCTCGTCCGAGCCTCCGAGTCCCACTGTTGGCCTTTTCCCGAGTCCCACTCACACCCTTTTCGTCATTCCTCTGAATCGTAAACTTGTATCTGACAGACTGACAAAACGTGAAGCTTATTGAATGCTTTCTTGAACAAACAATCATTGGATGTACTCATGGCATCAGGGAAACTTAACGCGCCCGGTTGCAGCAGTAGACTGGGTAGCCGGGTAGACAAGTACCCGAATAAGTAGCGTCTGGTAGCAAGCGGGGGTCACCGGGTAGCAATGACAGGACAGCTCAGTAGCAGCTGGTAGACGTTAGTAGCACGCAGCTACCAGCGCTACTGACACTACTCGTCGCTGCATAGAAGGTAGGTACAATATAAGAGAGATTTGTGAATGAAGTAAATATTTTGGGGCCCGGAAGCCAGAATACGTAGGAAAGAAACCAAGAATTTATTGCGCATCATTAACATCGGCCTCGTCATCCTTATCCTCGTCCCCGCCCTCGTCCTCGCTGTCAGTGTCGCCTGTCCTTCCTTCCAACTCGGCTCGAAGAGCTTCCTCCTGGGCATCGTTGATGCTTGATTCGTTGTCATTGATGACTTCAGAGGTCAACGTTTCCCTGAAGCTCGCGTTAGAAGACGTCACTAGGTGGTCAATGAACTCACGAAGCACGCCGGTACCATTTCTTGCGGATGTTCTCGACGACTGAGGGCTTCATCGCACTCCACTTCTCGACATCCTTGACGTACTTCTCGTATGAATCAACGACCGCCTTTTCCGTAAACTTGCTGGCGATGAAAGAACCTGTCGACCATTGCTTGACACAAAATTCAAGCTGCAGATACATCAGAAAACGGTGACGGTGAAAACGAAGTAAGGAGACGCACAGCGGTAAGCTCCATAGCGATGTTTCCCAAAGAGATAGGATTGAAATAGTTCGGGAAGACTATACCAACTGATTCTTTGGTACGGAAAGTTGTTGCTTTGCGAACTTGTGCAATGATTCTGTTCTCGGCAAATCCGACGAGAGGGTTGGCCGCGGGCTCCTGAAAGAGACAATTAATATAATGCGAGACAATGAATAGCAAACCTTACCTTATAATGAAAGGCAGAGTTCTCTAAGAGCTGAGCCACCTTGCGTTTGTTGGCGGCAATGATCTTGCCGGAGGAGCTTTGCTCGAGGCCATAATTGCCGGCGAATAGGGCTCGGAAGGTCTCGATGGTCTAAGAATCAAAGACTCGGTCCCGCCACAATACAGGCCTTGACGGATATCCGTAAATTTCTAAAACTCTTTCACGATGTTCAAGAGATTGTTTCGGCAGAAAAGACCCCGACACTCTCCTTGGTTCTCCCGATATATGAGAACCCTCTCCTAATACTTCGCAGCCCTATGATTGCGCAAGAGCTTGAGAAAATCAACATCGCTATCAATGCTGCTGCTCGCAAGATCAAGGAATACCTCAATTTGTCTCGCGGCACAAAGATCTACAGTCTGGCAATGAGTATGTTGTCTACTTTCTTCTGTTGTCAGTCGGCTTATACAATTCCAGTCCTCGATCCCACTATCAAGCTCAAGTAGTTGCGAGAACACTGGTCTACGGAAGAGTTTGATGCTGCAAATACAGCTATTCGCGATGTGGTAAGGTTTTCCTTATAGAGTAGAGTATTATCTTAGGCTCTGATTTTTGGTACAGATGTTGGAGTTTCGAAAGGAAGAGCGGCTTCGTCAGCCTTCAGTCCCTGTTGGGACTCGAACAGTGGCTGTTCCCGTGTCCTCACACGCTGCTCGAGCACAGCGCAAGGGGTTATCACGCTTCAATGAATTCATGAAGTCGATGACCAGCTCTGCCAGTGATCTCGAGTCATCTGGCAGCGACAACACTGCCCAGCCTACGCCCGAGGAACGAGCTGAGGCAGAGCGCCGTGCTATTGCTGAGGATCAACGTATCATCGACGCTGAACTGTCTCGCTATGAGGCCGAAGTCATCACACCGGCTGAGGAGGAAGACTTTGATTTAGTGCGCTACTGCCAGGTGAGATCTCTCTTGTTTGTCTTGCTTGTTTTTTTTCAAATGTGACCTATGGCAGCGGCGTCAATTTGACTACGTCTACCTCTTCCGTGTCGCCCTCGATGTTCTTCCGGCTCAGGCCTCTGCTGTTCCGTGTGAACGGGTTTTCTCCTCGAGTAAAGAAACCGACTCTTCCCGTCGGGTGAGCTGATTTCGAAAACGAAAAACCATCAAAACCCGCGTTCTTCTTCCAAAACGGCTGTATAGTAATACAAGTCAACGAACTTGTAACTTTTGATCAGAGCTCCATTATGTAATGAGAAATAGGGTTATAAAACTTCGTTTATGACTCGCAAAAAAAATTAGACGAAGTAAAGTAACTTTTGTAAGGACAAGTTAGTTCTCCGAGTTGCTTTGTTAACCGTCTATCTCGATCTGATTGCGAATCTGCCGCTCCAAGGTCGCTAGCCGCAGGATAGCTTGGTCCATCTTTGCTGACTCCTTCTCAAAATCATTCGCCCGAATTATTTGCCAGCTGTCGTGATTGTCAGCAGGAATAGTAATGTTCAGAAGAAAAGCTACCCTTGATGCCGGACGCACTGGGGGCTCTCAGTGCACCACCATTGTTCCGTACATTCAGCGTCATAACCCTCAATGATTGCTGATCCTCGATCAGCTACAAATTCGTCATCCCAGCAAAGTCTCCCGTCAAATCCACATTGTGAAATCTGGCTCGCGCGGTCAATTGCCAACTTGAGTAGGCATTTTCGCAAAAAGAGGGCATCGTTGCGGGCGATGGCAGAGCGATGCCTCTGGACTTCGGCCAACGCCGCTCTCAGCGGTTCAAGCTTGTTGGCTGATTGAGCCCGAAGTGTTACCGAGCCCAAGGGATCGTGGCTCAAAACAACTGCCTCTGGCTTCTGTGCATGTTTAACGTTGTCCCAGAACAGATCTGTATTGCCTCCCGACGCCGCGAACGTGTGCAGACGTTGTTTGACATTGTCAAAACCGCACCGATCTGAACAGTATTTGGAAAGTAACCCACGCGCCGGCTTGTGACATGCTTCTCTCGAACTGGGATCAAGGTGTTCGAGACCACGTCGACAGCGTGATTTGAATGTGGTTTGCAAATTCGGCGAATCTGAGAACTAACTATGTCACACTTGGAGGCGTGCGCAGGACATGCTTCCACTCACCATGACGGCAAATCGAACAATAGAACTTGTCAATGAGATCGCGGAGAACTTCAGCTAAGCGAGCGCAATCCAGGTGATACCATTCATTGCATCTGTTATGTATTGTACTGGATCAAGTATGATTCCCCAGCAAATTGTAGGACCCTACCGTTGGCAGTTTATAATCTCCCGGAGATCAGCAGTTTGGCAAACAAAGCAGAGAGGCAAGATTTGAGATTTGGGCAACACGCTCGCCACGGCGGACGGCACTCTTTAAAGATTTGAGTTTTTGTACGAGCTTGATCACTTAGTTTTGACCTACTGCATTGAGAGTATGATACCATCCAGGCCAAAAACTTCAACGGCGATGTCCCAACAAGGCAAAATACGTTGGCAGTGACCCATTGCCTCAGCATCGTCATCGTGGCCATCACGGCTGCCGAGGAGGAATGCCCTGGAGCCAGCAACAATGAAAGATTGCATGTCAAGTTCCAAATGCCACAGTCGGCCACGAAGATCCGCACAGCGTATTTGCGCTATGGGTGCCGGCATATACAACCAAATCTCAGGTACCAAATGTCCATTTCCACCTGCATAGGGTACCCAGGTGGCAAGAATGACGACCGAAGGCATGGAGTCTGTGATTGTTCCAAGTACGTGCCAAGCAACAGTTTTCGGAAATTTGCCCGAGGTCACGCCTACTGAGCGCATCGTGAGGCTCGACAGATCGAAGAGTACCATGTTAGCGTTTGAGAGGTCGAATGGCTGGTTGACAGTTTAGCAAGCACTCAGTGCAAGGAACCTAAGGAACCTGCCTCGGTATTATCAACCCACCCCCCGGTTAGTAAAACGCATGCCGAGTTGTCAATGAGAGTAGCTTGCATACCGTAACCGAGCCGCGGCAAGTTCGGAGGGAAGGTTCGATCCAAGCAAGTCCAAGTCCAGCCCGCGCATGAATCAAAGGCGGCAATCGAAAAAGTGGACAGAGTTGGTGAGTCGTCCCGATATTCCGTCCTCCCACCAAAAATGATCAGCTGATTTTTGACAGCGACCATGGTCGCAGACAAACGCGGCAGAACAGAAGGGCCTGGGAAACAAACATGATACCAAACCAAGGCATCAAGTTCAATTGCTATCAGGGTACTGGTTGGCGTTTGCTTAGCAGCGTCAAATCCACCGAAAAGAAACATATGCGGCCGGTCATCCAGGTTCATAATAGCGACGGCAGTTTCAGTGAGAGCAGGAAGCTCTCGAGAAACGGGGGATTGGTGTGATGATCGAAAGCGAAGAAGTGTCTAATAGTTGTTTAGATGGGGATGTTATGCGCAGCATATAGTTATACTGTGAGATTGCTCCACCGTAACGTATTCAAGTCCAAACAGTGGAGATCGGAGGTGGGGGCGAACGTCTTGTCATATGGTCGAATCCCGCCATAGCTGTAAAGTCGCTGAGTGTCTTCGTGGACCACGAATGATTCCCAGTCATTCATCGTAGGTGCGTTCCCTGCCAGATGCCGCAGCAGTAGATCCGGCCCATCAACTTGAGTACGTGGAACTTCTGAGCGCGTATGATTCATGATCGACGATGCCTAGAGTAATTAGCGGCAGGGAATGCATCGTGGCGAATTAATTGCGAACCAGTTCTTGGGCTTCGCGGAGCAGTGGCAGCCAAGCAGTCTCCTCTGGAATCGCATCCATATCGGCATCCCGACCTTGTGGCACAACGGTTTGGACATGAAAATTTTGGACCTTTTCACAGAGGTCTACGCATATTTGCAAAACTTCCTGGCGAATTGTCGAGGCAGGGTACTGTGATCTAGTTCGGAGAGCGATAGAATCGTATTTTGGGAGGAGACTTCACCTGTTTACTACAAATATCCATCCGGGCCTGCCCGCCCCTAAGTAAGTAAAAGTCGAGAAAGGATAAAGGTCATATGATGGAAACGTGGTGGCCACGTGATGTCGCACGACATCTCCGGCGGGGCCATTCCGAGGGTGATGGCAAAACGGTCGAGATTCCCACGGTGGGTCATTGTTTTCCCTTCTCCAAAAGAAAATCCCTCGGCCGGGAAAACGCGCTTTCGGCACCAAGAAAAGCCTCGGAATGACCGAATTTTCTGTGGGAGATCCAATCGCCCACGGAAAGCGTGACATGTGACGTCACACTTTCCGGTGTCGGTTCGGCCTCCTGACTATAATAAGATAGAGAGCGTGGGATCCCGCACCCTTATGTCAGCATCACACTGTGACATTGTCACGCTCGACGTCGAGGGCTTATAGCACGATGCTGAGATTGGGAATTTTGCCCAATACAAGTCTTAGATAGAGGTTCAATGAAGGGTTCCTATTGGGCAGAGTTGCCAAAATGTCCCCTGGTCTCTTGTTATATGACCCACAAAAAAATTCAGACCACTTTTTTTCTGAGTGTTTCTATGTGGTTTTCTCACCAAATGGGACACTTTTCAAAAAGAAAATTTGGCCAGCACAGCCACATGATAGTCATCTCGGCATGCTTCGGCAGCTCGCTTAAGGGTGGGACCTGTCAAACCTCTGCGGCGCAATGAGTGACAGAACCTCGTTGCAGTGTGGAAGGTGCTTTTCAAACCAAAAACCAAAATCTCAGAGCCGAAACAGCGAGAATGTCTTCTAAGTCTGTAGGTCAGCCCTTCCGCAGGCCGGAAAGACTAAGAAATTTTGGCTCATTAATCATGTCCGTGGAGGATTATGTCCGAAAAAGGCATACTCGTGTGATCCGATGAGTTCCGGGTCACATGAGCGGTGCTGTGAATCAAATTCTTGTCTCTTACCTCGTCGCGTCGCGCTTTACACAACCCGTCCCTACCGCACATGAACGGAGGAGCTAGAAGTAACCCTGGAAGAAGAAGACCCCCCAAAAACATCGCTAATTCCCATCGGATTTCCTTCCCCGGCCCCGCAATCCATCGCACCCCAAGTACCTGCTTTCGACCTTACAACAACAGTGCACCTCCATCCCTTCGTGCCCGGAATGCGGCGGAGCAAGAGTTTATTGTCTTAAACTTTCTGGAAGGCAATACTTCTGATTTAGAATCTTCTTTGGGTGTCCAGGGGAGAATTGAGATTGCTTGAGCAATGAGGAAGGCGCAAGTCCGAATATCGGTGTGTGTTTTTCACTGACGTCCAGACGGTTCTCCCTGACCTAATCTTCAGATGCTCTTATTATGTTTGCCGCACGGCCCGCCCCTGTGCATTAGGCCAAATACTTAGTTGTCTAGATTTTGAGATCAACAGAGCTCACATGTAGTTCAAACTACTACCTCGGATTCATCACGTAGGATTGGGTTGAACGGTGAGCTCAAAGAGCATGATTGAGACTAGCAAGACCTGTACGCATTGAATTGAGAAATAAATTCTGTTGAGATCAAGTCGAAATTCGAGGTTCAGGTCCGTAACAGTCTGGTTGTCAGACAAAAATGGGGAACATGTGAAGGTCCTACTTGGTCTCATCCGGGATAGAATGTGCAGAACACTAGATTTATGTGATAATCTGAGACGGACGAGGAAGGGGACTCGTGCGCGAGAGATTTGCGGAAGATGTGTAGAAGTTAGAACTTTCAGATTTGCATGGTTTGTGTTTAGCCCAAGTAGTCAAATAAGTTGTGCTTGATTAAGTGCTATAAGTACTGTCTCTAACACAAATAAGGCCTCAGAGTATTGTTGGGAAGCATCTGAAGGAAATTGTACGTGAATTCAGCGTCCAGAATGGGTCATCGGCTTTTTCGGACTGAGTGTGAGAACGGCCGAGGAAACTTCCGAGAAGATCTTGAATTTGATTGGCTGAGAGTATGTCCCAAGGAGGCAGCTGCTCCGAAAGGACATACCTCTTACCATATTTTGAATACCTCTGATCTGCCTAATCAGGGCATAAGAAATCAAGATTGCAATTGCTTTGGAGGGCGCTACAGTGATTTTGAAGCGCTGATTTCTTGGAAACAGAGTCTCAGGTACATAGTGAGTCTCTCCCTTTTCTCTCCCTTTCTCTTCTCTTTTCGCAACTTGAAAACTTGAATTCCGCCGGCTCTCCACAGACATAATTCATAAGCCGAAATTTTTTGTGCGACTGGGGATTTGGCCGTGGGAACGATTAATAAGCGTTCCATAACGTGCTTAAGTAAGGTGCGGGGATCCCACGCTCTCTATCTTAAGGGGATTCCAAGGGTGATGGCAAATCGGTCGCCCGACCGATTAAAGCCGATCGATCTCCGACGGGAAATCCCTCGGCCGGGAAAACGCGTTTTCGGCATCTGAAAAGCCCTCGAAATGCCAAGGGCCTTCCGAGATAAGAAATTTCCTTATATAGATGTAGGGGAGGGGGGGTCTTCTCAGCCTGAACATACAAAATTTTGGAACTCGGTTCTAAGTGTTATATACAGCAAATATATGCTATGTACGCTGTTCTACAGTCTTATTCTGGAATTTCAGTGCTTCAGGTCCAACTCTGGCCACTACTGTCACCGTCAGATCGGTTTGACCACTGTCGAGCCTCTCGGCAGCCTCGGCTATCAGTGTATATGCTGTTGTTTGGTCCAGAAGACAGGTTGCTGACATTCAGAAATATCAATTTTGCACAGTGCAGGTACATGGAAATGTGCAAAACAACAGATTCTGTGCTTCAAATGCTGATGTTAAGTCCGAAAATACATAAACTTGATAAAGCTAACAAATTAGCCGGTGGGAAAAACTTACGTGAAGCTGCCGCATATGGGAATATTACGGCAGCCATGAGGGGAGGGGTCTGCCCAAGTCGCTGAAAAAAAAAATTCGAGGTGATATCCGGATTTCGCGGATCGGAATACCCTTGCGAAATGCCCGATTTTTCTCACCTTGCTTCAACTAACAAGCATGCTGTGTAATACTGCATAGCCTTGAGTAAAAAGTCAGCTGGTGACTTTGGGCTCATGTACTACGTATGTCTGTGGTTGGGAGGGAATAAATCGCGTTTTTTCAAAACGAAAAAAGGGAAAAAGAGGGAAAAAGAGAGGGACATTCATGGATATATTGAGAGCTCTCATACCTCATTTTGTAGCGCAAAGCTTGCTCCAACGATGAAAACGATGCATTTTTCTGTTTGATTGGACTATCGAAGCCGCCCGTTCCGTGGAAAATCTACTGATTGGGGGAGCTTGCTCCCCCCTTTTGTCTGAGGTTCCCGAAAAGTGGATGGCTGTGCAATGTGCCTACTCTCCCACGGGTACGCCATCAGCTGTGATCTCCCACGGGTACGCCATCAATATGTGATGGAGGCTTAGACTCAGACCTGAGACGAGTTCGGAGTGGCCTCAAGTTGGCCTCAAGGTGGCCTACTGTACAGCGGTGCACTCAGGGAAAATGCAGTCAAGGAATACTCTCAGCCAAGGGCCGGCATCAACAGGAAATCAAGTATAAGGAGTCATCCCGCCCTTAAAGACACCACATGGCACAAAGGCAGCTGCAGTCGAGTTCAATTCACACAATTCCGAAAAAAAAAATCAAAGACACCTGGCCAGCAGTCAAAACTGCACAAATTCCTGTATTCAGCTCATGGTAGCAGATTTCACCGGGACTGCAACAGTAATACAAGAAAGATGCCTTGAGTTGTGAATCGAAGGCTGATCTAAGGACAAAACTTGGCCTCTCAGTCTAACTTCTGAGATTCTCAGGTCGAGAGATAGCTTTCTTTTTTCCATTGGACTGATGCACAGTTTTGATTTTCTTTGTCGTACTTCTGTGTAGTCTGGACGGAATTAACGCAAGCTCCCCCTCATCTGTAAGCCGGGCACCGGCATTACAAGACATAGTTTTCAAACCTATGTCTTTCGGAGCTAAAGACATAGGACCAGCGAATGGTTTTCAAGATCTTTGTCTGTTCTCTCACGTCAACGCCGGCAACTCGGCGAAGACGTTGCAAACTGAACCAAATGACGCGACCGCGTCGTGTCTCTCTCGTTCTTCCTCTGTTTCCTCTTCGCCGCTGGTCATCAAAATCTCTGATCAACATGTTCTTGCGAGTGTCTGCAATCTTCCATTCTTGCACAAAATGCCCTCCTCAATTCAACTTGCCATCAACACTTTGCCAGAATTTATGTTCAGTAACTGTCGAGTTGGCGGTCGAACCTCCGGCTGCTTGACTGCATTAATTTGCGGGCTGGAGCGACTGATTTACTCGATTCTCACGAATGTCGGTAAAATTTCAATTTTCGCGCTGGAGCTGACAAAAAGACGTTTCTCACCAGTTTCCTAGCTAATTTCAGTTGAGCTGGCTCTTCCAGACCTCGAGTTTAAATTACCCCAAAGACCACTTTTCATTTCCAAAAAAATCTGCGCTGCGCGCGAGTGACTCTATTGCCGACCGAGGTAAAAGTTGGATTTATTCTGATGCCGATGGACCTGAAAGGGGGTAGCCAAAGATCTGGCACACAAGCAAATGAGTATGATCTGAGCACCTTCAACTGAATTTTTGTGCATCTCAGGCTGCAAGCACCGACAACTGGCTTCGAGGCTCAGGATTTGATCAAAATTTGAGAATATATCCAGAATCATTCTGGCTCTTCCGTACACAAGTTTGAAATGTTATAGTCTATGATTTGTCTTCCCATGAATTATGTCTCGGGTGTGATAAAGCTTTTAAGTCAGTGCTGGGAGCGCGATTGAGATTTTCAACATTCGCTGAACTGTTCGGGTTTATCGGCCTTAATCGGCGTTGCCTATGCTAAGATCAACCGGGACCCGCGGCCATCTGTCAATGAAAATGATCCCAGTCTGGGCTCCGATTGGTCGATTAGCTTATTGCACCATTCTCGCTCAATCTTACAGACCTGCCATCGTATTATGAAGCTATATCGAGCCTTCTACCTTCCAAGCCAGAGATGAAAATGGTGATAATTTCCTTTTATGGTAAGGCATTTAATTTCGCCGCAACTGTAGCTCAGTTGGTAGAGCCACCACTATACATGCGGCACTGCGGGAAGGAAAAGCACTTCATCTGAGTGCCTGAAAAGCGCTCAGGTGGAGTGTGTTGGAACACTCAGCTGAAGTGTGTCGACGCACTCAGATGAAGTGCCTAAACGGCAGATTTCGATAGTAGGATGGAGTCCCTGAAGCACTGTACCTGAGTGCTCCAGGTGAACTCGACTTGAGTGTGTTCAAGCACTCCATTTGAGCGCTTCTAGGCACTCAGACAGAGTGCTCAACAGCACTTCATGTGAGTTCTCAACTGACTCATGTACAGTACCGCTCAATGACCCACAATTTCCGTATATATATGTATTCGGCTACAGTAAAACATACGTTGACGTAGTAAGTACGTGGCTATTCGTACCGTGAGCATGCTGAATCGCTGTGGAGGTTCTACGCCAGTGTAAGTCGCAAATAATATCGGCTAAGATAACGTCAACAACTCAAGAAATTTGGCTAGGCGGTCAAACACGCACCTCACGACGTTGGTGGGTGGGACAGCGGCATCGAGAACAACTATGAAAATTGGTGCAAGGCTTGAGATCCTCCAAAATTGGATGAGTAAGCAGACCAGAGAGAGAAATGATAAAGTACCTGAGTGTCGGAAAACGACATGAACTACGTATACTATAAGAATCTAAGCGGCACGAGTCAGTGCGAATAAAATCTATCATACATACTCAAGCATACCGAGCGATCACTACCACCGAATTATAGAAGTTTCGTTGAGGGCGATAGACGCAACGGAGGTGGCCTGGATGTACTAAGCTGAAAACGAATGTCTTAAGGGGGGATATCAGATTAAATATAAAGAAAAGTACAAGGGCGAACATACAAGTCAAATCCGAGAGCGTCGTGTGAGATTGAGCTGCCAGTGTGTTTGATTCATCAAAGGCTGTTGGAGAATACACACAAAACCAGAAAGAATGAGAGTTGGGAGAAGGGATGAAGGGCGAAAGGCGGGAGAAGAGAAGATATAGAATGTACGATGATAAAAGAGTGAGCGTACAGTGAGCAGTGAGGTGGTATTAATTTTCGGTGTGAACCCCTGAGCGAAAACAGTCAGAGCATGCACTTGATTCGGACTATGAGATTCTTACCCATTTGCCCCCACTTGCTGCAATACATAGAGAATTTTGAACAACCGAGCATCAAATTAACGCAAAAACACGCACCCATTACTGTTACACACAAGTTATAAAGAGGACCGATTTCGAGAACGATTCACAAGAAAATGAAGGGAGCGGTAGTCATGAGAAATATCTCAGAACGATCGACCTATTGAATCGAAGGCAACTTACCTACTCGAGTTTCGACGGTCGGAGTGGTGGGACTTGAGGGATTTGAATAATCAGTACATAGACGGCGGAATAAAAACTCATTCACTCAATTTTCGGCGGCAAGCTCTCGCTAATACTGCGGTGGAAAGTGTTCAGCACATGGACCACCTTTGACAGAAAGAATAATTACCATTTCAACCGTCAAGCGCTCAGATCATTGAGAGGTGGCGGTGAGTGGATACCGTGTATCGAGATGCGGGGTCGGGGTCATGCGATCCGGCTGGTGTGTAGGGTAAATGCGGCGATCGCGTGATACTGAGCGCAGCGAGGAGGGTTGACGAAGCGATAGCGGGTGTATGTGAAGATGTACGGGATGAGACTTGAAGAGGGTGGGTCGAAGATGTCGCATTTCCGTACGCTATGCTGCAGCGCGGGCCTATGTCGGCGGACGCGGCGACAAGGGACGGTCGGTGAAGACGGAATTGGCGGAGACTGCAGCGTTGGAGCATCAGTGTTGGGTGAGAGCGAGCGAGCAGAAGGATGGGAGAGGTGAAGATGGTAAGGCACGAGGGAGGAGAGAGTATAGAAAGAAAGGGAGGGGATGGGGGAGCCAAGGAGGATAGAAGAAGAGGGAGGAGGCGGTCAAAGAATACAAGATACTGGCGCATCGACTATCATCGCCTCTCCACCCAGACCAGGACTTCCCTCTTCCCTACATCAGACAACGTCGACAGCATCGGGTACCGGAGCAAAGCGTTTACAAATGACCAGATGGTCGTGACTGTGCAGTCGCGTCCTCTCGAGATTGCTGCGTTAGATGAGTTATTCGAGGAGCTACATCCCGGATCCGTCGACTCACCATACCCCACTTCGGTTATCGTCTCCATAACGTCGCTATGTATAAGTATACGGCAAGGTCCCTACTGCACGTTATTGAAGCAAAAGAGATTGATAGCATCGCACACCTCGCAAGTGCTTCAAGGAACACATGGGCGGAGGGCCGGGACGCGCAATGCGGGTTCACCGACGGTCATTTTCATCGTTTGAGTGCCTTGGAGTCGCTTTGAATCGAAACGACGCGTTCAAAGTCGCACGCGGTGTGGATGTCGTTCCCGAGGTGATTTTGCGCGATCTCAGCCCGATTTGCGCGAGACGTGCCAAACGCGTGCCCAGAGTGTCAGAGAGTCGTGTTAGATAGTTTGAGGACGGAGCGAGGCTGCCGGAGTGGCTGGATGGTCGGCGATGAATCGATGATGGTGGGAAAAGGCAAGACGCGTACAGTCACAAGTGACGTCACAGTCACACAAGCGACTGATTAGCTTGGCGGACAAGTGGCGGAGTCCTTTTTTCTACTTACACTCACATGCCTGCAGCCTCACACTCTAGCTCTCCCGCCTCAGCGCGAGAATGTGCATCACCGCGAATCCGGCGCCCGCTGTCTGTCCACCCTTGCCTCACCTCCTCTCGCTGGACTAGCCCCGCAACTCATGCGGCATGCCGCAAGGTGCGCTGCTGTACTGGCGACTGCGGGATACTGGCTCGTCCCTCCTACTTCGACAGCCACGACGCCGCGCTCTCCCACTTGCTGCGTCGCTAATCTTCCTACAGCTCCACGGTGCCTCGTACCCCCCTCATGACAGGCAGCCACAGGCTCTGACCCACTGAGCACCCGTCCCTTCACCCAATAAACGCCAATGCTGATTACGAGGCCATTGACTCATAGGAGCAAAGTACTAAGGTGTGTGTACTACTTTGTTTGTATCTGCAAACATTTGACCCAATTACAAGTAGTTCGCCACTCACCTCGATCTTCTACGCGCGAGTTTCTCGACAAGATCCGTCTCTCCCACCGCTTACGTCAGTTACGACCCGATGCCCGCCTTGCTCCTCGATAGACTCACCTAACTAAACCTTCTCGAGACGACCCACTCACCGACAAGGCCCCGCCTCCTCATTCCATCCCTGCCCGACGTTCCCCCATTTCTACTGCCCACTCGGCGACTCTAGTCACCTCCACTCTCGACATTCATTGTGGCTCACTCTCGATTCCGCCGCCTATTAAATCCGCCACCTCGCTGTTGGAATCCACTGTCATCCGTTCAGCACCTTCGCGTCCAATTCCATCTCCGCCCCCGACACTGAACGCCCTCGATATTCCCCAACTTCGCTCTCCCCGCCTCGTAGCTTCACTCCGCCGCATTGTTGCTTTCACCGAACCGCCGAATAGGGTGACACAATGCAGCACAACTCGCTGCCGCTTCGTACGGCGAATTTACCGCTCTCCGAATGCACTACTCTCAGACTCACCTTCTTCAAAGCAAAAAACGCCACCGCCACGCTTCCCGATGTTCATCCCAACTCAATTCCACAGGCACGTGGAACGACAAGTCGGCGCTGGCTGATTTCCTCAAGGTATGTCAATTTCAAAGCACTGCAACCAAATCAAGTCAATGGAAACTTATATTTTCGCTTCTAGTGCCCTGCCATTCCCCACTTCGTCGAGCTCAAACTTGAAACTCGACGTGGACGCAGGCAATCGCCTCAATGCTCACGCGCCGCACCCACTCGCTCCTTCGAGCAAGTCCGCATCATTCACCACTACGGCTGATCTCGCTCGGCGCGTCGTTCTCAACACTCTCGACGACTTCAGCAACTCTCCCGCCGGCTCTTTCCTTGATGCCACGTTATTGTGCCGCCCTACCCTCGAGTCCATCTCCTCCACACTCCTTTCTATTCACTCCGTCTTTTTCACTCTCAACGCCAGCCCAAGCAGTCACAAACTCCGACAATCTCGATACCCCATATCGATCGCATGGCGTCGCGACCCACGCCATTCCGCTCCCCCACCATCGACCGACTTGGTGCTGAACCGTGCTCGCGTCCGTCTTTATTAGTTCTTCATAAAAATCCGAATTCTTTGCATACTTAGAGATTACAGTGGTGGCAAATAAAAATTGCCGTGGCTTTTTGGCCAAAATCTTGCTGTATACTTCACCGAATGACCTGAAATAAAATGTAGAAATAAATATATGATACTACTGTACCACTTAGAACACTCAGCTATATATTATGCCCTGACAATGCATCAATAACTGATTATTGCCATATCTGGAAAAGCTCAATGTATCCTCAGCAAAAAAAGTGTCATAATAGGATGAAAGTACTTGAAAAACAATGCTAGTTATCACTTTAATTGACTGGAATTGAACCTCATTTGAGCTCGCAACGGCTGCTTGAAGTTGGTCCTTTTAGCTATTTTCTCTGCATTTTCAGCTATTTTGTGTGAAAATAGCCAACTTTGAGCGGCTGCTGTGAGCCCAAATGAGGGTCAATTCCATTCAACCAAAGTAGAAACTAGGACTGTTTTTCAAGTACTTTCATCCTATTATGACACCTTTTCGCTGAACCCTCATTGTGTTTTTCCGAATATGGCAAAAATCGGAAATCATCCTATGATTGATGCATTCTCAGGGCATAATATATTGCTGAGCGTTCTAAGAGGTACAGAAGTATCACATACCCATCTCTACATTTTATTTGAGGTCATTCGGTGAAGTATACAGCCAGATTTTCACCAAAAAGCCACGGCAATTTCTATTTGCCACCACTGTACATACTCAGCATTGTTCAAAAAATTCGCCTCAAAAACCAACAGTATAGGTAGCCTAAAAGAAATAACTTCTTGCCCTAATAAATCGAGGGCACGGCACTCTGCAGACCGACCCCCCGAGCCGCTACATGTCAACTCCAAGCCACACTAAGATAAAGTTCGGCGAACAGCGCTCAGGCAGAGCGCCTTAACTCTGAGTGTGCTGTGGAGCAATCAAGTAGAGTGCTCTCAGATATAGTGCTCTGAAGGCACTCATATGAAGTGCCAGGAAAAGCACGAAAATGAAGTCCAAAACTAACGCACTCAAGTTGAGTTCGGCTTTTCGGATTTGAGTGCTTACGCACTCAGAAGTGCTTTTCCTTCCCGCAGTGTGCGGGAGGTCTCGAGTTCGATCCTCGACCAATGCATTCTTCCTTTTACACACTTTCAATGACCTCCGCGGTTTTGAGATATATGCGGCGCGCTTTTGATCGATAAGAGTCAGGGCCGGATACTCATGGCGGTGGACGGATACTGATACTGATACTGAGCGGAGTTTGAAATGCGGCCCGCCGGTCTGCTGTCGCACGTGAGATCATCGGATCTCTTCTCCTTCCCATTTCGACGCTCTTCTTCTCATCATCGTAGTCTGCCGTCACGTCGCGTCGCGCGACGCGTCCGTCGGTGGTTAATGAATACTGTCTCATCGCTTAATCTCAACCAAGAAAACCCAGCTAGGGAAGAGTGGGAAATAGTAAGAGGGCGGACAAATGAAAGAGATATTTCTGAGGAAAACTTGAATTCTCAGTGTGTCCACGTCTCTTTGCGCTTGTTATCTTGCTAACAACTTTCATCCTTCAACTCAGCAACTGCAGCCCGATTCCAGCAGCTGTGAAGCGTGGGCCCGGAAGACCCAAGGGTTCCCGGAACAAGATTTTACGAGCAAAATCTGTCGACCCAGACGAGCCGCCAAAGCGCCGGGGCCGCCCTCCCGGAACGGGACATCTGCAAAAAGAGCGTGCCGCATCCTTGGCCGCGGGTATTCCAATTGAAGAGCCGAAGCCCAAAGGCCCGATTGGACGTCCTCGGAAACAGCCAGCGCCCCAACCGCTCTCAATTGCTCTCGGCCGGCGGGTGCGGATCTCATACATACGTACCACTTAGTAAAACTCACCGTGAATTCAGACTGTTCCAGGCATTCCCGCTGTAATTCGTTCACGAGATACAGACGCTGTTAATTCACATAATCCATTGAATTTACAACCTATATTCCTTCCATCCCCCGCTCCAATCTCCCATCCGAAATCTACAACCAATGACAGTGATGTTACTGCGCCATCTTTCTCGATTTCGTCTCCTCCAACTGCCCAGAGAACACTTCAAATGTTCTCTCTCTGAATGATGACGACTCACCGGATTACGGGAATTTTATTGTCGATGGTGTAGGCGGTGAAGAAGAAGATGGTGACAATGATGACGATGAGCCTGACCCGGCTACTACACCGCTCGGCACCGTGAACCCACGCCGAACAGCTTGTCCCCTTCCTCAGTGGTTGCAGCGGCAATTTCAAGAACGGGTGAAGGAGTCAAATAATCGTAAAGATGACAACCTCCCGCCGCTCTACCGCGATCAGAAGACATTCTGGTTTCCGGGAGAAGATCCCTACTTCTCCATCATCCCAGCCGCCATCGACAGTGGGACTCTTGCTCCCGAGAATTTATTCCACGCCCAATTCTTTTTGTGGGACCCAGCGGCCCTTGTCCCGATCCCGTGTCCCAAATGTCAAACCCAACTCTATCGCCACGGGTGCATTGAGCGTCCGCGTCGCTGCGTTGATCTTGATCATACATTCTATATCATCGGTTATCGATATCGCTGCCCAAACTGCGTCCATCCTGAGTCCAAACTGAATACCATAACATTCCGAAGTTGGGATTCCCGCATCTTACAGAAGCTTCCTCGCTCCCTCGCCAATTCATTTCCCGCACTTCTTACCTACCGCAGCGGAATTTCAGAGAGCGTGTTTATGTTCATGCGCTCCTGTTTCCAAAGTGGTATGGGCTCCAAGCAATTTTCCGATGCGCTTCGAGTTCGACATATTGAAGCATACGACAAACTGCAGCTCTCCTATCTCTCCACACTAGCTTACGGCAAATCGGTGCATGCTTGGCTCGGGAGAAAATTCAAGAGTTTCCGCGCTTTTGGAGACAAGTCGTCAGAAGGGTACCACGGCTTTATTCCAAGCTCACAGTGGCTTCGTGACCTGTTCGACAAGTTCATCGAGCTTCATGCTCATGATTTCGACCAAGCAATGTCGCTATTACCAGGCTACATCAACGCCATTGATCACAGTTTCAAGGTTTGTTTATTTCAATCTCACAGTTCAACACATTTATCTCATTCATCACAGCTCGCGAAACATATAGCAAAAGTCAATGGAGAACAAGTCTTCGTTGCGCTTCTGACTGTAACAAATGAAAATGGCGAGATCCGAGTATGCAATCTTGTCGCAACCAAGTCGCATTCTCAGTTTGAACTTGCTCTTCATCGTATGCGCGAGTCGCTAGAGCGCTATGGGCATGACCAGCCCGCAATTTTCTATACAGACAATATGTCTGACAAGGACTTCCTCGAGCGTTGCTTCCCGTCTCTCTGTGATGCTGTTGTTGCGGTCGAGAAGTATGCTCACCTCGAGGCTCTCGACGTTCCGGCCCATGTACACCAAAGTGCAGCAGTGAAATCTGACTAGAATAGAGTAGAGACAAAGTCTGTACTCCAAACCAATACAAAATCCAACTACCAACAACTCCAATGCCGTGTGTGTGTGTGTGTTCGGGAGGTGGGTCAGGCGTAGACTCGTGACCAGTCTGCTACGCGAGGCCGACAAATGTGGCGAGCACGTCGGGCGTAGCAGACTGGTAACTCTCGGGACACGCCAAAGGGCTGTCGCGGAGTTTGAAAATTTTGAGTGGTGCCGGTCATTCGCCGATTGATGCGCCTCTGTCAAAACTATGTGACATTATGTGACTCAGCCATTTCTTGACCGTCGATTCCTCTGTAAATTGGGTCAAGAATACTGAAGTAAATACCTGGATATATAGTAGTAATGTATAGCAGTGTAGTGCAGTACTTTTTGAAGGTTAAATATAAGTGTGAAGGAGGGAAAGGAACTGATTGATGGGACTCACTCAAAATTTTCAAACTCCGCGACAGCCCTTTGGCGTGTCCCGAGAGTTACCAGTCTGCTACGCCCGACGTGCTCGCCACATTTGTCGGCCTCGCGTAGCAGACTGGTGACGAGTCTAGGTCAGGCGTAGTCTCTCATAGCCAGACTTCAACACTATTGATCTCGTACCTCGATGTGTTGAAGTCTGTTTTTAAGTTCATAGGCGTGTCAACGGTAAAAGCTTATTATATAATCTTTGTGGCTGTGTTTCTTACGGCAAAATAGTCCACTTTTCTTATAGCAGCTTCCTTCGGATGTAACCCACACTGAATCTAAATGCCTCAGAGAACCCACAACTCAGTGATCCGCACTGCAGGGAATTATCTCACAGCTCAGTCAAGAGATTCTAGTCAGAAGATGTGCCAATAAGGGGGAGCAGGGTTCGCTCCAGTACATAATTTACAAGGGGGATTATATACTACTACATTATAAGGAGATAACTGAGATTCTTGAATAACTCCGCGATCCGGCGGCTTTCCGGCGGTCTGAGGCCGTATTTCTAAGCCTATTAGTGAGCAGAATCGGTCCTTTGTAATTTCCGATGGTTTCCGGGCCAATTCCACAGCAATCTTCCCATGAAAAGGATGTAATTTAGTCATCTTTGCAGTGACAATTGATCCTTGATTTATTCCGCAGCATTTGAAGCGGATCAAAGGCCTCTGAGCGGGCCTATGACCGTCTCGTAGTGTGTAGCCACTGTTCCAATTGTATCCCGAGCCATCCAACAACCTGAAATGCGCACCAGGGAAGTTAAGTATTCCCACCACTCCCTTATTGGGTTACTTAGTTCCCCATTTGAGTATCCTTTCCCATATATTCCTGTGAGTGCGCAACTGAGTGGTTGGACTCAAAATAGCTTTGTTTAAGTTCCTTCGAGCATCCCATATGTATATTTGATGGCCTAGACGTTGATATTATATTCAATCTCCTTGCACAATCCTATACTTGAAAAGAGGGCCAGGCCATCAGTCGCGTGACTTTTGACAGGAAATCACGGGGTCTTTGTCGAGATGTTGAGATCCTACTAGACGTCGCGAGCGGAGCGAGCGCAGCGGGGTTTGGGGCGGCCAGCCCCAACAAGCTGTGTGACCGAACGGAGGAAGGCCGGCGAGCGCAGCGAGTCGGCCGTGCCGGAGGCAGGGAGCTAAAGCTTGTATGTACAAGTTGAAGGAATGATAATATAACCAGTGGTATGTGAATGATGGTTGAATCTGGTATTCAACGCTTCAAGCAGCCTAGTACTCAGTCCTGGGAGTAGACTAGTACTCTAATTCATTCCTTATTAACAGGTTTTATCAGTTTATGAAACTGAACGGTTGTAACATCGAGATTTCAGGCATGTTCAAATTCATGTCTTATCACTGTGTCTGTCCTCGCCCTGATCTCTCTACATCTGGCGATATCATCGTCGTTGACTTTCTATTTGGCTCTCACAAGGTCACGGTAATCAATCTTTAAAATGACTCGGTTACGCGTGCAGGTGTCGAACTTCTTCGCGCTGTTCTCAAACAACTCAGCCCTTCCTCGAAAGTTCTCTTGGTCATGGACTCCAACTCGCACCACGTCTTGTGGCAAAAACAGCTTTACGCGTTGAAGACTTCGATCTGCATGAACTACTGATCTCCTGGTCCCATCTTGCTTCCCTGTTCCTCTCGTCCCTCGCGCTCGGGTGTTGTCTGGCCACCAAGGAATTTAGAAAACAAGTCAAGGAACACATTAGAGACTTTGCGCAAAGCCACCGGTAGCCACCCAGTGGCTCTCACGGCATGCGCTGTGGAGCGGCTACGGCATATGGTGGCTCGTTTGGTGGCTCGTCGCCCGCGTTGCAGGTGGGGCTTCAAGTATCTACATGGTACCTCTGTGACTACAGTGCCAAGCGCCACTTCTCCAACACTGCTTTTTCGGGCGGAAGAAAATTTTTGTAATTTATTTGGGATTTTCTGAGGAAGGAAACCGACCAAAAGAATGCGTTTGGCGTCGAGAACTCCCTTTTTCCCACGGTGTTTCACTTTTTTCGGGTCTGAAAAAAGTAAAATCATCATTTTGGCTCTGATTTTGGATGGATTGAGGCCAGATGTGTTCAGTTGTCATGCAGAAACCAAGAAAAAGTGGTAGCCGACTTTCCTGGGTGATCCGCCCAAGGCTGGCACGGCAAAGTCCGAGAAGCACGTGATCTTAACCCTAACCGATATGGCAATTTGATGATGGCATCAACCATCATTAGTTAGGGTTTGTTTCACTTTTTCGGAGGTGAAAACACAAAAACTTGTTCAATTGCCTTGCAAAGCACAAGATGGGTTGCTACACATCCATATAGACGTTCTACACTGCTTCGAAGTCGAATGGTGATGACGGCATAATGTAGTATCGAGTTTAACTTTTGACGCCGTTCCCTGCCAAAAAAGGAACCGTGATGTGATGCTTGGCACTGTATACCTCAATGTAGTGAGGTGTCGTGGTTAGGTTACCAGTTTCCCGCTTTATTTGCTGCGGTTTTGGCCGGTTCTTGCAAAACCGACGGTTGGCGTGGAACCTTGGTGTGCTTCCTGGGAATTTGGGAGCCTAGCGCTTCGAGGTCATCCAGGGGGATGAAAAAATGCCGAAGAAAATGAATTTCAAGTTGTTCTTCCAGCCACCGAATGAGCCACCATAGCGCGTAGCCGCTCCACAGCGCATGCCGTGAGAGCCACCGGGTGGCTACCGGTGGCTCTGCGCAAAGTCTCTATTAACTCCTCCGACAACGCCGCGAAGGCATCCTATACATGAAAACGCAAGGATCAGGACACGTGAAAAGTAACGTGACTTTGACACGAAACCACGGGACCATGTCGAGATGTCGCTGCCGGATGTCGAGATGTTGCTCCCGGTTCCCACGAACCTTCCCGACGGCGCCGCGCACCGCGAGTGCAGCGAGCGGTAGTGCGGCGCCGAGGGCACGCAATCCAGCAAGAAAAAAACACGCGGGGTTTGGGGCGGAGCCCCGACAAGCTGTGCACCAGCCGTAGGTAGGGACGCGAGCGGAGCGAGCCGGCCCTGCCGAAGGCGGGGTGCTTAAGCTTGTTAACAAATACAACGCCAGATACAACGTGACTTAAGATAGGCGTCACGCCAATCCGGCACCTGGTTATGTAAGCCGAAACATCACGTCAACAAAATGCTTATAAGTCTGGCCACAACACCATATCGACAAATGTAAGACCACCAAACTGTAGCTAATAGGCATATCTATGATTCGATGGAGCAGATTTGGCCAATATTTCCTTGTTGGAAAGATACAAGGTGATCTTTCCAAAAAAGGCAAACCATTATGAAAAGCTTCCAAACTCATTTTCGACGCGTTTGAGCGCATCTTGCGAAAAATAAGGCGGAGATTTGGCGGATTATGTAAGCTTACGTACACACTACACGTGATATATCCGTGACTATAGACGCGACGCATTAGCATCAAAATACCTTGTTTAACGCTAGGCAGTGTTGGCGGGGTCAGTCAATAGCGGTCAATAAACGGTCAAAGACGTTTGACTGATGCGGTCTATGACCCTCAATGACCGGTCAAAAGGGGTCATAGACCGTTCCGATGGTCAAGTGCCGACGGGTCGACATCCGATCCCGAACAAGTCCGAAATTTCCGAATATCCGAATGTCGTCATCTCCCGGACCCTGAACTGACCGCCCTTAGTGTTGCCGGGAGCTGAGTTGGAGCTGAACTCGAGTTGATTGCCCATCAGCTCGCTGTCAGCTCGAGTTGACCGGAGCTGGCTCAGAGCTGATACCGGATATGGGAATCTAGTGTCCCAGGGTTCATCTTTCCACCCGAAGGGCAAAATTTTAGGGGAGAATGGACCAAATTTTTATGTGGAAGGTTTTCCTGAGCTCTCTTCAAGCTCAAACTGCTTTTTATACGTCGAAAACGGCCAAGAAACGGCCAATACAGAAACTGGGGAGGGAGTGTGATGTCACACAGTTACACCACCAGAAATGTCACGTCGTCCGCTTTGGGTGACGAGGGTGGAGTCGAGGCGAGCTGGCATCACCTCGAGGTGCCGCTTTTGGGAAGGGGTCGAGTTGGAGTTGAACTCAGCTCGGAGCTAGCTCCAGCTTCCGGCAACACTATCCATCATCAGGAGTTTGGACTGATGAGAGAGTTGAACCAGATCAACGTAGAGAGCCGCTCTTCCGGAACACTGTAAATTGAGAGGGAAGAGTCTCAGCGTCGACTACATTTCATGAAAAACTGTAAGAATAATATATGCGCCGTGAATGTCGCAAAAATCGAAATCCGGTTATACTCAGTTGTAACCTGTTATAAGTCTATAATCTGGGAGGGGGGCCTATAAAGCCTGATTAGACTTATAAGTCCTATAATTTTTAAAGATCGTTATAAGTCATTATAGAGGTTATAGCTCCTTAGGCCCGGTGAAGTTTTCACCGCACATTTGGCCCATGGAATTCATCTCAAATCAAGCAAAGTACTGAATAAAATTGATCTATTTCCAACTAAGGTACGTGTACAACATCGTAGAAGTCGCCAGCTATGTTGGGGAAGGGGAGGGGAGTATCCGATGAAGGCAATTACAACCGAGATGAGACAGCGCACGGGAGATAAAGAAACTAAAGACACACCAACTGTTCTCAGTTGCGTTGAAGCTTCAAAGGGCACAGGATTAGAACTTCATCGGAGAATAAGCAACAAAAGCGACGCACCGATCGACTGATGCGATTCCCCCATGTCGGTGATTTGTGATCAATGCGTGGGCAAGCGACCGTTACTGAGCACACCCGTCGAAAATACCGGCACTAGCATGAAGGGAGGGCGGGATCGACGCCGCCGTATGTCCTCAGCTGTCGATGGTGGTGGTTGAGAGGAAAGAGCTGCGGAGTCACGCTGTCACGGCCTGCGGCCTCATATTCCCGTAGTGACGTCACTGTGTGGGGCGTCCCCAAAATGGCCTCAGGCCCATCTAACCATGCAACTGCGTCGTTCACACTCATCCACCTCATATGTTCCCGACTCCGAGCCTGAGCGAGAAGCCATACGCTCCAAGCTTGCCCAATCCCCGTCGTCCTATTGTTGGGTGTTGCAGCTTGTAAGGTAGTTCTAATAGGCTATAAGGGTCCTCCCAACCTATAGCCGGTTATAACTAGGTATAACCAGCCTATAATCGCCTTATAACTGCTGTAATCGGTTATAATGGGTTATATCGGACTTTCGATTTTTGCGACAAAGGAAGGTCGCCAGCATATATCCACCGCGAATTACGCCAGTCAGGGATGAGAATAGTAGGAAAGACTGGTATCCTTAGGTTGGTGATGGTCCCGAATACCAAATCTCGAAACTGAACTGGTTATGGCGACTTGAAGCCTCAGGACAAGGTGATATAAAGTTGAACCAAATCCAGCTCTTCGAAAGAATTCAAATTTGAAGGTAATTTCTGACCAGTCAGATCTCCGAGTCAAAAGTGGTCAACTCCCAGTAGAGTTTATGTGGTAAAGTTCAAGTAGATCTCAAGACATCCGGGCGGAATATTGCCCTTACTCGAACGTATCTCTTATCCCCTGCGTTTCTCCCCCGATCACCCGGCTCACGCAGTAGCTCGCGCCGCTGAAGCTCAATACATCAGAGCCATAACGGCTGCTAAAGTTGCTCATTGGGTGCAATGGCTCGAACGCCTCTCAGATCTAGACGTATGGGACGCCCACAAGTTCCTCTCAATGGAGCCTTCCGATGGAGGCACAGTGGCTGAGGAGGGAATTCTTTCCACCCGCTATGGCCTCTTCCACCGTCCCTAAAAACCCCGCGTACCCGGAGCCAGCTTGGCAATGGGAACCAATTACTGACACAGTCATGCATCAGGCAATAGCGCGCATAAAACCGTACAAGGCCATCTTCCCAAACACAGCTCAGAATTGTGTTTTCAAGGAATGCGCTGACCTTCTCGTGCCTCTTATAGGTCCCGTTTACCGTTCGCTGGACGACCTTCAACATTTTCCTGAAAATTGGGCCGACTTGAAGGTTTTGGCCCTGCGGAAGCCTGGCAAATCCTCATACGGGGATCCCAGCGCGCACCGACCTATAGCGCTCACCAAGGGCTTCCTGCGCCTCCTATACGCCTGCAAAACCTTGCAGTGTGTCTCCAGCGCGGAGATGGCGGGCGTCCTCCCGAAGAACCAATATGGAGCACGACCCGGACGCTCCGCAACAGATGCGCTTCACAAGGTTGTCTCCACCGTCAAGGCTGCATGGAGACAGAAAAAGGTGGTGTCCGTATTGTGCATGGATGTGAAGGGGGCTTTTCCGAGCGTCGACATCAAACGGCTAGTTCACGACACGCGCATGCGCGGTGTTCCCAAAGAACACACAGATTGGCTTGCACGACGATTCGCAGACCGCAGCGGCGATTTTACTTCAGACTTCTTCGACATTCAGGGAGGGCTTGATCAGGGCGACCCACATTCAGGTTTTCTCTATGGAACTTACAATGCAGATTTAGCAGACGTACCTAACCCAGCAGACGACGAAGACGGGGTTGTCTTTGTTGAAGACAACACGCTCATCACCGTTGGCGAGGACTTTCAGGAAACCCACGCCATGCTCAACGACGTCACGAACCGCCCCGACGGTGTGGACGACTGGAGAGTTGGACACAATGCCACTTTTGGCTTAGCGAAGTACCAATTAGTTGACCTCACGCGGAAAAGAGTACCGCACCCGCTTTTACTGAGAAAAACCATCCCCACCCCGAGGTTCCATTTGAAGCTCGGCACACATACAATAAAGTCCGCCGACTCAGCAAAGCTACTGGGAGTACACATCGACACTGAGCTTCACTGGCACCAGCAGGAAGCAGCAGCAGTCGCCAAGGGACAGGGTTGGCTGTCACAGACGGCACGCATAGCCCGTCCATTGCGAGGGATCAGAGCGCCGAACATGCGCCGTCTCTACCTCTCGGTATGTGTTCCGCGTATGCTTTATGCAGCCGACATCTTCCTCTCCCCCCCATTCACCAACCGCAACATTATCGGACGCCTTAAACCACGGCAGCGTGGCGTCATTGCACGCCTCCGCACCATTCAGCGTCAGGAAGCCCTCGCTATCACCGGCGCCCTTCGCTCCACGCCCACGGAAGTCCTCGACGCTTACGCAAACCTCCTCCCCGTACCACGCCTCACCGATTCCGAGCCGCCCTTCGCTTGACGACCTTACCTCCAACCCACCCTCTTCATCCCGTCATCCACGATTCCGCCCTTCACACTCCCTCCTCACACTCCTCCCCTCTCTACGACCTCTTTGCCGACTTCGAACTACGGGGTATCTTGTATCCTACCGTTTTACCAAACAGGATAGAAACTATCAAAGCAGTTAGATACAACGCGACATGGAAATCGAGTATTGCGGTGATTTTACCGAGCTCGAAAGAAAAAGCAGTAGAATCAGACTACGGTGATACCTCTACTTACAAAGTATATACTGACGGCTCCGGGATAGACGGGCAGATTGGCGCTGCTGCTGTACTCTTCAAGAACGGCGTGGAGATCGACTCACTTCACCTCCACTTGGGTACGGCCAACGAGCACACTGTGTTCGAAGGCGAAGGTGTCGGCGGTGTTCTCGCCATAGTTCTACTGGGACGGCTTGATGATCCGGGACCGAACGTGACTATAGTGGTTGACAGCCAGCCGGCAGTTCTCGCGACTCAATCCCCCACCCCAAGCCCCTTGCACTGGATTTGGTACAAATATGCCCGCGCCTTCAATTTTCTGCATCCAGAAACCAGAACAACCATCAGATTGGCTCCGAGACACGTCAATATAGCAGAGAACGAGAGAGCGGACCAGTTAGCCGGGCGCGCAGCATCCACAAAGTCCTCGTCCTCGTCGGACGACCTCGACATCCCGAGGCGGTTGCGCGAGAGACTACCCGTCAGCAGGTCAGCTATCGTCCAGGCCTTCAATGCGTCGTGCTTCGCGACTGGGCGAGATCCAAGCGTTATGCTCGGACCATGAGCTACGACGCGAAAATCACTAGCGGATCGTACATCAAACTCACGCAGCTACTTCCGCGCAGCCTTGCTGTTCTGCTAGTCCAGCCTCGAACCGGCCACATCCCCCTCGCTCAGCACCTTCATCGCATAGGCAAGTCGGACTCCCCCATCTGCTTATGTTGCCGCCAGGCAGACGAAACCGTCTCCCACTTCCTCCTCCACTGCCCCGCACATGAAGCGTCACGCGCTCAGCTCCGGCGCCTTCATTCTCCAGCTTCTCACATACCTTGTTTGTTGCTAGACGACGCTTCAGGTTGTAATTCTTCAACTAGAACCATCGCTGGATGGCGCCACAGGGCTCCATCGGTATGGTGAGAGTCTCCAACTCGTCGTTTATCCAACCCCGGTTTCGTGTATAGGTCAGTCTCGGTGAGCAATTGAAAATTACCAACTGCGTTCAACGAAATTAGCGATTGTCTTGCAGCCTCGTAGGAGACCATGTGCTGGTCCCGAAGCTTTATAGCTTCAGCAATGTTGTCACCGGCGCGTGTATTCTGTTTTTGTTGTCGATCGTTCTTAATCTTCTGACCGCGCAGCGCTGATATTGTCTTGACAACATTCTGAATTGCCCGCAATGCATCGAAGGCTTGCCGTTCTCTCCATCGAATTTCTTCTTTGGCCAAATTGCTTAGATGCAAAGTCCGCTGCTCTACCTCCGAGGGAAAATCCGAAGGTAGATAGAGCATCTCTTCGTGAACAAGGGGCGCTGATACTGCCTGACCGGCAATTTTGTCGCCGACCATAGGGCACAGTTGTTGTTAGATCTTGCGCCACTTGTCGATTCGAACTCGCAGCTTCGAACTCTTCTTTGCGTCGTGCCATTAAATCATGTTCATTGGTGTCCGAGATCAGAGTCCGGATTTTACGCCTAAAATCCGGTTATTTTCTTATGCAGGGTGATGCTCAATTCATAATCGAACACGTACTGCAGATCCTGGATTTTTATTCCCTCGTCCATGAATTCTGCGACTCGAGTTTTCGGTATTGTCTGGGGATAGGCATCTGGACTTCATTGCAGATGCCATTGCGGTAGCCAATAATGCAAAGCATCACTGCCGCATTCTCCAATAAAGCTTTGATAAAGCTGGCCAACTTTTTTTTCTTCCCTCCTCCTTGATGGAATCTCTTCATCCTAGGGATGCAGAATTTGGGGGGCCATTGTGATGCTATCCTGGGATGAGCATACTCAATTTCTGCTTCATAGCAGGCACCAACCGTTTGGGGGGCACTGTGACGGGTCTATATAATATTTACTTACTTACATAAACGCTTGTTACCTTATATTCTGCATGTAGATATTACATAATCTAATCTTGCTTAACCTGAACTACTATGTACGGTTAAGAGGGATCTCAACGAGCGGCGGCGCTACCGCCGAAGGCTAACCACCCAGGACCCGATGCTTGCCTGAACATGCGTATAACTGTTCCATGGCCCCGGTGCTGCGGGGGCTCCTGTCCAGGATCCCACGACCCCTAGTCGATGGGTTACAACGGCTGACGAGACACGACTAACAACCGCCAGGGCCCAGAGCGCTGGTTCTCTTCTCTCTATTCTTGTTCCTTCCCATTCCCAAGAAGCCGCCGAACCGACTCGCATCACACATAATCTTCACACAAAGCAGCATACCACGCTACGTCGTGAGCGCTTGAGCCGCTAGCGCAACTACGCGAGCCTCACCGTCGCCAGCTGGAGGCTCCGCCACATCCCCATCGTGCTCTTCGTCTGGGTCCAAATAACATTCGGAGTCCGAGTCCAAGTCTGAGCCTTCTGTATGTTGTTCTGATACCATCCGCACCGGAGCCCCCAGCGACGCGAGTATACTGTAGCAATTTGTATGGGTGAAACAGACCCCTGAGCGTGACTGGAAACGCTACGCATGGAAACCAGAAACGGCCTCAGCGTTATGCGTGACATCATAAAATTCTTGAAACGGGAAGGAAACACCAAAAAATCTTTTCTCGAAGGTTGTGGGCAATTTTTAGCTGGAATCCCACTGCTCTCACCGAGGATTAGGGTTAGCACAGCCTCGCACCTCACTTCTATACATTTCACCAGCCTCGGGATATATTTTTCCTGTGAGCTCAACTTCTCAGTATATACTTCTTCTCCAAAATATATATATCCGACCTTCAATATTGGTTTCTGCTCACCCAGAATATTTTTTCGTCAGCTCACACTCTATACTCGCAAAATCGTGATATATCACAAACAGCACATTGACCGCCATGTCGCCCGTTGTATACATACTAGTACTGTAGCAATTTGTATGGGTGAAACGTAACGCGTAACGCCCGGTTTCGTTACAACGGTAACGCATAACGGTTGTGTGGTTTCCCTGAGTACTGCGTGACATACAAAAGTGTCAAAGTATTATGTTTAAATTTGTGGCCGTAAAATGTCCGTCAAATCTACTGCTACTCGTCATCACCAAAAGTAACCGGAATCAGAAATTGCGGACCGTGGTGACTGAACCCTACTTAGTTCAGTCACCACGGTGCCAAAGCTGCCCTGTAGGTAAGAACCAGTTATATGCTACTGCACACAGAGCTGCGTTGACGTGCTGTGATTTTGGGCGTTGATATTTGATCCCCTTTGATATATAACTCAGGGTGAGAATGTGGTACGTTGTTTTTCAGGGGTTATTGAAGCATGAAAACTTTCTGTGAAGCCCTGAGCTGTTATATACGGCTACATAAGATGGGAAAGCTATTTTTCAAATGCTCACTGACTAGAAATACTGCCGACCTATTGCCGAAAAAGGCAAAAATCACTGAATTGGCTGAATTTTGAGAATCGATCTCTATGTTTGCTATAAATTTGATGCCCGACTCATATCATGTAAGTTGTAGCAAACACCATTTAAAGAAGATCTATATTGCTCAAAGTGGTCTACTGTAAGTCACAAAATCTGCGTGCTAAAAGCAAGATTCCGGTTACTTTTATACCTAATTGAGACAGACGGCACATTCTCACAAAGCCGAAACATTGAACAATGCGCGGCACATTCCAAAGGAATGTGTCGGGTGCGTGAAGGAATGTGTCGAGAGTACTCAAAGGCCGACACATACCCAATTTGGGCAGTTACGTGACGGTCCAGCGTAAGCGACGCGTCCGCCGATTTTTTTCTTCCTCTTCCTCCCTCTTTGCTCTACCCCGCACATTCACCCGCCGCCGTTGTCGGGCACCAAAACGACCCGTTCTCCCCCAACGCGATACCCGATCCCTCGCTACCCCTGAATTCGACGAATTCCTATCCAAAATTAGTGCCGAGTTGACCCAGTCTTCTTCCGCCCTGCCATACGTCGATGATCCAGACATGTTCAATTTCCTTTTCCCATCGACTCCTCAGACGCTTTCCCGTTGTATCCCACGTTCAACTACGACACATCTTTTGCGTTCTCTGGCAATGACTCGCTGATGACGGGTTTTGAATACCGGCTGGAGGGGATAAAGCGGCTGATGCATTGGCACCGTTTGCAGATATGCATACTTAACCCCGTTGATCATACCTCCTTGTTCACGGCACAGAGCCTGGAAGCCGCACCTCCATCGGCTTTCTCTGACGACTGTCATATTCCCTTCCAGCTCCTCGGGAATTGTCGCCAGCAGATCCAGTGTCTGCGAAGCCACCGGTGACGGCGAACAGTGCGCAGGGAAAACCTCGTTCTCGGAGGCAGGAGGTTGACGAGCGCAACATTCTCGCTACGCGTCGCATTCGCATCAAGCGAACGCGCTCCACCGACAATGCGATTGGTGCAAACAAACCCAAAAAATTGCGCGGTGATGGTCAGCCTGAGGGTGAGCTCAGTGTTCGCCCTTAAGGCTTAAATTCGGGTCTGGCCGACCCTTAAGGCTTATTAAGCCTTATCCCTTAATAACCCTTAAGACCTTGAAGCCTTAATTTCCTTTTTAGGTAGGTAGTTCCCATCCTCCAACAGGCGCAAATTTTCAGTGGCGTATATATAATAGACCATACATATTTCACAAAGCACTTCAATCTTCAGTTGTTTCATATTAAGGTCAGTTCGCTGAACGCGTCGAGCAAAGTCCTTTGACAGCGTGTGATGCATCTGATGCGCGAGATCCGAGGCCACGTGCCTGGCACCAGCGTTGGGGGGATAGCGTTTAGTATGTAAGGGTCGGCCTCTCGCATCCAATTGTTTTCATGGGGCCGCGGGCGGTAGGGTAAGACATCAAGCCCAGTCAAAAGTCCACGGGATTGAGTGAGATGAAATGAGATAAAATGCGAAATCTTCAAACTATCTCATCCATGCTCAAACCATCTGGAAAAGTGGCAGACTTTTTGGCATAGCATGAGATGAATTGTGATAGTCTGAATCCTTGTACAATTTATCTCAATCCATTGCAAGTGGTCGAGTGAGGCATTGTGGTGTCAACAGAATACATAGAATGCTTTGAGATGCTGTAGAGCATCGAAACATACAATAGTACATTAGATAATACTGTATATAGACTCGGAACGTGCAAGCATCGACACAAGCCTCCGGCCAGCTGCCTGACCACAAGGTAAACCCGAGATATAAGGCTCCATTCGGTTGCGTCACTTTGGAGCACTTGACGTCACTTAAGAGTATTTCTCACCAAAAGTTTGGCGTGGAATTTTTCCCAAGTGCTCCAAAGTGACGCTAAGTGACGCTAAGACGCGACAGCCGAATGGAGCCTAAGGAAAGAAAGGGAAGCTCGAGGATTGACGAAGGCAAGGGCAGCAGGACGGCTTCTAGACAATGGAGTCTATGGTTTCCAAGCTAGAGCAGGAGCGGAGCACTGGGAGCTGGGTAGGAACTGGTCAGAGGGGGATAGAAAGAAAAATGGGCAAAAACATACATACCTTCGCCCTCAACAGAAGATCTCGATCATGATCACAACGCGCCGTGGATACTAGACGAGACTGGAGAGTACCTAGATGTGGAGAGCAGGAGACGACAATTGGCTGGGCTTCGAAGGCCAGACACAGAGGAAGGAGTGGCGGAGGAGGCAAGCCGACTCGAATGAGGGTAGAAGAAGGCAAGAGAAAGCGAATGACGTGGCGGAAAGTGGTGCCACTTTATATTGCCGTTGTAAGGTAACAAGGTAACCGAGTGATGCGGTCGACTTGTAAGAAATTCACGGAAGATCGCCGTTGCCAGACGCTGTGATGAGACGAAATGTTTTGACACTGTAGAGAGAAGTCGCAGCCGGAACAGCCGCGCGTGCGCTGGCTCGTTCGGCCGTGTGTCGGAAAAATTGAAAAAGCCTGGTAAGGCCTTGGAGCACCTAACGGCCTTATAAGGCCTAATAAGGTTCGAGGGGTGACCTTATAAGGCGTGATAAGGTATGGTTAGGTCTTCCCAGGCTGACTTCCCGGAGGTTACAAAACTGAGTTGGGGTTGTTAGAGACATGGTAGGTGTGGTTTTATTGCATCTTTTTCGGCGGAAAATTCAGAGCTGTATTGTTTTTGATAATTTGTGCTGTGATTGTATGCCAAGATGGCTGATTTGAATTTCAAAAAGTATGTAGGGGAGCATATACTCATGTGTAGTAAATCACCAATGTACGAGCAATATCTTGAGTTGTTGTGTTATGGGGAAATTGTACAGGTATCCGAGAGCTACGCCATATATGGAACAAAATTTCTCTATCTATAAAGCTCTCTTAGCATAGCAGTATTAGACATTGCCATTGTTTGATTCGCACTGCAGAGGTCGAGCGTTCGATTCTCGCAAGCACCAATAATTAATTGTTAGAGTCAGTACTGTAGACAATAGAAATAGAAATAGATAGTCTGGTATTAGAAAGTCAAGACAAGGTGCAAGCAGACACCTTACAAAGAAGGCAAAGTGGTAATACTTTTGCTTAACCCCGCCGAACATGCCTTGTAAGGCCTTACAAGCCTCATTAGGTCCTATAAGGTCCATTATGTGTTATAAGGCCCTATATGTAGTATTTGGTACGTATTTAAACCTTGTAACCCTCCTTTTCCCCAACGGCCTTATTAGACCTTACAAGGCCTGCCCAGGCCCAACAACCCTTTTTTGATTTTTCCGACATGGCATGGGGCCAGCCTGACCGCGCGACCGCGGTCGGCATGACTGTGCCCGCACGGCCATCTCAGCTGCGTTATGGCCAATTTCGCGGTCAACCTGGCTGCGCTACCACAGCCAGCGCGACCGTGGCCCACAGTCAGTGCAGCCGCGCCTTCACAGTCAGCCTAGCAGTACCCTCACCGTCATTGTACTCTTTGGTTGCGCTCGATCCAATTCGTGATAAAATCTTGTATTACTATTCAATCTACATACTACTTACTACTACCCCCAAGCTGTACTATAGACCATTATACCCCTGCATTTGATAATCCTCACAATCCTAGCAAAGGGAATCAGTTAAGGAACTTCCATGAGCTACCCACTCACTGGCCGAGCAAATATCTTTTAAGACCACGCCCGACGCGCCGTCTCCTATCCAACTCCATATCAGAATCGTAAAAGTATTCACCATTGCACAGCACTCACCTAGACACGTTTTTGGTGAATTTATGACATATCTCAGAATCATATTCGTCGCTCGATGTGACGGCACTTAGCTGTAACCAAACCACATATTGTTCACGAAATCTGAGTGTCAAGTGGGAGTGAGGTCAGCTAGATTCTCCTCTAGGTAATGATGCACCTTTTTGAATGGTGCGCGTCGTCCCGTTGTCGCAATATGAGTGGGGGCGGAATCAGCGAGGTTCTCTTACAGACGGCAATGTACCTTTTATTACTGGCGCGCATAATGAGCTGGTGCTGTCCACCATATGTTAGCTATTGTATATACTATATCTTATATCTTACATACCTTCGAAGGTCCAAATTCATGTCGACCGATCTATCCAAAGAAATTCCCGTTAGCAAGCGACATAACAGAACAAGTGTTCGCGATACCTGTAGAATCCTACCTTAGCTTCAACTGGGCCGCAAAGCCGACCTATACGAAACTCACGAGAGTGAAGCCGGCACCGTCTTGAGAGTCACCCCAGAAGTCACTCAATAAATCAGTGCTGATAAATGTTAGTCTTGTGTTTACCGCGGGGGTCTGACTGTGTAGCTAGAGTATTATGTAATATCATGTAAGCAGAGTTCGAGTCGCGTGGAACTCCTCCGAAAAACGCGATTTCGGCAAGGTTTTGGTGGGAGACTAATTCTATATGAGCTAAACTACAATCCTGCTGCCTCAAAATTTCGAAAAGCGTATCGCGATTTCTTGTTCACAATATGCGCGTTTTCGGTCTTGGCCGTTCGGCCGAAACGGATCCGACGGCGCAAGAAAACACTAAGAATCTGCTTTTCTTCAAATCGTACTGTAGAGATCGTGAGAAGTGATTTAAAACACTATTCAAATTCTCACTGGAGTATACTACCTTGTAGTTATGTTTGTATTGGGAGGAGGGAAGCGTTCGAATGAAATTCGGAAGTTCCCGGCTTACATGATATTAGATAATACAATCAGTACGCGATCAGACCCCCGCGGTAAACAACAGACTCTATGTAGCGAGGGCACCGAGCTCAAGTACATAGAGCGTCTGGCTAGGAGAGACTAGATAAATGTATGGCGAAGCGACTCACCGCGCACGTCGATTTCGCTCGTTCTACTAGATTGGATGCTGACTTGCTGAATTTTAGAGTCGAAACTGCGCGTTTGATGGCGCGAGGCGGGGACTTAGGTGTTGTCCGGTCAGAAGACGGTGGGGTCGGGATAGTTGGTGGCGGCGGGAGACGAAGGTGGTGATGGCGAGAGAAGCGCGGGGATTGCGGTCGCGTGGGAAACGGCGTTGAGAGAGCGGCGAAGAGGGAGTAGCGGGAGCGCCGTGTCGAGGGCTTGAGGGGCAGGATTGGTGGAGATCGGAAACGAGCGAATGGCGGCGGTGTGTGGATGGAGGATTTGAGGTAGAAGGCGGAGTGTTGGCGAGGAAGGCAGCGGTGTCAAAGCCTGATTGACGACATGCTGTCAAGTTCCCTTGGGGACGATGGCGGCGGGCGGCGGTGGCGAATAGGAGTTGGGTGGGATTGCGAGGTAGGCGGTAGTTGGGCTGAGGAACGGCGGCGAGGTAGACGTAGCGTAGAGTAGACACAGGGAACGTGGGGGAAAGTGGCGGCGGGGCGTCAGCGTCGTCATAGAGAGAGGGAGGTAAGGGTCAGGAGCGGCGTGGACGGCGTTGCTGATTGAACGAGCGCATCTTGACGGCCCTCGAGTGTGGCGTTCGTTGTCGTGCTGGAATTGACGTGTCGGTATGAGGGTTGTGGAGTGTGGAGGTGGAAGGGTCGAGGGCGCCGTTTCGAGCGAGGAAGCTGGTGTGGTGTAACGGGTCTTGAAGTGAGTCAGTTATGCACAGAGACGCAGCAATGAGATATCAGAATATAAACCGAGGTGGCTGGAAGCCAGTAGAGCTCTATCGGAACAAGAGCTGCTGGAGTGCAGGTGCAGGAGCACACAGAGGGGCACAAGAGTCTCAGAGATGAGGGTAAAGAGTAAGAATGATTGATTGTAGACTGTACTCAACTACGAGAAGTACATAAATGTAGATAGGTATCAATGGATAAGAAGTGTCCGAAGTCGGAATGATGCGAACCAACAAATTCATATCCTGACATGAGAGTTACTCGCCCAGTATCCAACGTCGACACATTTCCCAGGATACTTCCAAACGTCGCAAACGAATCCTGGCACTTGACGAGCCCGCCGGCGACCATCCAGTCAAATGTGTCGAATGAGAAGCCTCCGCAGGGAGCTGCGAATTGAGCTCGTTGAGGGTAGAGGAGGGAGGAGGGGCAAAGAGGAGGAGAGACATTTTCGCGCTCAGCAGAAGGAGCTGAAGGGAGGTGGATGAGACCGACGAGGGGGAGAGAGTTAATGACACACGCACCTTTAATCAGAATACAAGGTGGCCGATGGCGTGTTGCAGAAATTGGTGATTGGGAATGAGATCGTGGCGGAAACGAGCGGTTGACGAGCGAATTGACGAGGCGGAACGTTGAGGAGTGTCGAGGTGGTTGAATCCGAGTCTCTCCGCATACGTTCCCATCAAGTCTTGAAGCTAATTGCAAAGTATCGAGAGGCTGAGGAGCGCGTGAATCAGCGATGCAAATGATGGTCATACCATGTCCCTCGTGCCGGTCAAAGAGAGGTGGCAGGGGATAGTTGGCAAGCTCAAAGAATTCAAACGTTTCATAGTCGTCAGAGCACCCGGATGAGGCACTTGAACGCGTCTTACGGGGCGCGAAGTCGCGATGTCGATCGGAGACGCAATCAGCCTCAGAGGCCGAAATTTGGGCATTATCGGGTCGTCTCAGCGGCGTGGGACGTGTCGATGACCTGCATGAGTTGGCTTGTATCATCTTCAGGTGCATTGAGGCACGGGAAGCCGCGGGACGAGCCACAAGATGAAGGAAGAGGGAAAGGAGCGATGTGTTACATGTCACTGATGTCACTAATCACGTGACTGACACGTCGCCAAGTCCGAAAGTTGCGTTTAACGGTTCGGCCGAAAATTCTCAAAAATTCAGATAAATTCCAGAATTATTGGTCCGCTGTGCTGGTGGGTCCCTTAAATCTCCCATGAGTATGCGGCCTGTATTTCTTGCCAACTGCGGAAATTTTTAGGATGCCAGGTTTTTGCCAGATTCAACAAATTGAAATCACTAAAGACAAAGTAAACTCAGCCGGGCACACGAGAGGGTGAACAACTGTAAGTATTAGGATACCTAAAGACAAAGTAAACTAGAGTCGTCGTAAGTAAAGAGAGGGAAGTCAAAGGTATAGAAGACAAACCTCAGCCGGGCACACGAGAGGGTGAACGACTGAGGTGTGTCTGTAGCTACTGCGAATATATGTAGACGATCGTAGGTAAAATGATAGGAGTATACATATTAAGGGGGCAGGCTATACGAGTAACGACGAATCGTTACTCCGGCTATATGGCCAGCCGAGCCACTACTTCACAGACACACCAACTGTGAGTTAAGCCTGGGCGTCGGATACGGTGCTCTTCATATTTCTTGGGATGTGGAAACTGTCAGGTCGTACAAGCTCAAGTGTCCACGACGCGAATCAGACATCTTTGTCAAGCTGACACTGACATCAGGTGTAGGAGCTGTTCAACTTATCGTGTTCGGCTGCCAGTGGTCCTCGGCTGGGACGCGCGGGGCATGGTGATGTCGGTGTGTCCATCAGCAATACCTGGGCCCTCTATGTAGCGCTACGTAGCGCCTGTAGAGCCCTGTAGTTGCTGTAGTAACCGTAGACAAGGGGGGGGGGGGGGGGGGGGGGGGGGGGGGGGCTCCAGAAGGTCCTTAAAAAATTTCTTGTGTCTAGTATTACTCATAAGCTTCCCAAGGCTCATAAACCAGTTGTAAATTGGTTTAAACTTGTCCGAGGGTAAATTTCCGTCTCATGGACCCATCTGACTATCAAAGCGGCAATAATGTTCCGGATTTGGACAGTTTTCGCACGCTAAATAAGCGGCGCAAAATTCAACGATTATTTTTTGCTTTCTGTTGTCAGGCCACGAAATCAAGTTCTAGAATTTCTTGTAGCACATAGAGTAAACTCTCAAACGCACGAAACAGATATAAAAATGGTGGGTTTTGGAAATTACCGAGGTGGGTGTGTCGACCGGCAACACGGCAGCCTGACAATGGTGGGAATATATTACTCTATATAGGAGGGGAGGGGGAGGGGGGGGTTTGGCTGAGGGCTTAAAAAATAAGTCGACCCGATATCCGAGTTTCGAATCCCGACACCCCCTTGCCAAAGGTTCAGGTGACGGGTGACGGGGAACCGTGAACTGAACAATTTTGAAGGTGGTGACGGGTGACACGCACTTTTTTCGTCCAAAAAAGGGCAAAAAACGTCAAAAATTGCGGGCCGGCTGTCGCCGGCCTACCATATATGGTAATTTGCGGTGCTGTGAACTATTTGTTCAGTGAACAATGAAGGTGACGGGTGACACCCCGTGAACCTTTGGTGGAAAGTATACAGTATAGCATTCCGTAGAATGCCCAAATCTACGTAGTTCTCTGTAGAAGGCCCGTAGAACCCTTGTAGAATCCTGTAGATTCTGCGCGTCACGCGAAAAAAAACAATTATGAAAAACCACAACCCAGCTTTTAACTCAAGGACGAGGACAGAAATAGCGCTGGCCAAAAATATAATACGAAAAATATATTTTGAATATATTCAACGGAATACGAATACGATACGGCTTGGAGAGGGGAAGTGATTATGAATATGGAAGAATATGACTACGATACGATATGAATATGAGTACGATATGGACCCCAGCGTATTCAAATATATTCTACCACAACTTTTGCCATCAAATGTGTTCCGGCCCTTGGAGCCGAGGGCAAAAATCAACAACATAATGCCTGTCCGGCCGGCTGACAAACCGATGTCCCGGGCTCCCGACGGCTCGGCAACTGTTCCGACGCATTCCCGGGCATCTCGGGGTCACCGACCATCACAACAATTTGATCTGGCTTTGCATCTCAGTGTTGGGGTGGAGATTCTTCCTTAGAAATGCACTATAATGCATTGAAGCAGCATGAGAGGAGGATATGTCCTCATTTGAGCTGTTTTTGGAGCACTTCGTTGAAAATTTTGCAACCCAAATATATTCAAAATATATTCGTATTCAACCCTATGACTGTGAGTACAATATACTACGAATATGTTACGGTCCTGGGAGGCAAATACGATACGGATATGAATACGATATGCCAAAAGGCATATTATATTCGTATTTGGCCAGCGCTAGACAGAAATGGGAGGCATAAGAATATATTAACCCTAACATAGAGTACATTTTGTATTTAAGGAGTAGGAAAGGTTTGGGCGTCGCGTCGACGGAGTCGACGGGCAGGAGGGGAACGGGAGCGTGATGGGTTGGAATTGAATGGGAGGTGGCGGCCTGGTGTCACGGAGTGACGTGACGTCGAGAAGGGTTCGTTGAGTCTGGACGGTCGAGCTGAGCTGAGCTGGTGTATTGAGGGGAGAGAGAGGCGAGCAGATGGACGGAACGGTAGTGGGAGTGAGGACGGCTGGGCGGTCGGGACAAGCGCGGGACTTGACGCGTGCGGGTTAGTAGGTTTAGGTTGGGTTTAGGCGGAGAAGAGGGCGTTGGTGCTGTGGTAAAGGTAGAGTGAAGAGGAAAGGTAGAGTGAAGATATCCCTAGATATTCGTCAGTAAAGATATCAATTTCAAAAGCAGGGTTACACACGTCCGCCGGTGCTAATGACGTGTGTTGGAGATGCACAGAAGGTGCGGCCATGGGCGTTGGAACGAAAACGGCGGTGTCTGTGCAGGAGGTGAATGGTGACGGGGTGGAGGCGATGGCAGAGTCTGTTGAGCTGTTGAGATGGTTGTCCAAACGACGGCCCGGGCAAGGTGTTGGTGAGGCAGGTTGTCGTTGGGTAAGAAGGCGAGAGTCGAGTGTACGGCCGGAATCGACGTCTTAGGTGGCGAGTGAATTCTGAGTAAAGGGATAGTAAGAGAGAAGAACAAGCACACACACCTTCAGTAAGTTCGGTTCTCGTGGCAATAGAAAAGATGCCGAGAGATGAGCGAGGACGTTTCAGTCTTAGCTGACGAGAGAGCGGCGCAAACACGTTGAGCGAGTATCAGACCAAATACAAGCCGTCTAGCGCACCTGATAGATAAAACCGTTCTCTAAGTCACGATCTGAAATGAAAAAAAATAGAGAGTTAATAACGTGAGGAGCAGCACGGCCGAATTCGGGGTCGTCGTGCCGCATGAGGACAAGAGAAACAGAACTAGACTGGAGAACGAGAAGACAACCACGAAGTGAGTGCACGACGACGCACGATGGAGATTGTACGACTAACCTGTTTCACAGCGTTGCCTCTGCCGACGGTCGCCACTCCTAGACAGAAAGCCCGGATAGATACAGGAGCATGTCGACGCCAGTAACGTTGACGGAGACGACAAGGTCAGAGAAGGAGGCGGTCGAGGGGAATGGTGTTGAGGGAGATGGTAGTGGAAGGAAAGGAAAGCGGGGTGACAGCCAAATCCTATATGATAGCGGACCGAACTTCGTGACAAGCCAGATACCTAATTTGGAAATTGTTACTGTGCCCTCAGTTTTTACCCAGTGGCATTGAAACTGTGCAGAAATGACCATAAGAAGGAAGAATAGAGATCCCTCGGGTCAAAAGTCTCAAAATCCACAAAATCATTTCTTCTTCCACGGATTTCGCGCTTTCGGTCCGGGCCGAGACATAGCCGGTGGCTGTACGATGCCATCAGCGCATCAAATATGTCTGCCGCACCACTGAACCTTCACCAAATCTCAACCAAATCCAAGGGACTTCTGCTATGGATGTTTGCTGGGGTCAGAATTGAGCTACTGACCAACTTCAGGCTATAATCCGATGGTTTTTTTCCGGAAACCTGAAGTTAGGTACACACACTTTTGGAATTTTGCGCAAAAAATTCGCGCTTTTCTAACCCTAGACTAGGGTTTCTCCGTTTTCTCTGAAATGCGAATTTTGCCTATAAACCCACCCCAAGTTCCTGCTAAATCTCAAGTTTCAAAGAATTTTGGCCAAAATTCCGGCTTGATATGAAGTTGTGTCTGCTATCCTATCCTATACATGAAAACACAAGGATCAGCTCACGTGAAAAGTAACGTGACTTTGACACGAAACCACGGGACCATGTCGAGATGTCGCTGGCTGTCGAGATGTTGCTCCCGGTTCCCACGAACCTTCCCGACGGTGGAGGGCACGCAATCCAGCAAAAAAAAACACGCGGGGTTTGGGGCGGAGCCCCGTCAAGCTGTGCACCAGCCGTAGGGAGGGACGCGAGCGCAGCGAGCCGGCCCTGCCGAAGGCGGGGTGCTTAAGCTTGTACATGAAAACACAAGGATCAGCTCACGTGAAAAGTAACGTGACTTTGACACGAAACCACGGGACCATGTCGAGATGTTGCTGCCGGCTGTCGAGATGTTGCTCCCGGTTCCCACGAACCTTCCCGACGGCAACGCGCACGTGTCAAAGTCACGTTACTTTTCACGAGATGTCGCTGCTGGGCAACCCCGCCATTCCAAGGGTGATGGCAAATCGGTCGCCAGACCGATTAAAGCCGATGGCCCCGGCCAGTAAAACCCTCGGCAATCTGAGGCTATTTCCGGCAAAATAAAGCCCTCGAAATGACCGATTTTTCCTGCTGGGCAACCCCGCCATTCCAAGGGTGATGGCAAATCGGTCGCCAGACCGATTAAAGCCGATGGCCCCGGCCAGTAAAACCCTCGGCAATCTGAGGCTATTTCCGGCAAAATAAAGCCCTCGAAATGACCGATTTTTCCTGCTGGGCAACCCCGCCATTCCAAGGGTGATGGCAAATCGGTCGCCAGACCGATTAAAGCCGATGGCCCCGGCCAGTAAAACCCTCGGCAATCTGAGGCTATTTCCGGCAAAATAAAGCCCTCGAAATGACCGATTTTTCCTGCTGGGCAACCCCGCCATTCCAAGGGTGATGGCAAATCGGTCGCCAGACCGATTAAAGCCGATGGCCCCGGCCAGTAAAACCCTCGGCAATCTGAGGCTATTTCCGGCAAAATAAAGCCCTCGAAATGACCGATTTTTCGTGGATGGGGTCTACCTTATTTCCGGTTACTTTTGTGCAATTTTTGTGGATAACGAGTACATAAGTCTATCATCCGTATGATCCGGAGCATCAGCATCTTGTGAACTGCGCCGTCCATCAGAGGTTCTGGCCGTTTACTAGTCGTCACTTTATCTGAGTGTGAGTATAACGGGGCTCCCCTGTTGACTTGGGCACCGCGCTTGACCCTTGATCGTGGCACTAAAATCAATCATACGCTCGCTGTCATTAAGCCCGCGTTTTGCATGAAGCTGCTCGTGCCTTGTACAATCATGCTGCCTTGCAAAGCCCTTGCCGCATCCAGGCCACCTGCACAGAAAGGGGCGCTCATTCATATGGCTCCGCAAATGCCCCTTCAGATTGTGGCTCCTGGTAAACGTGCTCCCGCATTTGGGCACCGGACAGACACATGTTGGCTGGTATTTGCGACGATTGTGGGACGCTTTCTGTGTGAGCGCCGTCGTCACCTCGGGTTTACACACTGGGGAAGGTAGCGGCGGCAGCGTGCCGTCATTGGAGAAGTCGATGTAGTATGGTGTGGGTGAGAGATTTGGACTGAGGTACGGCGACGGCCGTGTCGACTAGTCTCTCCTAGCCACTCCACCAAAAGGGAGCAATGTCAAGCTCGGCTTGACATGTGGCTGGCAGTATATAATGTCCTATTATGACACATGTACAACAGTGGAGTCTGTCCATGCTTGAGCTTCAAGTTGTGTATGCCACTTTCCAGATTTTTCGGGATTTAATACATTATTGTGAATCCACGCAAGCTCCCCACACCTGTAGGCCGGGCACCGGCATACACAACCTACGTTGATTTCGGTCATGATGGCAGCGGGGACGTAGGAAGGTCTGGGCTACTTTAACCGGGCGACCTACCATAACCCTCCCTTGCCCGTTCTTTTGCCTCTGGGAGGCTGCAGATGCATTCAACATGTAAATGAAGTACTAGCTAGCACCCTGGAGCAAAGATTTGAAGCTTTAAAGTTTATTTCCTAGCATGTTGCTATGAAACCCTTGCAATTTTGGTAAGAGGTGCTCAAAAGAGGAGTCTTTTTGCTATTTCACACTATCAATGGACCTGAACTTGAGCCTTAAGGGATATGACCGAGCCTCAGGGTGTTGTAAAAGCCCCCAGTACCCATGTATCCGCAACCCCCTTTGCTCAGTGTGCTCTCCTTGCCCCCATGCCTCGAAGTAGTGGCCACAGTAGTTTTTTGGGTTGTATTTGACACGTCGCGCGTCGGAAGTCACGGATATATCACGTGTCCTGCTTACTAAGCTTACGTACTGCGCCAAATCCCGGGTGCTGTTTTGTGCAACATCGTCCCAAACGCGTCGAAAATGAGTTTGGAAGCTTTTTAAAATACATTACCTTTTTTGGAAAGATGACCTTATAAAATCTTAACGGAGACAAATTAGCCAAATCCCCTACACCAAATCGAAGGTATGCTTCCTAGCTACAGTTTGGTGTGCTTATAATTGCCAATATTCCTTTGTGGAAGGAGTTATAACGGGTTTGTTGACGTCCTGATTTTGCTTATGTAACACGTGCCGGGGGTAGAGAAGCCTGTGATACTTAGTAGAGAATGCTTTGATTTAAGACACATAATATGAGAAATTGAGACATTCGGGGGTTTGGGTGAACTCACCGTATTTCGGTGACTGTGGCGACTTGGAAGTGGCGGGGAGGTTCGGAAACAGTGGATTTATGTTTGTGGTACCTCAATCTATGAGTGACAACTTTAGTTGGGGTGAAAAAAAATTGTAAATGAATGAGATGCGCACCATTTCGAAGGAAGGCCATATTTCGGCAGCGTGCGCAGAACGAAGTCCCAGACAGAAGAGAACTGCACACCGAAGGGTGCCCAGGGGATCTAAGATGGATTAGCAGCGTCCGTCAGCGTATCTCAGCACGTTAGTTCAGGTAAAAGGAGTCAAAATTGAGTAAGATACATCCCTTTCCTTTTCATGAAGTAACATACTCGGTAACAAGAGAGCCTTCAAATCAGCGACGTCGGACCGGGGCGCGACTTCGACACCAGGATAGAGCTCGACTTCGACACAAGGACAGAGCTCAGTCGACGGGGGTGCTGGACCCGCTAGTCGAAGTTCCGTAAGTTGTCGGTCATCGAGTACACAAAGTCATAGTGGGCTGAAGCATGAATTAGTTGCGGTCGACATTGTTGAGATGGTGGTAGAAGGCAAGAAAGGAATGGATCAGATGTGACTACGACAGGGGGCTGAGTACACGGTGACGATGACATATTCACCTCCTTCCAACAGACATGATTCAGATAGCTTAGAAGAGAGAGTGCGGTGGGTGTGTGGGTTGCGCGTTGTTTTGGGCGTCGGTGGGAGGAGGGAGGAGAGGCCGGGGATCAGACGCGGTGATAGGCTTGATGGACTTGATCCAGCGCCGATAATGCTGTTCGGAGCGCCGTTAAATCGCGGCGATTTACCATACATTACCTACTTAGGTCTCTCCAACCTCAGGTTGTGTATGCCGGTGCCCGGCCTACAGGTGGGGGGAGCTTGTGTGGATTCTCGTCTTTTTGTGACAATGCAGATACGGAGTTAGATGCATTGTTGCGGATATAATAGAGACTTTGCGCAAGCCGCCGGGTGGCTTGCCGGTGGCTCTAACGGCATGCGCTTCCGGTGGCTCTTCTCGGCGCAATTTCAGCCAAGGCTCGGACGTTCCTGTGTCGAGGCCGGTAGCATGTGAGTCCCCACGCATGTTACACTTTTTTTCACCTCTCAAGCTTGTGTATTGGTCGAAAAATCTAGTCTAGAATTAACCGCGGGCGGGAAAACTAAGACATTTACGGCACACTCTGATTTGTATAATACCGTAGATATAATTTTTTACATCTTATTTCCCCCGTGTGGCTGGCCGACTTTGACTACATTGGCGACTATATAAGTGCTATTACTCAGGCTACTATGTACTATTGTACTTCTTCAGGCAAAGGACTAGTATCCCCTCAACGACCCTAGAGTGTTTACTGAATATTATCGGGTGTGGAACGGAGACGGTGAATTTTGTTTGACAGGCCGTACAACATGGCCAAACAACAGGGTACTTGGCCACTCGGTTTAATAAGGCAGCCAGGGGCGCCATGGCGGCAGTCGATGTTCATAATTATATATTGACAATATAACAACATAGGTGAGATAGTTTACCGGACATTTGGTTCGTATAACACTTGGATTTGGGTACTGGAAATCGGGGGAAACTTGGGTGAAAATGGCCAAGGCAAGAAATGCGTGCGTAGCACGCTACGGAGAGTCAAACATATAAAGTGTCCTATACACCAGCTAATAGTCACCACTACTCGCCTGAGCCCTCTCCTGAGCTCTACATTAGCCTCAATACCCTCAACAAAATCCAAAAAGACGGCGACCCGAAAAGTGACAGATTTGACTTCATGGCGGTTAGGAACACGAACCTTTGACGGGAAAATTCAGTCCGTATGTGTTATTGGATCAAATAGATCGATAGATTGTTCTTGAAGTCGCAGCCACTGCACTGGCCTTTACTTTCGGTCTGTATGGGTCCGGCCAGTCGGTGGAGATGGAAACAAAAGGACCAACAAAAACATCGTGCAACGTAGCACCATGATGGACCAGTCGAGTCGCGGTATGTTTTATGAGAAAGCGAAGGAATAGGCGAACAAAATGAGCCCAGAACCATGCGGATCGGTGAGGTAGTGGTGGAGGAATGAGCGACACAGTTTCGGCGCGAGCGAAAAACGTAACGAAATCAATTTCTCACCCTCCGGAGCGACGTCCGAAGTGCCATAATTTTTCACCCGCCTATCAAACTGGGACCAAATTTGGTCTGGTGCTTCCCACAGTCCCCTACCTCGATTCTGTAACGGCGCTGGGCCACTGGTACTCGCTGGAATTCAGCTAGATTCAAAATGGCCAACTACCCTGCGTGGCCAACTAGGGGGTCCACAATAGTATGGTCTGCAGAAGACCGATACGGCACAAGAAAGCGATAGTATCACGATGGATTTCCGTTGATTTATGTAATCCAGCGGTGGTGACAATTTTGTGGGTACAGTCGAAGCTGTCATAACCCATAGCCCTTGGTGGGGCCAAAACACTATGGGGAGGGAATCCACTCAGGCCAAGTAGGTAGACCCACTTGGCTTGAGTAGGTAATGCACTCGGCGTGAGTGGGTACCGCCTCAGACGGAGTAGGTGACCTACTTGCGAGGAGTGGGTTTCCCTACTCACCATGAGTAGATTTTGGCAATTCCTCAACTCGAATTGAGTGGGTCACCCACTCGGGCTGAGTGGGTTTACCTACTCAACGGGAGTGTGCCAACCTACTTGAGCTGAGCGGGGTATCAACTCAATTCAAGTAGGTCAATTAAGTATATTCCGGCTACATATCTACACATGTGTATGTTGATCCTACGTCCATCCCCCTTCGTAGTTGCCGTCCGTTTCGCTCGGTCCCTGTACTCCATGGGATTGAGTTGCCATTACACAAATATAGATCGACCCGCACTAACCTCGTATGCTGCGCGAAGTTCAGCCAGAACAGCTCGAGTGTGCGCCAGAGAACGCCGATTTTTTTGGATAATATGAGTTCGGAATAAAAGAGAAGAACGTCGAACATACCAGATCAAAGCATTTGCGGCATCACGAACAGTTCCAACGAAACATGCACTGAGAACAGAGTCACAATGTGTGTGGAAACGATCAAAGGAGGATGACACTGACATGGCTGTGACTTGAAGAAAATTCGCCAGGTTGGCGATAAGCGTGAACAACGGGAATACATATGGAGACTTGTATCTGCAACAAAATGAACAAGCGAAGCGGGGGGTTATTAGACTCCAACGTACCGGCGTTCCTTGAACAGTCCAACCGATTTAAACTAAGATCTGGTTGAGTTTCAAAGATAAGAATACTAAAGACAAGATCCCGCACCGGTGAGTGCATTCAACTCCAACTTCTAACCACAGCCCACTGTGGATCTAAAATGGGTCAGTAATTCTTGGTTAGAAATTCAGTCTCACCTGAATATGCGCTGAACTCGGTGTCAAACCGAAGCGAAGGAACGATCTGAGCGATAGAAGAACAAAACAATTCCAGATATTCAAATATCAACTCATCTATGAAGGGTATCCAATGTGCTGCACGGAACAATTATTGAAGGCGGCAACGTAGCGTTGCTCGGAGCTGCCGATCAGACACTAAAATTGACACGAATAAGCACATCATCACGGTGCGAACGAGATAGTACTTATAGAAAATATACATACTGAGTAGAAGGTGAACGTGTGGCGTCCATAATAGCATAGCAATCTTCCACATAGTTAGGTGGGCAAGGATACGAGCGCTAGGAAGCCGGAGGGGGTCAGTGACGTTATTGGCAGACGAATCGCAAACCCAGCTGAGTCGGTGATGAACGATGACCTAGATAGCGGCCATATTGAACGGTGGTCATAGAGAGCATCTAACCTACTACTCACCAATCAAATCTTGTTATTCTCGCGTCACATGTCTGACAGTGACTACACTAGGTGACGAACTATCGCAATTAAGTCGACGGTTAACAGGAGAATCAATGCTGACACTCGGGATAGGCAACAAAGAAGGTTTGTTGTTGAAAGAGATTCAGCTTCTGAAGACCTCAGTGCGTATCCGTTAGTCAAAAATACGGTCGGGGACGGCCACAAACGGATAAACTCACATTGGACGGCCAAGGAAGAGCTCTGCTTGAACAGCTTGAGCGTATTCAGAGATAGAGCACGAAGCTCACTGTTGGTTTACGTAGAGTGAGCAGAACGAAGTCCGAAAGACGAAGTAAAACTCTGGACGGTATGGAATAAATAATACCCGAGAATGCCGTTATCAACAGCAGCTGTCAGCGTATCGTGTTGCGAAGTGAGCGGGAGGTCGAGGGAGTATGGGATGAAACATACAAACGGGCAGGGCGGGGACCCAGCATCGACAGTGGGAGGGGTGATGGAGGTGGGCGGCGCAGGCTGTGTGGTCGAGGCAGAGGGTGAGGGAATCGTGCTAAAAGGAGCTCGTCAGCTCAGACATTAACAGGGAAGGGATAGCGACGCACGTTTGTCGGCGGCGTGGATAGAGCCGGTGATGGGGAACGTGTGGCGGATGGCACAAGTCAAAAGAGCGGGGCAGCGGATATCGAGTTAGGAGAGTTGGCGAAAGCGACACGGGGGCAGTTGGCGTTGAGAACGGGTAATTAGCGTCAGCGCTGAATTAGGGACCGTTGGCGGTGGCGACGGGACAGCGAGTCGGTGGGTGTAGGTTGCTGAGTTGGTGGGAAGGAAAGGGTGGCGGAGGGGGAAAAGCAAATTGAATTGCGTTAGCGCGCTTAACAAAGGAAGAAATGGAATCACACGCACATTCGTCGCCGTCTGAGCTCCGTCGCTGAGGCATCGGGAAACGGTGGTGGGCAGGCGGAGGAGGAGACAGGTGTGCGAGAGGAGTTGAATGTAGCTGATGGGGGAAGGTGACAAGGAGGGAAGACGTGTTGTCAGCGTTGAGCTGTATGGTGGGCAGATGGAGCTGAAGGCGCCGAGTGAGGTGGGTCAGAGATCTGGGATGAATAGAAGAAACACGCGCCTTCAGTCGGAATATATGGTTCGTACGAAGTGTAAAGCACACCAAAGTCATTTCTGTGCATTAATTCGCGTCAGTTATCGACGGTCTTTGTGCAAAGCTCGAAGAAACACCTCACGACCATCATGTTCCTCGTGCGAGTCGAAGAGAGGCGGAAGGAGAGAGCTGGCAAGGTTGAGAGAGGTAAGAAAGGTTTCATAGTCGTCGGAGTACTCGCCGAAGACAATGCGGCGATGTTGGTCGGAGACGTAATCAGCCTGAAAGGCCGATATTTGGGCGTAATCCAGAGTTTTCGGCGGCTTAGAACGTGTTATTAGCCCTTATAAGTTGTCCTGTATCGTATGCGGGCGCGTAGAGGCACGGGACGGCGCGGGACAAGCCAGAAGATGAAGGAAGAGGGAAAGGAGCGATGTGTTACATGTCACACAGTAACACATCACATGACTGACGCGTCGCGTTTTTTCCGCTAAGTCCGAAAGTCGCGTTTCGAGCGACTCGGCCGAAAATTCTCAAAAATTCAGATAAATTCCAAAATTATTTGTCCGCTAGGCTGATAGGTCATGATCAGTTATTTCTGCTACGAGTGAGTATACACAGTACCCTATCTCGCAACTCGGTCTTGACTTGGTCAAATTTCAGGTTTCAACAAATCGAAACGGTGGCAAGTGGCAAACCAATACTTACCCTCACAGTGTGAGCTAGGCCTGGTATGGTGCTCTGCTCATTCACTAAGTTCATACATGAGCAGACCGTTCAGTCCTAAGGGAAGCTTCAATGATCACGCTGCAAGTTGAACCTTGGAGAAATGCTGTCCGATTGCCGATACGGCACGAAATTAGTCTTCAACACTTATAATTGACTCATAGTCAGTGGGCGACGTGCGCTGACTCGGATAGGGACTAGGTAAGAGATCTAATCAGTGTGTGGACAACACAAGGCCTGAGTTTAAGCTGGAAGCTCATAAGTATGATCATCAACGTCCACAATAACTTTGTCATATGTGTGGGCCCCGAACCGGCGCAGCATCACATCTGATCGCTTGAATAGTGCCGGATAGGCCAGCATCAGCTCGGAGGTCATGCCGGTCGATTTTCGGAAATCCACTCACGGTGAGTAGATTTGTGCCGAGCAGGTTTGGCATACTCACGTTGAGCAGGTCAAAACCTACTCGGACGCGGACCCACTCATGCCGAGTAGGGAATTCTCGACTGAGTGGGTCCCCTACTCAGAACCAAGTGGGTTTTCTTCCCACAGTGAAAAAGCTATGGGATATGATAGATTTATGGGTTATCCCAGCCAAAAACCGGTCAAAAACCCCCAAAAATGTATGGGTTAAGGGAGATTATGGGTTATGGGAGCTATGGGTTATGACAGCTTCGACTGTACTCTGCGCGAAATAAGTGATGGTCACGTAGTTTTTGACCGGTTCTTGCGTTTCAGAAGACATTCTGGGGAGGTCTGAAGTGCTGGATGTGTTTAGTTGGTCAATGGCCATTGTATGAGCGCATCACTTGCATCAGCAAATGTTGATCCGTGCCTTCAATATCCGTTATAAAAAATACGGGATTTTTCAACTGCGCAGAACATTTTTTCATATTCCAAATACACCAACTTATAGTTCAATATCTTCCAAATGTGTCACCAAGTTGGTTTGGGTCAATAACTTACTTGTAACCGTTGTCACGCAAAAATGGTTACAATCTGCCGATTTTGGCCATTTTGAGCCATTTTTTGGCATTTTGGCTGATTTTGGCCAACTTCGGGGCGCTCTAGCACCTGAACGAGTATAGCTTTCTATTCAAAACTAAGTTGGGCATCACCTTGGTATAAGTGGGCCTCCATTTTAGGGCATTTGATTTGTTGCAAAATTTCCCATTAAGTTGTTAAAATTTCCCATATATGGGTTTGTTCACAAAAATTGCGTTTTATTGATAACATAAACATTTTCTGATGCAATTGATGTGTCTATAGAATGGCCATTGATCAAATACACACATCCAGCACTTGAGATCTCCCCAGAATGTCTTCTGGGAGGCAAGAACCGGTCAAAAACTACGTGACCATCACTTATTTCGCGCACGAGTATGTGTCGACCGATTTTCAGGCTATCTTGGCCATCGCTGTGTCTGTCTGCTCGTTGAGATGAGCATCCTCTGAAGCGAGCACATACCACTCACCCTGCCAACTTCCTGCTGCAGAATTGAGGAAGATGCAGGTGGTTCGTTGAACACGCAGGCGTGGTCGGGGGGCGGGGCTGCGGTGTAACATTGAAGTACGATACGGACACCGTGGTCAAGCGATGCTCGAGAGCCTCAGGTTCCACCTCATGCTGTCGGTCCCGAGTATTGGACCGTGCCCTTGCATCACGAAGAGCCTGTCTGAGGCGCAGAACAACATCGGGAATGCTTGGAGGCTGCGCCGTCTGGACATGGTTGGCGGGACGCATAACTTTTAAGGCTCCAACCTTTTAGTTTTCGTTGCGCCCGAGGGCAAAACAAACGGAAACGGTAATAAACGTTTAGAAAAACCTTTTTAATCGTTTTAAACGGATGCTGGCAAGATGCTGGGGCGGCCCGGAGGCGGCATGGGTCAAATCACAGAGATCCCACTTCTCGAACTTGAACTAGAAGGTATGAGAAGGGTACAGTAGTATTACGTTCAATTCGTAGGGTCACAGGTCACAGACCCGAATCCTACGAAAATTTTCGTAAGTCACAGCGTCACAAAGAGGGTCCTACGAAAGGTTTCCCCCTGTGACACGAAATTTGGTGCGATTTCGGGCCTAAAAAGGGGGTAAAAAAAACGAAATTTTTCGTAAGTCACAGTGTCCCAAGGCCCCCTTACGAAAGGGTAAATTCGTAAGGGGTGTCACACCCAAAAACGCCTTACGAATTGAACATAATACTACAGTATCAAATGAGTGGAACAATGTTTGATTGACTTACGCAGTGTGTGCACTCATCGCTGGACCGTGTTTCATTTTGCTCAGCAGGCATCAAGATGTTGCGCCGATCTCGAGGCCGAATATTCTGCCGCCTCGAGGGACTGATTTGACACTCAGGATCAACGAAGGATCAATACAGGTTCCAACTGGCATAGAAACAGTGGCTCACAAGATGTTCCGCGCACTGATCTGCCTGATGAAAGTAAGTAACCGTTTAATCCTTTGTTTTATTTTTGTTTACCGTTTGTCGACCTCGGCAAAACAAACGAAAAAAGAAACGGATAACTATGTATTGTAATGCCGGTGCCCGGCTTACAGAAAAGGGGGAGCTTGCGCTAATTCCGTCCAGCCTGAACAGAAAGGATCTTGTGAGAGGCAAAGCAAAAGTTTCGTTAAATCAGCCTTACATACACAACTCAAGCCATAGTGACTATCAGGAAAAACTGAAACTGCGCCAAAGACCGCCAGAGACCACCATAGCACCCCATAGACGTCAAAGACGTCATAGCAGAGGACCGAGCTACATAGAAACCTGGGTGCACCGTGATCAGATTCATAGACACCCAGAGTTGGTCAAAGTATCCATAGTCATAGCGCTCAAAGTCGTCAAAGTGGCTCAAAGCACACACGATCAAAATGCGAAACAAATCATATATTGCAACAAGAATAACCACTACATGTATATAACCGGCAGTTCAACATCAGCTACGGGAGAGTCGATGTTGCGGCAGATAGGAAGAGCGGGGAAAGGAGGCAAAGGGGCCGGTAACGGACTGGGAATAAGGCAAGGCGAACCACGGAGCTTGATTCGAAGATTTACATTGCAGAGGTCGAAGAAGCGTGGCTTGTTACAGGCAAAATGGAGAAGTTTCGAGGGGAGTGTACTGAGCGTCGTGTTGCCTCTTGCCTGAGAGATAGTGTAAGGAAAGAAGAGGCGACGGAGAATTTGAGCGGTCGAATGAAAACAAAGGGTGGATGACGAGATGAACCTGATATGCCTGGATTCCGAGCCGCAAGGAGAGAATGACGGAGAGGGGATACAGCGGCACCGAAGCAGTTGGCTCAGGTCGATAAAATGTTGATTTTAGGAGAAAAGCTTGGTAGTGATTCGCGAGGCGCGCCGATGCGACGAAAGCATGACACCCGTGAGACCAGGTTGAATGCATACTAGGAAGTGACGAGCGAGGACGAGTGCTGGGCTTGGTTACGGCAGCCGTAAAGCGTGTTTTGGGATGTGCTACACCACACCTGTCGCCGGAGTGATGAGAAGGCGGCGGCGGCACAGTGAAGCCGCCCGTATGGCGTCCGTTGTACGACGGTGCGAGCAGTACCGGGTGGTTGAGTGCAGGACTGGAGATGTGTAAAAGTGTTGCTGCGGGCGACGGAAGAGAGCTGTCCCATCAGTGCGAGATACGGGGCCGCCGTAAAGCGAGCAGTGGATCTTGACACTTGAAGACGGAATGTGTTCGGGCACTTGAGGCGCAACAGAGCGCGCGTCAAATGTGGCACGAGGAAACGGTCTGGGGTCGTGGAAGAGAAGTGCGGACAAAGGCGGAGAAGACAGGAGCATAACGGAACACTAAGCGCTCGTCAGATTAGCCAGTATAGCCTTGACTAGAGGATAAGCACACACCGGGGTGTATGGAACCCGAAATAATGCGTCGCGGCGGCACTGTTGACTGCTTGAGGCTGGTTGAGGACGAGGTTGAGGACGACTTGAACAGCCTTGAAGCTTTGAAGAGCTTATACAATCGTAATAAGTAGCAGGCGAGCAGGCTGCGATGTGCGACATATGGCGGCGGAAGAGGGAATGAGATGGAAAGGAAGAAGAAAAGTCGGCTAAATACTTGTGATGTGGGCCAATAGCGCGGTAATAGCGAATATTCCAAATATGGTTGGCCATCATCTGATCAACACTGCCTCACGGAACTGTTCCGGACGACTCTTCCACTGTAAATGCATTGTTCAACCGTTCAACTTCGCGCATTTGGGGGATTTAACTTCAAGTCCCGCAATGAGAGGATGTCACATAGTGGTAAAAAGATTACTGACACTGGTTTTTGTGTAATTTCATGAGATACATAATGCAATGGTTGATTTATGGAATTGAATGATTGCTTGCAGCTCAAAGCTTCGTTGCGTTGATTCTTCAAGTTCTCCTAGTATTTGGGCTCTCATTTAAAGCAGTATTTATTAATCAAGTTTCAAGATAGCAAGCTGGTGGTTTGTTGAAGGGGAACCTGATTCACAGAACCATGAACCTGTTTTGAAACTGGACAAGACGGGGAGTGCCAGTTGAATCAGCAATTGTCAATCTCATTCTCATTAAAGTCGAAAGAGTCAAGATCACCAGAGGGTCCGCTTTCTAAAAGTCAGCTCTGTGAGTGCATAGCTATCTTGAGTTTAATTTGATGCAGTTCATCTCGAGCCCTAGAATATCAATACACCAAAGAAGGGTCAGAAGAAAATGGATATTAAGGAGAGAGTCTCTCCAATACTCCGGCTAGAGAGATACCAGAAATTCTCTGGCAATGCGCAAGCCGGAGATATTTTCGACTCAAAGATGCTCCAAGATGTTGTGTTGTCCAAGGCTTGAAAATGGGATGGTACTGGGACCCTTTGAAGATAGTTTTGAGTCAAGTAGGAGGTAAACTATATATTCACTGAGAACGAACACCAAAGTAACAGTGAGGGCAATTATCAACGCGAAGAAACTGGCAGAATTGTCGAGGAGTTGATGCAATTATCACGTGATGGCGTCCTGCCGTCACGAAATTTGGCTGATGCGGCTACAACAGTCCTCGGGCCGTCGAATAAACCTTTTATGGGTTCCCCGCTATTCGTTCCCAGCACGAGACAGCGGGAATTCCGCAAAATTTATTCGAAAAAGGCAATTTCTCACCATGATCCAGTGTGGAGGAGTCGATGCGAAATCTAATTCTGAGGCTTGTCTCACCGCGCTTTCACGACGGTGCTGGTCCCAACTATCATCTCAAAGTCCGCTTGCCAATTCATAAAGCTGGAGGGGAGGTGAGTTGGGAGTTTTCTCTCTTTCTCTCTTTCCCTCTTTCCTTTTTGGGATTTTATTATTTTCAGCCCCTGTGGCCCACAACATCGCTATTTTGCCGAAAAGTCGTACGATGTTTGTGATCAAAACGAACTGGATCCCACGCTCACGTGATCATTCGGACTTGTCTTTCTCTCGAATCTCTGACCTCGGACTTCGCGAATTCGCGCCCTGGGTCGAGAGACCCACGCCTCCCCCAGTCCTGACATTCCCAAATAGGGAAATACTTACCAAATGTAGTAATAGGCGGGAACCCCAGTCGTGGGTCTATCCGACCGGTTGGTACACCTTGCTGTGGTCACTCTCGTCGATCGGTATGTAGTATTCTGTCCTTTGGGTGGCTTGTTGAGGGCGCGGGTTCGAACCCGCTGGCATGCACTATCTTTGTCAGATAGTGAAACTGTTTAATTTTTTGTTTTTGGTACACCGTACTTTTTCCCAGGCGATTCCCTTGTTTCCTGACTTGAATAGGATATGTCTGGCGCCTTTCCTTCTTCTCAATAATTCTACGAAGCTGCACATCATCAAAACTACCGCAGACACTGTTTGAAGTCAGTCTATCGAGGTTTTCTTGAGAAGCAAAATGTGCATTCATTATAGCCATCCCACTGTATCATCCTGACCTCAAGTAATGCCCCAAGGCTCCATGCATGTGTGAATAACTCAGTCTCAACACATTCGATGAAAGTACGAAAATTTCTTTTTTTGGACAGATATGTCTTTCAGTGTGAAGGCGTGGACCAAATTGTTGCTCCACAATTGTAATATGCTTTTCAAGTTCCTCCAACCCATGCGGCGCGCCATTTGAACTTGAAAAACGCGTCTAAGACGCGGTCAGACTGACGAAACGTAAGCCTGACACGTGGTGGGAAACCATGCCGTAATGTCAGACTGGGGGAGGCGAAGGGGTTTTGTCCTCCAGCCCTTTTCACGTACACTCTCTATAGGCTATAGCCTTATCTTGGAACTATGTGCTTCATTAGTCTCAACGTCGAGCTTTGGAAAGTTTGCCAGAGTGACCGCACTAGACCTCGTAGAGCATCATAGTGCTTCAGAGACACTCAAAGTGGAGGGGCGCGATGTAAAAAGTGCTCCATAGTGCGTCAGAGCGACTCATAGCACCCCATAGTGGGCGGTTCTCTATGGAGGTCTATGGCTCAAAACCAGATTTTCCTGATAGTACTTCTTGTCTTAGTGCCGCAGTCCCGGTAAAACTGCTACCATAGAGCTGAATTCAGGAATTTGTGCAATTTTGACTGCTGCCCAGGCTAATGGTTCTGATTTTTTTTGGGGGGGAATGGAATTGATGGACTCGGAACCGTGTGAACTGAAGTTGATGGTATTCCTGCTTTTGTGGTTTCTTCGAAAGTCGGGAGTAATTCCCTATTGATGCGAGCCTAGCTGAGAGTATTTCTTTATGCACTTTCCCCTGATTGCGCCGCTGTACAGTAGGTAGTGTTGCCGGGAGCTGAGTTGGAGCTGAACTCGAGTTGATTGCCCATCAGCTCGCTGTCAGCTCGAGTTGACCGGAGCTGGCTCAGAGCTGATACCGGATATGGGAATCTAGTGTCCCAGGGTTCATCTTTCCACCCGAAGGGCAAAATTTTAGGGGAGAATGGACCAAATTTTTATGTGGAAGGTTTTCCTGAGCTCTCTTCAAGCTCAAACTGCTTTTTATACGTCGAAAACGGCCAAGAAACGGCCAATACAGAAACTGGGGAGGGAGTGTGATGTCACACAGTTACACACCAGAAATGTCACGTCGTCCGCTTTGGGTGACGAGGTGGAGTCGAGGCGAGCTGGCATCACCTCGAGGTGCCGCTTTTGGGAAGGGGTCGAGTTGGAGTTGAACTCAGCTCGGAGCTAGCTCCAGCTTCCGGCAACACTAACAGTAGGCCACTTGTGTCTCTATAAGGCTCTGTTTAACATCACGTATTGATGGCGTACCCGTGGGAGAGTAGGCACATTGCACAGCCATCCACTTTTCGGGAACCTCAGACAAAAGGGGGGGAGCAAGCTCCCCCAATAACCGTGTAAAAACGTTTGCACACGGAAACGGTTGGAGCCTTAATAACTTTCAACTAGTATTAGTAAACGCTAAGTATTCGTCCAAGGATGGAGCGCAGCACGTGACCCGCCACGTCGCCGTTGCCTTACATACAGGGATTCCTGAAAATAAATACTTATGCTTTGTATGCCAGTTCCTGGCCTACAGTAGGGGGATCTTGCGCGATTGTTGGCAGCCGGCGCAGAGACGATGAAATACAGGCCTGTATTTTACATACAATGCCGGGGCCGCAGGTGATTTTTTTTCCCTCGAGTATAATACGCATTATGCATGTTCTAAATCTGGTATCGAAAGTATCATACAGTATTATACGGTGTATACTGCAATATGTTAAATCTCGCGTTGAATCCGCGTCTGCAGGCAAGATCAGACGCAACAATGCCCTCCATCACTCTGGATCAAGTAGGATCAGACGGGCAAGCCGCGCATCACTCGGAGTTGCAATATATCACGCCTGTATTGATCACATCAAAACGCTCTCTGCACAGCTTATTGCTTTTCGGTGACGGCTCTGATAAAAGGGAGTACATAGTGCATTAGTCTAGTTGTGATGCGATCAAAGAACAGTCTAGACAGCGAAGGGAAGATGAGAAGCGGGCCCGATTATCTCCGATGAATACGGGACGCCAGCAAACAACGCGCTCACCACTTGCCTGCTCACCGCCGCTGCTCCGGACGCTGCTGCCCACCCCAACGACCGCGTCTGACCTCTCTGTTGGCTCTCTTCACGGCAGGACCCTTGTCTCGGCCTCCCCACACACCCCCGACCAGCTGGGAGGACACAGCTGTCTCAACGACGCCCGCCGTTAGTACGACGGGCTGTTTCCTCGCGCCCACTGGCAGCTTTTGCCGCCACTGCTTGCGCAGCGCTGCCGCTGGATACGTCGACGTCGCTGCCCTTCTGCCACACCTACAGTCTCAATTGCGCCTCATTGGTGACTACTACTCCCACTTGGCGGCATACTTGCTCAACGCAGCTCGTCCACCGCTCCACCTCCCACTCCCACTCCCACTCGCTGCTCGGCTGCTGCTCTCGGCCTCTTCCTCAGCGACGCTGCTACAACAACTTGCATACTTTGCGTCAGGAAGATCACGCGGGATTTGAGACCAACTGGGGCCATCGTGCGCCTGCTCTATCACAAGGAATGCAATGCGAGAGGTGAGTTTTGTGATCTGTTCTCAAAGTCTGCTGGGTAATGTGTTTGGCTCACTACCATTGTCATCTCTCTTCCAACGTCCACGTCTGCGCATGCTACCCCCCGCACCGCATAATACTACTACCTAACCCCTACCCCCGTCACCCCTGGGTCTCATATTTCAAGACGCGGAATTGGTGCCGATGACGAGACTCTAAAGTGGTTGACGGCGCATATTCAAAACAGCGATACGTGTTCTTAATTCTATTTTTTTTTCCCTTCTACCCTTGTTGTATCTATACTCGTTCATGACTATTCTCACAAATAAACCCTACTCCCCTTCATGTGTATTGACATCACTGTAGTATACTTATGCAGTATGTAGGATTATCGGCCAATATATCTCGTTTTCTCTTCACTTGTGCTACATCGCTGCTTCTCTCATGCCGCAAAATGTATTGAGGAGCATGACGGTGAAATATACCATGTAAGTACGACAAGGTGCTTACATCTCCGATAGTTTTACCTTCCCAGACCCCGTCTTCAAAGAGGCCTTCTCGGTTTTCTGTTTCTCAAATGTAGTCATGGCGCGCTCCTGTGTTTTGCGCTTCTTATGTAGCTCGGCTTCGATTTTTTAGCCGTTTCTCCGGCCGCGTCTCTTCAGCCAAATCTTGTTCTTTCGCAAATACAGCCTTTAACGAGAGTCTCCAACGACTTCAACAGTTTCTCATTGTGTCTTTCAATTTTCTGGTCCTCCCCAGCGAGATGCGATGCTGAGAATTCGCTAACAGAACGGTTTGTGAGTGGGACCTTCGATAAGTATTTGGCAAACTCACATTTCGTTTGAGGTTATGGTATGCGTTTTCGCTCCGATGACCTGTTTTGAAAGACGGTGTGATTCCATAGCTCTCGAAAGTCTTGGAAACGGGGCATGAGATTTGAATACTTAGTACGGGCAAGGAGGTCAATAAAATGCACAGACCTTCAAGGTTTTCATTTTCACCGCATCGAACAGCTGACCCTTCTTTAGTCCGCCAAGTAGGGTGCAGTGCACCCCTTCTCTGTTGACGTCTCGATGCACCGACTCAATGAGATTTGAGTTTGCATCACCAGCGTTCCAAACGTCCAGCGGAATCAGGCTCCTTTCCCAGCAAATTCCTGGAAAGAAAAATTTGCTCGACTCCTTGTCATTCACCCAGTCTGGTAAAATGGTCAGCCCAGGTGTAAGATTTATCATTTCGGTGTAAATTTCTTGATTCAAACTAACCGTTGCCGGCCTTCCCGCCATTTTGTCGAATTTTGAGCAGTGTCCCTTCCCAATCTTCATGCTCGATGCACACGAGGCTTCGCATAAGCCACCGTACATCTTCCGAGGACTGAACATTTGTTGATGTTGCGAGAGTTATGAACAGTGCAAATACGGAATAGCCGGCGAAGGTGATCATATGGATCGAGATCTTGAATAGTGCGATGAGGCTCATGGAGGTCGACTTTAGTAGCCATATTTGAAGCAAGCTTCTGGAGATGTAATCCGAGGCCTTTGAATAAATGTTGGTCAATTCCCACTTTATCTGTTGATTCTTACTGTAACATACTTACCTTTCGCCTGACCGCGGTGTTGGTCTGCTGTCCATGACAAAATGAAATTTCCATATCCATCTGGACCCTCAGCACTCGATGCATGAAGATGTCTCCATTTCAATGACTCCCCCGTGTCTTCTTTGACAATCGACTCGATTTCTTCGAAGACGCGTTGATGCGCGGCTGCACTTTGTCGATTGATATAAACCCGGCAAAATATTAAACCTGAAGTAAAAAGAGGTGGTTGAATTCTTGGTGAATGTGATAGAGGAGGGATAGTTACGGACTCGTATTTGCGTCTCGTTCAAGACATGCAAGTTCAAACTCCCAAGAACCCCCATGATTCGGCGGAATGCGATGTCGCTTTGTACATATCGTCCTGCTGCGAGCAAACGTCGGCTGCCCTCAACTGCCATACAAATGATCATTCGAATCATATCGTCCTTTCTCCATCAATTTCCGGGTCATCTTCTTCATGGCGAACTAGAGTCCTTGGCCGGAAGCGCAATTATGCGTCGAATGTAACGATCGGCAGGGGGGAGCCGAACATCTTGCTGGGCTTTCAGATTTACAACACCTGTGTAAATTTGAGGAATACGCTGATAATTTACAGATCAGAATATTACCTGACCAGCCTGTTCCGAACGGACAGTGTTCTGGATTGCCCAGTTTGATGTACGAGTTGATATGAGAACGGTTCGACAGGGAGACATGCCAGTCAGCAAGCGTTGGGCATACAACCAGGGGATATTTCGACCTAAGAAAAGACTGGACGAGGGGATGGCGTATGAATTTTCGAGGAGTGATATCTGGAAGATCTTCCGCCAGCTTGCCCAGGATTTCCATCAATTTGGCCGTATCTTCGGCGGTGTTTTTGTTGGCAGTGGTACGGGATGAGGGTGCGGTCCACTTGTTACAATCAAAACCATAGGACATGCTGTCCGAAACTCCTCCTTTGGTTCGAATACCCGAAATTTGCTTGAACATCCAAGGCGCTTCATCAAAGGCTGCGTGAGGTTTTGGGTCTCATCACGATGGGGAAAAGCTGAGCGAAACCTGATTAGCGAGGTCTAAACTTGAATTGGTTTCATTTAAACGTACGGCAATATGCTTTTTGCTGGGAACAATTTGCAACAGTGGAACAATCAGCGAGAGGACCGTAACCAAAGCTTAAAAACAGCCTCTTCAATCTGTGAGGCTTCCCTTTCATCGCCCGATATAATGGCTTCAAGATATTCAAGATGATATGAACCATCGTTGATGCTGTGGTCGTGAAAATGATCTTTGTTTGTTGTTGAATTGTAATGTTCACAGCTGTACAATTGAACGTCAAGACTCGTCCCGGAATATGTTGAGATGAACTTCAGTACCTGATATACGGTCGTTCATTGTCGTCATAGTTATGGCGATATACTGTGCAATAATTAACCTCTGTTTACAGGGTTTTTGAACACAACTTACATCTCTGGCGGCATCTTTATCTGCTTGCATCTCCATGTTGGTTGCATCTGCTATCTTGGTTGCATCTTACTTACATCTCCAATTGGTTGCATCTCACCGTTGTCTCCGCGAAGCTTGGCATTTGCGGAGGTAAAATGATCGGCCATCAGAGCTTGATCGCTGGATTCGGCTAGTCGAACAGTAATTTCGGGGTGAGTTTTGTCAAACTATGAACGGCCCGCAAATGTTCAGGCAAGCACAGGTCTCCATTTACTAATCTGGGGAATAAATTTTGAGGGACTCTGTAAAGGAAAGGCGGTGGAAATCCTGTCTCTGCACAAAGATGAACATGGAGTCTCCGACTCTGAAAATCAAAGAAAATGTGCTTCGTTTTCTGAGAGGAGACATTTCAAAAATCTCCTTCGCTCTCCTCCAGTTTACTCCCAGCCTCGGGCATCGTACCAAAGCAAACCGCTCGATTACTCTCGATCTTCCACATTTGCCGAGCCTTCCAGTGATGCCGTCGATATCGGCACGACCGCGATCATTAGCGAAACTTGGAGATCAGCAAGAGGTCAGTAATTCCACGGATAATTTGCCAAAAGATGACGATTTGGTAGCTGATAATATGTCCAGCAAGATGTATCCACCAATGAAGTTGTAACCAACCTCGCAACATAGTTGTAAGTTGCAGCCATAAGCTTGCAAGTTGCATGAAAAAGTTGTAAGTAGCAGTAAGTTGCGACCAAAAACCCTGTTTTCAATCAAGTTGGAATCACTCATAATTTTTGCACAGTATATGTGCCATACATAGTCAAATACAATCCTTCCCTCGCAAAGCCCTTCTCTGGCGCGATACCCCCTTTGACTTGGTAAGTATATAATTCCTTTGCCTCTCGCTCTTCCTCTTCTGTCGCCGACAGGGTAGTAATTTCAAAAAGAGGACGTCCGCAGCCCAGCTTTTGAAGTGCTGCCAGAAAGGACGATGTTTTGAGAAAAATGTCGCGTGTTGGTGAGACGTATTGCAGACGATCATCACGATCCTTCTTCAACCGATCTCGCACGTCCTCGCGCGAGGCTTTGGTGTGAAGAACACTCAATTCCTCGGTATTGCTATTCGGACAGATTTTGGATCCTTCACCTGTGTTTGATGATCAATCTCAGCAAGTTATTGAATAAGATGTACTTACAGGTTGTATGACGCTCGGAACAGTCTACTGCAATTCCTTCGGCATCAACCAATAGCAAACATTTGACGGTGGCTCCCAAAACACTTCGCCCCATGCGACCACCCCTCGAGTAGGCATATTCAAGGTTGGAATCCTCCCAGTTGTCCGGATCGATATGAAACAGATGGCCGATGGAGCCCGTTGACGAGGTTTCCGGATATTCAAGGGTATAGCCCACTGGGTACTCATATAACACCTCTAACGTGGTTATACGATTAACCGCGACGTTTGTACGCCTCTTCACGACTGCAGGGGTTTCCGGAGTGGGTGATTTTTGAAAGCATGCTGTATCGACAGAGGGAGGCCCCTTCAAGAAATCTCAAAGCAGATTCCAGCTCCTGCTTCACAGAAAGCGGGGCTTGTAGTGTCGCATCCCCCGTTCGCGAACTCGGCAAGCCGCAAGAGCTGGGGTCTGATATTCACTAGATGCGAGGAAGCTGGAGAGACACTGCTGGGAATCTGAGAAGATGAAGCACGCCCCCCGCCGGGTTCGCAGTCAGTCAGCAAATTGCGAATTGCGAGGCGGCTATCCTGCATCCAAGACTCGTCGCAGTCGGGGTAGATGGTGCCTTTTGCAGTGAAGAAAAAAGTTATTTTAGCTTTATCGATACATTCAAGCACTGTGCGACGTTTGTAGTAATATCCGCGCACACGCGGCGGGCCCGTAGAGCTACGGGTTCCTTGGGTGTGGTCCGAAGTGAAGGCCCAGAGTAGATCTTGAGCATCGTAGCATGTGGGTCGATGGCGGCCGATGCACTCGTTCGCCGTCGACGAGCAAAGGCGGCGAGGGGGAGCAGCGACGGTGACTGTCGAGGGCGGCGGGCGTGGCGTCGACATCGATGTCAAAGACAAGGTCCGAGCAATTCCGACAGGTTCTTTGATCGCATCAGAGCTAGACCAATGCACCCTCTCCTCGATAAAAGGGGGAGCAAGCTCCCCCAATGACAATCACGTTTCTTTTTTTTTTCGTGTGCTTCCCGAAAAGGAAATATCCTTGTGCCTCCCTCATTTTGCGGTTCCTGGTGCTCCCTGTGCCGCCCTAATCGTCCTCGAGCGTCTTCTACCTCTTCACGCCCAATTATTCAGCGGAAAATGCCCTCCAACCTCGTCATTCCGATCCTGTAGAGGCTGTGTGACCCTGGGGAGCTCCTGGCCCTTGTGTTGCTCTCCGCTACTTCTCTGGGCTAGGAAATCCTCCTTTTGCATTCTCCATGAATTCTGTGCACTCTCGAAGGCTCGCAAACTGCGCGATGGAGTAGGAGTCCGTCAGATTTGGGATGGTTGGTGTGATGGCTCCTTTGGATGACGGTGCGTGCCAACTCCGCTCATACCTATGTCTCCGGTTGAAACATCTCTTTTATCGACATCTGATCTCTTCCGCAGTTTCCCCAGCAAGCTGTACTCTGCAATTTCTCCGGTTCACGGTCGATATGTGATTCCCTACCCGATATTTCAAGCATTGTCTGGCCCCCTGGCCTCAATACATTCTCTGGCAATTCCCGCGCCAACAAACGTCCAACTCAGCGGCCATCCCCTGGAGGATTGTGCGCTCATGTATTTCACACGCTCAGGCCATGTATTCCCGCAGATCCCGCTGGCTCCCTCTCCATTAGGCGCGAACTTCGCGCGTCCTTCCTCAAAATTTCTCCCAGTCCCTTCACTTCCTCTTGCCGCTGCCATCTTAGCTTCTTGCTGGCATCCTCGCTGATTGGCATCGCTGTAATTATTACACGATTAGGACACATGCTACTTACTATATAATTTGTTGAAGTTGAGGCAATATCAAGGGGTGTTCACCGGCAAAAGCCGAGACACAGCCTTGGGAGGGAGGGTGGCTCCCGGACCTCTTATTTCACTTTTTGGACAAAGTTGCGGAATGCTTCAAAACCACGTTTGGGAGGGTCAAGAAAAAAAGAGCGAAAAAATGTAATAGATTACATAATACTGACCATCTGCCGAGTCCCCGACCCAAGCCAGATGGAGGAAATTTTCTGCCAGAAAAGGCGCAAAAAACCAAGGGATCATTTCACGACCGGTCTTTGGCGGCAAATTATTCCCAAACCAGGCACTTTCAAGCGAAAGTATCCTCAGATCGTAGGAAAACTGTCAATAAATTACCGTATTAGGCAAGCTTACATCAGCATTACGTAGCAGGGAGGGGCAAGAGGCTCATCCATTTATTCAACTACGACACTGGAGATTACGAGTATGTACACCGCTGGGGAGACCACAGGCACCGTGATACAGCCGCTGGCACTGATGAATTACTGGAAAACCAACGGGTTCCAATGAGATTTTCGAAAAGAAAAAGAAGCAGTTGACACATACCGCTCAGGCTGAGTATACAACCCCACTGCAGCTTCGAGTTCAGCGCTTATGGGTAGCAGTTAGTGACTAGTTGTGGACGCATCGTATGTAGCGACACACCTCAGTTGTTATCCCACCGGCGCGACATTATCCCAACGCCCCAAGTCGAAGAGAGCCGAACAAGTTAAAAAAAGAAAGGCCACACAACTCACCTTGTGCCAACCCCCCAGCTCAGCTTAACTCAGCGGGCCGACAGGTTTGAATGTGGAAACGACCGAGTCACAGAGAGAAAAGGGCGATACGATCATCGAGCCAAGTGGGAGGGCGGGCGGTTGCTCCAAATTGTTGCTTCAAAGGTTCTGGAAGCAGCGACGACGGCTGCGTACAGATGCTGGTGGTGGTCTGTGGTGGTGGTTGAGGGAGAAGAGGCGTGGGAGCGCTTCCGCAGCACCCCTCGCTATTTAATTTTGTGAAGCCCGTGTGAAGGTGCCGTAAACGGTCACCGGAGGGCTTGTAAACTCTCAAAGAAATTAATGGTGTTGCGTTCAGAGGGAGGGACGAAGTGCCAGAGACTGCAAGGTATGTTCAAGAAGCCATCAGGGTGTCGTGCCGGCCGTCCGGCAGCTGGTCGGCTTGTAATGGCTTGAAACGGATCAAAAGCGCGTATAATCCCCCTGCGGAGCGGCTTATAATACACTGTAACGCGGTAATCCGGGTCAATCCATTATAGCGGCCTAGGGTTTTTCCGACAACCTGCATAGGCACAGTCATCGGTCCTACGGACAGTGCCATCCTCCGTGTCAGCGGCGACCCTGGCGGGTAGAGTCCATCGACCTCCATCTCCAGCTGCAGCAGACATACATACATCTATGCATACTTACAGCTGTTTTACGGATTTTGTCCGGTTTTGATGGAGTGGGGTTTTTCAAAAGTTGTTTACCTGTGATTGCTGGTGCATACCCTCGCCGAGGAGCCGGAGGCAGTTCAAACCGCTCCACCGCAGCCCCACTGCATTCACTGGTAGAGCAAAATGCTGGAAATAGCCAATCTGAGGTCAGAGTGGAGCCATACGCGACTCAGAGGCATACAGGTGTAAACAAGAAACGAAATGCCCCACTCGATCAAAAACCGGACAAAATCCGTAAAACAGCTGTATGTACATACCAACATACAAGTACATACTCATCCATGTAGCTTGGGAACCAGGGAATTCAGATCAACATGACCACAAGTTGCCAAAATTTGTGCAAATGAGTTTTACAACTTTGAGTGGTGGAATGATAAGTATACAATATACTACAATATACTTATGTAGGCTTTAAGTACATACACTGTTTGTACACTGTTACTATTTTTACCCCGGTAGTGTCCATAACCCCCAGAAGTGGGAACAATGCCATTTCCGCCCGTCCCTCTCAACGTACGCCCTTAATAAAAATGGAATACAATTACAGCACTGGTATACTCCATACTTCCCAGAGGAATTAATAATTGGGCGAAAATTGAGAGCACCAAAAAATCGTAATTGTCAAAAACACCGTTATTGACATCAAAAACCATTCCCATCTCTTCAAAAATCTCTGCAACAAACCCTGTTTTCCCCCAAAAAAAAAAGAGCGGCAGTCATCTGGACATACATTCATAAGATCTATGTATTTTTGCTGAACATCTGGACAAGTTGAGTCCAGAGCAAAACATTTGAGGGAGCGTGACGAATCTCGAAGAAAATTTCAAACTCCGCTCGGCATCGCTCTTTCGTCTTCTCCACCAGGACTCCCTCGACACTCTTTTTACCTTGGCTCCAAATACTACCTAATCTGCGTTATAATCATACGCTGATATCTCTGGATACCTTCCCTTCATAATTTACGTCGCTTTCGCCGCTTTCGACCTCAATCCACTCTTTCTATGCCCCTGGACGCGTCAACACTCTGCCAACGGGGCACTTAGACGCGTCGTCTCTACTCTGTGATGGCTACCCGCATGCGCATGCGACCGCGTGAGACGTACCGTACAGAGGGAGTGAAGGCATTGGAGAAGGAGGAGGTCATACAAAAGGGCAGTCGCAGGTGTGCGGGATAAGACATACGAGCATGCATTTGCAGCAGCCCGTGCTCTCGGCATTGAAGAGCAGTACAAGACGATTATCCGCCGCCTGAGTAGAACAACGAGAGAATTTTTTTCAAAAATATCTCACAAGAAATGAGCTTTACTCCGTCATTGTTGCGAAAACTGTAAACTTTTTCGGCATTTTGCCTCGCTTTGACTTGAAAGGACGCAGAAACAAGAGCATCTGAACAATATGAATGTCTGCTCATATATCAAGTCAATCAGGGTGTTTGAGGCTTATAGTGCTATCTTTTTGATTGTTGCCTTTACTCCAAAAGCATATCGTTAATTATCCTAAGTCTTATCCTGTCCTTTTATTCAGTTCATTTTATGGAAGCTAATGCTGCACCACCCAACCCCCTTATCTTTGATCTGGGGCGCAAGGCTTTGATTGTGACAATGTCAAATTGATTTCGAACCTAGTGCTTTCCGTGCAGCATTCAACTGCCCTCGGCACACGAGTGGGTAAGCCTAGGGTACTAGTTTAGCGAATCGCACCCCCGTTGTATCCATTCATTCAAGGAAATATATTCATTCGGTGTTTTATCTCCCTTCTACCGTAGGGTCCTGTTTATAATTCCCAGAGCAATTATAAGCGGTTTTTTAATTTTTGTTTGTAGACAGGGTGTTTATAAACCGGTTTACAAACACACCTGCCAAATTGCCCCAAACTCAAGTTTTCACGCTGATTTGAACGATTTTTTGCTTCAGGCGGCTTCAGTGAACCTCTGGCAGCAAATAAATGCAGTATAAGAGGAATGCTCCATATAAATTGGATGTGGTCGTTGAACTTCGTCCATTGTGAGCCAATTGTTGCCATTAGATATAGGTGATTGATGCCTCGGATAGTTTCGCCCCGTTGTGGTTCCACCTCCAAACGAACACAAATTGAACAAGAATCCTCCAACGTCTCCGCTCAGCAGAAAAGTTGCCAAAACTGTGGCTGATTTGGGCCCACATCGGGGTAAAATACACCCCGGATACGAATTAAAAACCAGCCAATCTGGCCCAACCCATTTAAAAACAGGTTTATAAACGGTGTTTATAAACATGTTTACAAACATGTTCAATAAACAGGACCCTATTCTACCGACCCTCCCGCACCACAAAGTTAAGATCGGCGCTGCTATAGAGTATTTGCTAGTTCTACACCTCAGTGAATGAATCCGACGTTTCTATCGTCTGACTGTGAGTTTTGGCTTCCCTTATGGCTCCGATGATGTTCCTGATTCAAACTCTCAGTTTGCAGCCAATTGCTGGCATATACCCCACCGTGCCGATAGTGGCGCGGTCGCACCATAACACCTCGATAGTTGCCCGATAGTGTCCCGATCGGGCACTGTCCGCCCAGCCATGGGACCAAGTCACACTTGAGGTCTGGTTTACCGAGACAGGCGTAGGAGAAGGAAGAATAAATTTCGTTAGGCTGTGGATTTTAGTGTCTGAGCTGGGCCTATAGCTTTATGGGTGCTAAGTCATGCTGTGTGTACCCCATTGGTCCCCTGAATTCAAAATGTCGTTTCTATGTTCGCCTTCATCCACACCGTTGGCTGTCTTGCTCTGCGCGATGATCGGTTTTATGGCGGGATGGATGGCTAAGTCAATTCGGTACTGGAATAATTTGATGACCGACATCCCTCACACTGTGACGTTCAGCTCCTCGAAAACTCCCGCATCTATTTTTCGCCTGAAACTTGTGAAAGGAGAGGACTGACATCCGAAAAGGCGGAAATCTACTGTTCTACAGTGCAACTGGTGACTTCTTGAATGCCGGTGACAGGTAACACCGGCCCTCAGAAAACTTTCTCATTTACATTTTACAATGTGATTGGAGAGACTTGGGAACAGTGGAAAAACAACTCTAGTATGCTCTGGGCATCCTCTGATTCAACAGCTAAGCAATCAGCCAAGATTTGGTTTTAGAGGGTCGAAAAAGCGAAACAGGCGTGGGAAAGTCATTCGGCAGCCACCGGCATCATTCAGAAACGCAAGAAAACGACTCGGATGTATCTATGAGTTGTCTATAAGAGTGTTTTGAGATATCTAAGCCCTAGATATGATATTTACATCCATTATAATGTTGTGGGGGACCGTCGATGAGACGAGTACTTTTTCACCCAGGCATATGCCGCTTGCCGAGGATTGTGTCCATACGATAAGCGTCGCGGTATCGATTGCAATGTCGAAAGAAGCGTCGGATTGTGTCGACAGAAACCTCATCAAGACACTCCGGTACCAATTTTTTGGCAGTGGGGAAAGGTGCCATCTGCACGCTCCCGGAAACTGTGCCAAAACAGTTCAGAAACCTCTGCAACGCTCGCTTGTGGCGCTCCTCCGCATACGCCTTAACGCCGTTGAAGAGAATGAGGCGGTTCGCCATTTTCGCGTCCCGAGCCACTTCTTGCTCAAATGCGCCTTTGCGTTGTTTCGTGGGGGCAGGCATGAGAAGAGAAGAGCAAGATGACAGATCCGAAGGGAACGGGTGCAATTTCTCGGCCAGCTGGGCCGAGAAAGTGAAACACGTGGGAATATTCGGTCTGAAGGCGTAAATTGTTGTATTTGAGGCGCTGAGTTCGCCGAAAATGGTCAAAAAAATCACAAATTTTTTCCCGGCCGTACCGGCCGGTGTAAGACAAGGTGCCTAGTTGCACTGTAAGATAGACGTCACCCGGATCCGGCACGTCTTACATAAGCCAAATCAGGGCGAACCAAACCCGTTATAACTCCTTCCACAAAAGCATACTGACCATTGTAAGCACACCAAACTGTAGCTAGGAAGCATACCTTTCATTTGGTGTAGGGGATTTGGCTAATTCTTCTCTGTTGCAATGTTATAAGGTCGTCTTTCCAAAAAAGGCAATATATGTTAAAAGGCTTCTAAACTCATTTTCGACTGACGGTCTCCACAATCACAGTCTGGCCCAAAAGGCAGGGCCAACTGAATTCGCTCGAAATGGCAGCATGAGACGCCACCTCATCGCTTGGCCCGTTATAGCCGAATTCGTTCCAAAGTCGGACTCGGTCAAAATTTCACACCGGCCGATTATAGACGAAATGTTTCTGTTCTGTCCTCAGAGCATGCAGCGACTGGGCTTGGGACACTGCCAACTTGCTTGGAATGGGTAAGGTGCCAGGTACAGATTCTACAAGGTACAACAATCGGGATGAGTAATTACAGCTGTTCCGGAATACCTTGGCATGTTCACATTTTTTTGCACCGAACTCGCACATTTGATGGACTGATATGATGCACCTTTAAGGAAAGGATCACCTCGGCTAGCGACGCCGCAGCGGCTACGCACCGGCTATGAAACGGGGAGAAGTCCTCGGAAAAATGAGAAGAGATGGCAGAAAGCGTCGAGAACAGCGGCATTCGTAGTCTCGTTCCCAGAAGTTATAGAGCACCACCCGCACCGCTCGCTGCGCTCGCGGATTCACCCTAAAAGGGAAATGTTGAGATGTCTCGATGTCAGCGAGGCAGATTGATTGAGAAATTTGATCGCGGGTGAGTTAATCTCGGCTCCAGATCTTTTCGGGCTGATGGCCGGGGCACTGTGATCACAAAATCACAGTACACCATCACCCCTCTAAGATCTGGTGCAATTTGACCGCGGGGGACTGCGCTCAGTGACATTCGTCACAAAGATAACAGTTGTAACACTTGTGACCTACTGTAAGTAAACAGCTCGTATGACCGACTAAGGAGCAGAATGTAGGGCAGAAAGTGTTCCTTCAATCAATAATAACCAGCCTGACACTCTGACATTTCTTTGAGGCCAATCTGAAGTCAACCAAGATACTTTCTGTGAGTAAATACATCCTAGGCTTGTGAATTCAGTATGATTTGGACAAGGGCAAAGGAAGGCAATTGTGGGTGATATATTGTGACTATCACAGACCTGCAATGAGTTGCAGACGGCCTATGGTTTGCGCAAAGTTCAACTGTCACGCTTTTGGCGGAGAAAGTCGACAGCGTGACACGAGCGCAACTTCCGCGGTCAAACTGCACCAGACGCTATAGAGCACTCACCCGCGATCAAATTTCTCAATCAATCTGCCTCGCTGACATCGAGACATCTCAACATTTCCCTTTTAGGGTGAATCCGCGAGCGCAGCGAGCGGTGCGGGTGGTGCTCTATAACTTCTGGGAACGAGACTATGATGGTGTACTGTGATTTTGTGATCACAGTGCCCCGGCCATCAGCCCGAAAAGATCTGGAGCCGAGATTACGGCATTCGGCCCAAATCTCCATAAATGGTGCATCATATCAGCTCGATCAAAAGTGACAAAGTGCGCAAAAAAATGTGAACATGCCAAGGTATTCCGGAACAGCTGTAACTTAGTAGGTAAATGAGTCAGCTTCGATCTACAACAACAAGTAGCGTGGCAACTTCAAACCGGTTATTGAAGACTGGGAGCAATGGTTACTGTGGCCGAGTGAAATCAAGCAGTTGGTCATGTATCGCAGTGGCGCCGAGTCGAAAAGTGTTGTGTCGGAGAAGTTTGATGGTCGAAGCGGTACGGCGCGTAGCGCTCACAATGAACGTCAGGTGGCCATCCCTTCAAGTTGGATAAAGCGAACGGTGTTCGTGCCGGGTCGCACATAGTTTGTGATGTCCAGGGGCAAGCAAGGTTCCTAAGTAAGCCCACAGATACATAATCAGACAAGTACAAATAATCAAAACATTGACGTACTAGCTCCCATGGTGGCCAGCTTTTCCCCCCTGCGTCGTCGTTCAAATCAATGAACAATGTGCCATCTCGCGGCCAGGTCGTCTGTGCCCGGACAGTTTCCAAGGTGGCGCTGAGTTGCTTGCCCGACAAACTACTCAAAGCAGCGCCGTTGCACAGAATTGTAGGGAGGCAATAAAGGTCGAGAGTGACCTGAGACGAATCCATACTGGCCAAAAAAATGAATACATATACTTAAGTACGATGATAGGAATGACCATCAATGGGAACGCACGAAGAACGAAGTCCCAACTGCGAGAAAAGGGCCTTGTGAAATGAAGAATCTGGACTCCACAATGGTGGAACGCACAGCAGCCACCTGAACCACCAACAAACTAGGGATGTTACATGCTTCTCCCGCCGCGGAATAAATTATTTCCCTAGAACTGGCGGAGATAAGTATCTCTGGACTGTGAATCGCAACTTGGCGGTCACAATAGGACGAGTTTTGGATCAGCTGTGCCTGTTCTATCAACAGGAACCCGTTGTTGCATCAAAATTCTGTAAAATCCGGTTACTTTCTGTGACACCGAGTATGTATCCGCTATCTGCCAGGTTGCTAAATACATACTTCTTGCCAGCGACGCGTTTAGTTGTGCGCCTCAAACGAACGTTGAGTTGACACACAGAACTGAGCGGGGCCGAGCCCCATCACACACGGGTGCAGTCGTATGTCCAAATAAGGACATACATAGGCGTCCACAGCCATCGCACATGCAGTGTTTGTAAGGGGTTATTAAGGGTCAAAGTCCAAGCTAAGCCCTTAGGCCTTAAAATGCCCTTAATATTAAGGGCAAGTTAAGGGCAAATTAAGACCAAGTTAAGGGCTCATCTCCCGCTTTGATATTTTTTGAAAGAGTCTGCTCCTTGGGTAAAATCTGTGCTATATTTAGCTCAATTGGCGAGTGCTCTTTATGCCTCGACGAGCTGTCGTATCCTGCCCGATATTGCAGCGTTTAGTTATGGTGCCGTTCACTTAACCACCACCAAAGTTGTACAAGTCCCAAATCGCCGAATTTTTTTTTTTTGCGTATACCCCTCTGTCGCCTCCAGAAAAACACTTTCAGTTACCCTCTGATGCTGGACAGTGTTCTACCATTGGTTGTCAGATAAAATGTTCCGACTCGGAAGGATTTGGCTACTGGCACAGTTTGTTTCAAACCATCCGACCCAAACATGACATTCAATCGAAGTTATACGCCCTGGGGCACCCGTCGGAAGTGTGCTCTTAAACAGATAAGCCCTACCAGTGCATAATTCATCGAGCTTACGGCCGGTAGGGACAGAGTTGAGGTATGCAGTCCCAATTTGGGGGCTGGTCAAATTTATACCTCACTCAGTTTTGACGCAAAAGTAAATCCCTCTAGCCAAAAGTTTCCTCTTGGGAAAAGAGTGTTTTCCAAAGAGCAGTATGGATCTTTTTTGGTCACGTAGTAACCCTTGTCACAAATTGGTGGTGATTAACCTTTAAGTGAACGGCACCATAGCTCCACGGAAAAACCACATCGTCTCTTCTGCGACTACGCCCCCATTCAGGCCACTCGGTTCCGTCTGAACGAGTATTCTCTTCATCCGCCGAGGACTGATACTGTACCATTTCGACCGTAACTTCAAGTAACGCGTAACAGGGACCCTCGAATCGAAGGTATTTAAAATTCGTAACACATAACGGGCGATTTTGGGCCATTTTCCCATCAAAATTGATCGGTAAAATGCGAAAAATCATCCAATAAGGGAATTCCATCAAATGATGAATCATCGGAATTTTGAATTAGGAAGGATAACATGTCACACCCGGTGAAGCTAAGGTTGAAATGGTACAGTACTAAACGGAGGAATCGTATCAGTCCTGCTCTGATGGAAGCGCTGCAGATGCTTAGATTCAACTTCAAGAAATCACGGCCTGAATTTCCTGGCCGGGTTGGCAGTCTCACCTGGCCGCAGATGACGATGAAGATTAGCTGCGGAAGCTGGATGCGAGTACAGAGGCGGAGAGAGTCAGTGCACAGTCACAATTGGCATTTTCGTTGGATTTTGCGGACAATGAGTATGCGGATATGCCCGAAGATCAGGATTGACATAATTAACAAGTGTATCTTTCAATATTTTCAATGTAAAACTATGATTTTCATGCGTCCAAGTGCCTCCCGCCAGTCTTGCCCGATATTAGCCGACTTAAGCGACTTGAGTCGACTTTGAGCGGCTTCAAGTCACTTGAGTTTGCCCAAGTCGAGTCGAGTCGAGCCAAGTTGCTGCCGAAGTCGACTTCCGAAGCTGAGACTCGACTAGGGTCGTGTTTTTAATTCCCAGCCGAATTATAAACGGTTTATTAATTTTTGTTTGTAAACAGGGTGTTTATAAACCGGTTTACAAACACACCTGCAAAATTGGCCAAAAATGGATTTTCCGTGCATTTCCTCATTTTTTTCGCCCCGGGGAGCCTCAGGAAGGCTATTGGCGCCACAAGAGGACCACGAACAACAGAATCTGCCTGAATTTGCTGAATCCTGTCCGTTTTAGGCCAATCTATGCCATCAGATCTGTATGATTGATGTGTCGGAGCGCTCCGAAGTTGTGATTTCACATCAGAATGTGCACAAATTAGAAACGAATGTTATATCGTTGTCTGGTTGGTACCCACCTTGGAAAACTTGAGGAGAGTGGGCATTCCAAGGGTACTCAACACAGCCACAATGAATTAAAAACCAGCGGTTCTGGCCAGGACCATTTAAAAACCGGTTTATAAACCGGTGTTTATAAACATGTTTGCAAACCCCGATCAATAAACAAGACCCTAGACTCGACTTTCGGAGCAACGGCAACATTAGGACTCATTGATAATCAATGCTCGTCAATACCGATCATCTACGGCGTTGTCACGATAAGATTGCTATTCAATCGTGACACCTCTTCCCTCCTTGTAAGTTAGTGCGTGACAAAAGCAATGACATGATTCAACAATTTTCGTAATTGTTGCTCATGTGAAGATGACTCGGCGCGTCGAGGCTCCCTCGCCCTTTGACACCCAAGACTGACAAAAATCGAGTTACAGTCGAACCTCTCTTAACCCATACCCCTCGGTGGATGGCCTAGGCTATGGGGTATGGGAGGCTATGGGTTGAGGGAGGTAATTACATAATATATTTTCATGGTATATTTATTATTTTCGCGTGTAAACACAACATTTTCCGCCGTATCTGCGATGTGATTGGCTCTCAGACTTGAATTTCACACATTTTGGGTTGCCGAGCAGGCTCAGAGCCCTTGCGGACCGTGATTCTGGCATGATCCGCTGACATAATACCATCATATCTGACGTCGGAACACTCGGAATTGCCTATTTAGGCCATGTTCACTATGGCCTTTTCCTTCCCAAGGCTATGGGTTATGGGTTAAGAGAAAAGTATGGGGTTTCCCTGCAAACCAACTGTAAGGGCAACCTTTAGGACCCGAGATGTCTCGAGGGTCTAGCGAGGGAGAATCCAAAGTTAATTAAGAAGCTACTAAGAATACATCACAGCGCACCTAGCGAGGAGAATCCAAAGAGAAGAAAGGCTGAGGATTCCCACGCTAGGTGCAGTAAACATATAGTAACTAGTTCCCACAAGCTCGGAGCATCGGCAATGATCCCGGGCCAAGTCACATGCCTTACTCCACGATGACATAGGGCTTTGGGGATTTGACGGGAAAGTGGGAAATCTGCAGGAGGGCCTGCGTCATAGGTGGCTGTGTAGTGCCAAAAGAGGGAGTTCCCCTGACATCATCCCCCCCTTGGAATGCGGCGCCTCGACGCATAGATCGCACCTGGAGCTGGAGTTGACAAGCGGTCACGGAAGGGAAGGGAATCGAAGGCAGCAACAGCAATGGAGCGAGGTTTGGAAGGGTATTTGCGGTAGAAGGCAGCGACAGCGTCCGGGGCAAAGACATTAGAGTGCTTCACCCATTGATCATGGACGGGTCATAACCCTTCCAGCGAACAAAGTACCATAGACTCCCATAGCGGATCTTGGCATCCAATATCTCCTCGACCTCCCATTGCTTGTCGCCAGGCACGTCAAGGACTGGTGGCGGCTCTTCGTGTCTGGGGCGAGTGGGGAATGGATCGGCTTCCACAAGCTGAAGTTTCACGACGGGGAAGACAGGGTGGAGGGCAGAGTACCGGGGCGGCAGCTCCAGTTTGAAGGCACCGTTAACCGACGACCTTCAGAACCTTGAAGGGGCCGATACGCCGGTGGAGAATTTCACCGAAGGGCGGGTGGTGCGGATATCTGAAGCATCAACCCACACCCGGTCACCAACCTTGATGTCTGGAGCTGGCGTCCGCCGGCGGTCATAGTACTGCTTGTACTCTGCTTTGGCCTTGACAAGTGCTGCCTTTGCCTCGGAAACCCCTGACGCAATCCGATCGTGGAACTCGTTCACAGCCTCCAACCTAGAGCGTGCAGCGTGGGGCTCAAAGCCCATCCGTGGAAGCCGACCAGTGTCCGTCATGAACGGTACCTGCTGCGTGGAGGAATGCATGTGGTTGTTGTACGCAAACTCCGCTGCAGGTAGCAGCTCATCCCAGTCGTCCTGCTTGTAATTGGTGAAGAGCCGGGACGTACTGCTCGAGTTCCTGGTTAACACGCTCCGTTTGGCCATCGGTCTGCGGGTGGTAGGCCGTAGAAGTGGCTGGGGTGACCCCAACGAGGCGCCAAAGCTCGCGCGTGAACTCTGCGATGAACTGGGTGCCACGATCCGAGATGTACTTCTCTGGCAGGCCATGGTGGCGCCAGACGTTCCGGTAGTACAGCCGAGCAGCACCAACCGCGTCGATGGTGGTGTGACACTCCATGAAGTGCGCTCTCTTCCCAAGGGCACAGACAACGACCATGACTGCATCGTATCCATGGGCCTCGGGAAGCTCGACGATAAAGTCGACCGACACGGTGTGCCAGCGCTCTTCTGGGATCTCTGTGGGGTGGAGCTCACCAATCGGCAGTTGACGAAGCGCCTTGGTGCGGCAGCACAAGTCACAAGTCGCGACATACCGACCGACATGGCGCGACAGCTGGGGCCACCAGTAGTTCCGAGACACGAGCTCCAGGGTCTTGAAACGACCGGCATGGCCTGCAACACGCGTGTCATGGTGCTGCTCCAGGATGCGTCGGCGGAGGGTCCCTGTCTCGGGGGGACGACAATCTTCCCCCGGAAGTAAAGGAGTCCACCTTCAATACGCCATTCCGAAGACCGGGCAGACCGCACACCTCGGGCCTTGAGGAGTTCCTTCGCAGTCAGGGCGATGGGCTCTTCAAGGTCGGGGTCTCCAGCAAGCGCATCACGAATGTCGCCCAGGAGGGGAGCCTCAGGGCCAGCAACAACCAGGGCCTCGGTGGCCCGAACGTGGAACAGCTCGGGTCGAAGCAGGGTAACGTCCTGGTTATCGTCCTGCACTCCATGGTCTGGTCTTCGAGAAAGCGCGTCGGGGCGACCCATGAGGCGACCCGGTTGGTGGTGCAGCGAGAAGTCGAAACGGGAGAGGTAGAGAGACCACCGAGCTTGGCGACGGTTGAGCTTCTGGGCCTTCCGGAAATATTCCCAGGTTTTTGTGGTCCGTCCAGATCTCAACCGGGTGCTGCGCGCCCTCCAGGAAGTGGCGCCACTCCTCAAGGGCTCGCACAATCGCAAGCATCTCCTTGTCGTGAATCCTCGTAATTCCGCTGCACCTCGTTCAGGCTTCTGGAGTAGAACGCAACCGGATGCCACTTGCCATCGTCACCCTGCTGGGAGAGGACGGCACCGGTGGCATAGTCAGAGCTGTCAGCCTCGAGCCGGTAAGGGCGCTCGGGGTTCGGAAGAACCAGAACGGGGTCCCGAGTCCACCCGTCGCTTGAGCTCGTCAAAGGCAGCTTGCTCTTCGGGCCCCCCAGGTCCAGGCAATGCCCTTCTTGGTGAGTCTGAAGAGGGCTTGAGCAACGTCTGAGAAGCCCGCAATGAACCGGCGGTAGAAGTTTGTGAAGCCAAGGAACTGCTGCACATCCTTCTTATTCTCAGGCGCTGGCCAAGCTGCCACTCCTGCAACCTTTACAGGGTCCATCTCAACGTGGTTGTGGGAGATAATCACGCCGAGGTACTCAATGGAGGTCCGCTCAAACTCACACTTCTCGGCTCGAAGGTAAAGCTTGTTTGCGCGAAGCCTCCGCAGGACCTCTCGGACGATCTCTCGATGCCGACGGATGCTCTGAGTGGGCAATGAGGATATCGTCGAGGTAGACCATGACGTCGCCAGAGAGGATAAGATCCTGGAAGATGTCGTTCATCATGGTCTGGAAGGTTGCAGGGGAGTTGGTCAGACCGAAGTACATGACCAGCGGCTCAACAGTCCCCGGTTAGTCCGGAACGCTGCCTTCCACTCGTCGCCTTCACGGATTCGAACGTTGTTAAAGCCCCATCGGACATCGAGCTTCGTGAAGTACCGGGCTCCCCTGAGTCGGTTGATGAGGTCGTTGATTAAGGGGAGCGGGTAACGATTCTTCACAGTCATAGCGTTTAAAGCTCGATAGTCCTGTACGAACCGAAGTCCGCCGTCCTTCTTCTTGACGAAGAAGACGGGTGAGGCCATAGGTGATTTTGACGGTCGAATCCGGCCAGTGCCAAGTCCCTCCTCGATGAAGGCATCAAGTTCCTTCTGTTCGAGAGGCGAGATTGGGTAGACCTTGCAGTTCGTGGGTTTAGAGTCCGGCACGAGCTCAATGGCATGGTCCCAGGATCGGCGTTCAGGCAGCGAGGTCAAAGGACTCCTTGTTGAAAACATCGTCAAAACTCTCGGGCCCATTCGGGAACGTCCCGAGCGCGCCGGGGCTGAGTTTTTGGCGTATGCCTCAGCCAGGCGCTGGGAGACGGTGCTTCCAGCACGGATATCCTCAGAAGGCAGGAACTGGGTGTAGAACACCCGGTCTCCCGGCTCAAGGGGGTCATCCACTTTCATCCGCATCATCCACTTCATCCACATCATCCTCGTCGTCATCCTCGTAGTCTGGGAACAGCTCCGGCAGGTCATCGTATTCATCTTCGCCTAAGTCTATGGCACAGATGGATGGAAGGGGACCAAGTCGGAGCTGCCGGAGGATCTCAGCGGCCAGGCGAGACTCTCTGCGGGCAGCACGAGCCTCCAGGCGAGCCTCAGTGCGGCACGTGGAGCACTCGCTGGGGCATCTGCTCATCTTGACCTCTCGGGTGTCCCAGTCGATCTCCGGGTTATGTTTCCGGAGCCAGGAGTAGCCGAGGATGAGCTTCTGCTTCCCGAGACGGGTAACAGCGAGCTGCATACGCTCAGAGTGACCACGATACTGCAGCACAACGTCGGCCACCTCACGAATCGCACCAGCCTCATTTGGGGAGTCATCCACGTTGAAAAACCGGAATGGGCTGTGCAAGGCGGCGGAGGGGGAGGCCAGACTTAGCTGCGAACTCAGAGTCAATGAAGTCTGAGGTGGCACGCAGTCGACGAGACCTTCGAGAGAAAGCTTAGTGGCGTCCTGAACTGCCTGGATCTCAAGGGGGAGATGCAGGGAGTTGGCACCAGGTGCAGCAGCAACAGTATAGCGCTGAGGAAGTCTACGCTCCCAAGGCTTTCGCCGGATGCGTGGGGACCGGAAGGGGGCAGGGGGTACGTCTTTCGTTTCGGCAGGTTCAACAGATGTAACATTGCAGACTCATCATACAAACATGCGAAACGATTAGGAGACGCGATCGAGGGCGTACCGCTCACCTCGTCGCGTAGGAGAAAACCCTGCTCTTCCTCGACGGCCACAGACTCTGGCTCAGCCAGCGAGTCGGTGGTGGCAACCCGAGCCACCAGTTCGGAGAGGAGCTCGGACCCAAGCTGACGGATGACCTTGTCAAGGACGTCAGCAGCTCGGACATCAGCAGGGGTGGGGCAATCCCGCGCCAGGTGCGGGCCGCCACATCGGTAGCAGCCACGGGGAGGCCCTCTTCCGGAACGTGTGCGATCAACGTCCATGGGGACTACTGCGGAGGGGGAGCAGGGGCTGGCATGGCACGAGGGGAGGCGCATGGGCAAGGGACAACGGGGAAGACCCCTGCTGGACGCGAGCGAGAGGCTGGCGGAGCCGAGGGGGCCTTTGGGAGAAGCCCAGCAGCACGAGCCCGCACGTGCGATTCGTACTGGCGGTATGCTCGGGTCCGCCAAGCCATGTAGTCGCGGAGGTCTGGCGGGTCGCTGGACGATGTGATGGCCGCATTGATGGCAGGGTCAAGGCCAGAGCGGAACTTGGTGACCTTGACCAATGGGTCAGCAAACCCAGCAAGGTCGAAGAGGTCTTCGAAGTCATCAGTGTACTTGAAGACATCCCGGGAGCCCATATAGTATGCCCTAGACTCGAGTTTGTGTAGGGCGTGGTCCTGCTCGTTCTCCTCAACAAAACGGGAGCAGAACTCCTTGGTAAAGGGCGTCCCAGGTGAGGAAGGGGGAAAGGGGTTTTGGAGGACATGCGCTCAGCCCATTTTTGCGCAGAGTCTTTGGACATGAAGGACATGGTGAAACGCACTGCCTTTTCCTCAGACATCTCGCCGCCTTCAACAAACGCCTCCGGAACCAGTCGGATGTAAGTCCGAGCTGAGTGAAGGAAGGCCCGGCCAGCCGAGCGGTCGCCGTCAAAGACGAAAGGGGGGTTCGGTCGAAGGACCGTTTTTGCTGCCGGTGTGAGGTTGGCAAAGAGTCCTGGACTCTCGGCCGGAGGCTCTGGGGGAGCGGCAGGGGTCGGAGCAGTAGTAGTGGGAGGATTGGCAGCGGTTTGAAAAAGCTCGACCAGACGGTCAACAGTCCTCTCGAGCCTATCCATCCGCTCGGCGGCGGCTGCAGCAGCGGCGGCAGAGTCGGTCATGGTGGGTTCTAGAGAGGGGGAGGAGGGGGCAAGATTCGCGGTTTGCGCGTCCGAGACAGCAGAGGAGGAGTCCGACGAAGCGTCTGAAAAATCGCCAAAGCGCGCAATCTTGACCAGTTAATCCCTTGGAGCCTTTCTTCTGCTGTAAGGGCAACCTTTAGGACCCGAGATGTCTCGAGGGTCTAGCGAGGGAGAATCAAAGTTAATTAAGAAGCTACTAAGAATACATCACAGCGCACCTAGCGAGGGAGAATCCAAAGAGAAGAAAGGCTGAGGATTCCCACGCTAGGTGCAGTAAACATATAGTAACTAGTTCCCACAAGCTCGGAGCAATCGGCAATGATCCCGGGCCAAGTCACATGCCTTACTCCACGATGACATAGGGCTTTGGGGATTTGACGGGAAAGTGGGAAATCTGCAGGAGGCCTGCGTCATAGTGGCTGTGTAGTGCCAAAAGAGGGAGTTCCCCTGACACCAACATGGTTTTCGAAAATTTCTATGGGGTAAGAGGGAGTATGGGTTGATAGGAGTATGGTTTACGAGGGGTTCGACTGTAGTGTGAGAGACATCGATAAAAGAGGAAGCCTAAAATGCTTCGGACAGGCGCAATCTTATAAAGAGGGTGATGTTCTTACCATAAAAGGAAATACCAATCAAACAAGCCCTTTGTGGTCCTTTTTTCTTTATTGACATAAGCGAATGCCGATCACCGCCGAGATGACAGGGTGATTCGTAATGACTCAAATCTGACAATTCAGTGAATGGGATACGCGTGCAACTGTACTCAAGATGTACTTGCTTACCTTCGCCGGCCTTCCACAAGTGTATTTAGCCATGTCCCTGGATCTTCACACCCCCATCCCTTCTCACTATGCCGCGGCAAGTGTTGTGCTTTAAAAGAGACTCTCATCTAATTCTATTCCTTAGCTTTATAGCAATGGATAGTAACCAAATAGTAACTGGGTCCGCCTCAAACTAAATGAAGTACACTGCCCAAAAGAATAAGAAAGAATCTGCCCTCGACCTCAAACCACACATGTATCCCGCTCCCTTGAACGATACGCAACATCTGCCGAGCAATTGAAGAACGTGTCTGTTCGCAATAACAGTTGCCTGCTTACCCTACGATGGAAGTTGGGCGCACTCAGTGATAACGACCTGAACAATTCGACGTAATTCTGCCTCTTCTTCAACCGCAAGGATGTCGTAGTTCCAGCGGTCCGCTGGTGCGGTGTCGGTCACGTACAGCGGGAGGCTGCAATGTACTCCGGTGAGATCAATCCTCCTTTGTAATGGAGTAGAAGCAGAGCCTGGTCCCAAAAGCGCTGACCCCCGTGCAAGGACGGGGTAGAGGACAAGCATCTGACATAAATGAATCGGGTATTCTGCTTGATAGGGTGAACAAGGCATTACCGATGAGGTCACCCAGGCGTCCTTCCAATGCCTTTCAGTTGCTGTGGGCCTTGCAAAGGATCTCAGTGCCTGCCAAGATAGCGCCGCCCTTCCAAGACGACTCTCAAGTTCCAAGGCACTTCCAAGGACTGCCCATCATTGGCGCCTTCCAAGGTATTGGAAGCCATTGAAAGGTTCTTTTTGCTTACCTGCGCCAGCCTTCCACAACTGTATTGAGCCATGTCCCTGGATATTCACACCCCCATCCCTTCTCACTATGCCGCGGCCAGTGTTGTCCTTTAAAAGAGACTCTCATCTAATTCTATGCCTTAGCTTCATAGCAATGGATAGTAGCTGGGTCCCGCCGCCTCCGAGTCAAACTAAATGAAGGTGAACGACTGGCAGGTGCTCATAGTTAAGCAAAACAGCTTACTGTTGTTCAGCAGGTTTGAAGAGCCGCCCTTCTACCACTCTGTGCGCTGGTTGGCGATCTCACCTTCGTCGCGTCACCTTGGAAGAAGAGAATATGCCCTTCCCCACATTCAAAATCCTTCCAGGTGGCTCATCAGACCAGAAATTTGATGCTCACCTTGTGGATTGCGATCGCGATCAGCAATGGCTCAGCAGCGGCCGACTTCCATGAGTATGAATATCTGCCACCAATTTGTGCGGGTTCGTAACCTCATAATACACATACCAGGTTACCAGGTGACAAGCTTGTGCTAACAGAGGTACTACAGTACATACCTGCATAATTGTAAAAGGCTTATTTACACCCATGGTTCTTTTCCCTGAAGCTTTCCCAGTGATTGGGCATACCTCTTTGTATAGTGAGGGAGGAAGTTACAGGCATTTGGGACCAAAATGCTTGATTCAGCGAATGAAGCCGCGGGCCAGTATCCGCGTGAAGCATCCTTGGCCCAATTTTGATTCATATCATGCGACGCGAGCGGCGGCATCGTCGGACATGCCAGAGACGGAGCAAAGGAATGGATAGCGGGGCGTCGCATCACTCAAAATTATGTATTTTCTGTTCCCCGAGGCTCGGAGAGGTATGGTTGCGGCCAAAACTTCATGACAAGCCGCAGTTCTTGTCAAAATGCTCAATTTTGATTTTTGACCTCAAAAATTTGGCCACACCCAAAATGTCGTGGGAAAAACTTCGGAGGTGGTTTTTTTGGCCCTTTTCGAGGTCTGGGAATCCGAATCTGAAGTCAGATTTATGCCCAAAAATTCTGGTTCGCCGGCAATCAGCTTTGTCGACTTTGTGTGTCCGGCACTGTACCTACCTGTCGTCATTCCAGAAGCCACTTTCGCACGCAATATTCAGCGCAAAATTCTTGAACAACCATTCAATTTTAATAGCTACCATTTCCAACACTTTTCAAAGGCAGCCACAGAGTGGGGCGATGGGTTCATCCTCGCGCAGCCCATCGCCCCACGCCCCGGCGGCCCCACACCTATGTGGCTGTCCCCTTCTTGAACCGAACGAAGCAACGAACAAAATCAGTAAATTTTGGCACTGATGGGGCTCTACACGACTTGACAATTTTGACAAGATGTGCGTTGGTGTAAGGTGTGAGGAATTTTTGCGCAGGTGCGTTGTACATGACAAGGCCCTGGAGTTTCACATCAGAGTGGGGACCCGATGCGATGGAAATGAAGGCGATGGGGAACAACCCGAAGAAATCATCCTAAAACCTATGCCAGGCCAAACAATGGTAAGAAAAACGTTTTTTCACCGCTTCTTCGTCCCATTTTAATTGCTGCCTTGCAAACGTCACTATTTCCTGGATAACTGGCTCGCGAGGCTTCCAGGAATTGACTTGTGGAGCTGGTCCCTCGTAATTGAAGGATCACGGCGTGAAGGGTGCAGTGTAGAGATCCACCACACGACTGCTCGGGAATGTTTCAAGAATTTGCTCGGCCACCTTTGGCTGCTTTCTTTTCAGGAGTTTCGAAGAATTGGTCCGGAGCTCAGCACGCAGACGCTCCCGCTGAACGAGGTGCCCGGTTGCTGGGGTGGAAATGCGGCTTTCAGAACAAAAGAAACTCCCAACGAGGCCGATGGCGAGTTATGAAAAGAACGCAGATACGATTCAGTCAATCCGACGAGTGTCAGTCCCTAGTATCAGAGCCTATGACAAGGTTGATAGGGAGAGGTGAATTCAAGAGCACTGAGTACTTGCTTTGTTGCGTGATACACCACTTTGTCAGAGACAAAGAAATGAATCAATAATAGAATAAACAAGAAGGTGCAGACAGCCAAGTAGGTAGACAGGTGGGGCCGGTGAAACTCAGTGTGTGATCGATTTTCGGCACTGGAGGCCGCCATCTTACGATGCCGACCAATGCCGCGGAGCCGGTTGCCAGGGCCGCGTATATTACTGGTTGGAGCAAACGTGGGATGTGATTGGCATCTGCGTGATTCGGCCTCGTGTATTGCCACTGTATATCAATCGCGGCGCACTTCGGCTTCTGACTGATGCGGCCGCAGTGCGGCGCAACCAGCGCATAAGTCGCATCACTGATCAGTCCGTCACAGCGTGACACCGACCTCGTCCCCCGCCACCCACGTCCAAAACGCGCATCGCAAGCCCCTGCCCGCCTCGGCCCACCGCCGCGCGCGGGGCCGGATAGTGGTCCCCGGGCTTCTTATGATGTCCCACTCCCAGATTTCTGTGCATATTAGCAAAGCAACAGCTGCCGCCTCTTGGACCTTGGTTTGCTGTTGGGCGTCTACGAGTCATCTGAAGCCACGGTCGTAATGGCTGTACCAATTCTTATCCCTTCTTCGCGCACCCATGATTTTCCATGGGACATATGTACTTAACTCGAAAGCTTCTTGGGCGAGCGTTGATTGACAGAGCTGTGAACTGGTATAGCCTCGTTTCTTCCCATGCTGATCGTATTCGCCGGTCTGCTTCCTACTTGTAACGACGACCCAACGCCATTAGGGAGGTTGTGCGAGCAACCCCAGGTCGCTATTGAACCGCTCAGATCTCCACAGGGAGGAGTCTCAGATGTAAAATCCCAGCGACCTAGGAATGTCCTAGGACAATACTCTTTTAGGTCGCTTAGATCTCACACCTGGTATTCATCGCTGCGGAAATCTGAACGGGCTAAAAGCGACCTGGGTCGCTCAAGGGGTCACGGTCCGTGGAATCCCGGACAATGGACAACCTCCGTTACGTGAATCGGTAGTCCGGGGTCCTAAGCTGGGCTTTTCACCAATGAAGCTTGAATTCCACCTCATATCTGCTTGCATCCAGTCTGGGTCTCAGCTCATGTGTCTGTGGTCGTTTGTAGACATTATTTAATTATTTGTTCAGGCTGCACACATTTTCTTCCGTCGAAACCAGTGCAAAATCAATGTAAACTGCAATTTTATGTGCGTGTACGGGCTCGATACGATACTCGCAGTTACCAAAAGTAACCGAATTCGGCGTTTTTTCCCACAAATTACGATGGTCAAGGAGCTTTGAGCGATGAAGGGTTCATTCACAGTGTGTTTGCTACAACTTTCATGATATAAACTTGGGGTAAGCTATCACACAGTGGGTGAGTGAATTAATCTTCAAAATACCATCAATTTAACAGTGTTTGCCTTTTTTGGAACACAGTCACCAGGATCTCAGGTAGGTGAGTACCTCGAAGTTAGGTCTACTATCTCATGACTTTGTATCTGAGAGCTCAGAGCTTGCTGGGCTATCTTCATCCTTCAATGAGGGTACTAAAACAGAGCAAGAAATTGTTGATTTGGCATATAAATAAACAAACATAGAAAATCAGCACAGGGAAAGCCCAATAACTTCGGCGCGCGTCATGTGCAATATCATATGACCACCCTTTCCCTCTCCACCAGCTGAACCAACTGCTAACTGTATTAGCTGGTCGCAAGCAAGGCGTTTCTAAATTCGGTTACTTTTGGTAATGCCGAGTAGTAGAGCACGGCATAAATTGACAGCATGCGGAGAAACTTAGTTCTGGTAAGTCTGGGTGGTTTTATATGGCCAACTATACAGATACACTGTAACTGAGCAGGTTTTGCACTGAGTGGACGTAAAATTGCCGAGGCCGGCTGCCGGATTAGGATGACCAGCTGCCCATATGAGGCAGGTTCTCACGGGTGGTGGTGGGTCTGGTTTTCGAGGTCCTGGGGGGTAGTCGGTGTCATCGCTTAGGTTTTCCCTCACCCCTTGGGGTCGCTTGCACAACCTCTCTATTCTACCTGGGCGATCGTATGAAAACAATCAAGCGACTTCTTCGGCGGTGAGCCATGAAGATCGATTCATCGCAGCCATCGTCTGCACCACCTGAGCAACCAAATGGTACAGGATCTACTTCCCCGGGTGAGCAGCACATTCTACGACGATTACCGCTCAGGATACTTAGCCTGCATAATTCGGCTCTCTCCCGACACGCCTATCTCAATATCTCCATCGCATACTGCTCTTTCTTTTGAAACGCTCAAACTCGGACTCATTCTACTCTCCAAGAAGATCGAGCCGATGCTGGGGGGCACGCCGTTTAGATTACCATTCACCGTCGTCAACACTATCGTCGAGGTCGCAAATGTGTGCTACATCGTATTTCATGCTTAAATCTCGATTGAATCGGCTATTCTAGCGCGTCTCCGCCAATGATGACGATCTGCAAGCATTATTTCAAGATATTTCAATTGAACACAATAAATGCCGTACTGCCAAACAATCCCACGCAGGAAGAAAAAGAGCAGATTCGTCAATTCTCCGAGTGAGTTGCAGCTGAAAATTCTGACCTGATACGTTAATTCTTATTTTTCCTTCTATAGATTCCTCGTCAAAGAATTAGAGATGATAGACTCATTGACGAAACGAAGCATCTCCCCCAACGAATGTATGTACGGGATAGTTAACGGGTACGCCTACTAGAATTGCCAGTGTCTTGTGCGATCGACCCCATGGAATGTAGTCTCACCAAGTCAGACTCTACAAGATTTATGATAGTCGATAAATCTATTATATAGAGTCTGAACTTGATGGCGCCTGCCATCCAAGACCTCGGATTCTGTGACACACGTGCCAGTTCACACGGTCGGATAAGGAAATGACACGTCGTTCGGAAAACTTGGCGGTCCAACTTGAGCCTTGACTTGAGCCCAATATGGAGCTTGTTGGCTGTATGGAGGGCTTAAAACCCCACATTTACATTTGCCGGGGTTATATTTACCATTGTGAAGCATCTGGGACTTTTGGACGGGGCCGTAATTCCAAAGATAATACAGTCGTAAACTGGGAAGCGCAACGTAACGTAGAAGAGCAACACGCATATTCCGTACCCGCGGACATTTTGGCGAGCTGGAATTTGCACTCTCCTACCATTTTTGAGGTCGCTGAATTCAATGGACCACTTTTTGGAGCCTAAAAATTACTTCCCTGGGCAGTGGGAGCGCAATTTATCGAAAATGCCCAATTTTGGAAGGAAGTTTGTGATTTCCCCAAACCTTTGAGCATCTCCATGAAAAAATTTGGTGTTCAAAAAGTCCCACAAACCATATTTCTCATTGGCAAAAAACTGGACTGATAGCTTCTTTGAAGGGCTAGAACCAGCTGGTTTGTTGCTGATTTTTTGATTTTTTCAGCTGAATTGTGAATTTTGCCTTGCAATATAAACACCACCTGGTGTTCCTGTGCTAGTGTTTTCCTGGCTTGGCTTGGCCCGGAAGCCATGGCTTTGGCCTGGCTTGAGCTGGCTTTGGCTCAGAACTTTTGAAGCCAGAGCCATGGGCCACCGAAAGCCAGGGCCAAGCCAAAGCCGCTGGCTCGGGCCATGGCTTGGAAGGAAAAATTCCCAAACCTTGTTTAAATTAATGTGAAGGTAATTTTGCATTGTGATGCAGCAGAGATGTGCTACTTATCGTCTAATCACTCACAGAAGTCATTATCGTTGCTGTTAGTCGGACTTTCAGTCTTCAACAATCGACGGCACTTTCCTAATTTGGAAGTAGACGTCAGTTTGTCGTTGAAAGTTGGATGATGTGAGCGGCTCGGTAGTCTGTGTAGTAATACTGAACCATGTGGAGGTAATTCCTTCCAAAATATGTCAACTGTATAGTAGATTTGAGCTCACTACATCCTGCAGCTGAAGCCATGGCTCACCTGGCTTGGCTTGGCCCGAAAAATCTCAAGCCAGAAGCCAGAGCCAGACGAAGCCAGAGAAATGGCTTGGCCTGGCTTGCTGAAGCCATGGCTTGGCTTGGCTGGCTTCTGGCTTTGGGCCAGGGCCGGCAAAACACTATCCTGTGCATGCTTGATTTGTGGTATGATACTTCTAGGGCCTAAATATACATGCTCTATGTTGTCGCGACCCTGCGGGGAAGGATTCTAGCTTTGTTTACTGTTGTTGCTCTTCTACGTTATTTGGCCCATTTGGGTGGAGCCAAACTTTGGCCCTTGATCTCACTCAAAACAGACTGTATCGACCCCGAATTTTTGACGAATCTGCAGAACAGATGCGTGGCTATTACCCTAGCACAAAAAACTCAGAGTTTTGGTGCACTTTTGAGTTGCTTTCTAGTTGGAGGAGTAAGCGCGCGGCTTTACAACCACTGTGAGAAGTATTTGTCATGAAATTCAAGATCATCGTCTTGAAATTCAAGATTCATGACGTTTTGGTTAGAATACACGTCATGAATTTCAAGACTGGTTTCATGATGCTCCAAAACTTCTAAAAGTTACAATGTGTGATACCGCACTCATATTCAACTGTGGGACCACATTACAGGATAATGCATATAATTCTCTTTCAAAAAGTGAAATAACAATCTTGAACCTACATTCACGACGAAACATCACGAATTTCGGCCTCGAAAAAACCAGCAAATTTTTGTTCAAGTCCTGCGGCCGAGCTGCCGAGTCAATGACGTCACTTACAGCATTGCTCCACATCCGCAGCACACATATGCTGCAGCCGCCACGACGCCTCTTGTGTCCCCCCACCATGACCTCCCTCCAAGTCACCATCGTAGAGCGCCGCCGCCGCCGCCACTCTCGCCAACACACTCTGCTGTAACGGACCACGCCTCCTTCCCTACGTCACCGCCCTCTAGGATCAATCCACACCGCCGTAACCGAACTTGAACCGAACTACATCTCTCTGCAGTGCGCAAGACTCTCAAAGGATTAAGGAGTGGCGAAGGATGAGCCGGGATGAAGTGGTTGGGCAGGGTATTATGGTGAGTGATACTGCGAGAGTGCATTGCAGCTCATTAGTGTGCTCTTTCCCTGTCGTGGTAATTTAGCTCTTTGATGACGACAGAGCATTCAGTGATCTGCCCAACCCGGTGAGTTGCTTCCCTTCTCTACCTCTTTTTCATTCTCCGTAGTGTGTTTCCGAGCCACGCAAGCTGATAAAGTACGGCTGATCGTGACGGTGGCGAAATTTTGAAGGTCAGAGTATTATTATACTCGTAGTACTGCAACTGTATCGTCCAGTACTTGAAATATATCCTGTTTTATACCTCTTCCATGGAGTTTGATAAGGAGTAAGGCGTCGGGATAGCTGGCTACCTTGGTTGTACTTCCGGACGAATCATTGCTAAGATCATGACAAAATGTCATGAAAAAACGTTAGGAACGGGCCCACAGTCGTTAGGAATTTCAGGACCCCCGGATCATAACGTTTCGTCATGAAACCCGACAAAAGATCATGAAATTCAACACAAATGACGACGAAATACCTAACACAAGGTCCTGAACAACATCATGAATTTCAAAACCTTCCCTCTGCACAGTGAACTCTGAGACTAGCTCGATAGATCTTGAAGAGAGCGCGAGGCTTCACTTAAGTTCACGCAAGGTTTACGGTAAATCTACGTAGATTAATAGAGGTAAGAAAGAGCTGTCGTTACATGAGGGAACGACTCCCTTTTATAATCTACAAGGATCAACTATAGAATATTCAAGAACTCAATGGAACCTTGAGGAAAGTAGCAGAATATTCTACTATACCTTCTCAATGACTCGTTCAGACGTCCCGAGTCATATTGAGGCTTATCGGTGTCGATCTGAGAGGGAGGGTATGACGCTCTGCTGCTAAGTAGAAGAACTTAGTAGCATTGACATCATGGACGCGGTCCCATGATCAAGGAATGCCGAAAATGCGCCGAGCGCGCGTGAAGTCTTGCGGGCAAAGCCGAAAGTTGCCGATATCCATCACAATAGTGGTGAAGTACAATCAATAAAGTAATGGGCACCAAGTGAAGTACAAGATAGTAATACAGTCAAGCAAACTACCGTAAATTACTGTAAAGCAAAGTACGATGAAGTAGAGCACAGTGAAGTAAAGTACAGTCGAGTAGGGTACAAGTAAAGTAAGTAAGGTACATTATAGATAGTATAGTACAGTCGAGTAAAATCCAAGGAAGCGAAGTACATTCAGTTAACTACAGCCAAGATAGTAAAAGAACTCGGGGAAAGGGATTGGATACTTGGCTGATCATCAAGCTACAGTAGTATAGAGTACTCGAAGGAAGTCGCAGTAAAGTAAAGTAAATCCCTCCTTGTTTTCCGTAGATCCTCCCGGCCTACATCAAGGGTCACACAGAACAGTTGAACTTGGAGCCGTAGATTGTGCCGCGGAAGTGATGACAACCTTGATGCACTTCAAGTTGAATGAATTTGAGTCCGACAGTCAGAGCTGACCGTGATTCCGACCTAGTTATCCTATCATTGTCTCTATATGAGAACAAGCAGGGAGAATTCCCCTTCCGGTAGAGGCAATCAAGTGCTTGACTATGAATGGCCAGCAACATTTTGCGATCCGAATTCGGCACACGCAGTTGCCGAGTTTCGGCACACCTCCTCGAAGCTGGCGGATAGGTGCCGATGCAAGTAACAGGGAATGAGTTTGATTTGCTACGATAAAGTATCCTCAAGTATAGTGAAGCAGCTTGAGATACAGCCAAGTGCTCGAAGTACCGGGAAGTAACTTGAAGTACATTAACGTAAATTCAAGTACAGTAAGCCGAACCAAAACTAACAATGCAGGGAATTCAACCATCACCTTCATTACTCACGGTCTATTTCAATCCGTACACAAGAACAGTAGAGTCAACACAGACTAAGCAGTAAAATTTAAGTAACGCACAAGTATACTGTTTTCTCGGCTGAGACAAGCCGATTTGTAATCCGCAAGGAACTTCACTACGATTCGTGCGAGATGAAGTCCCTCCAAACGAAGTACAAGTAAACTAAGGCTGGTTTATTGCTTGCGTGAAGTATATTTGAAGTAGCTCGAAGTACGGCCAAGTAACCTTAAAGCACTGGCAAGTAACCCTTAAGGAAGTTGAAGTACAGTAGAGTAAATTGAAGCGTGATCAAAGTGAAGTAAAAAGAACCAAAGTGAGAAGAATAACAATGCATGAAACTCAACCGTCCCCGAGCCTTCAACAAATCGGCCAGAACCAAGTAAAATATATGTAAAGTAAAGCAGCAAGTAGGTATAAGTAAAGTAAATCAAAGCGACAAGTAAGAGTAACTCGACTAAAGCATTGGGAAGGAAAGTCAATTAGAAGTGTAGGTACTTACAGTGCCGAGTTGCACGCGACGACACATGTGACTGGGTAGTAAAGTATCCAAGTAAATGCCGAATCTCTTACTTGGTTGGTTATCAGAAGCCTATGGCACTCAGGGAGTAGAACAAACCACTCAGACACAAACCACTCAGACTGGCAGGGTTTCAATCAGTACTAGTGCGAATCAGTTGCTGACAGCTGTTCGAAGATTGGGGAGTGAAATGGCGCACTTGCACTGTATTGAACATGCGTATTAAGTAAGTTCAAAACAAGTAAAGGCCAGTCCCGTAATAAGTACAGTGAAGTAAAGTACGATACAAGTGAAACCGAATCAATTAGCCTACTCGAGATGAGGTCAGTACGAGTAGCCAGGGAAGGTAGTTGCTGTGCTGTATGTAGCGGTAATAAGTGGGTCGGTTGCACAACAATTCTTCAGGGGTGGAAATTGAATGCAATTAAGTAGAGTACTAGAAAGTAAAGTAGAACGAAGTAAAGTAAAGTACAGTAAAGTAACAGAAATAGAGAAGTTAACGACGAAGTAATGGGAAGTAAAGTAAATCAAACACTGTACCTGTCGCTCATCGACAAGATAAGGAACTACTTGGATAGAATGAAATTGCCGCAAAGTGAGTGATATTGAACAAACAGATAATGACAGCATCTGATAGACAAGTAACTTCAATAATTGAGAGGGATTTGCGCAAAATACGACACGAGTCTAATCGTGTTTGATTTGATCAAAGAACGATGTGACGGTACCGACTGCCAAGAAGGATCTTTTGTCCAGTCAAAGCTCAATGTAATGGCTCCAAATCACCTCATATGACTCTATCTTGCCGTCCAGTGAGTCGAAGAAGTCCAGAAATGATAAATTGAACAGATAATCAAAAAAGTGTCAACTGGGGACAAGGCTAGGGGAATAAAGACTCAAGGAAGACTCAAATCAATCAAATATGACCTCTACTGCTACTCAAATGCTCCAGAATATCTGTTTTGACAATTGTATTTTAAGCCTGCAAGTTAAAGTAAGTTTCGCCAAGCGTGGGAAAAGTACATCAAAGTAAAGTAAAGTAACGCAACGTACGCCCAGCCAAAATAACCGGCCATCAAAGTACAAGTAAGCACCCTCAAGTTACTTTTTGCGGTCTCGTCGCTGAGCATTCCGTTTATCATTACGACTGTGTTAGCATTTGTGTATAGCGCTTTTATCAATTTGCAAAACTTGTCTGGGAATCGCATATGGCGTAGGACGCGTAGCAAGTAGTCGTGGTTGATCTTGTCATAAGCTTTCTCTTGATCCAATGCTATCATAATACCGTCTTCGTTCACGACTTCGGCATAATTTAAAAGGAATTTCGCAAGTTTGACTTGATCTTCAATTTTCCTCCCTTTCATGAAGCCCGCCTGATCAGGGTGGACAAGGGAGGGAGCGACATCCATCAGTCTGAGAGAATAAGATTTTGTAAGCAGTTTGTAGTCCGTGTTGAGAAGAGTAACAGGTCTATAGTTACTTATTAGAGCCTTGTCCCCTTTTTTGTACAGCGGGCAGAGCCAACCGTCGTTGAATTTCGTTCCCGTAATGATATCACGGACACCGATGTCCTCATACAGACGCGTCAATAACCCCAGTATATTGAAAGTTTCTTGTTGAGAATTCTTGTTCAGTAGATAGCGTATGTCCAGCATTTTGAAGAATTCGTACGGAATGCCGTCAAGTCCAGGGGATTTCCCGTTTTTAGATAGCCTAAGTGCCTTTCGTATCTCATCCTCTGTGAGTGGTTTATCCATCATGCTATGTTGCTTTTCGGTCAGCTTTGCATCGCACTGTTCAAGCACAATCTCCGTAGCAATCAGTCTGCTGTACTCATCTGGAATATCCTTCCGTTGGATATTATTATGATATTCGCGAGCCATTCTTGCCATTCGTTTGGGACGATTTTCAAAATGGGCATCTGCTTTGTCCGAGTCAGATGTTTCGTCACTAAATTCGTGAATAACTTCTCGCGGATGGTAGCCTTTGGCGGAATTTGTCCATAGTGTAGTCCGCAACGTCTCACCTTCGATATCATAGTGTGCATTGGACATTGCCTTTTTTGACTCCGCTCGCTCTTGGTGAGCAGCCTCAATCTTGGTTTCGAGAATTTGGATCGCCTGCCAGCGACTCTCAAGCGGTATTTCCTCGTCATGAATCACCATTTGTAGTTGAGCTTTCCATGTTCGGATGTTCTGAGTCAATTCATCAGTGACAAATCGAGTACAGTGTTTTCCGAACGCAACTATATCGCATTTGAATTTGTACCACAAGGTTTGAATATTTTCCGTTGATTCATGGCTATGTTCGGCCTTCTCAATATCGTCTAGCATGATCTTCGCCAACTGCTGAACATGGAGCATGAATCTGGGAGTTTTCAGAAGATACAGGGGCATACTCCATCGTCCCACCGCAGAGGGTTCTCTTTCGAGGCCCACCCCTTCCCCATAGCCGTCGTAGCGGCACCCATGGGGTGTAAACCCTATTTAAATTATATGCATGGGCTTGACAGTCAGGAAGGGTCAGCAGGAATCAACTTAAGCCAGCATGTCATTTCAAACATGAAGACCGACAGAGGAGTTAGTTCTCTCCGGCCGCATAAGGCTACTATTCCTTATACGCCACGGCCCGCCACCCACCGACTCTAGGGCAGTTTCCCGTTGCTTTCCTGGGTGCTTCGTTTGAGGACTGGCACCTCGTACGGATCCGCACCCATGAAAACTCTCTGTCTCGCCGCCCGCCACCGCCAAGCGACTAACCACCACACACAAAAATATGCATGGCACGGGGTGTCCTGAGACCTGCCGGTCCATTCGGATGGTTTTGATAAGCAATCCCCCGCCTTACGTTCGCCTATCCCACAAGGGGACCCTGCCGGGATTTGGCAAAAAGACAGTTTTTACGTCATGTCAGGACGTGCTCTGCTCGGGCAGTAGAGCATAGTTTAAACGTCGTCCCGGACGCGGAGCGTGGTGCAGACCAACTTTACTCCCCCAGAATCATGGCCAGAGGGGACTCCGTCATGGATAATGCAACATCCACTCCAGCCAGGCATCGGGTCCACTATTTGAGGCATCGGATCCACCATTTTTCAGGCTTTTCATACCTTTCAAGCTTTCCATACCAGACGGCGGAGCAAACAAAGCACGGGGCATCGGATCCACTATTTTGCAAGCTTTTCATACCCCAATCCAACAGCAGGGCATCGGGTCCGCTATTTTTCAAGCATTCCATATCCTGATCTATCCTGATCATGCGACAAGCCGACGCAGTGGATTGCCGGCTCCGAGACTCGAGATCCGTGAGTCAATGACCGGTTGCGTGTAGAGCCCGAGAACCGGATGGTGACGTGACCCATCAACCATATGACGCAAGATCCGAGATTGACTCAGAGGGAGGGACGCGAGGGCAGCGAGCCGGCCCTGCCGAAGGCGGGGTGCTTAAGCTTGTGTGGTAGGAGGAAGGAAGCAGAACGTGTAAACAAACATCACGACGCGATCACGGGACTGCCGTAATGCCGCGGAGTTGTGCGTTTACAGTCACCGAACGGTTTGGGTTGTGTATTTTTTTTTTTTTGCTCTGTCCGGACCTGTGTCATTTCTTTTTGTCTTAAGTAAGGGTGTGCTTTTTCTGATTGAGGTAGTGTGCTTTTTCCTTACGTGCAATCTCAGCTTGTGCTCTTTTTATTCCGCAGTTGCAAACGAGGGTGAGAGTTCCGGAGATCAAAATTGAGCTGGGCTGAATTGAGATTGTGTAATTCTGAGATCTATCATCTCCTGAAAGAATTTTCTGGTTGCTAATGGAAGGGTGGGGTCTTCCTCTTGTCGCAAAAATCGAAAGTCTGATATAACCGATTATAACCGATTATAGCAGTTATTGGGCGATCATAGGCTGGTTATACCTAGTTATAACCGGCTATAGGTCGGGAGGACCCTTATAGCCTATTAGAACTACCTTACGAGCTGCAACACCTAACAATAGTACGACGGGGATTGGTCAAGCTTGGAGCGTATGGCTTCTCGCTCAGGCTCGGAGTCGGGAACATATGAGGTGGATGAGTGTGAACGACGCAGTTGCATGGTTAAGAATCTTAGTGTTGCCGGGAGCTGAGTTGGAGCTGAACTCGAGTTGATTGCCCATCAGCTCGCTGTCAGCTCGAGTTGACCGGAGCTGGCTCAGAGCTGATACCGGATATGGGAATCTAGTGTCCCAGGGTTCATCTTTCCACCCGAAGGGCAAAATTTTAGGGGAGAATGGACCAAATTTTTATGTGGAAGGTTTTCCTGAGCTCTCTTCAAGCTCAAACTGCTTTTTATACGTCGAAAACGGCCAAGAAACGGCCAATACAGAAACTGGGGAGGGAGTGTGATGTCACTCAGTTACACCACCGTAAATGTCACGTCGTCCGCTTTGGGTGACGAGGGTGGAGTCGAGGCGAGCTGGCATCACCTCGAGGTGCCGCTTTTGGGAAGGGGTCGAGTTGGAGTTGAACTCAGCTTGGAGCTAGCTCCAGCTTCCGGCAACACTAGTTAAGATGGGCCTTGGGCCATTTCGGGGACGCCCCACACAGTGACGTCACCATGGGAATATGAGGCCGCAGGCCGTGACAGCGTGACTCCGCAGCTCTTTCCTCTCAACCACCACCATCGACAGCTCGAGGACATACGACGGCGTCGATCCCGCCCTCCCTTCATGCTAGTGTCGGTATCTTCGACGGGTGGGCTCAGTAACGGTCGCTTGCCCACGCATTGATCACAAAGCACCGACATGGGGGAATCGCATCGGTCCATCGGTGTGTCGCTTTTGTTGCTTATTCTCCGATGAAGTTCTAATCCTGTGCCCTTTGAAGCTTCAACGCAACTGTGAACAGTTGGTGTGTCTTTAGTTTCTTCATCTCCCGTGCGCTGTCTCATCTCGGTTGTAGTTGCCTTCATCGGATACTGCCCTCCCCTTCCCCAACATAGCTGGCGACTTCTACGATGTTGTACACGTACCTTAGTTGGAAATAGATCAATTTTATTCAGTACTTTGCTTGATTTGAGATGAATTCCATGGGCCAAATGTGCGGTGAAAACTTCCCCGGGCCAACACGGTAATAAGGAGCTATAACCTCTATAATGACTTATAACGATCTTTAAAAATTATAGGACTTATAAGTCTAATCAGGCTTTATAGGCCCCCCTCCCAGATTATAGACTTATAACAGGTTACAACTGAGTATAACCGGGTTTCGATTTTTGCGACACTTTCTTACATTGGATGGGTGGTGAGAAAAATTACCCAAACACGCCGGGTTGTGGTTTAAATAATTATGCCCCACTATTACAGCCATAGGGCCATAATTCGAAGTGTCGTAGAAAAAACTCGCACCCCTTCACAAATTAGCACACAAGCTGGTTTTGTTGATTTACACACCTTGAGGCATCAGAATATGTGCACAAGTCAACATTTTCCAAAATATTCACGCCCCTTGCTTCATCACAACAAAAGTGCACAGGTTGCTCCGCGCATTTTTTTACTGCGCAGGTAAGGAAAATATGATTTGTATGCCGGAATACCGGCCTACAGCAGGGGGAGCTTGTGTAAATTCTTATATGGCACACAAATTAACAATATTAATGTTGCGCTGTTGTTTGGGGGGCATACTTCGGCTGGATTCTTTTTCACGCACATAAGTACTCTAGTAGTACTCTACTTTGTGAACAAAACTTTACTTATGCCAGGCAACAACGTTCTGACGTTCTGGAGGATGAACCACCAATCAATTTCTGACTAGCTTATCATCATGATAGAATACCTATCCACTCAGAACCGTGGTCTCTCTATACAGACACTATAGAGTAACTGAGCAAGCTGCAACATTGACATCATTTATTTTCATCGCCTCTTTACAGCAACTTTCTGGGAAACTAATGGCGCCAGAACCTGCCCCTCTGTACCGTGTATGAAAAGAAGAACTGTATTTTCACTTCTGTTAAGCAGCTTTGGGCAGGATCAATCACCCGTGCACCATCAGTTGAAAGGGTGTGTCATCAGTTGCAATCAATCTGGATCAGTAGGGATCAGACTGGATCACTCGGAAGAACATTGTATCACTCGGAGCATGCCAATCTTGACGTGCGCACGTCAAGGGCAGTGACGCCATCAAAACGCTCTCTAGCACAGCTTATTGCTTTTCGGTGACGGCTCTGATAAAAGGGGGAGCAAGCTCCCCCAAAAAATGCACAGGACAGAGCGCACCACTTTTACGCACCTTCAACTTCGCGGCACCCACAAAAGAAATGCACAGGTTGTAAGTAATTCTATCCTGCCTTATCCTGCCTTTTCACAAAAAAATGATACCTTGCCCGTTAGTGTATTCCAGTCTCTGATTTCAGAGGACAATGCAAGGATTTGGGAGTGCGACCTGACCACATCAGGAATCGTTGGTGGTCTTCTTCACTTTTGGATCTTATCATCAGCTTTCATTGCTTTCAATTCTCTTCACCTCGCCACCGAAACGTTCGTCCTGTACTGATACTCAAATATCTTTGCTGAATCCTGAGACTCGGATTCTTAGACTTCAAATTTAATGCCTTCTCCCGAACGAGTCAGTGCGCTTCAACTCAGTTCAAATTGTGTTCAATAGAAGCCAAGGGTACGATGATGCGTCAGTTCAACGGTAAGCCATCGAAATTCATTCATGTCCTGGACTCCTTCCCTTCATCTGGTTCGAAGCTGGATCTGCCACTTTAAACTGCGGCCAAATCAATTTGGTCCACCAAAGTTATTTGTCCGTGACGACACACACTATGGCGAAGAATGGTAGCCTCGCACGGTAGTTCAAACTCAGATCGACCGGTCTGTCTATTGCCAGCTTGCTCCATAGACAGACAATCACCGGTTTACATCAAAGCATACAACAGGTGCGCCAGCGAGTGGGGTCTGAGCCCTGTGCAATGTGGCCCGAAGTGCTGCATTCTCGACACGTAACTGATCCACGAGCATTTTGCATTCATTCCAATGATGTTCAACCTCCTGGCAGTGGCGGTTGACCTTGTCGAGGGCTGACATTGTTTCCCCAAGAACGAGGAGGCACGACTCAAGCCACTTGAGGCACCTTTATGATAGTCAGAATGTAGAAGTCACAACGGAATAGGTAGGTACGCACTCATCATGTTGTCCTCCTGAACTGAGAGTATGCCTACTATGAAGGTCTGTCTGGCGCAAATCGGTGAGGGTTGGCGCGTCTGTGTACTGCTGTTGGCTTGGTGGGGACTGTCCGTGGTTGTTCGCCTCAGCCTGCATGTTGAATTGCTGGTGGGGGGTAAAAAACTCGTTTGTCTTTGGTGATGCTTGGTGCAGGCTTTCAGGACAGGTGCCGCTGGCTGATGTCCGGATCAACTGGGTGTTATCTGCCCAGTGGCGGTGTGGGCAGATAACATAGTCGCACTTTGCACGCATTGTATGGAAAATATTTGAGCATGCAGCATGTAGTGCTGGGGGCAGAATTGTTTTGGGTCGATTGCGCCGAGTGGTTTGGCAGAATGTCGGCAGAATTTGGCGCAATGGACGTATTTCTAACATCTATTATTTTGCAGTGTTTCTTGAGTGTTTCTGAGGTTTTATACAGCTGTTTTACGGTTTTTGTCCGGTTTTTGATGGAGTGGGGTTCTTCAAAAGTTGTTTACCTGTGATTGCTTGTGCATACCCTCGCCGAGGAGCCGGAGGCAGTTCAACCGCTCCACCGCAGCCCCACTGCATTCATTAGTGGAGCAAAATGGCTGGAAATAGCCCAATCTGAGGTCAGAGTGGAGCCATACGGTGACTCAGAGGCATACAGGTGTAAACAAGAAACGAAATGCCCCACTCGATCAAAAACCGGACAAAAACCGTAAAACAGCTGTACTTATAAATACATATTCTTTGATGAGCGTAGGGATATTCGAAGTTGTTTACCTCTGATTGCTTGTGCGTGCCCTTGCCGAGGAGCCGGCGGCAGTTCAACCGTTCCACCGCAGCTCCACTGCATTTACTGGTGGAGCAAAATGCCGAAAATAGCCCAATTTGAGGTCAGAGTGGAGCCATACGGCGACTCGGGGAGTCGGGGGTGTAAACAAGAAACGAGAAACCGGACAAAAACCGTAACTATTGTGCCCAACGGGTATGAATTCTCCCAATGGGTCTGAATTTTCGATATTTCCTGATCCCCCGTCCATCGTTTGGCCCCGGTTTTTTTCGGGATCTATTCTTTCACTAATTCTCTGCAAGATCCCCAAAGCACTTGAGCTACGACGAAAGGGAAGTGGTTGAAAAGTATTTGCCCAAAGCTCGACACGGCCATGACTTGCGAGCAAGGGCCGAAACAAGGGACCAGCGGCACTTGATGTGGTACGGCAGCGCCCCACAAAGTGGTGCTCCCGGCTTTGCCGATGACAGAATCGTCAACAAACGTAAGCACAAATCGACCAAAACCCGTATATTGTTTCCAAAACGGCTGTATGTTTGTTGCGGTTCAAATGATGTGCAGTAAGACTGAGAACTGCTTCGACCTCAGATGTGACCTGAAATCTCACAATTATACGGGTTCAGGTTAAATTGGCATTTTTTCAAAGATTTTCCACCTAAAATAGAGAACAGTGGCCTCCTTAGGGTGGTGGAGGGACCATTTGCATTACTAAAGCTTGCTTCAGACCAGGATCTTCGAGCTGCAGCACTTTTGAAGGCATATTCTGGAAATATTCAGATTATTTTATCATTATATTACATTACGATAACTTCCCGTCCACCAGCTTGAGCTTTGTCCATTCAATACCGAGAGGCAGGGCTAATTTAGCTAATGTGAAAGCTTCTATGACCTCTGCTAAGCACTTATCCATGCACGGCTTTTGGTAGCCCTGCATTTGGGAGAGTCTAATCGAACGGAACCAGGGCAACCCCGGTGGCCGCCGGCCGCCGGCAAATGTCACGTGCACTTTTTTTTTTTTTTTTTTTTTGTATCAGCATTTCTATACCGCAACAAGTACACTAACTACTAAGACGCGGTGCCACAAGGGCCATAAATACAGGATGATGTGCTAGGGGAATTCGACCGATGCAGGTAGAGTATAAAGTAGTCTCGGAGTGGGGAGGTAGCGGGTGGGTGGACGGCGTAAGTGGCAAACGGTACGTAAACCATAGAGCATAACCATATATGAAGGGGAAAAAAGAAAAGAGGCTAACTAGCCATGGCCTCCAGAGGTCCGCCTGCCGCTCGACGATCGTGGCATGTACCGTGTTGCCCGACAGTGAGAACCAAACAGAAAAATTCCGTCACGCAAAGAGCGGCGGGCGTCTTCCTGCTCAATAAAGCCGCCTAGTCTCGTCCCTAGACGGTATAAGGGATGCTCAATTTTTAGCTCGTCAGCTCGTCCCGTCAAAAAAATTAATTAATTCCCTGATGAGCTGATGAGACTATGATCTCACTCCGCCTGTGATGCGAGTCGGAATCCGTAGCTTCTTGGGAGCTAGGGAAGAAGAGTAAGCAAGCACGTTAGGCGCTGAAGGTCGTTAGTCGTGTCTCGTCAGCCGTTGTAACCCATCGACTAGGGGTCGTGTGATCCTGGACAGGAGCCCCCGCAGCACCGGGGCCATGGAGCAGTTATACGCATGCTCAGGCTAGCAACGGGTCCTGGATTGTAGTCTTCGGCGGTAGCGCCGCCGCTCGTTGAGATCCCTCTTAACCGTACATCGTAGTGTCAGTTTAAGCAAGATTAGATTATGTAATATCTACATGCGGAATATAAGGTAACAAGCGTGTAAGTAAGGAAATATTATATAGACCCGTCACAGTGCCCCCCACACGGTTGGTGCCTGCTATGAAGCAGAAATTGAGTATGCTCATCCCAGGATAGCATCACAATGGCCCCCCAAATTCTGCATCCCTAGGATGCAGAGATTCCATCAAGGAGGAGGAAAAAAAAAAGTTGGCCAGCTTTATTGGAGAATGCGGCAGAGATGCACTGCATTATCGGCTGCCGCAATAAGGAAGTCCAGATGTCTATCCCCAGCTGGCAGCCAGGGCGGACTAGCAGAGCTACAGTAAGATGATCTTCATCTGTAGACTCTGGACTGCACCTGCAGTGCGCCCTGGCTAAGCTCCAGATCTACAGTGGTGGCAAATAGAAATTGCCGTGGCTTTTTGGTGAAAGTCTGGCTGTATACTTCACCGAATGACCTCAAATAAGATGTAGAGATGGGTATGTGATACTTCTGTACCTCTTAGAACACTCAGCAATATATTATGCCCTGAGAATGCATCAATCATAGGATGATTTCCGATTTTTGCCATATACGGAAAAACACAATGAGGGTTCAGCGAAAAGGTGTCATAATAGGATGAAAGTAATTGAAAAACAGTCCTAGTTTCCGCTTTGGTTGAATGGAATTGACCCTCATTTGAGCTCGCAACGGCTGCTTGAAGTTGGTCCTTTTAGCTATTTTCTCTGCATTTTCAGCTATTTTGTGTGCCGATTCTCTTTTTCCATTCTTACTGCCCCCATCGGTAACTTCGAGAAGTCGCGCTGTGCGGTCGACTAAAAAATGTCGTAAAGGAGGTATGGTGTAATGTCGTGGGGGAAAGGCGCGAGCGATGAGTGTCGAGGTACGTCAATTCGCTGCGTTCGATATTCTTTTAGAAGAGTTGTTGGACGATTGGGGTCGAGCGACCGCGCGGGAAGGCGAGTGAGTTCAAGGTACGTCCCTCCGCGTTTATCTTCCACGACCGGGTTAGCTAACAACGACTCAAGGTCAGGCCGTCGGTCGCCATTATATCTACACCCTATGTCGCGTTTCATAGTATCTCAATCTATTCTGGCCCCCCAGACGTGTATATTCGAAGAACAGAGGCATGCGGCCAGACGCGAAGCGTCAGCGCTTCCTCGTCCAACACAACCCCAAAACCATCCTTCACTTCAACTCTCCGCTCTCAGCAGTTTCTCCGAGATTTCCAAAGTGCGTCGTGGACAATCGCAGTGCTTCAATCCCAGAATCTACTGCCCCCCAACGTGCATCTTCAAAGGACGTAGGCATGCGGCTAGACGCGGAGCGTCAGCGCTTCCTCGTCAAGCTGCCCCGAAGCTGCCTAGATCCACTTCGACGTCACCAGTTCATCCGGTCTCAGGAGCGTCGAGTACGAAGAATTACTCCCTTCCAAAGGCGGCCGCGTCCAACGGCGCTCCCTTCACTCCATTAATAAGCGCCAATGCCAGTCGATACGGCGGCCTGCGAGACTATACATGCCGCCTAGGAAGAGGTTTCCGACCCCACTCTGCGTTTCAGAAAGGTTCGAAGTGCAACATCGACTTTCTTTCGGATCTTAGTAGCTTGTGAATGCCCCCCAATGTATGATTGCATTGCGGCGAGAAGATGATCGGCGGAACGCGACGTTGTGGACGGAAGTCGTGAGGAAAGAAATATGTGTAAGGGCACAAGCGACCTCGAGGTACGCCCCCGGACCCACATCTTACAAATACTCTGCTAGCGACCACTTGAAGCGAAGCCGTGGCCGCCACAGATAGGTATACCCTGTGACTAGGTGGGTATAGTACTTCCGTCAATCGACCCTGGCTCCCCAAACACGTATGCTCCAAAGACGAGGCATGCAGCTAGACGGCAAGCGTCAGCGCGTCCTTGTCAACCTGTCCTCCAGCGCCACTTCCTAGTGCTCACAACAGCTAACACACTCGATCTTTGTGAATACATCGACTTCTCGGAGAATTGTCTCTGCTCCAAAGGCGGCCGCGTTCGACGGCACTCCGGGCTGATATGACTTGTCAATGATGAGAAGGCGATGTGTTTGGGCGGAAGGTTGTGAGGGAAGGATCGTCGGAGGGCGGATGAACTTGAGGGGCGGATGAACTTGAGGTATGCCCCACGCAGGCCTATCTCACGACGAGTTGGCTGACGGTAACCTGATTTGAAGTCGTAGGCTGCCATCGTGCTATCCAGATGCGCGCTGTATTCAATGGAGGGAGGCATGCAGAGCTTTCGTTCGCCTCCAGCAGTGTAATAAATGCGATTTAACCTTCAGCGATCTCCCAATCTCAGCAGTACTAGAAGTAGTGCGTCATCGATCGTGGAGACTTGCTCCTCTTCATAGACAGCCGTGTCCGATGGCGCTCAAACCGAACCAGCGCTCATCACACTCGGCAGAAGAGCGTCAAAGTGGGTAAGTGCAGCCTGAGGGACTATACATGCCGTCTAGAAAGAGAGCTCTTCACAGTCTCAGCAATTCAGGGATGAATCCGAAGTGCGTCATAGACTGTCGTTATCTGATTCTCACTGACCGGGGACACCGAGCGGGGACGATTCGTTGAGACGTGTCGATGGGAGACTACACGGAGCAAGTCAGGGCGGAGGAATTCAAACAGGGAGTAATCGACGCCGGCTGGAGTGTGTCATTGGCCATTGAAATGAATGGACGGGCGGCCGCGTATAGCCCACGAAACGGGTTGAGCAATCAATTGAGAGGAGCGGGGCGAAGATTGAAGCTCCAGCCCCCCAATACGAACCGCTTTCTTGGTAGCGAATGGAAGTGTCTTGAGTTAGAGCCAGAACAAGTCGTCCAGAGGTTTGACGGGAGTGAATCGTTGAGAGGGAGACCCGAGGCGTATCATACGGCGCGTGAAGTCATCTTAACGCGTAGCCATCCGATCTAAATTCTGCCCCCCGCTCGCGACGCGTTCAAGGCGAAAGCCACTCGCATTTAGAATAGCTGTGAGTGTTCTCCGTTGATTGAATCGTCTGGATCCTATCCACGAAAGGGTATTGGATTGAACAAGAGGCGTCGACTACTTACTTGTCCGCATCGGAGCCGCGAAAATGGAATGAATGCACCTGACGCACGCCTTCGCGCAAGCGGATTGGTGCCCGTGAGCGCATGCTCCGCTCAGAATCCGGAAGTGGAGCGAGAAGACAATTCAAGCGGCGTGTCGGACTCAGAGCTTAGCGGGAGTTCTTCGTTTCGCTCCAGACACGCTCTCAGAGACGAAGAGGTGCCCCCCCACATTGACGTGTTGAGTGGGAGTAAAGTCTTGCGACGAATCGAGGGCTGCTACGTCGTTTCAAGGCGAGAAACTCCGAGTGATTGGAGTGGGTCAAGTGAGGCATGCAGCTATAGACGGCGAGCCGTCAGCGCTTCCCCACTTCCGCACGTTTGTGTTTCCAACGAGATTCATTTCGCAGACGAACCAAGATGAACGCGACATGAACGGAATACTCGAGCTCACTGTGTTTTCGTCCGCCCTAAAATCGTTTCGACCAGAACCTTTCAACCGCGCCCTGGACCAATTGAATTTCCAGCCACATCTCCAGGTGCACCAGACACCAGCGGCCGCCAAACAGCGCTCGGTGTCTTCGTCTTGCACCTTCGCAATTCGCCGAGGGAGAGGAGGCTTGAAGATAGAAATAGATAGAATTGAAAGATCTTGACGGACCAGCCGGAGAGACCATGATTGATATCTTCGAAACAAGTAGAAGCGGAATGAAATAGAAGTGAGATGCCGGCCCCCCAAGCCCCAGAATCTTCAAGCAGGAGACGACCCGCAGCTAAGCCTGAGGCAGCGCTTGGTGGTTCCCGATTGCACGTCTACAATTCCATGGTTGCTTGGCGTTTCATCGCCGGTACGAGGCGGAAAGTCTTGATGAGTAGTAGAGGCGAGAAACCGACCCAGCGGTATTGAAGTCATCCGAAGAAGAAGTCTTGAAGAGAGAAGAGAATAGTCGGCAATGCGAAAGTCTTCAAGACGGGAGTCACCAGCAGCTAAGCCTAAAAGGCAGCGCTCGGTGATTTGAGTCGAACGAATCTTCCAGATTGTATCGACAAGGAGTAGCGTCAGTAGCCAGCCGCGCGCGGCACGGAGAATCTTCGTCCACCCGCAATTTGAAGAGAGGCCTTGAATGTTTCAGGAGGTTGGCGGAACACTTCAAGGAGGAGACCACCAGCGGCTGAGCCTGAGGCAGCGCTCGGTGGTTATCGCCCGCGTCGGAGATGGTGGGGGAGGAAGAGAGTGTCGCCACGTCACAGCGTGGGACCGTCGGCTTCAACCTCTTCAAACGGCATCCAATCCCTTGGGTCACTTTGTGAATATTGTAGGAAACAAGCATTGCAACAAAAGTACATGTACAAATAGAAATTGCCGTGGCTTTTTGGCCGAAATCTTACTGTATACTTCACCGAATGACCTAAAATAAGATGTAGAGATAGATATATGATACTACTGTACCACTTAGAACACTCAGCTATATATTATGACAATGCATCAATAACAGGACAGTTTCTGATTATTGCCGTATCTGTATCCTCAGCAAAAAAATAGGATCAAAGTGGATGACTTCCCATAGTACTAAATATTTTTTTCGAATATCTGTGCTTTTCCGGAAGAGATGCCGAGGGACCCCATCGGGCTCAAATCTCATTTCAGCTGTTTTTAAACCGTACTAAAGATTGTTAGATGGTGAATCTGAACAGGGGTCCCCTATCCCCTGTTCAGATTTAATCCGCCTGCTTATCCACTGAATAGATGAATCTGGGAAGTGTGGACCTCCTGCCGATCTCGGGTGCTCGGTTATTCCCGCTTGCCATTTGTTGGCAACCTTCCGGGTAAGCAAATGGTCCGTTTGATGGCTGCCACCAAAAAACGCGTATTGACGCGTCGCAAACGCGTCGAGACACGCAGAGGAGACGAAAGGGGCTCCTGCAGGCCTACCTAAGAGTTTTCAACCTGTGAGAGAGTTTTGAATTAAACTATTCCATGTCTACTCATATAAAAGCATGCTGGAAACGACCGGATAATATTTCGACACCATCAAAACTCATCAAAGCTTGTAGTTGGCATCATTGGCACCCCTTCGAAAAACGATAGGAAATAAATAGTAAGTCAACCAGTACTTGAAAAACAATGCTAGTTCTCACTTTGATTGACTGGAATTGACCCTCATTTGAGCTCACAACGGCTGCTTGAAGTTGGTCCTTTTAGCTATTTTCTCTGCATTTTCAGCTATTTTGGGTGAAAATAGCCAACTTTGAGCGGCTGCTGTGAGCTCAAATGAGGGTCAATTCCATTCAGCCAAAGTAGAAACTAGGACTGTTTTTCAAGTACTTTCATCTTATTATGACACCTTTTCGCTGAGGGTTCATTGTATTTTTCCGGATATGGCAAAAATCGGAACTCATCCTATGATTGATGCATTCTCAGGGAGTAATATATTGCTGATTGTTCCAAGAGGTACAAAAGCATCACATACCCATCTCTACATCTTATTTGAGGTCATTCGGTGAAGTATACAGCCAGATTTCCACCAAAAAGCCACGGCAATTTCTCTTTGCCACCACTGTACGATGCCGGATTTTTGAATTTTATGTGATTTGGTCTGATGATTGCCTTGTTATTGGAAAACCCGACCATCACACAATATATAAGGGCAAATCAAAAAATCCGGCATAGTACCTTTGTTTAGTTGTGGATTTTGAACAGATTTGTCCGCGGTGGTCAAAGGATTCGGAGAGATTTGAAGGAGGAGATACACTGAGGAAGTAGAACCCCCTGACTTTCCCATAGCTGGACCATGAAATCCACGATTCACTGAATTTTGCAGTGAAATCATGTTCATGGGGTTGCAGATTCACATGGCCGAGTCACAGAGTTGGTAGAGGCTCCCTTCAACTACATGAATTTCATATTGGTATGCAATGAATGAAAGTCGGGGATTTTATGCCATTGAACCCGTGTATGAACTCCATGAAATTCACTTGAAGAGTATGTGAGGTAACTTGTGTGAAAATTGTAGAAATAGTTGATTCCAGCCTGGGGCACAAATCTTGGTCAAATTCCATGATTTTCATGGGGTTAAAGGTGCCTCGACCAAGGTACATCATTCAGGTCACCAGTACTGGATGCGCACAACTTACTTTAGGTTTCTCATTGTTGAAAAGTATTGCATAAACTTCATACCACAAATGCATAGATAAGTATTAGTGTAGTAAGTGAACGCATGATGTAATATAAGGATGTTGACTGTACAAGAGGTTGGAACTTGGTCCAAGCAAGAAGATTTTTACCTATTTTTGCCCCGATTTTCATACACTCTTAGGGTGAAATTCATGTGCTTTTGGAGGGAATCTGAGCATAGTGAAACTCAATTCACTTGAATCCTGAATGGTATCCACCGCAAAACTATATGGAAAAACATGATGGAATGTTCCACTCACATAGTCGGACCCAGTGAAAATTTCTAGGTGAAATTCACAAGCTCTCAGTGGAATTCATGGCATTTTGCTGCGACTTTCCCTCCAAGATTGGATGGAAGAACTAAGGGAAAGTCAGGAGGTTCTACGACCACAGTGGATACATTTCTACGGTGATCACTCGAAACCGCCCACCGGAGAATTTGGATACAGCTGGTATGCTCTATCAAGTCTTCAAAAAGCTTTGGAAACTGAGTAGCAACATGTCTTGAGGGTTTGAGCAGGATAAGTGAATCAGCAACAATCATAAGGAGGTGGTCAATGCAATTATCAAAGTAAAATGCTGATAACTTTTTCATTTCACAAGGGATTCGCTGAAACCAAACTACGTAGGACTATCTATCAATTTATTGCCTTTGTAGAAGTACTGTCCCAGATTTTTTATTTTCGAGCTTCGGGGCTTGATGATATATCGACATACACTGAACACATCTCACACGGAGTTGAAATATTTTGGGCCGCCGTTCAGCCTGGGGAGCGAGTGATATGCGCCGTTGTTGACTGTTGTGACGGCCGTGACATGACTCACAAGCGAGCGAGATCCACGTATTTCTGGTTCAATTTCGAGTCTGGAGCAAAGTCAAAGGATGTAAAGTGTAGATCTTGAGTTTTCGAAGGGTTTGGAGGTGTTTTATATATTTTCTCCTGGAGGTCAAATCCTCACTGTATTCCACGCGGTTCTCAATTGGCTCATATCACTCAGCAGGTGGAGAATTTCTCACATATTATTGGAGAGCCATGTTATAGAACATTAACCTGTTTGCGCAAAAGCCATACGAGCCACCAGATGGCTTTGGGCGTGTGCGCAGCATATGGCTCCTAATTCTTGGACGTTTAAGCATCATACCTATATTGTATGCAACATATCCGCAGAGTGTGTAGTAGCTGTCATGGGCTTCCTCAAATCACCAGAATCCACGGTTAATTTATGGCATCAACAACAGTTTCTCTGCTTGAGTGGTCTCTCCCTCACTGTCTGGGTATTGCCCGTCACGAAGGTCCGCAGTTCATCACCGGGCTTTATCTAGATAAGCACAGATGGTTTTGATGTAGTTGTGAACAGAATGCCCAAGATCAGCAGCCATTGGAGCCATCGGCTGCGCACACGCCAAAAGCCACCAGATGGCTCGTATGGCTTTTGCGCAACCTCTCTATTATTTGAGACTTTTCTACCCTCCAACATGGTTGTGGAGGGCAGAAATCGACGGGACATGCAAAGAAGGAGTTTGATTGGGGACAAACACGAAGAAAGCTGCCGTTCTCGGCAAGGGCCATGCCCGTCATCACTTGTACCCAAAGTCCCGCCCTTGTCAAGCCGAGGATTCTGACGGCGACGAATGCGATTGTGAGGACTTCGCCCCCCAAAAAAACGAAGAGAATGTCTGCCGAAGGTGCATTCACAAAAGACGCCAGCATCCAGAAGCCGACCGAGACACGGTAACCTCTTTGACTATTCTGCATAAGGCAAAGGCTGAGCATGAGCCTGCGGCCACGTCTGGCTCAGGATCGTCCTTGCTGAGCCAGGCAAAGCGAGAGTCGCTCGGTGGGATGCGGGCAATGCGGCCGAAAAGCAATTGACCAGCAAGGTAATATTTTGTGCAGCAGCTTGTTATCTCGACTCTCTGACTTCAGTGTCCAAGAGTCGTCTGCAAAGTCCACTCGGCCACGTTCCAAGACAGTCGATGAGCCAGCTTCCAATGCCACATTCATGGTTGACGGTGTCATTTTCTTGACTGCTGGTTTGGTTGAGGATGTGTGTACAAGCTTCTTTCTTGTTCCTTGTAGTTTTTTTAAATGCGCAGGGCAACACGTTTGGGCTTCCGGATGACAGTATACCTAATAAGGCCGAAATACAAACACTTGTCAACCGCGGTGTGGCCTACTACAAACCGAATGGGCGAGGCATCACCATCTCAGTCAGTACTGACCATGAAGAGGTTGTCGACCTCTTGTCAGAGCTGCTAACTTACCGCAGCCGATGCGGTATTTTGAGGAAGCTGGTGACATCAAGTTCACCGACGACAGGGGGAACTCCGTTGTAAGTGCACCACGCTGGTGTCTTTTGACTCGAGCAAGTCAGCGCCTTGAGTAGAATTCCTTTTGCACGCTATGTATATCACCCGTATTTCTAGATGTGCAGCAATACATTTTTCAACAGCCATGGAATTCCGCAAAAAAAGTCTGGGGAGACTGTCATTCAGAAGCCGGGAGCCCAGAAGGCAATGGCCACAATCACGCACACATTTAACCCGACCGGTCAATAAAGTACAGGGCAAAGACAATGAACGTTGGCGGTGAGCCGGTGCCGGTAATCGCGCACTGGTCTCCGGGTGCACACCTTTCGACGGAGGTTAGAATTTCAACCACGGTGTACCCTGAACATTCGGTTACCATTCTTGTGCCAACCGAGCGCAACCCCACCACTGATGACACGCCACTTGGGAAAGTGTTGTCGGCCTTTCCGAGCGTCTGTTTTCTTTGCTGAAAAGGGTTTTTGCGATGGGATCCAGTCGTCATGCACCATTTCCATCTTATCCGCAGGAATGTTACCTCCCGTATCAACGTGAATGCTGTGAACGACTTGAACAACAGGGTCCAGCAGTTTGCAACCACATACAACGTGCAGGCGTCTCCTGTTTGGCAGTATCCGGCATCAAAGTACTTGCAGCGCTTGGCTGAGGAGCTAATCAGCACCGTGAGCACGAAAGGAAAGTATGTATGTCGGAAGTGCACGAACTGCGGTGGCTCCGCTGCCTCTGGTGTTGACGCCCATTTTTGAAAGACATATGGTGGCAGCAACAATCGCAATAGCCGCCAGCAAGCCAAAAACGTGTTGACAACGTGTTCGATTACCAAGCCGGAAACGACCTCATAAACGACCTCAAAACGCTACTCTGACCGTTTACGGTTGCCAACAAGTCCACGCTTTGTTTTCGGCCGAAGAGTTTTTGACGCGCACCTTCCGATGCTCTCTACCTCCAAGAGCCCTCCTCGGGACCCCATTCGCGACGCCTAAGACGTCGGGGACACCATGCAAGACACACTGAGGTCAACACCGGACTGCGGGGCCGTGCTACTACCTTGGAATTTTTCGTTTCCAGCTTTTTCTCTCAACTTTCTGTGATGAGGCTGTGGATACTGCTGTAGAGGTGCTTTCATGTAGTTTCGACCCGCCATTACCTTGACTGAACAACCCTTTCGCGCAGAGACTCAAACAATGCTCACATTGTGGGCTTGTTATGCAGTTTCTCACTACTCCCCAGTGCAAGCGATGCGAACAGCGAGACGCCGACGGTGAGACCTACCATATCACTGCATCGAGCTGTATGCTCTAACCCAATGCTCAGCGACAAAGCCTGTGAAGAATAAGGAAAATCTTGCCACAACAAACACTCGCAAGCTCAAGCACTCGTCTTCGATCATTGAAATTCCGGACAGTGATAGCGGTAAGCTCTCGGACGACGAAGATATTAAAGAAATGAGCACCACGGACATGGAGATGATGAGGCTCAAGTTGGCGCAGAACAAGAAAGCCTCGTCCAGTCTACGTCTCAATCCCAAAATCAAAGAGGAAGGCTCAAGTCGCACCGCCACCTTTCTCAAGATGCGCGAGACGGCCCGCAAAAAGGGTGCTGACGCTTCGAAGACGGCGACGATCCTGTTCAAAATCATTCTCAGCTTGCAAAAGCCAACTGGAAAGAAAGTGGGAACTTGTGTCCCACCTCAGTCGCGAAGTTTTTCTTTGGACGACGTGCGTGTGACCGTTTCCTCAATTTGCCCTGTTTATTCCTTTGGTTCAGTCAATGGAGCATGTCTTCCGGGCAATGGTGAACACATTTCAAGAAGCGGAAGGACGTTGGGCTAAGGTTTATCCGGGCAAAAGCTTTACTCGGTAAGATTACAACGTGCTCGCAATTTGTCGCTCGTGTCTCACTCGGTCTATAGAGAGGATGTGCACTTTACTTTTGCCAATGGGTCAGACATCCCTCCGGCCTTCATGGGCAGCAGGACCGTTGCCGCATTCTGGACCGAGTTCACTAAACAGGAAGGCCAGTATTTCAAGAAGGGTGGGATCGCAAGCTATGTTGCCGAAATAATGATGCTTGTTCCTATTGCGGTCACGGTGCGTTCTTGGCCTACAGATGTTCTCCGCACCTTATCAGTCCTCTTCAGTTTGATGTAGTCTCGTCGGACTCGGACACGCCCGATCATGATGCGTTCGATGACATTCTCGACGGTCGCAAGCGACGCAAGTCACGGAAAAACCCAGTCAAACCGTCCCGCAGTTCTAAACGGCTCAAAATTAAAGCAGAAGCCTCGGACAGCGACCTTTTTGCTCGCGTCAAGTCTGAACCCAAGGAGCTCAATGTTACAATGCCTGATACATTGAGGAAGAGTCGTACGTTCATTTAAGTATCTATTCTAATGCACGTTGACTGTTGTGTTCCCATCCAGTTGCTCCCAAGTTTCGCCTCACCAGTGCGGTCACATTTACCAAGGAATACGTGGGCGACTCTCTAGATCATCCCCAAACCTCAGGTTCCCAACTCTTTCACGGTGTTCGCGATGTTATATCTAAGTTTACGTCGGCACTCGGAAACCACTTCCAGGTGGGCTTTCCTCTCATTTGCTATTCATGCCTTTGATGCCTTCGACTGATTCCGAATCTCAACCTATCCTGTGGCAATGAGCACTACCTTGCACGCCGGCTTGAGTCAGACGGGTTTCGCTTTAACGTACATCTTGAAAGGGAAGCCGCTCTTGCGGAACTCAACCGTGGCCAGCAGCTGAAGGACCTCTTGGACACATTGACGGCAAAATACGGAGCATCGAATTCAAAAATCTCTGGTGCGTTCTCAACCTTCATTCACTTTCGGTGAGTATTACTGAGAGAAATTCAGTGTATTCAACACCGCAACTGCTTATCGCAACCACTCTCGACAATGAAACAGTGCTCGGTCACCTTGTGTGTCAACCAAAGCCTACGATTCCCCTTAAGGAGGTCAAAGAGCTTGAATCTGATTTCTTGGCTGCGCTTTCGCACTATTCACTGGTGCAAAGTGGCGAGTCGGTCCTTTTTGCAAAATTTAAAGGTGTGTTGCCCTTGACACCTAATTTTATGCCAACTTGAACTGAGCGACCATCTTATAGTCGCATCAGACTCTCCCGACGCCACCAGTATCTTTGCTCCTATAACCCATTCGTAAGCATATTAGTCCTGTTTGGATCGCATGGCTGATATGAGTCGCAGCCGTGCGGGTGACTCCGGCATGGAGGATGGTGGACCTGAAGCCATTGCGTTGTTCAAGGCTGAACACACCTGCAATGACATTTGCCGGGAGTTTGAATTGGCTGCCCTCTAAACTACTTCCTTCTTTGCATAGACAATATCAATTCCACCACCTTCATTTATCCTCCTTATCAACATACCCTCACCGTCATTCACCCTCCTCCTTTACTTACCCTACGAACAACAAGATAGCAACAATAATGTCATCGTAGTGAGTGTATACACTCGGAGGAATGCACGTGGGAGTCATCACCGTGACTCATCGCCTCTTTTTCTTCCACCACCACCACCGGGCGCGTTCCTTCGCCCGTGCTCTCGTTTTTTAGTTCTTTTCTCTTCCCCAATGGCCAACGACGACCCCTCGCCCTTCAGTGAGGCTCAGCTGGCCGCACTTACGGCCATTGTGACCCGGGCCATTGCCGACAGCTCCGCCAACCCTTCGGGCGGCTCCGGCGCGTCATCCTCGTCGAACGCAGCGAACGGCAGCGGAAATGTTACGGTCCCCACTACCAATGCCGCCGGTGAGCTTGACAATTTCGCTTCCGCCTCCTTTCGGTCCCCCACGATGTGGTACCGCCGCGTCAAGCTGGCGCACATCGACGCCATTGTGAATGGCACCTTCGAAGCCGACGACCTCCCCAAGCTCTCCTCCATCGCCGCCGCTGCCCCCGCTGCCCCCGTGCCCATCCTCTTCCACCCGACTTCTGGTGTTGCCGCCCCGGAACAACCAGAGGAAGCCCTTGATGCGGGTCTTCCCCGCGCATGGGTCAAGGCATTCCCCTCCTTACCCCCGCTCCTTGATGCCTGGTCGACCTACACCGGCATCCGCTCCCTCATTGACACCACCAACGGTGGTGTTGCTGCCGCCCTTTCCATCTACACCAGCCAGCTCATGGATTTCACCACACAGTATGAGTGGTCCGCAGTCTTGCGTTACCATTACGAATTTATTCGTGTGCGCATGGCGGAGAATTTTCTCCCCACGCGCTGGGTGACGCCCGATCAGGGCCTCGTCTCCACCAGGTTGGTTCGCTACCCACTGCCCCCACCATTCTCCTCCAAGCGCAAACGCGACCTCGCTGAGCGCCTTTCCGAACCCAGCGCCCCTGCATCCCGTCCGAAGGTTGATGAGACCTGCTACAAGTTTCAGGATGCCGCTGGTTGTCGCATGGGCGACAAGTGCTCTCGCCGCCACGTCTGCATTGCGTGTCAGGGCGCCCACCCCGCACATGCTTGCCCTCAGAAGCGGAAGTAGGATGTTTGGGGCACGCCGACCGAGTCCGGCCTCTGCCCCACTCCGACCAACCCTTCGGTTCCTCTTTGTCCACTGGCTCCTCGCACCGCACCCTCTCTATCACCCCTCTTGCATACTGCTCATCTCTCTGCCCATCTAATGCCTCCTCCCCCTGCCCGTCCTAATACACACATCACATTCCCAGTTGCCCCTACCTCCGGTCCTCGTGTTACTAGCTCCCTTAATCCCGCTATGCTATCTTTCTTACTTCAGGATTATCCTGATCCCTCCTTCGTACAACACCTACATAATATCTGTACCTATGGTGCGTCAATTGGATACACCGGCCCCCGAGTGGGCCGCGCCTTCTCACGGAATCTGCCTGCCACACCGTCCGAGCACGCTGTAACCGCTGCAGATATTCTGGCAAACTTTTCTCTGGGTGAGCTTCGCCGTGTCGACTCCCTCCCCGTTCATGAGCAGCACCGGGTCGTTTACTCACCTGTGGGCACTGTCCCCAAAGCCGATGGTGGTTGGCGCACTGTCCACCACCTCTCTTATCCTCGTGGCTCGTCTATCAACGATAGCATTTCCTCTGACGCAGTGACACTCTCCTACACCTCGCTTGACACCTTCTTTGACCGCCTCCGCCGACTTGGTCCTGGCGCTCTCCTCTGGAAGATCGACCTGCGGCGTGCGTTCCGCCACATTGTAGTATGCCCAGACGACTCTCTGCTGTATGGCTTCTACTTCGACGGTGTTGGTTACATTGACGTTCGCCTACCATTCGGATCCCGCTCATCACCCTTCACTTTCAACTTGTTTGCGGAGGCCCTGCACTGGATCTCGGAGCGTATGGGCGCCCCCCTTGACCACTTCCTCGACGACTTCTTTGGTGCTCGCGCAGCAGGCGAGTATGACCTTGCAGAGCGCGACCGTGCAATTTTCCGCGCAATCTGCGATGCAACTGGTTTCTCTGCCCATCCAGTTGGGAAGGCAGGGAAGGACATTCCTCCATCTACCCGCGGTGTTATCCTAGGGATTGAGATCGACACTGTTGCCTTCACAGTGGCTCTCCCTGCCGAGAAGCTGCAGCGCACCATGGCTACTCTCAAGTCCCTTCTAGCCGGAGCGTCAGCTACCCTCTTGGACCTCCAGTCCATTGCTGGCCTTCTGCAGTTTGCAACAAAGGTCCTGCCTGCGGGGCGCGCTTTCATCCGTCGTGTGTACAATGCGCTGTCCCATTTCCCATCCTTTGGCCGGCGTCGCATCCCGAGAGGTGCACGCCGTGATTTGGAATGGTGGGCTCGTCTTCTTCCGACTTGGAACGGTATCCAGTCCCTACATCCTCACCGCCCGGGCGTGGTTATCTTTACTGACGCCAGTGGGTCTTCCTCGAAAGGAATTGGCGGTCATCTTGGGCCCCGGGAGGCACCTATCGATTTTTTTGCGACGCGAGTACCCAGGCGGCACCGGGGAAAGTCTATCCTTTTCAAGGAGCTGTGGGCCGTGCTCCACGCTCTTCGTATTTGGGCATCTCCAGCCTGGGCCGGGTCCCGGGTCTTACTTCGGGTTGACAACACCGGCGGCGTGGCTGGTTTGAATGGAGGTTCTATTCGGGAGGTGCCTGCACAGGCGCTCTTGAGGGAGATCTTCCTTCTTGCGCTATCTTTCGGCTTTTCCATCTCCTGCGTGTGGGTTTCCTCTGAACAGAACTACCTTGCTGACGCACTCTCTCGTTTTGACATGCCACGTCTTCACCCATTGTTACCTCAATTCTTCGCCTCACAGCACACTCCCTTCCCCCACCTCCCGCCGGATGGCCTGAACGGGTCGATCAACCACCGCTCGTCGCCTACTTCCTCTGGCACGGCCTCGCTGCCTCCACCCGCGGCGTCAACCAGACGGCTTGCAACTCCTTCGAGTCTTTCTGCATGCGAAAATACGGTGCTGACGGTGCCTCTCCATACCCCGCCTCAGAAGCCCACCTTCTCGAATGGGCGGCCTCCCTCCCTCCGGGCTGCAGTGCGAAAACAATCAAGCGCTACATTGGTGCCCTCAAGTCCTTCCATACTGACCTCGGATACGAATCCCGCCCCTTTGAATCACGCGTTCTCGAGCGTGTGATTCGTGGTATACGCCGGGTGTACGGGGATGCAGAACGTAAGGAGCGACTTCCTATTACGCAGCCCGTCCTAGCCCAGATTATTGCCTCCCTCTCCAACCCTATCTCCCTTCCGCGGGGTGTTTCTCGTGAGCTAGCCGAGACTCTCCGAGTTGCCTACGCCCTGGCCTTCGCAGGTTTTCTTCGCTGCGGCGAGACCACCTACGACTCTTTCGATGGTGCTTTCAACCTCAAGCGCCGCGACATCATCATTCAAAACGACGAGTACCTCACCGTTGACCTCCCGGCCTCAAAAACCGACCCCTTCCGCGCTGGGGTGCGCATCACTATCGCAAAAACTGGCTTGCCCACCTGTGCCTACACCCTCCTCCGCGCCCACCTTAATAAGCCGGGCAAGCCCGACGACCCGCTGTTTGTGGGCCGGCGTACTCGCGATGGTACAGGCTATGGAGCTTTCTCGCGGAAGCTTTTCATCGACTGTTTGAAGGCCTGTCTCACTCATGTCGGGATTTCATCGTCAGGATATTCGGGCCATAGTTTCCGCCGTGGCGCTGCCACTTGGGCTCGACTCATCGGTCTCTCCGACCTTGACATTCAGCGCCTGGGCCGTTGGACTTCTGACTGCTTCAAACTATACATTGACACGCCACCTGATGTCATTGTGGGGTTGAGTAAACGCCTTCTCTCCGACCCCCCACTTATTCAACCAACCTCCATGGTTGTCGCCCCGGGATTGGTTTGGCGCGGCGACGATGCCCTCTAGCCGCACCCCTTTTCTTGCTCTCTTGGCCTCAGCTCACCCTCCTCGCTGTCCCGGCAACCCCTCCTCCCTCGGGCTGCCTTGTCTTCCTGGGTTCCGGCCCGAGAGCGCTCGCTGCGAGGTCACATCACCCTCACCGCAATCATAAATATACCATCCTTTTTCCTCCCTCCCTTAGCACGAGCTCGCAGCATTCCTAGTGAGTGTATACACTCGGAGGAATGCACGTGGGAGTCATCACCGTGACTCATCGCCTCTTTTTCTTCCACCACCACCACCGGGCGCGTTCCTTCGCCCGTGCTCTCGTTTTTTAGTTCTCCCACCCACCTCCCATTTACATTGCATGTACATCGTATTTAGTTTTTGTAGTTTCGTGCAGCTTCGCGCCGACTTTGGGTTCCGGCCCGAGAGCGCTCGCTGCGAGGTCACATCACCCTCACCGCAATCATAAATATACCATCCTTTTTCCTCCCTCCCTTAGCACGAGCTCGCAGCATTCCTCACTGCTTTTCGGCAATGTTTTGAGTTGAAATGCATTGTCAATACTCCCTTCGACAATCAATGTGCTTATTATTGTTTCGACAAAGATACATCCGTTCGAATCTATGTAGTATGATTCACAGAGTCTACATCTGGTCTAATTGTGCTATCATATCGCGAAAAACAACCCATGCGTTCTGTAATGTAATCTCCGGTTCCCCCAATGCTTTGTATGCATCTTGAGCGAGGACGTCGAAATCATCATCAACGAACCTCATGTGCTCTTGTGCCGTCTCCCGTGCCTCCTCAAGCAATCGGTCCAACACTGGTTTGGGTACCTCAACCAAACAGTCTTCACCACCGTACGCGGTCGGATTAGCAACGAACTCATTTGGAGTACCGCCACTGGGAAGGAGCTTTGCTGGTTGCTTGCGGATGCGGTGGTTGTTTTGTTGTTGATGACAGAATTCATCAAGGCTTCGTTGAACGGCAGGGAACCAAATCCAATTTGAAGTTTGTCTAAGGGGCATCAGTTTGATAACGGGCGCAGAACGAGATCAACCCACTCATGTATGACATTCCCTGGCTCAAAGAAGCCATCGTTCAAACCGGATTGGTAGAACTCGAGCACATTCACACCCCACGTATAGAATAAGGGTCGCCATCCAGACTCAATTGTTATGTTGCGAGTACTCGAAAGAAACTCCCACGCAGGGATTAACACGGGATCATAGTCACTGTACTCATTCCTATCGCGGTTGAGTGAGGTTACTCACAGTATAATTTCGACCTACCGTAGGGTAACCTGGACTGCATGAGCATCGCACACCTCGGATCCATGATCACTAGATCCTTGTATTGGGACACCTGTTGCTAATGAATCAGCTGGAGTAAGGTGCAGCGAGGAGTAAGACATATTACCTCCATATTTCTTGGCACATTCAAGATAAACCACGCCGACAACGTCTGCATACCTGTTGGACGGGAGAACCCGATAATGTAGATATGTGCCGCCCCATTTATCGCGGATCCCGTAAACACCAAAACCCGCCACGTTCAATTTGTCGTGACCATCGACTGACCATTCTTCGTGGGGACCTACGGAGGTAAGGGGAGTGCGAAATATTGTCTTCTTTTTACTTCTTGGATGTCGCTTCAGGAAACCCTCCTCCTGAAAGTCATGCATGATGTCTGAGATTGTATTCCTTGGCAACGCCAGCGTTACGACGGTAAAGAATACCATGCTGTTGTCAACATACCGTCCGATCTTATGACCCGCTAAGTTGAGAGCCTCTTTGACGACACGCGGTCCCCGTGTTTGGAGGGGATCTTTCGAAAGTTCATCGAGGACCAGCTGCGTTTGCTCATCTTTCGGCATCCGATTACCCCGTGATGAGGTGGAGAGTCCAATGTCGCAAATTTCTTTTTTTCACGACCGGGCCCGATAGTGCCCGATTGCGCCCGAGTCCCTTTGATAACACATTACGCCCCCTTATAGTGCCCGATGGTAAGATGGAGACCAGAAATAAGTTGGATGTAGATCATCCTGAAATATTGTCGGGCACTATCGAAGGGGCTCGGGCGCAATCGGGCACTATCGGGCCCGGTCGTGAAAAAAAGAAATTTGCGACAAAGCTGACTGATGTATTTTGCAAGTTTTGAACGCCTAGGTCAAATGGGTCATTCATTATTCCGCCACTCTGAGCATGAAGTTGCGCAAACCCAATTTTAATGCCGTGGTCCTTCATAAAAGCAGCCATGTAGTCCTGGTACTTGAATGTCGGGTTCTCGGCGTGATATTTTCGTATCTGATCAGCAATATCCTCCAGCGGCGCTGCAGCGCATCCGGGCTGAATCAGGGATCCAGACTGAAAACGAACTAGATACAACTTACGAACACGGGCATGTTGGTTCCTGCCAGTGGGATTTCGAGCATTGCGTTTGCCAGATCGCTGGGTATTGTCATCGTCGGAGCCATCGATGTCTTCTTCATCTGAGTCGTTGTCGGGCGTTTTCCTCTTTTTCCTGGGTCTGGACGACATGGCGTATCAACAAAACGAAGGCAAAAAAAAAAGGATCACGACCCACGGCCTTTGCCGAAATATAATATACTAAATTATATAGTCCTGCCGCCAGGCCGAGGTTTCCTCAGTCATACTTCTCGTACTCTCCGCCAACGACGACAATGGCGACCACATTACTGCTAGATTTACACACACACGGGTGTGGATTACACTAGTCTATGTACGCTCACTCATAAACGGAAGTGGAAATGAAAAATCTGATGTTTACGAAAACGATCCAAAGCGTGGACTCGTTGGAAACCGTAGTACGGGGAGGCTGGTCAGGCAACGGTGTCGAAAACGGCTTGATTGATCCCACCGCTGCCAACTTGAAACGGTGATCCGTCAAACAAAACCCCTTATGATACAAATGTACCTCATATATTTGAATGTGAATAGAGCTACAAGTCGCAATATGGTGTGTATAGCTTGACGAGACAGACAATATATAGTGTGAGTTGGCGGTCAATATATATTGAGCGTCACTCAATATATTGTGAACTTTCACAAGCTATAGAAATTAAGCCCGACACAGCGAGCGGGCCCTCCCTCCCACTGTCCGAGCCATGGCTCGGGGCCATCCGCCCTGCGGCGCTGTTGCGGCGGCTGTTGAGCTCAAGCCTCGGGCTTCTCGGTCAACTCTCCGGCCCAATTCGCGCCCGATTTCCGACATTTGGCTGGGCTTGGCTACGGCGTTCCATCGTGTGAACTGCCTCCGAAACTTGACGCTCTTTGGGGTCTCATCGTTGCGAAACGTGCGGAACTTGAATTCAGGCTCGAAAATGCTGAAATCGTTGACTAGGCTTTGTCGTTAGAATCCAATTGTAGTTTGCAGAGTTTAGACCTCACCAGAACGCAGGTCTGGATGATTGGTACATTTTCCATCTTGAAGATGGGCATCATACCCGTACCCCGAAAACTGGGTTAGACATCCATCACAAAGAACACTGCAGCGGACGAGGTTCGCAAAATCTTTGTATGGAACCCCAAGTGCGCCGTTCAACTGTCTAATCACCTAGGCCTGTCCGAGCGGCTTGTACATGAAGTTGAGAAAATTAAAGGTACGGTCGAGGCATCGAGGGTACAGCCGCTGATCGTAGACCTGGAGGGTAACATGAGGTTCATCCATATTCCATGCTGGATGCACAGATGGGTCCTCTGTGCACTGATTAGACTGGTGATCGACAGGAGATAGGCATTCCCGTACCTTGGAGCACTCCAGAGAAATCTATATCCAGAATGTAGTTCATTATATCGAAGTCCGAAAACCGTGGAGTGCATCAAAACAGTGAAAGAGGGGGCAAGTAACAATTGCCCAACCTGGTGTCTTGGGTGCATCTGCAACACTATGTGAATAGAACGACTTTGTACGCACGCCATCTGCGAGCACAGTACCGCCCCAATTAAAATGGGCAGCAATGGCCTGGAGGTTGCTGGAAGTGCGTAACTGCGGGCAGAAGGGGTGAGTTGGGCCTCCACCACCAGCCGAGAGATGGTAGAAGTGGTTGACAATGCGGAAGCTGCGCTTGAGGTCGAGGACTTCCCAGGGGAGGCTTGTGGCATAGGGGATGAATGCTCTTCAGCATCAGAAGCTTTCTCGTCATCTTGAGCGCCTGATAAAAGTGTTAGCAAGCACACCAAAGTCGCAGACAAGACCTTACGACGATACTCCTCAAGATCGCTCCGGGTCAAAAGCACCTTCGGCTTGGACAGCGGCTCGACAAGAACTGTGAAAAGAAGATCAAAACAAGTTTCGGCAAAAGAAGAGCCTTTTGAAGGGGCATGCGTGGTCCCGAGCGTAGTAAAAATCAGCTACAGAGCCTTCGAACCGTCCGCCAACTCGCATAGCGAGGGCATTGTATTTTTAGTCGTCCGATTTGGCATGGGGGCAAAAGAAAAGATTCTTATTAGCGTAAGCTTTTTCAAACCCAGAGGCAGCAACATCAACGGGCCCGGCGTTGGTTATGCGTTGTGGCCTTGCTACAAGTCGAGAAGATATTTACCTTGGTACTTCTACCCACTCTTGGGTGATGTGGCACCAGGTTACAAGCTTGCCTCCTACATGGTTAAGTTCTTGGAGTTCACGGTAAGCCTTTCGCATGGGATTCTCCCCAGGATAGCTCGGAGTGTGAGTGCGAGGACGAAGGTGACTTGGAGGGTAAGGGTTGCGGCGGGACAGGACTGGAGATTACTGTCGAAGGAGACGCAGCTAGCAGCTATATATACCGCCCTTGTACCTTGTACGCCTTGAACTCGACAAAATAATGTTGTGACTTGAAAACAGCATTACAGGAAGAAGAAATCTCTTATGTAGAGGTGGCGTTGCGGGAGAAGCGCCTTCAAGATATGAATTTCAAATAATATCGATAAATACATCGCCTTAATTAAGGCAGGAGAGCCTCGAGGCTCGCGGCCGGTTACTCATGGCGGTGGTCAGATACTCAGGCAGTGTTCCTCCTAAGGGTTAAGACTTAGAATGGATTAAGCCTTAATAACAAGTTGATGTTAGGGCTTAACTTGGGCCAAGCAATCTAACCCTTAATTAAGGCTTAATTGATGGCTGATGGATTTACGGCACACTCGGCTAAATTTTCGCTCCTTCGACGTCGTCTCTCGCAATGCCGCCCAAGAAGCTCGACATCTGCAACTACTTCCATGAAGGCGGGATTCGAGCCCATCGTCCCTACGCCAGAGGGCCGCAGCAAGAAATGCTTCCGTGCCCACTTTCAAAGTTATTCGGGGGCACAGTGAAGATTCAAGAAGCCTCCGGAGCTCCTTCACGCCGGCGTCAGGCATTCACACAAGAGGAGCGGTTGATGGAATTGCTGGCAGCTGAACATTCGGACGAAGAACTTGATGATGGTGAACTGGAAGGTTACGGAGACGAGTACAATGGCGGGAACTGGAACGAGTAGAATTTGCTACTACAGTCGAACCTCTCGTAACCCATACTCCTATCAAGCCATACCCCCTCTTAACCCATAGAAATCTGGAAAAACCATGGTGGTTTGCAGGGAAATTCCATAAATTTCCGGTAACCCATAACCCATAGCCATTTGAGTCGAAAACCCATAGTGAACATGCCCTAAAATGGCAATTTTTGCTCCTCGGACCTCGGTTATTGACGTATTATGTCAGCGGATCCATCGAATATCATGGTCCGACGACGGTTATGAACCATCGGCTTGGTCGGGAATCTACATCAAGACGCAAAAAGTAGTGCGCAAGCTGATCATGCGTAGATTTGGTTTAAAATCTGTGTTGACACCTATTTTTTTTAAAGAAAATATTGAATTTAAATATTATGTAATGCCCCCATTAACCCATACCCTCTCATAACCCATAACCTTGGCCATCCACCGAGAGGTATGGAGGTTCGACTGTACTGTACTAATTCGACCGGTTGTTCACTAGCACTGGGTGTCACCCGTCACCCAAATTGTTCACTGGACAAGTTGTTCACAACACGTCAAATATGATTTGTATGCCGGAGTTCCGGCCTACAGAAGGGGGAGCTTGCGCGAATCCGTATCAATATTACAATGTACATTGGAGTAAAATAAGTTGAACAAGAAATTATAAACTATGTCCAAGTAGATTCGGTTTCAGAAAAATACATATTCACTAAGGTCCATTCCTTGGCTGTCTAGAGTAAATGTAAGTTGAGCTCTCCGTTGTGTATCAGTTTCAAACGTCCGCATTGAATCTGTTACATCAGGTCTTTTCAATCGTCCCCAGTGAAAACTCGTTCTAATGCATTATGCAATTCCAGCCAGAGTCCGATTGACGCGTGAAATGAACAGCTACAGACACACAAAAAAAATCCTCGGAGGATTCAGGGAGTACCAAGAAGCTGACGTCTCATGTGAAACAGTCTTGAGGAAAGGAACTCTTAGGAAGCCCAAATTCTTCGCAAATAGTCGTCGAAGAAGGGAAAGAAGACATTGACATGGCAGCATTGGCGCATCTGCCAAAATTGTGTTCCCATCACCACCCATCATCTGGGATCAAGCGGACTGTCTCTGGATCAAGCGGAAATCCCTCGCATCACTCGGAGTCACAATATCTCACGCATTTATTGATTACATCAAAACGCTCTCAAGCACAGCTTATTGCTTTTCGGTGACGGCTCTGATAAAAGGGGGAGCAAGCTCCCCCAATCACATCAACATTCCCGTATATGGTAGGCCGGCATTGCTCGGCACATGCCGGCCGGAGATTTCTTTGATTTTCTTGCCCTTTTTGGGCCAAAAAACTCGGTGTCACCCGTCACCAAGTTCAAGAAAGTTCAGTTCACGACCGGCCGTCACACATAACGTGAACAACCGGTCGAAGTAGTACAGTAGTCCGGCCGAAAAAAAAATCGATTTTTCTTTGTTCTTAATGCCTTAAATTGCAGGTCTTAATTAGGTCTTAATATCAAGTTAAGCCCTTGTACTGACCGGAGTCTAAACTGCGGGCCGATCAATCCCGCGGCCAAATTTGACAGCTTCTCGGGCATTCCCGGCTAAGGTTGAACTTGAACTGTTTTTCTGCGTTGATTCAGCTCTTTCGCTGTCAGAGTCAGTGAGTTATTAGTCTTATTGATCAAGTACAGGGCCACTTTGATACTCTATCCACAGAACGGTGCGGCATTGAGGGTGAATATAAATGGTACAATGATTGTGATTGTGCTGGTCTGCCATGGTCTGAAACTGATTCACACACCTTGAGTGCCACTTGTGAGTGTTAGAGTACATGTGCGGGGCACAATTCCCGTCTCAGTGTACAGCGGGATAAACATGGACCGACCATGGACATTGAGGATTTGCCGGATAAACGAAATTTGAACATCGCAGAGTTGTTTGACATGGACATCGTCACAGTCGGGCGAGATAAGTGAATTACTATGTCGCAACTCATTCCCGTTACTAAAAATTTCAGCTGGAGAAGCTCTCGAGTTGGTTCTACCGATGTCTGAATTTTCGCAGAAATTCATGGGCCCCCCCATTCCTAGACGCACATCATGTTTTGCACGAATCAAAGCGACTGTGGTGGTGCTTGTCACGCGGAGAGGTGGTGGCGGTAGAGGATCTGGTTCGGCTAGCCGAGACGGTGTTGATGATCACGGTTACCGTTGGTGCGACCCTACTAACGAGAGCCATTGTCATCGTTGCGGTCGCTCGGGTCATATTGCTGCGCGCTGCATCCACGACATGGGTCATGGGGAACGCCCCTCGGAGCCGCACTGAGTCAGCGGCGCACGCGCATGCTCCTGAGGTGGAGGTGCATATGTGGGGGGATGCATACAGTGACGATGAGATGGTGGAAATGTTCAGATCCCGCTTCGGATTTGATGGACTTTGGTTCCGGTGGGAGTTGTTTTGGGTAAATACTGGTGCTGTGGGTTGGCTGTGGGCAAATACTGCAGTAATAGTGATGATTATGTAAGAATCAGGCCATTTTGGGAATTCCGTGATCTTCCGTGCAATCCGAGTTCATTTTTCAGTTCAATGCACAGTTCTCCGTTGTTCTATTAGTCCAATTGCAGATTTCACTCTTTGATTTGATTATGAACCTACAGTGAACATGTATTTGACAAAAATATAGCAGCAGTTGGCATCAGACACACAGCACTGGTAATTCCGTGGGTAATCCAAGTGTTCAAGCTCAAGTTGCATCGATTCCAGGCATAAAATCATAATACTGCAGATGGTTTCGATGTGCTTGAGGTGTTGAAAAAGTCTCAAATGTTGACAAAAGCAGAAGCATGAACACAAACGGTCGACTATGAGCAGTTAGTCGTGTTTTTGGGGTGCACCAGGCATCACAATTCTAACTGCAAGCAGCTAGAGTGAGTAGAGTTCAGTTTAGACTCACTTGGAATTTTTCTGAGCCTGCAGTCTCGCTCAGCAACGCGATTCGGTCTAGCATGATGGGTTTGATTGGACGTCACACACAGTGACTTGTGTGACTTTCGCTGTTTGCCGGCCGTGAATAAACCATTTTGGGATTCACTATTTGGCAGCGGCTGCTGCCGAGCATCCAAAATAATCGAATCAGGCAATTTTGAGCAGTATTGGCGTGAAGCACGTGCCTAGTGCGCATAAATCATAAACAGCGCGCCGCAGGCGGAGAAAATTTCATTGAACATCCTAGCACCCAGATTTTGAGTCTAGAAAGCCTCTCAGTTGATCCACTGAACTACAAGTGAGATTCTTCTCTCGCTCTCTTCCTTCCCTCTCCCTCCTTCCTTTTTGGGATTATTTCAATTTTCTCTTTTGGGATGCCCACAACATCAGTATTTGGCCGTTGTTTTTCGCTTTTTCCTCGTCTCGCACGTTTCTGATCATCAGGTGGGAGTGTGAGAATACAGTGGCGGCGCAATCTGATGCCACCCCCCAAAAAAATGATGTGGCCCCAATCAACTCCACTTGCATCAAAAGTTCCAGAAATGGGCTGTTCTATTTTTAGGGGTGGCATCAGATGGCGCCGCCACTGTACGTAGTTTGTTTCGGCGTGCTTTGGTATTGATGTACTATCGCGTATCAATACACTTGTCGCTTCTTGTCCTCTGCGTCCATCTGTGTCTGAGTCGAGCCAGCATACTGGTCTCACCCCCTCCCTCTCCTCCTACTTTTCACAATGAGGTCCATGTCGAACATGGTCGAGCAGTACCCGAGTATGGTCAGCGTGAACCATATCAACGATGATCGGGTCAGCGATGAGTTTAGTCTTAAGTGCGGCAAGAAACTCAGCGGCTTTCGTAGTCTTCCTGATGTAAGTGCCAGTGTACCAGCTCTGTTCAGCGGACGGTTCGATGAAATAAATCGAGTATCCGCGATCGGAACCATCCGGCAAGAAGTGAAGTTTGCCTGCGGCCACTAGTCGTCGTTTCAAGTCGACTGAGCAGTCGGTGATGATGCCCAGTGAGAATCCCTTCTGGGCTGGTCTGCCCAGATACGCTCCAATCTGTGCAATTTCGGAACCCAGATTTGAGCATCTCAGAACATCCATCAACACATCAGAGCAGAAAATCTGGACTTTTTTTCTGGGCTGCCCTGCGCTCACATGCGTAGCTATGCTCGGCTCTGGTCAGCTCTGTTCCTTCAATTCCACTGGGTATAATCGAATAAATTGTATATAAATTCAAATTCCACTACCTAGTACACGAATCCCAAACTAAATAAAAGATACCCAAGTCCTCGCGCCGCCTCCGACGTCGGACACTCCCTGCTGAGTCCATATCCTCGAACTGCCAAGTCGTGTCAACGCGTGCAACAAGAACAACGTGGAAGCTTAACCACGCCGGTTCGTTCCCGCGTCCTAATAGAAAATCAAACGATATAAGTCAAAGCGCAATTTTGAAAAGACATACTTAACTTCGTGGTCCCGCCGGCGACTATGAACCGCCGTGAGTGAAACAGTTTAATGGTCGAGATCCGCTAAGATACAACTGCGGGACAACTTCAGCGCAATTTGTGGAGACGAAGACGACATAAACTTACTGGGGTCTCGTCGACGTAGTTGCGGATCACAGGCTGAGGAGCCTGGAGAACATAGATCAGTGTGGCGCGCGCCGAGGAAACGAAAACATACCTTTACGCAGCGATCGCGCCTAGGGAATGACGCTAGGCTGGATATCGCGGACAACGAGACATGCTTGATCAAGTTGATGCACTTGCTGCGCAGGACCTACACTCGAACCACGGGATCGGAGGACAACGCTGCACTAGAAAGAATTATTCAGGCCGAGTATCCGAGCGCTTGGTGAGACTGACCTGTAGGAGGGTAGTTGTAGCACTTAGATCGATCCCATAGGCGGTGCGGCTGGCAAGATTCAGTAGAAAACCCTCGAACTTACGCACGACCTTATTACAGCTTTATATTGGCGCGCGTTCAAACAGTTGTAGGTGGCGGTCGTCTCGTTACTTTCGAGAATGAGGCATGCAAGAGGCGGCGGTACCTTGATGATGCTTAACAGTAAAGATCTTGATATCGACAGGGTGAAGAGAACGGGGCGGAGGACAAGGGAGAGCCAGGGAGCGTGTGGCGGATGGAGGTAAGCTTTTCAGATGTGGGATTAGGCGAAGAAAGTATGAAGGGAGAAGGGCACACACCTCAGAGGAAAGACCGCTGCTTGTAAGAGACCACGCCGTTAATAGCAGTACACAGGACACCCATTCCAGCCACCGCGAATTCCTCCTCTCGAACACTATCGCGGCAATGTTGCTGTCGTTGACATGAGCAGCGTCGCTCGATGTTATCGGTTCTTTGCTGGGGTGGCCGAGGGGCAGCAGATCTAGAGAAGAGGAAGTGAGAAGGTGAGAGAGGTAGAAGATGCCGTCGAGAGAGCAGCGGAGGAGCCGGAGAACGGTGGACAGCGATGAAGGCAAAAGGAGAGGGGAGATGGTGGTGGTACGGGTTCAAGATGCATTTCAGACTCCGCTCGCCGTTCTCCCGCCTTTCACACGCTGATGTGGCGGCGTAAGACAAAGTCGCACGGTCAACAAAAATGATGACTTGGGAGGAATTTTCTCCTGAATTGTGAGTTTATTGCGATAAAGATAGAATTCTCATATGTGCAACCGCAGATATGAACAGATGGACCAGAGTTGAGCATATTTGCCCATATCAGCCCAGACGGGATTCTCACTGGGGATGATGTTTGCGATGGGATGGATGTCGTCGTTGGGGTTGCGGCTGGTTGCGGACGTCAGGAATGGGTGGGATGATATGAAATTCGTCTTCTTTAATTTGATGGCCCATCAATACCCAATATGCCCCCAAAGAGTAGTGATTTGAGTATTGGGTCCAAAACAAACTTATAAGAGCTACTGCCACTGGAAATCTCAAAAGCTCTCCCAAGTTTTACCTCAACGGTACTTCTCCCCCTTGAAAACTTGTATTCTCAGACCTTAAGATTACGGGGAGACCCGTACTTAATCATAATTTTACGATTATAATTGATTATATTCTAATATACTCGTATTTATATCCAGCTTTACTCAGCGAGGAGCAGTGCATGTCATGTTATTTCAAATTTTGAATTGAGCTCAAAATTGTTGAGGAAGTCCTTCAGATGCTGATATAGTCTGTAGACTCCTAGATATCTGACGCATACATGTCCGACGGCAGCCCGCCTTTCACTTTCAAATTCCTTTGATAAGAAGGTAGATATTGACTATAGGAACTCATCAACTGAGATTAGCTTCCAATTAGAGCACTCAGGATGAAGGACCGCGCGAGGTTGCACTTTGGTTCCTAAACAGGGAATATACTGACAGCTGATGAAGTTTTGATGCCGACTCGGCAATTTATCGTGACGTGACATATTTACTGATTAAAAATATAAGCAGATAAAGAGACTTATTATTTTGAATACAGTTGAACATCTCATAATGCATAGCGTCCGTGGACCCCCAAGCGCTATGCATTATGAGCAATATGCATTCCTGCATACTGTCACACCGTGTGACATATAGTGACCCTGTCACGAACTTACTATATATGGAAGTGCGGCAGATGTCGGATTGTCCACCAGTCGTAAAAGCGGTCAAAATCTTGGATTTAGCTGTAACATGTTTTAGAAGAGTGACACAAACGGCCAAATTGCCACCAAATTGTATAAATTTTGCGATCTCATAATGCATAATGCACTAAAAACTTGCCCCAAACCTTATACATTAGGCAATATGAGAAAATGCATAAAACACCCGCCTACCAAGTTGGTGGACCCCAAAACACTATGCAGAATGAGGTTTATGCATTGTGAGCATATGCATCATGAGATGTTCAACTGTATATTGTTTCCAAAACGGCTGTATGAATGAATTACGACCGCGCTGTATGAACACTGAATCAAAACTGTGTGATGAGCAAACGGGTTCCAGTTCCCGATTCACCTTGAAAAGTCACGACAACCTAAAGCTCAGTATTACCACAATGATTACATCTGCGACCCTGGTGGCCGCTTTGGTCGGCGTTGATATCGTCACCGCATACAGCCTATGTAAATCTCTGTCGCGACCAAAACCCTCCCGGGGAAAGGCCGGACTTGGATGGGGCAATAATGGGGCACAGAATATGGATCAATTTTTGAGCGCCAAAGTTCCATGGTCGGTCAAGTTATGTACCTCCAACTCCCTTCCTTAATTCACCGTCCTTGTTTCAGGTATTATAATTGGAATTTCCAGGTATCCGATGATGCCTCAGGGCTGCCTGTTGAGTTTGTTCCCATGTTGTGGGGCCAAGCACAAGCAGACGAATTTTCCGACACCATCGTGAGTACTTTACAGTCGACTAATGCTACTGCAATACTCGGCATGAACGAGTGAGGCGTCAATAAACAAGTATAGATTTACTCAGTCTATAATTTCGTACACAGGCCTCAAGAGACCGGACAGTCCAACTTGACTCCAGAGCAGGCTGTAGAGCTCTGGAAGCAGTATTTGGAGCCGCTGAGAGCAGCTCACAATGTTCGCCTCGGCAGTCCAGCGCCATCAGGAGCCCCGGGTAGCTGGCAGTGGCTGACCGCGTTCCTTCAGCAATGTGGCGAGGAGTGTACTGTTGACTTTCTGGTGCTCCGTACGTTCCTTTCAGATGTATGATTATCAGTCAGTCCCTGAACAGTGCCAGACTGGTATGGAACCAATGCCACAGCCTTCAAGGAATTTCTAGTCGACTATCATAGTCGCTTTAACATGAACATCTGGGTAACGGAATGGGCCTGTCAAAACATGGCAGGGCCAGGTGACCAGTGCAGCATGTCCGATGTTTTCAGGTTCATGCAGGAGACGCAGGCGTTCATGGACAATACGGATTGGATTGAGAGGTATGCCTGGTATGGGTCCAAAACACCTGATGCCATGCATGGCGTAAACCTGGTTGGATCTAGTTTTCTTTGGTGCCTGTCCTTTGCTCACGCGAGCTTAGAAAAATGCTATGATGAACAGCAGTGGCATAATCAATGGGCTTGGAACGCAGTACATAGGGCTCAGTGCAGCACCGGCTCTGCCACCTGTATTCACCAATGATCGAAGGTAGTCGGGACTCGGGAGTCTGGGACTGGCAACCCCGGCAAAATGACGCCTCCGATTACAATGTTATTCCTTTGGACTGAAAACCTTTGCGTAGACACTCTACATACAGTCCATCTGAAGCACTATTTACGGCTTATGAATTATGTCTGTGGAGAGCCGGCGGAATTCAAGTTTTCAAGTTGCGAAAAGAGAAGAGAAAGGGGGAGAAAAGGGAGAGACTCACTATGTACCTGGGACTCTGTTCCCAAGATAGCGCCCTCCAGCAATTGCAATCTTGAATCTTGATTTATGCCCTGATTAGGCAGATCAGAGGTACAGTCGGATAGCTCATAATGCATAAGGCCCGTGGACCCCCAAACCCTATGCATAATGTCACGCTAGGTGACATGCGTGACATTGTCACGAAAATACTATATATGGTAGTCCGGCGAACACCGAATCACTTGGAAGTTGCCGGGAGCCTGTCAAAATTAGCTGTAATAACCAGCAGATCAAGGAACTTGGCTAAATTTTGGGGTAAAAATGACACAGCTGTGTATTCAGGGTGCGGAACATGTCTAAATTGGTCCTGAGAGCGGTAAAATTCACCAAATTGTACGAATTTTGCGATTTCGCATAAATGCACTCTTCACCCTATGCAATAGGCATTATGAGGATAATGCATAAAATTCCAGCCTACCAAGTCGGTGGACACCAAAAGTCGATGCATAACGAGGTTTATGCATTTTGACCTCATGCATTATGAGATATCCGACTGTACTGTCGGAAAAATTGAAAAAGCCTGGTAAGGCCTTGGAGCACCTAACGGCCTTATAAGGCCTAATAAGGTTCGAGGGGTGACCTTATAAGGCGTGATAAGGTCTGGTTAGGTCTTCCCAGGCTGACTTCCCGGAGGTTACAAAACTGAGTTGGGGTTGTTAGAGACATGGTAGGTGTGGTTTTATTGCATCTTTTTCGGTGGAAAATTCAGAGTTGTATTAATATTGTTTTTGATGATTTGTGCTGTGATTGTATGCCAAGATGGCTGATTTGAATTTCAAAAAGTATGTAGGGGAGCATATACTCATGTGTAGTAAATCACCAGTCAATGTACGAGCAATATCTTGAGTTGTTGTGTTATGGGGAAATTGTACAGGTAGTCGAGAGCTACGCCATGTATGGAACAAAATTTCTCTATCTGTAAAGCTCTCTTAGCAACCAGTAATTAATTGTTAGAGTCCATTGTAGTACAATAGAAATAGATAGTCTAGTATTACAGCTGTTTGCATAGTTAATGGCACCTCCTGAATTTTTATGAAAAGAAAGCATTTCAAACGTCCTATCTTCCCGCTCTCATATCTCATTCAATTTCCAACCAATTCACACAGTTCAAGTTTTGTTCTGAAGAACTTCGGCAGAGGCTCCAAACTGCCGGCAAATAGCGGCAAGTGCTTCCGAAATGTGATGGCATCATGCCGAGATTAGTTGTCCCAACTGGGATGTGATTTGCTTCGTTCTGGCTCAATTCTGGACGGTTTTGTGTGCCATAAAGCAATATTAGCGGAAGAATAAAGCTAAAATCAGGTCTGCAATCACACCTTTTGAAAATATGCAGATACAATTGCTCAGCGCCGAGAACGATCACTTCCTCAATAATTTCATTCTGCTGTTAGTGGTTTGCTGTTGTCTTACATTTTGAGCTTGCAGACCTCATTACCTACCTAATGGCTACAGAATATCAAAAATCGAAGTGATTCTGAACAGAAATGAACAAGTTTTTTCAGGTTCGTTGTTCGTATTATCCCCGATGACCGGCAGTCAAGGGACGCAAAGGGATCGGATTAGGGGACACCCTAGATATAGGATGAAAGCCCTGTCAAAACGCTACAAAATGAGCCTAGAATCATGCTGATTGGTCCATAAATGGTTGTGTAAGGAGCAATACAAGTTCGGACATTTAAATTGCTCTTCATATACAAAATGATCGAAAGTGCCATTAGCTTTGCAAACAGCTGTAAGTCAAGACAAGGTGCATGCCACTGCAAGCAGACACCTTACAAAGAAGGTAAAGTGGTAATACCTTTTGCTTAACCCCGCCGAACATGCCTTGTAAGGCCTTATAAGCCTCATTAGGCCCTATAAGGTCCATTATGTGTTATAAGGCCCTATATGTAGTATTTGGTACGTATTTAAACCTTGTAACCCTCCTTTTCCCCAACGGCCTTATTAGACCTTACAAGGCCTGCCCAGGCCCAACAACCCTTTTTTGATTTTTCCGACAACGGATCAAGTGGTGCTCATTCGTTTGTGCTTACCTTTGTTTTGCTTCCCGTCACCAGCTCCACTTCAGCCGAATCTGATTTTCGCTTCCGCCACCCAAAGAACACCAGGACAAAACAGGGGGTTAACAGAAAGACTCAGCTGCTACTTGCCCAGAGCTCGACAGGGCCATGACTTGCGAGCCAAGGCCCAAATCCTTGAGGGAGGTGGTACGGCAACGCCCCACAAAGTGGTGCTCCCGGCTTTGGCGATGACAGAATCGTCAACAAACGTAAGCACAAACGAACGAGCACCACCCAATCAAAACCCGTATATTGTTTTCAAAACGGCTGGAAACTCCAAGCTCACAAGATTTTATTTCCGCGCATGAAAGCCGAAAGAAAATCGATCGGATGTGGAGGTTGATATCCGCGGATTTTGGGTAGGCTCGAGACCAGCCGTTAGTGGGAGTAATGACGAGCAAGCAGGTATTTACCATAACGGCTGGAAGCACTTAGGTGTAGATTGATAGATGGAAAATTCAAACTCCGACTATACCTTATTAGGAAGTATCTCCGAGCTCCAAGTTGCTCAGTTTTTGTTTCCTTTCACTCAAATGCTGCCTGAAACTGTCGGAAACCATTTCTGCCCTTCAGTGGAGAGCTTCCGGGCCAAGATTACCTGCATTGTGAAGGTTTCTAGCATCAGGTTTTATTTTGGGTGTATGAACCTTCTGTATGTAAGGCAAAACCTGTATCAAAGTCACAGAGGACTTGGAGTCAATAGAGATGTGGTTAGCCCATATTAGAGAGTTTGCGGTGAGCCGCCAGAAGCCACCTGGCGGCTCTAATGGCATGCGGATTGGAGCGGCTATGCTGTCTGGCGGCTCGTTTGGCGGCTGGTAAATTTGGTTTTGTGAGTCTATTCTTAGTACTTAGTCATCTATATCCATACACAAACGAAGAAAATTGGACCCGAAAATCTGACGCTATCGCACATTTGAGCCGAAGACTTCGGTTGACGCTGGAAATTGCTTCAATTCAAAACAATTATGCACGTTTGGACAACGAACTCTCATTGGCTGAAGATATAGTCAAATATACAAGGTACCCAACCTCGAAATTGTGCTAAGGACCGCGCGCGACGAGCCGCTGAACGAGCCGCCACATGAAGTAGCCGCTCCAATCCGCATGCCGTTGGAGCCACCAGGTGGCTTCTGGCGGCTCACCGCAAACTCTCTATTATCTTGAGGCAAACGTGAAAACAAGTCGCTTCGAGCCTCGGAGATACTTCCTAAAAAGGTATAATCGGAGTTTGAAATCCTATACTTGAAAAGAGGGCCAGGCCATCAGTCTCGTGACTTTTGACAGAAAATCACGGGGTCAATGTCGAGATGTTGAGATCGTACTAGACGTCGCGAGCGGAGCGAGCGCAGCGGGGTTTGGGGCGGCCAGCCCCAACAAGCTGTGTGACCGAACGGTGGGAGGTCGGCGAGCGCAGCGAGTCGGCCGTGCCGGAGGCAGGGAACTAAAGCTTGTTACCATCTAAGGTAGGCGTCAGTCACTTACAACGAGCGGTCACATGACATGTAACGTCACGCGTAACGCGGCAAAAATTTCGACACGAAAACAAAACCTGCTGGATTTACAGTGTAGTAAGGCTCGATGGTGATCAGCTTTGATGTTTTTGATCTCTGCCCAGCAAATGTATCGCAAAAATTCCAAGGTTCTTCAGGCAACTACTAGAAGATACAACAAGTAGATATACCATAAAGCTATGGCCAGTTTCAACTTGAAATGTAGTACGACGATCGAAACAAAATATTGATCCCAAATGTCACAATTCCGGTTCCTTGGTGAACGCATGTCACACGTCACCTTTCTCATTTCAATTTGGCTCGTCCTCCTCGTCCTCGTCCTCATCCTCCACGACCGGCAGCTTCGGTTTCTTGCCCAATTTCGGCTTCGGGGGCAGGTCTTTCTTCCTCAAACCAGTTTCCTGCAGCTTGGAGCACTCGGAAGTCCAGTTCTCGACCGCAGCATTGTGCTGGTGCTTCATCTCAGCCCACTCCTGCTCAATCTCTGCTCGCAGCTCCTTCCTTCGCTCCCGCTCGACCCTCTTCTTCTCCTTCCCAGCTTCCTTCGCCCTCTTCCCCTCGTTGATCTCATTAGGATGAGGGGGAAGCCTCGATCCGCGGACTCGCGCATGAACTGCACGAGTGCCCACTCCGTGACGATGGGGACTTTTTGCTGCTTTTGGTTTGCTTCTCGAATACTGTGACCACCTTGTACTCGTCGAGATAGTGTCATCGTATTTGAATGACAATTGCGAGATATTTTTGGGCTTGCCTAGGGTGGCGGGCTTGACGCGCTCCCGCTCGTACTTCGCCAGTGCCGCCGCTATATTTGCTTCTTTTCGTCGACTCTTCTCATGGGCTTTGACCCATGAGAACTGGACAGTAAGGATTGGCCAGAGAAGACGGAGAGAGGCGACAAACAGACGCGTCAACAAACAGGTGTCACGCTTCCACGTGCATGATCTTGTCCATTTCCGTTCGACCGCATCTTTCGCCGGATCCTCTCACATATGCGCTAGGAAACATAGCAAATATCAAGATCTTTTGACCAGAATTTGTTCTGAGGCAAAAAGTTCCCCCGTTGCAGCAGGATCCCCGATAAGAAAGTCACCAATTCCTTGATTTCTCACGGATTGACACAAAAGCCGGCTTCGAGCAATACTCATTGTCTTTCTGCATCCCAAATTAATACAGTAGGTAGTGCTAACGTGAGGCATAGAGTCCCGAACTAATTGACGAGTCTGCGGTCAACGGGTGTGACGAAAGAAAAATAATCACCATCGACCCCTCCTTCCCCATTGAGCCTTACTACACTGTAGCTCAATTTCAACGATTTTGAGGTCGAAAAAAAAATTGGTCATTATGTAATCATAACTGGAGATAAGAATATGTTTTCTGAGATTTCTCTAGTCACCGTTGCATGATGCCCCAAGATGTTGCGCACTGCAGCCAATGTTCACGGTATAGTGTGTATGCTGTTGTGCTGGCGGGTTGCCGGTAATTGATGGGATCCTACCCTATATGGTGCGTGAGAACATTACATAAGCGGCAAATTTCGCCATCGTCCCGAACCTAGACCGGTAACCGATCTCTCGTATGAAGACAATCGTTCATAGAGAGACCGGTCGATCTGGTATTTATTTACCGGGATGCCAGAGACGTCACGTTTCTGGCACGTGTACTGCTGTCATCTTGCTTACGTGACACTTCTCTCTGTCCAATTTCATTGTCTTGACGGGCCTCCTGCGCCATGAAATGTTTTTACTCTATGATGTGCAGTTTCTTGAACGAAATCACACCTCCTCGACAGCCAAAAGGATGGAATTAGCAAGAGAGACGTATCATGTAAGCAAGATGACATGACAGAAACGTGACGTCTCTGGCATCCCGGTAAATAAATACCAGATCGACCGGTCTCTCTATGAACAATTGTCTTCATACGAGAGATCGGTTACCGGTCTATCCCGAACCAAGATGGCTCCAATCGCCGAAAAACTCATTTCTGCATTCAAAAAAAATGGGTCGGAAGAATAGTCTACTGCTCCATCCCAAGACAGTATTTTTGAATTCTGAGACCAGGGATGTCTTCCATTTGCTCAAATACACCATTTCTAGGTCCCACTTTTTACCCTAATGTTCGGCGGCCAGAGCTTAATGGCTGTCACACTTTGGTCATGTGACCGCTCGTTGTAAGTGACTGACGCACTACGGCTAAGTGCTTCCAGCCGTTATTGTCAGTGATACCTGCTTGCTCGTCATTGCTACTAAGTTATAACGGCTGGTTTCGAGCCTAGATTTTGGGCTCGATACTGATATACACCGCCATTTTGAGATGATGTCGACTGAACATCCGGGCCGAGTCCTCTGCCTATGTCTCCCTCACCACCTGCAAACGTTGCATTCGCGAGAACATCATCGCACGTTGGGTGGCGCGCTGGGCCTTCAGCTCAACTGGCTCTGCCCTTCGACAGATCGACCGGACCCCTCCTTCCACCATTCTGCGACACCCGTACACTGCCAACATCCCTCGCTCCATTATCTCCCTTGTTTCGCGTCTCCGAACCGATTTCTCTTCCCTCAACGCTACGAGATTCCGACTCCGCCAAGCTGACTCCCCTGCCTGCCCGGCATGTGGCGCTCGGGAAACCCGCGTCCACTTTCTACTCCACTGCCCTGCATGGGAACACCTCCGTCGCCCTCTCCAACAAGCCTCATACGGTGCTGGTCTTCTTGGCTCGGTCGATGTCCCTTCTCTACTCTCTCACCCTGCGTTGCTCAAGGTTCTAGTTGCTTTCATCGCTGCTACGGGCCGCTTTTCTTGAAGTCTATTCTCCTACTCTATTCCCGCCACCACCTATGGCATAATTCACCCGTCCTCTACCATCACGCACCATTTCGGCGATCCTTCCATTCCCAACCTGCATCAACCCCATCCCTTTTTGCGCCTTCCTACTACGAGATTTCCCTGTACGTATTATTAGTTACTTTCCTCTTCAGTTTACAATAGAATATGATCCCCTACTTACTCTTAGAATACGACCCTTAGATACATCCCCTTAGTGTACAATCGCGTAGCCCTAGGGCCAGGTACGATTACAGTAGAACTACAAACAAACAAACAAACAAACATACACAATTAGTAGCATAGGCGTTCGCCCAACGCCTAAAATGCCCTCGAGCGCCTAATCCCGGGTCGAACGCCTACTGCGCCAGCGAACACCTATGCGGAACTAAACACACAGCTAAACACACGTTCCCGAGTACGAGAATATATCGACGTGCCGGCTCTCCAACGCTGTGGAGGACGACGCCGAAACTTAAACAACAGATCTCGTCCCCACCACCGTGACAATGAGCTCGCGGCTGACAGCTTGATTTTTGCTCAAGTATTTTTTCCCTCTCGCCCCATTGCAGCACAAGATTTGCTCGTTACACCTCCTTGCAGAGTTCGGTGAACGACTCTCCAAGATCCCGCGGCCGATACGCACCCCAACAGCACGTCAGGATGGTTCCGAGCTGTCGGTAGGAGTGCCCGTGGGCAGGGAAGGGGTCAACTCCCAAGGTGCGGCCTCAAGGTCTCCATCTATTATCTTTTATCAGGCACAAACACATGCGCAACTCAGTCGTGCCACGTCCCGCTCCCCCACCCCCTACATTCGGTTCTTCGAGGATTTGAGCTTCAAAAATGCGGACGCCTGGATTCGGGAATGGGTTGTGGCCGCGTGGAGTCCGAATGTGTCCCAATGTGTGTACTTGTTTCTCGTTCCATATTTTCTGACTTTGTTTCGAAATCGCAAATCGCACAGGGGTAGCCATGGGCAGAATCAAGTGGTTGAACTACTTAGTTATCTGGTAGTTCCGACTTTGTAGTGTTTTATTTTGAAATGGAAATCATCCAAATTTTGGTCGGAAAAACGCGAAAAACACGAAGTCTGACGCGTTCCACCGGCGGCCCAGTCAAAACATCAACATGGTGGGACGATCACGAGTGCGCGAACGCGCGGCGGGACGCTGATGCCGAGGGGTGCCGTCGCTAACGCAGTAGGCGCTCGCCACGGAAAATAGGTGTTGGATGGTCAAAATAGGCATTCGGCGCCATCAATAGTATTCTCGTACTCGGGAACGTGTGTTTAGCTGTGTGTTTAGTTCCGCATAGGTGTTCGCTAGCGCAGTAGGCGTTCGACCCGGGATTAGGCGCTCGAGGGCATTTTAGGCGTTGGGCGAACGCCTATGCTACTAATTGTGTATGTACTCCTACTAATCGTGTATGTACTCAGTCAATTGCAGCAGAGGATGCATCCATAGGGCTAGAGAATATCAGGTAAGTAATCCCTTGTCTCTTCGAGTTCTTTGTATCCATCGGCACATATTTATATTACTATTACTATAGTACACTAGCAGTGAGCCCATGCTTCGCCATGGGATTCCGCTCTTCTGCCCTACGAAAACCAGGTGCCAGTGCCGATCGTCGCCGACCTTCGGTCGACTCCTCGCGGCCCTGTCAATGTGTGCGAGCTCACTCCATCTCAAATGGCTTGGTTTCTTACATATAGTAAATACAATGCAAAAATCTCATCTTCTGCCGTTTACGATGTTGAAATGCCTGGGGAATTTGTTGCCATCCAAGCATCATCTCCCGTCGTTGTTCTTCAGCATAAACGCCTCGCCGAACCTCATCCTCATACCGAAGCATCCTACTTCGGTAACTTTCCCGATATCGGTCATTGCGGCGAGGCTGATTGACATCGTATTCGTGGTCGAGGGCTTGATCTAAAGACTGAGTCGGATCTGTGACGAACAAAACAGTAAGCTAGACAATACAGCTCCAATTGGGTGGACGCTGATAGACCCGGTATTGGGCCAGGGCTGAATTTATTTATTTTCAGTTCAAGTGCTATTGTATTAAAAGAGTAATATGTACATTAAATACCAAGGGAATACGCTCGTATGAGGACTGGCGTTTGCCTGAGCGGCCAGTTAAAGGATTATACACTAGTGGGAGGTCTGGCACTGTCTACGACTGCGCTGGTATAGCGTGGAAGTTATAATATTCCAGAACAGACCTATCACGATAGGTCTCTAACCATCCGGAATAGGATTGGGAGTCGCCCTGTGTTCCGACCAAAGGCAGAATGAGTGGGATATAACTTGGGACTTATGAGAACCTGCCGAAAGGCCAGAAGGAGTGTTTCCTGGAGGCAAGAGGCTTTCACGAATAATTCTGTAAACCAATTGCGAGGGATTTGCGGAAGTAGAATGTTCCTACAAAGGAACTACGCGTCATGCCGAGGTGGCTGCCGCCGTATTACGATCAAGGAGCACGGTCCGAGGAGGGACACCCATTAATGCCAATTTGGGCAATATTGATTGGGCCACAGCGGGCCACTGTCATAACATAATGATCGGGATAAGGGAGTGGAACTCAATGCACTTTTGATCCATTTCCTGTTCTGGCAACCAAGGATAGGGCGAGGGCATAGCGGGCCCTAGGTTTCTCTCACCATATACCCGTTTGTCAATTGTTCGGTCTCTTATTATTTATTAGTGAAAGGTATAAAAGGCATTGTTTCCTGTACTGGTACTCTAGTGGATTCCCTCCTCTCGTTGTGAGCGTCAAGCCAGTGTTGGCTTCGTGAACAACTAGAAGTTGGACTCCATTTACTCGGCATGACCAAAAGTAACCGGAATTGTAGAATTTATATAGGAATTTCAATGGTCAACCAGCTTTGATGGGTCCAGCTCTTACCTATAGCATGTTTTCTCCGACTTGCATGACATAAACACCGATTGGAACATCGGGCAGCCAGAGAAATATTCGAAATTCAGAAATTTCCCAATTTGGCAATATCTGCGTTTTTAAAATAGCAATTGGACAGATATGGGGTCAATGAGTACTTGAGAAATGGGATTTAGGTCTTATGATAATGTACATGAAATGCCAGAATTTAGCATCCTAGTCTCCACCTTTTGTGAGACGTTAAAACTGGGCATAATGTTCAACCATCATAACATATATAATTGCAATTCAAATAGGCGCACAACAAAGAGCACAGTGGACCCAAGCTACTTCATATGCAACAGCATATACTTCCACCATGATTACAGTACCAATCCTCCCAGTGGTTCTGTGTGCTAGCTTGCCATATATAGGCAATTTGTGATTCCGGTTACTTTTGTGTGACGGAGAGCTGCCCAAAGTAGACCTAACAAGGGCGGCTAGTTCCGGCACACAGAAGATTCGTCTCAAGAGGGCGTTCAGACGAGGTGAGTGGCGTAGGGATACTATTCTCTAGCCTACTAACTACGGAACAACAGGTCTTATATCTACATCAGTAAGCAACGGAGCAAGAAAGGATCACGGAGCTGCTCCGTGATCCTCATGCTAAAGGAGCGTTAGTAACTTGCGCGGCGCCCTTGGCGCCCGCAAGGTCGGTAAATCAGTAAGGTGAAAGGAAAGAATGTCATAGCAAGAGTAATGCAAAAGAAATAATATTCGTGGAAACGGACCGTTACATCCGCCCTCCAGGTCAACGATGCGAGTTGGCCTCAATTAGACTGGTCTCCCGTTCTTGCGGTTGGGAATATGCGCGAGTCGATCCTTGAGCATGTTCATTTCGAAGTTGAACATCGGGTTCTCTTTCGCGTGACGGATCAACGGGATCCGCGCTGTCAATCTCGACTTGCTTTCGACCACCACCATCGTTTGGCTCGTTCACCTTGCCGTTGTTTGACGACAGCAAGTGGACGTTGTGCTTTGCACCTGTGTCTTTATCACTTTCGCCCTCCATCAGTTGTCCGCCATTTCCTGACTTCAACTCAGAACCGACTCGATTCTTTCTTGACTTCGCGTCCGGTTTTACTTCAAAATCTGTGGCAATCAACTCATGTGGAATCGCTTCAACGCAAAGGAAATAGCTCGTCTCGAAGGCGACATTGTGCTTCTTTTCGCGGGTCGGGTTCGGCAGAAAATCAGCAAAAGTTTCCATGGGTTCCACCTCGCCCTCCTCGATTTCGAGAGGAATGTCAAATCGCACGCTTCCGACGTACATACCCATTTCAGTGGTTTCGGCGAGCGTGCTGCGGGAGTCTGGGCTATGAGGGAAATAAATTGCGTGCGTCGCAATCTCATTATCAGCTGTGTTTCTTACTGATCTCGGGGAAGGGCAGTCGCGAGCGCGATGACCACGGCCTCCACAGTTAAAACACAAGCCTTTCCGCATGTACTCATCTCGCTTATCATCGTCTCGGGCTTCGGTACGCCCTCCATCTCCTCGCTTGGAGGATTCCTCATCATCATCTTCAGCACGATCCTCATCGGACTCGTACTCGTTGTATTCGTCTTCGGCCGGTTCGTCGGCATTTCCATCATCGTTGTCGTACTGATCATCCTCAGTAGGGCTTTCATCGGACTCATACTCATCGGAGTCATTGTCGTTCAAATCTGTACCGGATTCGTCAATATCATCTTCAGATTGTGAGTTTTCTTCGATCATCTGTGTCATCCAGCCGATCTTCAATTTGAACTATGACCTCGGCATCGAGTGCAGCCTTCACAATCTCATCCCAGCTAGCATTCTCTGGGTTGAGATGCTGCCGGGCTATTTCCATTCGGACTTTTGAGGTAAAACTATTGAATAATTGAACCACCTTCTCTTGGCTGTCAACAATTCCAATAGTATTGAAGATCTGAGACCAATCTGCAACATGCTCTGCAACCGTTTTGTTGCCTTGAAAGCAACGCTTCAGTCGCTCGCGCTGTTGGTTGCGGAAATCAACTGGGAAGCAGAACCCCCAGAGTTCAACGAAAAATCTCCGTAAGTCCCAATCATCGTTGTCCCTCATAACGATCTGATGGTAAAAATCTAATGCTTTGCCATCCAAGAAATAGGATACAAAGTAGACTTGTCGCTCCTCCGGTACGTGACCCATCTCAACATACGTCTTCGCTTCTCGTGCAAACCGTTGGATTTTATTGGCATCTGGTTCGCCGTCGTACCGTGAAGGGCTGATCGGCTTTAGCCGCATTCTGCGCTTACGTCTGGAGCCTCGTTCTCGCTTCGAAGATCTGCGGGGGACGGACTGGCGGCGTCGCGATCCAGATTCGGCGTCACTCGAAGAGCTGGAGTTACCACTCGAGCTCGAAGAATCATCTGGCGAATCGGACGGCGACGGATAAAGGCCGGTTTTAATCTCTCCACGCAATGTTTTATCAAGGAAGCTCCCAGGAGCCAATCTACCCAACGATGCGCCTCGCAACTTGGGTTTGGTCGAGGACTTCGATAAGTCCTTGGACTCGCCCACTTCTGGTGAGCTAGTCATTGCGTGCCTCTCAAGCTCACTGATTCTGTCAATCAGCTGAACTAACTTGTCTTTGTCCGATGAACTTATCCTATCGGACGAGAGAGTGTGATCGATTTTCTGATCACGTTTTGAGGCAATCAAGCGCAATTGAGGTTCAACTTTTTGAACCGCAGGTAATTCCAACTCTGGAATTTCAGGCTTCAACTCTGAAGTGTTGTCAGATGGAAATTCTCCATCCAATGCTTGAGCCTGAGAAGGTACTTCTATCTTCTCAGCTTCTGGTTTTGGTTGAGGAGCTCTATCTTCCTCAAACTCGTTACGCGTCGTCACGCATTCGCGCTTTGCGATGCTTTCATCGGCAAAGGCATCCAAGGTATGTTCATAATCCTTGGAACTAAAATTCTCGAGAACACTTACGTCTCCCTAAGGAGGCATCTCATTCGCATTCTTGTGTTGTGAACGCGAAGCTGAGCGGCATAAGCCTCGTGCTGCTCAGCGAGTTCATGTAGCTCTTGATAACTCATGTCGATAATGGAACGGCTAGCTAATCCGTTACTTGACATATGATTATCACGAAGGTGCGTGCTACCATGAAACAATAAACTATCATGGTTGACGGAGGTATAAGTCCCGCCAACAATATCATCCGGCGTGGAAACATCCACCAAAATATCAGTATCAATGCTTGCGGGACGCAAGCGAAAATCCAGAGATTCGTCGGTGCTGACAGCACTACGAGATCTCACCGTCGAGTCGTCCGCCAAACGAGTTGGGTTTGGGTTGATATTTCTCGTCGCGGAAGCAACGGCTCTCACTGACAAAGCAGCGGAAGGTCTCTCCGAAGAGGTATCGCCCGAAGGCCGCGTCGCCGAAGCAACGGTGCGTCTCGCCACCGAAGTGGCGGTAGGTGAAGGGGACGTACCAGCCTCAATGGACCCAAAGAACAACGCTGGAGGACTAGGTACAGCCGACGAAGAGGGGCGACGAGCAGGTAAGCTCGCCCGCGAATCGGTGGGTGAGTTCATATCCATATCCGCAGTTAGTCGGGGTTGTTGTCGTCGACAGAGTGGTATGCTCGGGTGATCAGCCAGAGGGGTAACCAGCAGAGTAGCGACAGATTATCGAGCACTCAAAAAGATGTGACGGAGAGCTGCCCAAAGTAGACCTAACAAGGGCGGCTAGTTCCGACACACAGAATAATCGTCTCAAGAGGGCGTTCAGACGAGGTGAGTGGCGTAGGGATACTATTGACTAGCCTACTAACTACGGAACAACAGGTCTTATATCTACATCAGTAAGCAACGGAGCAAGAAAGGATCACGGAGCTGCTCCGTGATCCTCATGCTAAAGGAGCGTTAGTAACTTGCGCGGCGCCCTTGGCGCCCGCAAGGTCGGTAAATCAGTAAGGTGAAAGGAAAGAATAGAGTAATGCAAAAGAAATAATATTCGTGGAAACGGACCGTTACATTTTGGTCATACCGAGTAGACTCGAACCAGTCGTTATTTTCCAAAGTCGACGGGGGTCGATCAATGGGGCGGTCAAATAACGACTGGAAGATAATCACCGGTGACATAGAGACACGGAGATTCCCGAGAATTGATCTCGGGACTTCGTCAAATTTTCGAAAGTCGCTTGCAAAAGTTTTTAGAACGGTAAATATAAGCATATGGACGGGTAGCTACTCAAAATCTAGTACTCCTGACGTGCTTGGATTTTTTTTAACCGAAGCAACGAGTTCTCTATTTACGATTTTGTGTGAGCCGAAAGGGACCGAAAGTACGCCAAGTAAAGCCGAAATGCTCACATGCTTTGATTTCCCGAAACGGCCAAGGAATAGCCTGGCATAGAATTCATTTAAAAAAAATCCAAGCACGTCAGGATTTTGAGTAGCTACCCGTCCATATGCTTATATTTACCGTTCTAAAAACTTTTGCAAGAATTTGACGAGGTCCCGAGATCAATTCTCGGGAATCTCCGTGTCTCTATGTCAATCACCGGTCTAGTGCAGTCCAAGATTAAAATACGAAATATTATAACAATATTATATCGACGATAATACGGATACGATACGGGTCAGGCCTGTGTCCCAGATTATTATTATTCAATGTTATAATAATATTATAATATGAGTATAATACGATATGCTGAGACCGTATTATCCGTATTATTTTCGTATTATTTGGGGGGAGTCTGCAGTTGAAGCTGGCCTTGGAACTGACAAGTTGAATCTTCTGCCGAGGAAGTGCCGAGGATCACCTGTCAGGCGCCGAAGTCCGATCAGATTTTCTCCCAAATGAGGTCAATCAGTGATGGATAATCATTTTGCTGGCAGGTTTGGTGCACGGCATGTGCATAGGCAGCAAAGAAAGTTGAACCATGGCTTGAATTTGCAACAAAATCATGGCTCATCGAGTGTGCAACATGCACATGTGCTCCATACATCGAGAGGAGTTCAATTCTGCGCTAATATAGCCAAAACAAATCCTACATCGAAGAGGCAGGTCGTATAACAAAATTATATCGTGATACAGCTTGTTATAATACGATATTGTTAAGTACAGATACGATACACCTCTGGAACTCGCGATACGATAAGGATATAATATGATATGGCAAAAACCGTATTATTATCGTAATATGGACAGCACTACCGGTGATTATCTTCCAGTCCCTCCGGTGTGATTCATCAAACGACTGTCTTTGAGGTTTCTACCCTTGGGACTGGCTCGAGTCTAGACTCCATTCGAGATAAACTCCAGAAGCTTATTTGTTTCTTTGGTTTGTTTCGTCAATATATACTGTCTGTTGGATCATCTCTTGAATTGTACGCGTGGAATATTGGAAAATTTGGGAACTTACGCGTGGAATTATAAGAACTTTTGACCTACGGGACGCGTGAAACAGTTATCGGACATCTTTCGCGAGTGATATATTGACTTAACAAGCAACTTAAACACCTAAACCTCTTGAGAAGAGTTACATCTCAAACCCTTGTTGAAACCCACACTTCCTGTGTCAACATAGGACTCGTATAGACGTTCTCTGTACAAAGTCAGCAATCGCGAAAGCTTAAGTTTAGTATATTTTGAGTATTAGGATAGTTGGATTGCCACAGTCTATACTGGACTGGAACCCCGAACCTCGCACGTCGATCTTATAGTGGTTTAGGATTATATTTAAGATTTGATTAGGGATTTAATTCCTTTCATTTCTTGGGTGTTTTCCATAGTCGAGTCAGCGTTTCATCTGGAGCCCACGGTTCATCCATCTATTTCTATACTTCAAAGTAGAAAATCTCAAGCCAAGTTTGGACTTGTTGCGTATAGAAATATCTCTACCTTCCTATACACCTTGGACTTACGTCCGAGAAGAACGAATCATTCGTTAAAAGCGCCGTTGACTTAGGTCAACATTTCGGTGCAACCAGACTCGTCAGAAATATCTGCGGACGGCGAACTTGCTTCCACATCATTCGCGAAACCTAAACCACGCCGGTCTAGTCGGTTATCCACACCATCAGACTTAGATCCTCTTCCTAGGAAGAAAAAGCGTAGTCCTACTGAGGCAGGGAGATCACAATCTCAAGCCAAAGCCAAGGAACGGGTCACAGCCTATAAAGGGAAACGCAAAGCTATCGCGAGTACTAGTACTCTGTCGGATCTAGACACACAACCTACCATAGAGGAGGAAGTTGACGAGGAACAAACCAATCCTCCAGACTCTCCTTCTGCTACACAAAGTTCGCAAACCTTACCTTCATCTCAATCATCGTCAAACGCGATGGCTGACCCAAACGCACAAAACGCTCAAAACCCTAGGGTTGCGAGTTTTAAAATTCCTTATGCTTGGGATCCAAACGCTCCCAAGTTCACCACGGATGACTATGAGGACCTAAAAACCTTCGTAGATCATGTTGGGCAAATATTCGAGTTGGCTGGTATCACTACCGACCAATCGCGAAAAGAACATTTGACCAATTACCTTGGTGCAAAGAAGAAGGAGCAGTGGAGAGCACTGCCGGAGTACACTACAGGAACGATGATTTCCTGAAGACGGTGTATAAGAGTTACCCTGAGATTAATACGGACCGCACCGGTACTGTGGAAAATCTTAAGAAGCTCTGTAAACGTAATAAAGGGATTACTGTTTACGAGGAGGGAAAACTTCGATGGAATCGAATACTACACCGAAGTCAAAAAGTTGTATACCGAGCCAGCGTTGTTAACCAACCAGGTTGCGTGTAAGCAGTACTTAGAGACTCTGGATGTAGGATTCAAAACACACTCGAGATAGCAATCGCGAACTCTGTCCTGATGAAAGCATAGTTCCCGAATCTTGGAGGAGCGGCCGTGGCTGGAGCAAACGCGACAGCTGCAAATGATTCCAGAAAGGAAGATCCCATTAAGCTAGTGCTGTTCATATTACGATAATAATACGATTTTTGCCATATCATATTATACCAATATCATATCACGGATTCTGGAGCCGTATCGTATCTGTATCTAACAATATCGTATTATAACAAATTTTATTGTGATATAATCTTGTTATAATTTTAATACGGCTTCACCCCTTGAATGGCAGTTTTTTTCTGCCAAAGAAATGAAACTAAGCTGTACTTTATTGGTGGGCTTCAGTGAATGTTCTACAACAGGATCGCGGCAGCTCTGTTTCAATTCCAACCTATTTTTCAACTCTTCCTTCGGGTCCAGGCGGCAACTCTCCATCATGCCGATCATCGATCGCTGATCCACACTGTTTTGGTGGAGAATTTGTAGGGAATTAGTAACTGACGAGTCAAACCTCAGATGCAAGCCTAGAAAGATGAGACTGGTCATCCCCACAGCCTACCTCCAGCCGGAGTCACCCCAAGATGATACAGAAATAATACGCGTAATACGGTCCTCTCGTATCGTATTATACTCGTATCATAATCATATTATAACATTGTGTATTAATAATTTGAGCGACCTCTCAGGCTCGTATCATATCCGTATTATCCATGATATAATATTGTTTTCATTTTTCGTATTATAATTTTGGACAGCACTACATTAAGCTCCCAGAGCTTATAAAATTGGCGGAGACTCTAGCTGCTAATCAGCATGAGTCCCCTAGCGTTGTGATTGAACAGGAGCCGAAAGTGGTTCCTGGGGCCAACTTAGGACTGCCTAGGATTTTAGTAAAATCCGAACCCTTTGAGGAGAAGTTCGAGACTATGGAAGGCGCCATAGTTCAGTTGCGGGACCAGCATGTCTTGACGCAAAGAACGTACGAAGAGAGGCACAATGAAATGATGAAAACTATGCAACAGTTCATGAGAGATCCTCCTCCGCACTTCAGTCGTGATAGGGACCGCGATCGCGATTACAATCGCTCGAGCTTCGCTTACAACTCCCAAGGGCCTAGCCAAAAGCCCTCTGGTCAAGATAGATGAGACCGGTCGAAACTTGGTTCAGCACCTATACAGGACGTAAACTTTAGCCTGAGAGACCGTCTGCTAGTGTAGACACAGGACAATGTCATCAGTTTTCAACCGATGCGAGGATGCGAGACAATATGGTTGTTCAAAATTGTTGAAAACATTGCGCCTGGTAATCGACCGAATCGGACCGATTGATTTTGTGCAACTTGAACCAGTATGAAGGTACTTCTAGGACACCCTTGACTTGTCAAGCCTAAACATAACCCGAGTTTCTAAATGCCTTAAGACGGCAGATGCTTGCCGAAAAGCAACGCTACGAGCCAGGGTGGATCGAAAAGGTTGAATTTTAAAAAGCATCATTGGGGCTAGAAGGAGGCGTGCATCAGCTCGAATACGACTCATATACCGGCGAAATAGCTTCCCAGACGAAGCAGATGGCCTGAAACACTTGGTAATATGGTGTCGTGCAAGTACAAGTAAATTTCGCCAAGCGTGGGAAAAGTACTGTCAAAGTAAAGTAAAGTTAAGTAAAGTATGGTTGCGGCCAACACTTCATGACAAGCCGTAATTTTGATCAAATCCACTCCAGATTGCAGATTCAGAACCGCAGAATGCGGTTTTATTAGTAAACTTTTCGTTTTGAGGGGTTGTACCGTGGGAAAATAAAACGCGAAATTTGGTCGAGGTTCGGAAAAAAAAATGGGCTTGAATGCCCCGGAAAGTCTTGTGAGTGGTGTATGGCATTACAAGAAGGTGCAAAAAACTTCCTCAAGCTGACATTTGGTGCAAAATGTGGGCTTTTTGTGCTGGAGGACCAAAACAGGAAGGTGATTGACATACACAGCCACCGGATAGAGCCCGGCCCGGGATCAAAAGCGCAAAATCCGTGTGTGAAAAACATTTTTTGCAGTTTTCAAACTTTTGGTCCAGTAGGTGTCTAGGTACATCTCTTCTGATGCTTTCTGCACAGTTTCAGGAAAACCCACGTAAAACTGGGGCACTAGTAGCAATTTCCAAATCGGGTAAAAAGTTTGCACTCACAAGTTACTTTTTGCGGAGTCGCAAGATTCGGAGGCCCAGCTCTAATGCGAAACCGTGGTGGAGCGAAGAACTACACCAAGCAGCCGACAATCTCAAGGCAGCGCAGTCCAACAGAATGAGTTTGAATCGACATCTGGGACCCGATGTCGAGCTCTCCGCAGCAAAGTCAAGAAAGCTGCAATTTTTTTCAAACGACTATGCAAAGCTACGAAAGCAAAGTGGGCTATTGGGAACCTTGAGGAGGCGCATACCGAGGACATCTGGGGTTTCCGGAAATGGTCCAAAGGTGCGCGGAACTATCCCACCCCCACCATTAACCGCAGGAACAACCAACCACCGGCGGTGTCACATCACGAGAGATGTGATGCGCTCCGCGACGAGCTCTTCCAACCACCTCCTACGCTCGAGACGGAATACAACCCAGATACCAAAAACCGACATCCGGACGACTTCGAATTTGTCGACATTACGATAACTGAGGTTCGCGGGGCCATCTGAGACGCCAGTGCCAGCACCGCACCAGGAGACAGCGATGTCTCATACAGGGTCATCCGTTGGGCACACATGCTAATAAAACGATGTCTCCGCAACGGATTCCACCCCCGCGAATGGCGCAAGGCCATCGCTGTCGCGCTCCGGAAACCTCGAAAGCCCGACTACTCCAACCCGAGGGCGTACCGCCTTGTCCAACTCCTGGAGTGCATGGGGAAAGTTTTGGAGAAGATTGTTGCGCGCCGACTCTCTTTCCTGGCCGGCCGCCACAACCTCATACCTGGCACGCAATTCGGTGGTTGCGCAAACACGTCAACCTCAGATACGATTTTATCGTTTACCAACGACGTGCAAGCGGCTTGGAACAACGGTAAAGTCGTATGACCCTACTTTCCACGATCAGAGGAGACATAGGTCGCGAGAAACTGGCAGACAAGGTTTCCTGTAGCATACAGAGTACTAGTACACTCATTAGGATAGTGAATGAAGCTCATATCCTTCGCAGCACCGTCGAGAAACCAAGGCAGACCTGGGCAGGGGTTCCCGGGTCCTGCACTGCCACCCTGAGAATTTTTTACGTTTTCCGCATAGAACCTAAAACAGCTGTAACTTTCGATATAAAAGGATATTTTGACTTTGTAAATCACCAGCGGCTCCTCTGCGAGCTTCGGCGCAAACGAATCCCACTGGAATACGTCCAATGGGTTGCCTCTTTCTTGGAAGACCGACAGGCCGCAGTGTGCATTGACGGGAAGAGAGGGGAAATGAAGCGGGTCGAAAACGGAATCCCTCAAGGCTCACCGGTATCACCCATCCTCGCCGCCTTCTACAGCGCAGAACTATTGGAGATGTTCAAGCCGAGGCAAACCCCGGCGAGTTCTCTTCCTACCCCTGATAAACCTACTGAAGTCACTCTCATCATGTATGTCGACGACGGGAAGATATATGTCGCCTCCGAATCACTCGAAACCAATGTTCGTCTCCTGCGCAAGGCATACATCAAAATTCGCACGACTCTCACAAACTGGGGGCTTGCGATCGACGACGCGAAGAGGGAACTCATGCACTACACTGGCCGCCAAAAGGGTAAGGATAAGATACCCCTCGGCAACCCCGCCATTCGCCTCCCAAACGCCGACGGCGTGGAGAACACAATCACCGCCTTTGACACCATCAAATGGCTCGGCGTCTACCTCGACAAACAGCTCTCATTCAACCATCATGTCAAAACAACACAGTCAACGGTCTCACCATGCTCTCGAACACGGTAAAAGGCCTGGCTCAATCTCACCTACGCCACCTCTACAAAGCATGTGTGACTCCGGTTCTAACTTACGCAGGCGCGGCAGGGTGGACGGGAAAGAAAACTCACGAAAAACATCTTGAAAAGGTACAGCGCCGAGCGCTGCGGCTCATCTGCGCAGCATTCCGCACTTCTCCCATCAACGCCATGGAAATCGAGGCGTCAATCCCCCCACTTCGTCTGGCAATGGAGAAGCTAACTACTTATACAGGGAAATCGAGGCTGTGTGGGGGGAGTTATGGGGACGACATACGGGCAGATCTCGCCGTGAGCGGATGCGAACGCCGATCCGTCACATCCGCCTTCCAGATCGTCGACCACGACGAGCTCAATATCTAGAAATCTCGTTCAAAGTTCAACATGTCCGAATAAATCCGAAATGGTCTTCGAAAAATCAAAATCAACCCATCTTGGGTATCCTCGCCCTCCTCGACGACCATTCGATGTTGAGGGAGGGAATCGTGCGAGTTCAGAAGTGTTCAAGAACTTCCGTGCTCTCCAACAGAGCATCGCGTTCGTCAGTTGAAGTGAAATGAATGCCGTGAGATGCAAAACCAGGAGGTTTACCCCCCTTCGAAGTCATCATGTTGAGATCCGGACAGTTGCGGGAAAGATGTCCATGAACGCCGCAATTAAAGCACAGACCTGCAGCAAGATATTCATTCCTCTTCTTGGCCGAAAGAGGTTTGCCGCCGTCGTGAGACTTTGGCGCAGAGTCGGTAGGTTCAGGTGTAGCACTGGAAACCGAGAGAACGCGCCCTCCGGTACGACGTTTCCCGTTCATATCTGAATCTAGCTTTCGGTTATCGGGCTTGGATCGAGTTGTCGATTGACTCGGTTCAGCCATATCAAGTTCATCGTTATCATCGTCGACCTTGACAATGATTTCAGCTGGCGCAACTGATCCCCGCCCCTGACATATCACGTGACTTTCCTTTTCCGGTCACACTCCCTCTTCTCGTTCTCAATTCGGTATTCCACGCGCGAAATTGGCTACGTACCTCTTCTATATGTTGAAGTACTTGTAATGTATGAAACTCGGTCAAAAACCACTGGGAATCTCCAGCTGATAGCTCACACTGAGGCTTGCTGTGAGATATCCTCAATTCTGATGGGTGTCTACTCAATGGTCTAACGGTAACAGCGTACGCTGCAGCGGCCGACGGTGGTTTCAACGCCCACACGTTCGAGTCCGCTCTCATGTTTTTGCCCTTTATTTTTGTGAACACAGGAAACGCAGTGACTGTGTGACTTTTTGTGACAGCGGAGTGATGTGGTAATCGGACCTTCTCTCCTCTCCCACCACGTCGACGACACGACGAAGACTCCCTCAGCTCAGCTTGGATTCATTCGGCAAGAATTTTTCTTTCTATCCCTTTATACGCTCTAGCAGCACACTCTACAACATCTCCAGTTCCAATTCGCTACCTTGTCGACGACTTTTACTTGCCAGCACATCAAGTCCCCACCTTGACATCTGGCTTCTGACACACTGGTCTAGTGTTCCTCTGCCGCCGGACACTACTAGACGTATGCTTCTCCTGCCTAGGAATCCTCCGATGCTGTGCCCCTGTTCATCATTCCCTCCGCCATCTCGTCAACCCGAATAAATTCACCAGATTACACCCCTGCCAACCTTTCCGCCACCTTGAATTTCTACATGATCTGGCCTCAACGATGTCTCGTCCTAATTGGTAAGTACCACTTTTCTCCCTATCTCCGTGTTCATTCGTATCCTATATGATACTGTCGGTTTTGGCTCCCGTGTATATCGTCCCTTGAAGCCAGGTTTTCCTACTTATGTGGTACCTCCGTATTTGGACTTTGTCCCCGCGTTCCGCCGCGTACAGCGATGCTCTCAACATTGGACTTTGTCCCGCGTTCCGCCGCGTACAGCGATGCTCTCAACATTGGACTTTGTCCCGCGTTCCGCCGCGTACAGCGATGTTTTCAATATTGGGTTGTGTCCCCGCGTTCCGCCGCGTACTGCGATGTTTTCAATATTGGGTTGTGTCCCCGCGTTCCGCCGCGTACTGCGAGTTTTACCTTGGGCTGCGTCCCTGCTATGTGTGGAAAAGTTTCGAGAATTCTTCGATCCGCCTTGCAGCGATGAATTTTGCTCACCTTCTCATACCAATATGATATTGTTCTGGCTATCTGCTGTCGACTTGTCGGTGTTTTACGCTGGCAACCGGATAGGCCCATGAACCTCTTACTGGTTTTCACTCACTTTGTTCTCAATTATCGCACTCTTCTGCAGTTATCCTGCGGTTGGTAATTTTCGACGACAGCGATATTACGATCGCGTCCACGTTCGGTTTTCCGTCCCACGTGGGACCAGATTATTTTGTCTTCCTGTCCCGGCACAATACTCATCGAACCGCCTGTTGCCGCCACATTCCTCCTCGCATATGCGCAACAAATCATTGATTAATTTCGGTTCATGCCTACGATTCTCTTTCTTTTGATTGGAGTTCCTGCATGCCATTGCCGTTGTTTCCATCTGGTCTCGCGCGATGAGGTAAAGCCAAAACTTGACAAAAGAGCATTGGTTTGCTTGATCGCAGTGCTCTTGGACCGAGTGCTCCCCAGGCATGCAAGTGACTTGGGAGCACTACGACCTAGGACATCCCCGTGTTCGAGTGTGGTAGGTTGCTCTGGCAGTTTTCTTCAGATTTATTCGACACATAAGTATCAACGCTTACGCTGTGGGATTGGCCTGAGTTCTCGAGAGGGAGAGATGTGTAAGCAAGCCATTGATATATTGGGTGTGAACTCCGAAATGGAGCTCCCTGCACTCCGCCCGAAGACGAAGGAGCCGAGGCAGCCCCTACGCAACTAAAGAATACAGAACACATTCGTAGCTACGTGAGTGCGCAGGAAATAGCAAAAACTAACTAGGGATGGGTGGGTGGGCACGAAAAAAGAGGGGTATGACGGCGACGGGGGGACAAGACTAGAAGCGGGGAAAAAGACTCGAGCTCATGGAGGGGGAGGGGCTGGAGAAGAGAAAGTCTCAAAGAGACGGAGTCACCGAGCCAAAGGCGCGATGCGGAGGCGGGCGAGACGAAAAGAATGAGGAGACATGTGACTGATGGGTGATCGCTTTAGCCAATCCCTTTGGTCTGTCCAGACCACCTAGGATTGGCCTGAGTTCTCGAGAGGGAGAGATGTGTAAGCAAGCCATTGATATATTGGGCGTGAACTCCGAAATGGAGCTCGCTGCGCTCCGCCCGAAGACGAAGGAGCCGAGGCAGCCCAAAACCAACAGCTCACCCTGAAGCAGCCAAAGGTGGGCGAAAAACAGGGGGAAGCGCCACAGGCTCCACAAAAACAGGGAGGAGACGGACAGCAATGGGGAGGGGAGGGGGAGGGGAGGGGAGGGGTGCTAGGAACGCACAATGTCGACAGAGGGGAGAGAGACAGCGACGCGGGTAGGACGGGTACCAGACTTGGGGAGGGGCCAGTGCGGATACAACTTTGAAAGCGTGAGCCAGCGGAAGCGGGAAACGCTGTGTATGGTGGCGGACCGAACTTCGTGACAAGTCAGAGTCCCAATTTGGTAAGTAATTGATACTGTCACGTCACTTTTGATTGAGAGTCTTTGAGACATCTTGGGATTGTGTAAATAGCATCACAAGAAGGTAATCTACCAACGTACTGGAGCAAAACTTTGAAAATTTGCGTTTTGGTATTTTGCAGGGCAATTTCGCGCTTTTGATTGCGGATCACTCGGTGCTGGTCGCTGTGCAGCGCCATCAATCATTAGCCTGTTTGCGATGCAGCCATTGAATGGCTAATGGCTACGCAAGTGCCCGAATTCCGGCGTATTGACGAAAGCTACCCCCGGTCTGAGCATCCAATTTTCATTCCAAATAGCTCTTCTTGACTTCGACATAAAAGTTTAGCCCATCAAACTTTCCTAATACGGAAATCGGTAGCCATTCAATGGCTCCAATGGCTCTTCGCAAACCCTCTATTGCCGATTTCGCTTTGACTCCGACTGCGAGGTCCGGAAGAAGGGGTCAGGGCTGCAGAGGCGGAATGGCAGAGAAAGACTTGATTGCCTGCCCCAAACTTGCGAGTTTACAGGTATGTAGTGGTTGCCTTTTCATAAGCATTTACAAATGTTTGCGGACTGTTTCCCCGCCTAATCACCGCCTTCCCGAGACAGCTGTCGGGACCTCATCGGACTTGGATCTTAGAATATTGAGAACAGCTTGTCTTTTGAAAAATCTATTAGATTATTTTCCCCTCATTAGATTATTTTCCCTCCAGTTAACCATTTCGCGGCCTTGACTGGAGTCGGCATTTCCGGCAAATATTTGGCTATAGACAAACATAATGCCAACATCCCAAATATGTATAGTTACCGGCTTGCTGGTCAACCAAAACATGTCGGCTGAATTGGAACGAAAAATATGGTTCCCAGTTTTTACTGCTCGTCGAGAATGCTCTGGATTGAATCTGGAAGATCTATCTTTGGTGATAGCATCACTGGCACCCCGATGAAAAATGTAAAAGAAGAAAATGCTTATGGAAAGTCACCACAATTTTTGGTTTTTCGCTGTTCAAATTTCGCGTTTTGTAACCCTAAGTTAGGAGTACCTCCGATTCCCCTAAAATAAAAATTTCACCTACAAACCATACCCAAGTTCCTGATAAATCTCGAATCCTGAAGAATTGTGAGTAAGATTCCGACTGGTCATGAAGTTTTGGCCGAACCATACCGTTTCGTGGGAGCGGGAGGCACAGGGTCCTCCCAAGCCCTATCGACTGCAGATGGAATGTTTCCCGTCCTGCGATCAGGGTTGCGGCCTCTCCATGTAGTAGGCATCCGCGTCAGGCATACAGCGAGTTGGCAGGGCGATGGAAGATCGTAGATCAGATTGCCTGCTGTAGGCGCCTTTTACCACGGTCGAGGCACTATACCAGGCTCAATAAAGGATCTACTATGATACAGAACACCCAACTTACACACTTCCGGAAGAATATTCGCACCATGTTACGGAACTTTTGATGCAAATGGAGTTGATTGGGGTCACATCAATTTTTTGGGGGTGGCAGCCACTGTAGTTACAGAGGTACATATATACAAGAAACGAAAACGAAAATCACTATATATAGAATAGCCGATGGATGGCCGATGATGACCTTCGGCATTCAGATTTCAGTTCAAAAACGAAAATGAAGTGTCGGCACGGAACAAGGGAAGCGGCGGGCATTAAATCGCCATCACGCCAAGCTTGTCACGGTCACGTACAGTCTTTTGCCGCAATTGACGCTATCGCAACTTTTTGCGTCCGTCGAATGGATCAATCTGCAAGCTGATAGTGGCTGCTTTCTGCTCTAGTAACGTTATGCCCCATTTCTGGATCCACAACTTGGCAATACTGGCTGTAACACAACAATAAATAATCCCGATTCCCCAACTTTTTAAATTTCGAAAATAAGCGCGGCAAGCAGTAAAGGTTTCAGCCAGGTGCCAGCATGGATAATTCTCAACGGAGTAACTCGACCCTGAGCTCGAAAATGTGTATATAAGCCAGCCAAAATGAACCCGCTTTCACCCAATCTGAATCACTCAGAGTCACTCTCTTTCTCTCTCATCTCTGCTCTGGAATCTTGGAATCGAAGTTTATTCCAGTCATGGGAGGCTATACTTCGCCCAAAAGGCTTCCAGAATCATCGAAAACACGCCCCGGCGAAAGAAACATTCTCTTGTTCCGCTTTTTCCTCAATCTCTCCTTGGGTTTCCTCTTAGGCTCTATCTCTGCTCTCGTCCTACCGGCTACTCATGCGGATGCATACACTTTCACTTATTGCCTAGCCTACTTCTCTGCTCTCTTTAATCATGTTATAAGCTGCCTTGGCAAGTTCTGGCTCGCTTCTTTGTAATCAGCTAACAAATTCATCTCATGTAGGACAATTCTTAATCCCGGCAAATATTAACATGTGTTCAGTATTCAACTTACAACGGCTTGTTTACGGACGATCCCATGTTTTGCACATGAGGATTGACCGACTTCGGCGACAACCGGGATATTGCGAGCCACTGAAAGAGTTTGACCCTTCTTTCTACTCTTTCCGCTCCTCATAACCAAGTCTGTAGGTTTCCGCGGCTCTCTGTGTCGTTTTTCCGACTCCCAACATGAACCCTTGGCAGCCTGCCTTTGCTTCCAATACTCACAGCCATCTTCGTTGGTTTGAGCAGCTATCTTTGGTATAGAAAGTCATCGGCACAAAATTGCGGTCTGTTTTGTTTTCTTAAAATCTTCGGACCGAGAATTCAAATAACCTTGTTTTCTAGTCCGCTATGCTCCTGCCTTTCGTCTTCGCGGTGGTGATGCTTCGGACGATGGTGAGATGCTGCCTTCAGAGCATGACTCCTTTATTGAAGCAAGTTTTCAGAGTACCTATCCCCAGACGACGATGATCGTAAGCGCAAACGCAAGGCCAAGGGCAAGCAGCCCGCGCGCAAGAGGGCATCAACCTCGAACTGCGACCGGTAAAAAACTAAACTTCAAGGCCTTCTCGTCTTCTTCGGACCTTCTTGGTGCGATTGGCAATTCCGAGGGTGCACAAGCACAGGGATTAGCGGACGTAATCATTCTGCGCCAGATGAATCGTGACAGCCCGGGTATGCACTTCGATAACATCCTGATGTTGATTTGGAAGACTTGTCTTGTGCATTTTACGCGGTATGCACATCCCATTCCATGCGTTATTTGTCTCAAGTAAGCTCTAGTGGTGTCCTTGGTCTTCGCGATCACATTAGCGATACAATTCTTCAATATTTGCTCAGCTTTCCTTATCTGGCTTCCGATGAAGACATTCAACAGTACTATTCATTTTGCACTGACTCAACAAATGCTAAACTTCGAGGCAAGTTGGCCATCTTTGCGGTCTTGAATCAAACCGGATGCTAATGAATCAAATTAGCATGGTGGGCGCATAAAGTTAGCTACCATTGGCTGCTTGTCTCTGTCGGAAAAACAGTGGATTGCTTCGAACGGCTTCTAACCGATTAGGACCTTCAAGAACCTTAGATCGGTTTAGAACTGTTGGCGGGGTGGCTTATAATCCACTTCAAGCCGTTCAAACCCGCTCAATTTCAATGTTGGAGAATATGAATCTTGGGGTATGCTATTCAGGAAGAGAATACCTATATTGACCTCAAAACCAACGGAATGTGAGATCTGTGGGCACTGGGCACGCTCAAGCGCAAACGAGACCTGGCTCAAAGGATTACGGCATGATGACGACAGTACCCCACAAAGGTGCTGCGGAGCGCCAAACACAACCACCACCCTTCTTCTCTCTTCCTACCACCACCTCCCCAAGTCCCTTCGCTATAATCGGCTCCGTCCCTGCCCTCCTTTATCGGTGAATCTATGATTTATCAGCTTACTTTGACTGGTGCATCCGCCTCAAGGCCAGTATCTTGAGGAAAGCAAGACTCGACATCATTCAAGGCGGCGGCCAGCAACAGACAATCACCTATTCTTTCAAGTCTGTTAAGCTTAGTGTATCATGCAGAAGCCTCGGGGGGGTCGGACCAGGGTGAATATGCTCATGGTGCGTCGAGTCTGGCTGTTCTTCCACCGTGCTGCGCTCTTTTCGCGAGACAGGTTCTCGTGAACGGACGAGTCGATAGTGGTCCCAGCACATGTCCCATACACATATTAGACGCTCACAAGAATTGTGTTCCTGCTTCAGGTGAGCCATGTCCTATTGCTTTCCGCTCTTGTCCCTCCAAGCTGCGCATTGGACCGCACTTCATCTCTATGTATGTGTTCTCGCGAACATGACGGCCTTGTGCTAAAATACTTTACAGCATACGCGTATGGCAAGCCGAGCATTATTATGTCCGATGCGGTGGTCGATAGGAATACAAGTACCTTTTGTTCTCTTACCGCATTCAATATATTGTCCTAAATTCTACAATCTATGTGAATTACGAGCAAATGGGTATTCAAATGTCAGGGCATCAGGTAGGTAGAGGTGGATTAGAACCTTAACATGGTTTGTAAGTTCGTAATCCGTTGGAGTGGATTAGAAGCCACCCAGTGTCTTAGATACCATCATGAGGTCGGAACTGTGCGTTATAAGGCAGCCCGAGGCTTAGGACCTTCGAGTGGCTTCGAGCTACTTACAGACCGCTATAAGCAATCTGGGATTCTTCCGACATCCCTCAACCGCTACCTCTCGCACATGAACAAGCGCTACTGGGATCTAACTCCCAACGATACAAACCCAATCGAAGGGAGTCACGCTGAAGACAACCAAATCAAGCCTACGAATCGTCTAATTTTGGAGGCAATATTATTGTGAGATACCATCTTTGTTGTCTTCTATACAGCTGAAGTCCGTTGTAGCGCGAAGGAACAAGATGCGCAAAATGCGCGAATTATTCAAGAAATGATATCCTCGGGAGTGTTACAGAACCCCAACAACTCGCTTCAAAGCCGGATGAAGAGTCAAGCGCAGCGAAAGGCTCGCGCTTCTGAGAAGAAGCGCATCACTGATGCGGAGCTCCTCACAGTCAAGGAAAGCAGGAAACTCCGAAATGATCTCGAAGCCACACAACAGGAAAATGAGACCCTGCGAAAGCAAATTGCGATGCTCAGCCAGGCAACCTTTTCAGCTACTCCATCGACTCCGAAGAAATTGCAGCCTGTTGCTAGTTCATCACAACTTCGTAAGCCTGCGTGATTATTGCGATCCAAGAATTAATGTTGATTCGAGCACGACAAGAGTCTTAGAATTTAAGTAACTACCCGCCTATGAAATTATATCCACCGTTTTAAAAACTTTTGCATGCAGGTCTCGAAAATTTTGACGAAGTCCCGAGATCAATTCTCGGGAATCTCCGTGTCTCTATGTCACCGGTGATTATCTTTCAGTCGTTATTCGACCGCTCCGTTGATCGACTCCCGTGAAATAACGACTGGTTCGAGTCTAGTACCCGTAGCGTCGTCTCCAATAAACGCTCTTTCTGGTCTTTCTGTGTGAACATTGAACATCTAATCTGTTTCCCACCACGAAATCGACATCCAAATGTACGACAATAATCACAGTCGCGGATATACTCATCGAATTTATTAGCACCTCCAACGACGCCGCAACGGCATCAACAACGAGCGAGAGATTCAACGCGCCATACGCGAAACCAACGAAGCCCCTAGGCGTGTACCTGCTCATCGCGACCAGAATGTCCCACCCGATACTTCCACCACTGCGGCCCCAACGCCGGTTCTCTCGGTCAGGTCAGACGACATCAGAGAGCCCGAGAGAATTGTCCACACCCTCCAACGGAACCGCTTTCCAATAGGTCACAGGTGCAGAGAGCGCGGAGAGAGGGAGAACGTGCTGAAAAGGCTGCGAGAATGGATGTTGACGGTACGTCACGGTGGTTGGACTCTTTTGCTCTTGCTGTTCTTTGATGCCTTCCTGTTCAATTGCAGTTCCGCCGAATGCGCACAACTGCAGGTAGGCTGCGAGACCACTCTTCTCCTCCCCTAGACTCAATCATGTCTTTGGAGACATACAGTGGTGGCGTGGCAAATAAAAATTGCCGTGGCTTTTTGGCCAAAATCTTGCTGTACACTTCACGGAATGACCTGAAATAAGATGTAGAGATAAGTATATGATACCTCTGTACTGCTTAGAACACTCAGCTATATATTATGCCCTGACAATGCATGAATGGGTGACTTCCCATAGTACTAAATTGTTTTTCTGGATTATTTGAGATTTTTCGGAAGAGATGCCGAGGGACCCCATCGGGCTCAGATCTCATTTTAGCTAGTGCTGCCGGGAGCTGGAGTTAGCTCCGAGCTGAGTTCAGCTCCAACTCGACCCGTTACCATAAACGGCACCTCGAGGTGATGCCAGCTCGCCTCGCCTCCGCTCCCAAAACAGGCACCGTGACATTTTTGACAGCGTCACTGAGTGACTGACGCGTCTACCACACTCCTCCTCCTCCCGCTCACCGACCAGCGCATCCTGGCGCAAACCAATCCTCCTATGCCTCACCTCAACCTCGCTTGGCATCGACGTCACCGGCTGACTGCCCCGCAGGACGCGAAACGCCCCACAAAGCTGGAAATATGACGCAAAGGTGGCGCGTCGGGACAGTGCATGGCGCACTCAGGGTCCAAGGTACGTGCAATAGATACCTCTAAAATGTCATATATATTGCCCCAATTATACTCCATTACAACTCTCCCTCTTGTGTGAACCCCCATGGCCTCGCCATCCTGCCAATGCGGTAACCCGCAGGCATGCACTTGCTACATCCAACCCCCGCGTCAAAACAACTTCACGATGAATTCGTACCCAACCCCCAACGTCTTTGGCTCATGGCCTGGCTCTCAGGTGTCCCCTATGTCTCTCCCGCCTCCGGCTTTCATCCCCGGATCGCCGTATCCTCCACCACCACCTCACGCCGCTTTCGGCCAGGCTTACGCCTTTCAAAATTCATACCCTGCTTCATTCAACACCGTGATACCACCCCCTTCGTCTACGGAACCTCGTGCCCCATTTATCGACGCGACTAATACGATTAATGCCGACGTCGCTCCGACACAGCGCAAGAAGAAACGCAAAGCTAATCCCAATGCTAACTCGGCAACTACTTCCCGTACCCGGCGCCGCGTTGACTCTAATTCAACCTCCGAACCCGCGGTTTATGGGGTGGGTCCGTCTGGTGCAAACATGGCGGCAGCAGCCGCAGCGTCTGAATCTGTTTCCCATCCCGCGATCCCTCACGCAAACTTTGGCTCTCTGATCAACAAATCTTCGGCATCTGCAGACGATGCGACGGATGTTTGGTATTTCGTTCGAGGTGTCCACGGCCCTTCTGCGCCAACTGTCGCACCAGAACCTACCGAAATGAAGGTAGATCGCCCGGATAAAAAGGTCTTTTCTCATTTATCATGCCGCCTCTGTCCGTGAGTGTTCCATTGTATTTTATTCGTGTACCTATTCAAGCTAAACCCTTCTTTCGTTAGATTTCCAAAATGGAAGGCATGGAAGAATGGTCCTGGACAAACCAAGACCATCCGAAATCATCTTGAGGGAGAACATGGTAAAGTTTGGAAGGATATAGTCATCTTGAAGGGGCTCAAGAATTGGGATATTCTCGCAAAGGCGCCGAAGACTCCGGGAGAGCGAGAGGAATTTTCTATTCCCGGATTCTACGAACGATTGGTTAAGTGGATCGCTGTTGATGATCAGGTTGGTGCTATCTCATCATTGTTTCTTGCGATTCTGATATATTTGGTTAGTCTCTGGACGTGGTGGATTGTCCCGAACTCCGTGATCTCCTCCTCTTTATTGGGGCTCAATTGGAGGACAAGGACATTCCTCATCGCACGAAGTTATCAGAATTGATTGTCAAACGGTTCCAGGTCGAATATCAGTTAATGATTCATGAAATACAGGTATGTCATGTTATATTCTAACGATTCACCCTCTAATTATATGCGCAGAACTCGCTTGGGCGACAGTCTTACACCCAGGATGTGTGGAGTCGCGAAAATCTTGACTCGCATCTGGGGATTACCGCGCACTACATCGTCCGAGACGCGAATGGGCACCTTGTACTTAAAACTCGGCTCGTTGCTTTTCGTCGATTGGATGGGAGACATACCGGTCAAAATATCGCCAAAATCTTTGTACAAGTTTTGAAGGAGATTGGTTGTTTGCACAAAGTAAGTCACATAGAGTTGTGAATTGAACGGCCTGCTGATGATCACTCAGGTCGGAATGATTACATGCGACAATGCTAGCAACAATAACACATGCATGGTGTATATTGCGCAGGAGCTCGCCGTACTCGGAATTCTTTTCGATGCGGAAGGGAACAGAATTCGGTGAGTTTTGATGATTTATTCCCGAGTCTGAGGGCTAACCGTGTTCAGCTGTTTTCCGCATGTCGTCAATATTGCTTTCAAAGCCGCTCTCGCAACACTTCCCGAATTACCTGCTTATCAAGATGGTGTCGATTCGGACAACTACGGCACGCCGATTCCCGAGGCACTGAAGCAGGATGTCGGGTATTGGGAGGCGCTAAGAAAAAATCCAGTCAAACAACGGACACTCGTTACATCGTGCCGAGCGTCTGGTCAACGACGGGATAATTTTAAGGAGACGATCGAACGTGGCAACGAGGAGGGCGGCTTCGGCGAACCCGCCTTGAAGCTGCGCGTCATACAGCTCTTGCAAGATGTCGACACGCGCTGGTCGGCTACGTTCTTGATGATAGACCGGTATCTTGAGCAAGATTTGGTTTGTTCTATTGTTTTTTTTCTTGCTGGTAGGGACTGAATTTGACTTGCAATTTCGTTCAGGCTGTTGAGGCATTTCTCGACGACCCAATGCAAGTCGAGATTTCAGATGACCGACTCGATCCGATCGCCAAGACTGTGCTCGTCGACATTCGGCGCTTTTTACAGGTCCCACATCTTGTCCAGGAGATAGTATCTGCGGAGAAAGCGCCTACCCTGTCCTATGTGCTCCCACTCTATGAGCAGCTCATTGCCGCACTCAAGCTTCTTGCTCGAGAGCTCCCGAAAATCAGTCTCGGTATTAACGCCGCTGTCAATAAATTCACCGAATACCTCGGGATGTCTCGGCGCACTCGAATTTACGCGCTGGCCATGGGTAAACACTTCGCTCTTCTTCACCTCATTCGCTTCAACCACTCATATTATTTCTCAGTTTTAAATCCGACAACAAAACTTCAATGGCTCAGGGATAACTGGTCCCCGTCAGATGCGGAGGAAGCCAGAACTTGGATACGTGCAGCAGTGCGTCCCAAATCTTCCCATTATTGCACTACTGACAAACTACCAAGATGCTGGAGTACCGCCGAGAGTTCCGCACTAACCAGAACTCTGCAAGTACTGCCCAGATTCCTTTAACTGCCAGTCGCCGCGCTGTTCACACGCCGTCCTCGTCCCACGCCGCTCGTGCACAGAAATCTGGTTTTGCAAAACTGGGTGCTCTTGTAAAAGAGCTCTCTGCTTCCGACATTGAATCTCCACCAAGCAGTCAAGATTCACAGCCGCTTTTGGAGGAAGAGCAAGCCGAGGCGGAGCGCCGGGCGGCTGCCGAAGATGAGCAGATTGTCGACACGGAGCTGAATGAATATGAGAGGGAGGGCCTTCTGGGTGGATCGGATCCAGAATATGAAGACCTCGACCTGCTTCGCTACTGGGAGGTGAGTTTCGAGTATTCTTTGTGATTGTGTTGGTTTCTAAATTGTTACAGGCTCGCCAGTATCGGTTCCGGCACCTATTTCGCGTGGCGGTCGATGTATTGCCTGTTCAGGCTTCAGCGGTACCATGCGAGCGTGTTTTCTCTTCGAGCAAGGACACAGATGCCTCCCTACGCAACAGTCTCTCCCCCGAGATGATGGAAATGCTCCAGATTCTCAAATTTATTTATCGACAGGATCGCATCAAATTTTGCGACGAGTTAGTCGTAACCGAGGAAGATCTGTCTGTTGTTGATATTGACCCTGATGTAGCAGAAAGGTTGATTGCGGCAGGGCGTACTCAAGAGCTTAAGGATCTTATAGAATCTTCCTGGGCTTCGCCCGTTTGATTTTTACGTTGTATTCACTTGTATGATCATTGTGCTTTGTATTGTTCCATAATTTACTCATGAACTGTATAGTCTTTTATTGTCCATATGTTTATTATACTTTTTGGAGAATTGTACCACATTTTTGAGGTGCATACGAGGTCAAAACAATGCAATGTAGCTCGAAACGAGGAGACGGGGGACCGTGGGACGGAAACTTCCGTTTATGGATGTCAGCTCCAAGCTGCCTCGGCCCAACTCCGAGCTCGAGCGAGCTGATGGGCAATCACCTCGAGCTCAGCTCCAACTCAGCTCCCGGCAGCACTAATTTTAGCTGTTGTAAACGCGTAGTAAACCATTTTGAACATTGAATCTGAACAGGGGGTCCCTACCTCCTGTTCAGATTTAACAACCTCGTCTAAACCAATTCGTCGACCTTTGTCGTTGCTGCATCTCCATCTAGCACCATGTCACATCCGTGACAGCCCATTCTTTCCGCGACCACCTTCCTCAGGCTATCCTCATCGTGGACTCATCGATGCGCTAGTCACCATTCCGGCGTCCTCGGGGAGTCTACGCTTGTTGTGGAGTCTCTACCCTGTATCACTTGCTTTGTTGGAGTTCTCTTCATGACGCAACACGCTGTCTTCGTACATCGACTTTCTTCAATCGGACGGAAACACTGCAAAGGCGCCCGTTACTGTCGCAAACTCAAACCTACCCTGGCGCTCACCCTGCGACCACCCACTGCTCCAATGGATACCTCTTCATGATTTGACACAGCTCGCAGGGTTGCACTCAAGCCGTTGACGGCCGTTGAGCGCTGTATCCGTCATTTGCGTCATTCAGCACTGAGTTATGGTGCGGGGGAGGACAGTACAAAATGGTGAGTCTCTCTGGTCCTTTCTTTCATTCGACTCGTCGTTTATTCCACGCCTTCAGTCTTTTCTCTCTCTCTCTCGATGTCTGATCCCTCATCGCCTCCCTTCACTCAACCCAACCCCGGCTTCATCCACGACCGCGACGGCAAACCGTGGTACCGCGACGCTTCGGGAAATTAGGCTCCTGTGGTTATTGACCCCGTTGTACGCCTTCAACTTCTCTCGACATCGTTGACCATGCTGATACACTTATTTAGGTTCCCTCTGCTCAGCCGACTCAGCCTTTGCAGCCTGCCTTCCCATCCAGCGCCATGCCCCTGGTAAGCTTCACAAAATCCTCATACCATCTTGTTGAACTAACAATATGTAGCACACCTTCAATTTCCCGGCCGCAAACATGCTTCTCTTGTGACTGTCGCTTCATTGTCTAGGAATATTTATCAGAGTCAGGGCAGCCGTAGTTCGGTCTGGGTGAGGAGAAGACAGCCGGCGGAAATCTACCCGGCTGATCTCCAGGTCGTGGGCAAAGAGATGCACGAGAAGGCACCCAAGAGAAAAAGACGCCAGACGAGGCATCTCCAGAGACCACGGCTAACCCAGAAGAAGGCGGCTGATGAAATTCCATAGCTCGAAATGCTGAAAATTTTGAACTCTGGTGGGAAATTACAATGGTGACGTAGCATGAAGTACATCCCGCAATTAAAATCAGGAATTGTGAATGGAAGCGGATCACCGCTATAAAACAAGGTGAGATAAAAGAGAATTAGGCCAATGGCGAATAATTTTAGGTATGATCAAAGACTCGGAGAGGTCAAGAGTGCAAATCATTGATGTTGACGTTGTCAGTGAGTTGTCGCAGTACTGGCAACGCAAAGTAGATAGCAGAAAGTGTAGGAGTTGTCGAGTCGAGCCCCGAGTTCAAGCCAAAATAAATGTGCATCGCAAACAGGCTAATGGGACAGAGCAAGACTCCGCGCACAACATGCTCTAGTGCAATGAACATCACACCTGACTTCCGCTCACGTATTGGGCAGTCGGTGATTTTACCCCGTCCGGCAGGAAGCATCGGAATGTTAGTGCCAGTTCTGCCATTGCCAAAGGATCGTCTTCGGCATTGAAGATGACAGAATCATACCGCGGTTCATTAGCCTGTTTGCGATGCAGCCATTGAATGGCTAATGGCTACGCAAGTGCCCGAATTCCGGCGTATTGACGAAAGCTACCCCCGGTCTGAGCATCCAATTTTCATTCCAAATAGCTCTTCATGACTTCGACATAAAAGTTTAGCCCATCAAACTTTCCTAATACGGAAATCGGTAGCCATTCAATGGCTCCAATGGCTCTTCGCAAACCCTCTATTGTGGAAAGACGGATTACAGCGCAGGATGTCGCGCTCGCTTTTCCAATTCACCGAAGACTGGAAGTTGACGTAGAGGGCTTTGCACGGCATGATCTGGGGATTTGTGTAAGCCTGCGATTTGAATACAAGGGAAGTAAATGTACCTCAAAATCTTGTTCCATGCGAAGAGGGTGCGCTGTATGATGACGAGCTAGATATTGCCTTAGATTTAAATTCCGAAACAGAGGGTTGTTTCTCTGTTTTGATTCAAAAGACATCGGTGAAAGACGCCTTTCCGGAGCACCCAGCGACCAATGAACGAACGACTCGGGCGCTGGAGGTGGAATCAGGTCGTCTCCGGCATCCTCCTGGCTTTTCTGCCACATTGCAACCTGCATGTCTAGGCGTACCATGGCTTCCTCATTCTCTTCAATCAACGCTATCTTACCCCCATGTCAGCATTTGTGTTTAAAAGCAGAATTTTGCAGCATACCTGATGCTCGGCATTTTTGCCGTTTGTGATTTGGTACATCTCGCTGACCTCCTGCTGAAAGCCTTCCCCAACGCGCGTATTTTGATTACGACTCGTCCCCTTTGCCATAAAATTCTCAATAGCGTGGCTGAGGAAGTGGTGCTTGAGGTAATTGAAAGATTTGCCGTGTTTCTCGGATATTTTCTATGTATCGACGCGGATTAGAATGAATTATGTACAGAAATTGAAGAGTCATACCTCGCAACACGCCTCGTACTCAAGCTGGAGCTCTCTAAGATATTCCAGCCGGAATTTTGCTGTCACCTCAAGTGCCAGCATTGCTTGAATTTTTTGCAAGGCACGCATATACTGAACGAACCACGAATTGGATGGCACCAGTTGGACAAGGCTTGAGTTCGAAAAACAAACCACAACTAACAACATACCTTGAGAATGTCGACAAATGTCTGACCCTCAGAATAGCTGATATTGGTCGCGCCGGAAATGTGCTTCAAGTTACGCCATCGAATTACAAAAAGACAGTGCGTACCACTGGTTGAACGTGGATGCAAATTGATTATTTTGAAGATATTCTTTCAGAAGCACCCATGCATTAGTCACGGACTTGATAAGGGATCCCGTGGAGAAGCGACAAGATCACTGGCGGAGTCTGAAATTCACTCCATTTGGAAACCCTTCCAAATTGGGAAACTCTGCTAAATCGGCCAACTGCTCCTACTTTCGATACCTCTGAGCATCCTTGTAACCTTCTGAGCCTCAAAAAATATGTTCGAGGTACCTTATGCGTGCTATTACCCGGTTGCTTTAGTTTTTAGCAGCGGTTGAAGGTCAAATTTTCCTTCATTGGGTGAAAACCCACTTATACTCGATTCATAAACTGTCGGCAAGATATTGTGCGGATATACTCTGAAGATCAACCTCTACTTTCATTGAGCCCTCATACACGTTAGTTCTAGCGGCGAACTTGACCGTAGCTACAATATATCAAGGCTGGAAAATAGTAGCGCAAAAAAAATCAACCTCAAAAAAGGTGCGCGAAAATTGTCGACACAAAAAAAGGTGCGCACCTTTCGAGCGTGAACAAAAACCAGCGCGAAGTTGGTCGGCCGAAAAAAAACCAGCGCAAAAACGGCCAATTCCGCGCTGGTTTTTCTCCTCGGACTTTCGGCTGCAAAAGGTGCGCGATTCCGACTTTCGGGCGAAAAAGGTGCGCGAAACTCGAAAAAACCAGCGGAATATTAAATGTGCATTTGGACCGCCATACAAAATGACTGCCCATGCTGCTGCCAATCCACGCTGTCGTAGACGCCGGCTTTACTAACAATTCCGGGTTCCCTCTCATGTTCTACAATATGTAGGGGAAGGGCTGGCTGTAGTTTGGTTGGTAATAGTCTGAAAAAGGCCAAGTCAAGCTTCCTCGGCGATCAATCGATCGATAGCCGGAGCAGCGGCCCAAGTTGGGCCCAAGACCGCTGCTATGTCTGCTTATCTTTTGAGTGATTCAATTAGATACAAAATACTTATTGTTTTTGTTTCCCTAAAAATAGACATATCCCTTCCTGGAGTGGCTAAACACGTCTGGTGAATTTTTGGGGTTCAACACTCAGGGGGTGGCTGGTGGGGTCGACCTGTACAGCCCATCAGATGAATCAATGATGTTTGATGACGGTCCCAACCAACGTGCAATAGGGTTATTCACGATAGCCTTTTTGCCTTCCTTTTTGCTTCCTTTTTGCTCTCCTTTTCTCTTCCTTTTTGCCCATTTTACAGTTTAGTCAAAAAATCTCCATAGAACTTCTTTCTTTTCTGCAAATTTACCTTTTTGCACCTCTCAGTATCACAGGCAACATGTACTACGCACTACTACCAAGGAACGAAAGAAATGCGAAAAAGGGAGGGAAAAATGAGATCAAAATGGCTGAAAAAGGACGCTCCGGACGGAGCGTTCACGATAGCCTTTTTGAGCTCCATTTTTGGCGCCATTTTTTCTACCATTTTGGCTAAAACTCACCGTTTGACTCCGTTGTTTTTGCCAATCCACCCTTTTTGACATTCTAAATGAAAAAGGGAAAAAAAACTCGAAGAAAAACGAAGAGAAACCCAAAAAGGACGAAAAAGGAGAACAAAAAGGAAGCAAAAAGGAGCGGAAAAAGGCTATCGTGAACGACCCTAATATACCCAACCCCGCTACAGCCCTTCCCGCTGCCCCAAGAAGTTACTAATACCAGTCTACACCTTCCATTGCTTCAATGATTTTACTTCAAAACTTCAAAAATGGGATGTTCAGGGACTTTTGAGCCAATGTTGAACTTGTGTGTTGCACTTGATATTTGAGCCTTAGAAATTCTAAGTTAGAATTACGGGCATACAGGGCATACTATCAACTAGGACCGAACCAGATCTCCATACATAAGTACGAGTCCTGCCGCGCGCAGCGACGGCCTTCTACCCCCAAGTTAGGGTATTATCTGATGATGCCTTATGTCAACGTGGACCTCGACCTCAGCGCGCAGCTCACTTACCTCAGTGCTGCTGCCCATCTGCTGATGGATTTGTATGCACACGACAGTGCTCGGACGGACTTCATGCCTGCGCAAACCTACGTCAATATCATGATGATGATCAAGAATGCATACTTCTGTGTGGCAAAGACAAAGGTCGACATACCAGAAGGGAAATTCTGGCTCATTTTGCTGGGCACAGATCGCTTGGAGATTTTCTACGGTCTCCTGCGAAGCGCTATCGGTCCGGACTCCAACGTAGATCTTCTCCAGCTTGCGAATCGAGCATCAGGACTTGCGGAAATTGCGGTGATCTTGGCTGCTCACCCAGAATGGGATTGAGCTCCTCGTCGTCTGAAACTGCCCACGATCAGGGAGGCGGGAGAGGTGCTTGACTCTCGATTTGATCATCTCAACCCCGCGTCTTGGCGCGGTGATGTTGACGTTCGCAATGTCACCCTCCTCACTTGCTGGATTCGTGGCCGAGAACTGATTGAAGACTTCATCCCCGCGACACGCGAAGTGTTTGAGCGCATGGCAGCGCAAGGCGTCGATATATTTTCGCCGTGTGGAAAGCCGCTGTTGGAGGCATACGATGAGGAGGACATTGAAGCAGCATATGCGGTTCTTACCGTAGAAGCCAAATATCCCGCAGCTGCGTCAGAAGAGATTCTGCAGTCGGAGCCGACGTACGCAGGAGAAGACGACATTGAAGATGCAATGGCTGTGGAGGAGCCTCGCGGAGGATTCGAGACTCACCTCACCGTGAACGGCAGCAATCTTACCAAAGCCAAAGCCCTTCGCTTGGCAATGGCGGGATTGATTGCTCCTCGCGCTTCGACGGATCGCACTAAACGGGTGGCATCCATCCCGTGCCACGAAGACACAATCCTTGGTGGACCATGCCTTCGCATCGAGAACCCGATCTGCGTATTGGTTCGCTGCGAGGAGCGGCTGTTCCTGGGTATTGGGGCGATAAACAGAATGTCCTGGGGTTCTGAAAAGGTTCAGGAGATCAGCATTGATATGTTGACAGACGGAGAAACAAGAATTTCCTTTGAAATGATGTGTCTCGTTCGGACGACGGTGGAAGATGACCCGACGGAGAGGTATGACTGGCGATGGTCCCGAGACATGGACAACGTCTTCTTCGACATTCCAGGCCGCCTGGTCCAACCAATCAACCCGACAGTATCCGTCCGAGGATCCAAGCCGACCTACCTTTTTGAAAGCCCCGAGCTCATGGTCTTCGCAAGTACTCTCCTGGAGCGGCTCAAGTCAGCAGATATCAAGCACCTCCCAACAACATCTCGTACCAAATCGTTCCCATATCGAATCCAGGGTAAGCTTGACCACGTTGGCATATTGACGATGTTCTCATCTGACTTGACCTATCAGGAAAGGCATGCTTCTCATGTGAACACGACACGAACGATCGGAGCGTTGATCTGGACCCACCGAACTGTTGTCAAAAATGCAATCCACCCGTGCCACTCAATGTCGCACACCCTCAGCGAATTCTGGAGCATAACGGAGCTCACTTACTCTATGATCCACATATCAACCGACAGCACGAGTATTGCGGGCTGTGCCTGCGCCCTGCACAGATGTGCACTTTCTTTCTCAGGAGACCTAACGGAAAACCGCAGGTTGATTGGGAGAGGTCGACCTGTCAGCGGAAGATGGACTTCCGATATGCAGTGGCAGCAGAGTCAACGTCGAGCTCCCCGTGTTCGAATGTGCCGGTGGTGTGCCCGATCTGCGGACCTAGGAAACCAGCTGTGTGGAAATATAATCTTGAAGCCCATTTCCGGTCAGTTGCATGACATCCAGGACGCACGGCGCTTTCTACTTGAAGCGAAAATCCCAAGCGACGAGAAGGAATCCATGAGAACAATCTGGGGCGCTCGAACGAAAGTCGTCAAACCTAGGAAATCAAAGAAGAAGGCTGCGCTTGAAATTTCAGAAGCGCATAGCTCACGCCCTTGCATTCCAGTAGGATAAATCCATGAACGAATCATATTGAGGCTAACGACTTCTACAGAGGCCTGTGTCGTGCAAACGGAAGTGGGCCGTCGACAGGCCTAGGCTCACCGGATGACGCACAAGAACAACCCCAAAATCCTCGCCGTGATCCCCAAGCGCCTCTGCCGCCTTGCGCGGACGACGACGACGATTTCCCGGAGGAGCTACTACCGAGACGACGAAACCCTATGAGAGTGAATTCAGATGACGAAGAGGATGAGGAAGACCATCCGAGTCACGCACCTACACCCGTCCTCCCGGTTTCAGCCGCAACGGACGATGAAGCTTCGATCGGCGACGACACGACTACTGTGACAAACGAGGAGACTGCGGTTGGCGAGGACCTAGAGTACATGTCAGTGGATGAATGGGAGCGAAAGGTAGAGGATCGCACGAGCATCGCTGAAGACGCCGCTCAGTCTGCTTCCTCAAATACCATTGCTGCTCCTGCGGCATCTTCGTCCTCTCACTCTGAGCCCACGATGGCGCCCACTCGCAATCCAATTTCCGCCGCGGATCCCACTACACAGACAGCCGCTCCAAACGAGACTGAAGACTCAGCATCAAAGCTACCGAAGAGGAAGAGGGCGAAGAATTTGCTGAACATCGGAGGTTGTGACACTTGCGGGCTGGTAGTTTCTGACCAAGAAAAGCTCGACAGCAATGTCGTTGTCGAGTGCTCGCAAAGAGGATGTGAAACCGTCTGGGTAAGTACTTTCACTGAGAATTCCAATTGTGGCGCTAATTTGGGGTGTAGTTTCATATTGCTTGTCTTGGGCTTGCGGGTACCCTTCCAAGAAATGGGTATGTGAAGCGTGTGCTGAGAACCGTGGTGGAAAGCGAGTGAGGCGGAGGTGATTGAAAGCGATAACGTCGTCTGCGTCGTTTGACGTGGCGTCAAATATATTGATTTTATGACATAATTGAGGTGGATAAATACCGGTCCGAGGACCCGTGAGAACTTATTACTCTATATAGGGGGGGAGGGGGGGGTGGGTCTGGCCGAGGCCTTAAATAAAAAGTCGACCCTATATCCGATTTTCGAATCCCGATTCCCCCTTGTCTGGCGGCGCATTGAGTGGATAAAGTTGCTCTAAGGCAGAGCAAACCGTGCCGCACTCGTGGTCTTGTACGAAGCTGTTGATTCCCTCCCTCACGAAGTCACCCACACCGCTATCACTGCACAAAACCAGAAGGTCCTTAGAAATTTTGTTGTGTCTAGTACTCATAAGCTTTCTAGAGCTCACAAACCGGTTGTAAATTAGTTTAAATTTCCGTGTAGACCCATCCTGACCCCATGCCGCTCAGATCTGTCGCCTTTGAGCCGTGATTTTAAAACATTCAAAGAATCAACGTCTTCTGTAGCTGGGTTGGGTATGCTTTCGAGGTGAGCAATCTACTGATTGTGAGTAACCCGGCCTCGTTGGAACACGGGGCAACTTACAAGGTCCTGGATCAAGGTCGTTTTCCACCAACCACGCATCATCGTGCCCTCCAGCTCGCCGCCCGAGTGTCCATTATGATTGAAGCGACCAAGGAATCCGTTGTTGCGTTCGTACGGGAACGTCCACCAGCCGGGAGCCGGTCCGTACCTCAAGAACTGTTCCTCGAGGTGAACAGCAGCGTAATGGAAGTACGGGACAAGATGACAGTGCATGTCGGCCCAAGCTCGGATGGAGCGCTGAACAGCGCCGCATCCCCGCTTCACCTCATTTGGACTAATCGTGTCCGAGCTGATTATGCGTATACCAGCAGTGAACTGAACCAGATTTTCGTAGTGGAGTCGGAGCGACCGATTCATTTGTATAGTGTTGATTCTTTCAAGTTCTGCCTCGGTGGGGTTTGAGGTTTTCGCAAGATAATTTTCTCGCATGCGAGCTCGAACAAGTTTTTCTTGTTTGGCCTGAGCAGCGGCATTCTTCGTGTTTGGGGCTGAAGGCTTCGCATCGTTGTTCGGTATCTCGCTGTCGACCTGCCATGCAACGAACAAACAATACGGTGATAAGCGACCGCCACTGGTCTGCTTTAATCGAACCAGTCCCCCGCGCAATCTAGATACTGATCAGACGCGCCGCTTTGTGCTTCCAACTTGAGTATAACTCACCGAGGGAGGCATTCGACTAACTGAAACAGGCCAAATCAGACTCTCCAGAAATTTTTTGAGTTTGTCAGATGCGTCGGTATCTACTAGGCCATTCTTCTGAAAGATCTCACGGAATATATGTTTGACGATTGCTGCGTGTTGTCAGGATGTGTAACGAGGAGCAGGAAGGTAATTCTGAAGCACATACTCAAAAAAACTGCGTGCATCAAATCAAACAGATTCGTCACGCCAGGCAGCCAATTGACCAGTTCATCCATTGCCGACCATCTCACTCCCCGTCGTCGACTGATTTCCTCAGCAATTTCCGGAGAGGTATCTCTAGCCCTAAACGCATATTTGAGGTATCTCCAAGGATCGCGCTGATTGAGTTCTGAACACGATCTTGTCAATACAGACTGTACAGTATAATAACTTGTCAGAGGGAATACATACTGGTTGAATCGAAAGCATCTCCGTCCACTAGGGCAAAAAAAGGAGTGTCACAATGGTCGCACATAAACCATTTGGACGTGACAGCAAGCAAACCGCTTGTTTTTCGACTAGCAATGAGATCGGATGCGTCGCTTCCAATTTGAACGTGAAATAAGTCTGGCGTCGGTTTTCCGTGAACCTCAAGATGGAATCCTGCGTGGATATGAACATTCGGGAGGGAAGAATGAACAAATCCATTGACACACCATTATACATTGATTTGAAGTACTTCACACAGATTCGCATGACGTTATTGAACTGCTCTTGTGTCGGCTCGCGGGGACCAGGAAAAATTATGAGCAACATGGTTTCTTCGCGGAGACATCGTGAGCTGCGAGGGGTGTTGCCAACAGTTGCATACATGGCACCAGTCGAATGATTTCCTCCCTTAACAGCTTGGAACCTATAACACTTATCATTTTGTAACCATACGGCAGAGAGACGACCCACCAATCAATATTTATTTGGAGGATGAGGCCGTTGGGTAATGCGACAAATTGCTGATTGAGTTCATGAACGTCCACGTCTCTAATCTCCCATTTGCCGTTGCGTCGTCGCTCCAGGCCTGCCTGTATTGTTCTCCAGCGCCAACCATCTGTGATATCTGTCATTGGTTTGTCGAGATCAGAGAAGGCCGCATAGCCTTTGAGAGCCGACGGTTCGCGGATACCAGGAATGTCTTCAGGTCCCCGCCACTTCTGCCATTGATCAACCTTCCCGGGTTGAAGCGCCATCCGCTGCAGCGCTTTCTCCGGAGGAACGAATGGAAGTGTAAGGGTGGGTGTTCTTTTCTCGCCGTCAACAAGCCGCTTGAGGGTATATAGAATTCCGGTGCATTCCGGTTCGTCGCAGTGCGGAGAAGGGAGCTGTGTGAGTTCGTGGCGTAAATGTGGTTTCCAGCACCCATTGCAAAGGAAAAGGTAGGTGATCAAGTCGTCTGTGCAGACTCCCAGACGCTTCTCGACGGTTGTCAAAGCTTGAGAGTCCGTCATATTCGACGTCGGCAGATTGGGCAACAGCCGACTCCAGAGCAATTTTGAATCCGGCTAACATCGAGCTGGCAGCCTGACGAGTCATTCCATCAAAGGCGGCAGCTACGAATACCCGAATGTAGGCATTCCTGATCGCTGGATGGTCATCGAAAGCAGAGGGAGCCATATCCTCATCCTTCTCCCCACCCTCGAGGTTGTCAAAGATGGCACCCAAGGGCCGGAAGAGGGGGTCGGAACGAATATCTTGTTCGTCGATCTTTTCAGTGACCTCTGGAATTTCAGGTTCGTCATCGTCGGACTCCTCTCCAGCCGCATAGTTGACAGTATCGTCGTCTTCGTCGGACTCTTCATCAGAAGAAAACAGAGCAGATTGCAGAACCGGTGCACAGTCTTCCGCTGGCCAGTGGAACACAGACTCGGGTGAAAGGGAAGGCTCAAAGATAGCCGAGAAGGGTTGGAGGGGTTCATCTTCAGAGTCGTCGTCAAGCGAACCAAGGGTGAAAGGGGGTGGACTCGAGCTGGCAGGGATAGGGAGTGAAGATGGGGCAAAAGTCGGTGCGCCAGGCCGCAGGGAATTGCGGAGGTCCTTTCTCTGATGTTCCTTGATAGTTCTTTTCATCTGCTTGACTCCGTTGGAATCTTTGAGCCTCGGATCGGGTCATGACGGGTAAGGGTCGAGCAACAGAGTTGGCGGTGATAGGTGGCCCGATGTCGGCGTTGACGTTGTTACGTAGCATCCATAGGCGGGGGACAAGATGCTGAAATGAGGGGTTCAAGAACGTTGCAATACATAGAAAAATTGCCCTTGTTCAAGAGATACTGTTGGAGATCTAGATAGATGAGTTTGAGGGGCGAGGGCACACAGCAGGTAGTCTCGAGCCAGCGTTGTAGATTGCAGAATTTACAGAGAGGCAGCAGAGCGGAATATCGGGATAATCGTGTCGAGACCGTGAGGGCATTGAGGTTGCCTATAGCCCGCCGACGGACGCGCTGGCGAAGGGCTGAGTAGAGAATTACCTGCATTTGAGTTCATCCTGGATTCAACTTATATATCAGGCGCTTGGTGGAACAGAGATGTAAACAGAATGCATTGAGGTGGTGGTACAGTAGAGAGTAACGAGGCGTGAAGATGTGTGACGGCGTTGGCACGCCGGTGCCAACGCCGTCACCAAGTCCGTGATGAATAACGGCAAACAAATACTCGGCCGATGTATGTTGTTTCGGTCGAATATCGGACGGCTTATATCTGTGACCAATATTCGGCCCATATCCAGCCAATACACCCACTATTGGCCAAACATCAGCCGCGATTTATTTGGGCCAAACTCCGGTGGTGACATCTTACACAAGAGACCGCCAAAATCTGTCATAGAAATTGCATAAAAACCAAAATTTGCCCCGGATTGCGAGAAATTCGATCAACTGAGTGGGTGGTCGACATGATTGTAGAAAGCCGCTCCCAACCTGTCTGGCCGGTTCAAGTGGAAATTTCGCTGCCCGTAGCCTCAAAAACCCAATTTTGGGACAAGGAAACGGCCAAATTTTGGCCTGGAAAACCCAATTTTCGGGACAACCCCTTGGTGAAGCTTCCCGGGGCCTTCCATATCCGCGCCAAGCGTGAACGTGGGCACGTGGCCCACGTGGTCGTTGGTTCGGTTTTGGCCGGGGGTCGGGGTCGTCTGGCGGTCGAAGGGGTCGTCGGGCTGGTGTGGGTTGTTTGAGTTGGTGGACGGCTTCGACGGTGATTTGCTAAAGACATGAGTTACTGAGTTTATCGACGAGTTGATTGCACCCCGGATGCTGCTGCTCCGGGATTTAGAGGACGGCGTTGTCTGTGTATCCTTGGCCGGTGAGTTGTCAGGTTCCACGGTCGATCGCAAAGAGGACGTTGGGAGGATGGACGGCTTGGTGGCGTCGCGGGCGTTGGATGAGCGGGAGGTGATCGTTCTCGTGGGGCCAGGTAAGAGATCAAGAAGGACTGACACATGACTCGATGGATGCGTATGTCGCCTACCTTACCATGACAGATTCGAGGAGGCTGCGATTCGGAGACGACGAGAGCCCAAAATAAATAGTCGCCAGTGTCGTGGGAGGGTTAATATACATAAGTTTTAGCCAGAGTATCGCCCAGAATTGTGGTGGGAGAAGGGGAGAAGCGTAAGTGTAGAGATGCGAGGCTTCCGTTCCCCAGCCTGGGAGCTTGCGAAGGGAGAGCAAGGCTCTGATTTAGTGGCGGCCCAGGCGGTTCGGGTACAGGCTCGATTGGAGTATCCAAGCCAAGTGAAGCAAACGAGCCCGTGCGCGATATCGGATATCGTGCGCGGGGCGAGTGAAGGTTGGGTGGAGTAGCACCAGATTCCGGAGCGGAGATCGGGATGGTATTAGAATTATACTGTAGCGCTCTGTATGACTGAAACCAATTTTGGACCGTTACAGGCTGAAACGGCCCTTTTAAGGAAGGTGACTTGCCATATATGGTGATTTGTCAGCAGAAACAGGCCTCCGTTACGCGTTACGTTTCAGTCATACAGAAGACTACAGTAATGGTCGGATGCAGTATGTGGACAATAGTCCACGTAGGAGGGAAAGCTTCCTTCAATCCGTTGGAGTAGGACCTACAACCATTTTTTTATATCAATCTACTGGAACTATGAACTGTAATCACCGAGGAAGTAATCATGGCAGTAGAATGGGTGATTCAATCTATTTCGAAATTCACCAATTTCTTTATTGTGATATCATCAGGGCGGTCAGTATTGATTCTCATTCAGAGGGGCAATCCAACGGCAATTCAAGGGGCCGATTCGAACAACGATTTTTGAAGGCCGAATCCAACCCTAGATTCGGATTTGTACGGTGAATCACTTGAATCGGTGTCGCTCAATCTCCTTGGAAGGCAAAACAACTGAAGTTGAATCATGCTTCAGGATTGCCGCGGCTGTGGCGCTTTGAATCGTTGGTCGAACCGCCAAACCGCAGGAGTGAATCGTTCTCAATTTGATGGTGGTTGAATCGCGCTTCAGAATCGCCGCGGCTGTGACGCTTTGAATCGTTGGTCAAATCGCCAAACCGCAGGAGTGAATCGTTCTCGTTTGAGGGTGGTCAAAATCAGAAGCGAACTCACTTTCAATTTGAATTTTTTGAATCGTTACTTGAATCGCTGCTTGAAAGTTGAATCGCTGTTGAATCACCTGCCAGTGGTTTGTGACTTCCCTATATTGCCTCAGGCCTGGTGATTCACTCCCATTCTGGGCCTTCATTTCATCGAGCACTCAAATCCTCAGTGAATTGCCTTGAATTGATATTTGGTTCAGCTATGCAGATTTATAGTGTAGATATCAGGCTAAGTACAAAAATAAATAAATTGGATATTAGAGATAAAAACACAGAATGATTTGCACCCCGATACAGCTGAGATGAGTATGCAAAACGGGGCCACCATATGTTGAATAAAACACCAGGGAGTGGACAACCCTTTTCGGCGAGAATCTTGCCCACTATCAGGCCGCCGCGTTAGGTTACGTCTCAGCCAAGCCGTTTTTGCACTCACTCTTCAACAAAACAAGCTCAGAAATCAGGCCTATTTTTGCCGGTATCGGCGCTCGAAAACAGTTACCCCGATATCTGCAATATCGAACGCCTTTTTATGCATCGGCGGATCATCCGCCGACGGTCGGCCGACCATCCGCCGATCATCGCCCGGGGCCATTTCAGGTAGTGTTGCCGGGAGCTGAGTTGGAGCTGAACTCGAGTTGATTGCCCATCAGCTCGCTGTCAGCTCGAGTTGACCGGAGCTGGCTCGGAGCTGATACCGGATATTGGAATCTAGTGTCCCAGGGTTCATCTTTCCACCCGAAGGGCAAAATGTTAGGGGGGTATGGACCAAATTTTTATGTGGAAGGTTTTCCTGAGCTCTCTTCAAGCTCAAACCGCTTTTTATACGTCGAAAACGGCCAAGAAACGGCCAATACAGAAACTGGGGAGGGAGTGTGATGTCACTCAGTTACACCACCAGAAATGTCACGTCGTCCGCTTTGAGGCGAGCTGGCATCACCTCGAGGTGCCGCTTTTGGGAAGGGGTCGAGTTGGAGTTGAACTCAGCTCGGAGCTAGCTCCAGCTTCCGGCAACACTAATTTCAGGGCATTCTTGCGTGTCGACGATGATCGCCGGATGAGCGGCCGACCGTATGATCCGCCGATGCATAAAAAAGAGCCTGATATCTCCAATATGGGAATAACTGTTTTTGTACCTCGATATTGGCAAGATTTCAGCGTATGTTTCTGAGCTTGTTTTGGGTAGAATGGAGTACACAAAAGGCTCGGCCGATACATAATCAAATGCGGCAGCCTGATTGTGGGCAAGATTTGCACCAAAAAGGGTCGTCCACTCCCTGTCCTTTTATTCAACGTATGGTGAACCCCGTTTTGCATACTCATCTTACACTAATATAACTCGGCAGAAAAAATGTCCGATTGATTTCTGGCCTGTATTTCGATGATTACTGCCCACTTTGACTTCAAACAACTTGTAGTTGTGTTCATAGGATCCAGATGCCTTATTCTTTGGGTTTGGCTTTGGGCAAATTTCTGATACGCCATCACGCCGAGCGCAAACATGGGAATTTTGATATCGGCCGACTTTACAAGTCAGTCAAATTCTTTTGGTGCGGGGAGCTGATCTGCTCATGTTATAGCCTGAGGTCCAGCGAGCTATGCGCTAATTTGAACTGTGGAAAAATATACAGGCAAACAGGCGCTATAGCCCTCGCAAAGTGACCATCTTCAACCGAGTTGACCGGAATTTGCCGAAATATGCCCAAAATGGCAGTTTTGTCGAGCCTATAGCGCTTCAACGGCTGAATATTTTCATAAGGTTTGACTTGTGAAAGTACTTGTATTTGGGTCTTCTTTCATCCTGCACACTCAGATATTGTCAGAGAAAATCCCTACTCAAATTGAAAATCTGGCTATTTGGGAATTCTGCTCATTTGATGGCGGATCAAGAGATTGCACGGCGGCGAGGTTGTTGTTAGTGCTGCCGGGAGCTGAGTTGGAGCTGAGCTCGAGGTGATTGCCCATCAGCTCGCTCGAGCTCGGAGTTGGGCCGAGGCAGCTCGGAGCTGACATCCATAAATGGAAGTTTCCGTCCCACGGTTCCCCGTCTCCTCGTTTTGAGCTGCATTGCACTGTTTTGACCTCGTATGCACCTCTAAAATGTGCTACAATTCTCCAATAAGTACAATAAACATATGCACAATAAAAGACTATACAGTTTATGAGTAAATTATGGAACAATACAAAGCACAATGATTATATAAGTGAATACAACGCAAAAATCAAACGGGCGAAGCCCAGGAAGATTCTATAAGATCCTCAAGCTCTTGAGTACGCCCTGACGCAATCAACCTTTCTGCTACATCAGGGTCAATATCAACAACAGACAGATCTTCCTCAGTTACGACGAAGTCCTCGCAAAATTTGATGCGATCCTGTCGATAAATAAATTTGAGAATCTGGAGCATTTCCATCATCTCGGGGGAGAGACTGTTGCGTAGGGAGGCATCTGTGTCCTTGCTGGAAGAGAAAACACGCTCGCATGGTACCGCAGAAGCCTGAACAGGCAATACATCAAGCGCCACGCGAAATAGGTAACGGAACCGATATTGACGAGCCTGCAACATTTTTCAGACCAACATTGTATAAGAACATACTTAAACTCACCTCCCAGTAGCGGAGCAAGTCAAGGTCCTCATACTCTGGGTCCGAGCCTCCCAGCAAACCCTCCTTCTCATAGGCGCTCTGCCTCTACTTGCTCTTCCTCCGAAAGCGGCTGCGGACTTTGAGTACTCGGTGGGGATTCGATGTCGGAAGCAGACAGCTCTTTTACAAGAGCACCAAGCTTCGCAAACCCAGATTTCTGGGCACGAGCGGCATGGGATGCAGACGGCGTGTGAACAGCGCGGCGGCTGGCGGTCGAAGGTATGTGCACAGTGCTCGGAGAGTTCTGGTGAGCGCGGAACTCCCGGCGGTACTCCAGCATCTTGGGAGTTTGTCAGTAGCGCAGTATAATGTGAAAGTTGGGACGCACCGCTGCACGAATCCAGGTTCTGGCTTCTTCAGCATCTGATGAAGACCAGGTGTCCCTTAGCCACTGGAGTTTTGTCGTCGGATTTAGAACTGAAAGTTAAATATGAGTGATTGAAGCGAATTAAGAGACAAACAAGGAAGTAATTACCCATCGCTAGCGCATACATTCGAGTGCGCCGAGACATCCCAAGATATTCTGTGAATTTGTCGACAGCGGCGTTGATACCGAGACTGATTTTCGGGAGCTCTCGTGCAAGAAGCTTGAGGGCGGCAATGAGCTGCTCGTAGAGTGGAAGCACATAGGACAGGGTAGGTGCTTTCTCCGCAGAGACTATCTCCTGGACAAGATGCGAAACCTGTAAAAACCGCCGAATGTCGATGAGAACAGTCTTGGTGACTGGATCGAGTCGATCATCCGAAATTTCGACTTGCATTGGGTCATCGAGAAATGCCTCAACAGCCTAAACGAAATTTTAAGTCAAATTCAATCACTACTGGCAAGAAAAAAAATAGAACAAACCAAATCTTGCTCAAGATACCGGTCTATCATCAAGAACGTAGCCGACCAACGCGTGTCGACATCTTGCAAGAGCTGTATGACGCGCAGCTTCAAGGCGGGTTGGCCGAAGCCGCCCTCCTCGTTGCCACGTTCTATCGTCTCCTTAAAATTATCCCGTCGTTGACCAGACGCTCGGCACGATGTAACGAGTGTACGAGTTTGTTTGACTGGATTTTTGGACAGTCCACCACGTCCAGAGACTAAACAAATATATCAGAATCGCAAGAAACAATGATGAGATAGCACCAACCTGATCATCAACAGCGATCCACTTAACCAATCGTTCGTAGAATCCGGAAATAGAAAATTCCTCTCGCTCTCCCGGAGTCTTCGGCGCCTTTGCGAGAATATCCCAATTCTTGAGCCCCTTCAGGATGACCATATCCTTCCAAACTTTGCCATGTTCTCCCTCAAGATGATTTCGGATGGTCTTGGTTTGTCCAGGACCATTCTTCCATGCCTTCCATTTCGGAAATCTAACGATGGAAGGGTTCAGATAGCGAAAACAAAAACAGAACACACTTGAACACTCACGGACAGAGGCGGCACGACAAATGGGAAAACACCTTTTTATCCGGTCGATCTTCCTTCATTTCCGTTGGTTCTGGTGCGACGGAAGCGCCGTGAACGCCTCGAACAAAATACCAAACATCTGTTGCATCGTCTCCGGATGCCGAAGATTGATTGACCAAAGAGCCGAAGTTGGGGTGAGGGATTGAAGGATGGGAAACTGATTCAGAGGCAGCTGCTGCCGCTGCAACATTTGGGTCAGACGGACCGACCCCGAACACAGCCGGTTCGGAGGTGGAGTTGGGGTCGATGCGGCGACGGGTGCGCGATGTAGCTGCCGAGTTAGCGTTGGGATTCGCTTTACGTTTCTTCTTGCGCTGTGGCGGAGCGAGGCCGGCATTAATCGTGTTAGTCGCGTCGACAAATGGTGCATGGGTTGCCGCAGAGGAAGGGGGAGGAATCACGGTGTTAAATGAGGCGGGGTATGTATTTTGAAAGCCGTAAGTCTGGCCGAAAGTGACGGGAGGTGGTGGAGGATACGGCGATCCGGGGATGAAAGCTTGAGGCGGGAGAGGCATGGCATGAGCCTGAGAGCCAGGCCAGGAGCCAAAGACGTTGGGCGTGGGGTAGGAATTCGTTGTGAAATTGTTTTGACGCGGGGGTTGGATGTAGCAAGTGCATGCCTGCGGGTTGCCGCATTGGCAGGACGGCGAGGCCATGGGAGTTCACAAGAGGGAGGGTTGGAATGGAGTATAATTGGGGCAATATATATAACATTTCGGAGGTATCTATTGCGCGTACCTTGGACCCTGAGTGCGCCAACACACTATCCCGACGCGCCACCTTTGCGTCATATTTCCAGCTCTGTGTGGGGCGTTTCGCATTCTCCGTAGCAGCCAGGCGGTGACGTCGACGCCAAGCGAGGTTGAGGTGAATCATAGGAGGATTGGTTCGCGGCAGGAACGCGCTAACCGGTGAGCGGGAGGACGAGGATTGTGCTTGACGCGCCAGTCACTCAGTGACGCTGTCAAAAGTGTCACAGTGCCTGTTTTGGGGGCCGAGGCGAGGCGAGCTGGCATCACCTCGAGGTGCCGTTTATGGTAACGGGCCGAGTTGGAGCTGAACTCAGCTCGGAGCTAACTCCAGCTTCCGGCAGCACTAAATGTGCTGGCCGCCGGGTGATTGCCTGCTGCGATCCGAGGCTTGGATGATGGTGGGAAGTGAAACTGTGATGGAAGTGGACTGGCAGTGACAAAGTCGGATCAATGATCACCAATGCCGGAAAATCGGTGGTGGGGAAGCCGGCGAGTGTCAAAAGTGTTTTCTCGCCGGGGGGTGGGGGGTTCGAACTGCTGCCCAAAAACTCCGCCAGCAGCTGACGTGTTGAAACGCCGCATGATAGACCACTCCTCCATCATGCCCCAAAGGTTGGTATTATGCACGGCAATGCGACTTCTATCCCAATTCCTCTCCAACCCCGGCCGTGTCTACTGTACCAATCTGTATGACTGAAACGCAATGGACCGTTACAGGCTGAAACGCTTGAAACGGCTTACAAATCACCCTTTTATGGAAGGTGACCTGCCTTATATGGGTGATTTGTAAGCGAAAAAAGGCCGCCGTTACGCGTTACGTTTCAGTCATACAGATTGGTACAGTACTGGGAGGCTGCTAAACGCGTCGTGCGCTATCTCAAAGGTACCATCGATGTGCGGCAGACTTACGGCGGCACGGACGACGGCCTAGTCGGATATTCGGACTCCAGCTGGGGTTCGGAGGTCCTGCATTGGCGTTCCATGTCCGGGTACGCGTTTGCGCTGTATGGCGGCGCTATCTGCTGGAGTGCTAAGAAGCAGTCGGTGGTGGCGTTGTCGACGGCGGAGGCAGAGTACATTGCGATGACGCGAGCAGCGAAGGAGGCGATGTGGATTCGTCAGTTTATGGGGGAGCTATTTGGCGAATTCAAGATCCCTACGGTTCTTCACGTCGACAACCAATCAGCAATTGCGATGGCAAAGAATGACTCATTCCATGCACGCACCAAGCACATCGCCCTGCCCTACCACTTCATCCGCCACTCCGTTGCCCTCGGCGTCATTTCCCTCTCCTGGATCCCATCCGACGCGAATCTTGCGGATTTGTTCACCAAGGCTCTTGAAGCCACGCGTACAGCCCGCCTATCCAACGGTCTTGGTCTGCCGGTCTGAGGGGGAGTGTTAGCATTATACGGTATATCTCATTTTAATACTCATACATACCTTCATTCTTGTTCATCCCGACATACCACGACGTTCGTTCCAAAGTACATACTTCCGTATTTGGTCGTTTACGAGACTTGCACAGCCTCAGTTACTTTTTGCTCTCCGCTCCGTAACTGAGGCTATGTACTACGCTAACACATAGATTTAAATGAACATGAATGAAGCACAGTCACAAAATGCGGGCACTCCTGAGCTTGCGAATAACACAAGGTGACGTTCCGTAGGGCCGGGTGCTTAAAGGACCTGGGATTATACAGGTGAAGGCCAGATGCAAATCCTGACCGAATTCGAAAATTTTGGCGATTTGGCCTGTACGAAATCCTGACTTTTGACCTCCTTTGGATGCGAAGGCCTAGTCGGAATCCTGACGAAAACCGCGGCAACGGAATAAAATTTTCGAAAACGTCTCCGAAACTGCCCAATTTCAGCCGAAATCTGCGTTTGATGCAAAATTCCTGACGATTTTCGCAAAATTTGGGGTCAAGGCCTGTGTAAATCCTGACTTTTTCCGCTCGGATCTGTCCTGACTTTTTGGCTCCCAGAAAATCAGGCCGTTACGGGGATAATCCCCAGTGTTGGAATTTAAGGGGTTAATAAGGGTAAAATTTGAAGCTCAGGCCTTAAGCTTAACTAGGGCTTAATATTAAGGGCAAATTAAGGGTCAAGTTAAGGGCTGTTTAAATTTTTTCTGCGCAAGCCAGGACCACCTCCAAGTGAACAAAATGCAAGTCTTTGCCTCTCAGATCCCTTGAAACTTCCCGGGGACCTTCATTCACGCACTGGACTTGAAATAATTCATCGCTAAAATTTCATCCAAGGAACATCAAATAAATTGAGGCTGTTTTGTACATTTACAATGCTTTTTCAGATGTTTCCCTGCAAAACAAAAGGCTCTTTGGAGCCTTCTCAGCTATTGTCAGCTTCAAGTTGGTTCAACTGGTGAGATAATGGCGAAAAGAGTGTTACAGTTGCGGCAAAATCAAATTACTTACCAAATATGGAAATTCTCATCAATCCCCTCCTTTTGCACCCAGATGAATGGTTGTTTCATGCGGTAAGCGGACAGAAATACTTAGAGGCTCCATCCTGTACGCCTGGTGTAGAAAAATTTGTGTCTTTGCATTGATGTTGGCTGGATAGCGGCCAAGTTTGTGTATTAAAGTGCGGCCAAAATCAGTTGGAAGTATGATGAATTTGGTTATTTTTTGTGCGTAGATGTATTCAATCAAAGGAGTCCAGGCCTTTTGTGCCATTCCAGCCTACGTATGGATGGTTTTTCTGTGCGGTCGGGCAGTTCTGATGAGAATTTCCTTATTTGGTAATAATTTGATCTTGCCGCAACTGTACATAATCGATCATTAACCCTTACAGCCTTTCCGGAAAGTAATGAGAATGACGAGTTTTTTTTGGGGCGTTCCGCATTAGGTATTTCCTAAAGTAGTAACACTTTACACGCTTCCTCTTACCTGTACTACCTCATATCTTGCTATTCCTTTGCAATGGCCACGGCCCCTGACGACGACTTCCACACAATATCTTCTGGTTCAGAGCAAGACCTCAACGACGATGAGACGGACCGAGAAATTCAGAGCCAAAATGGTAACAGCTGTACGTCGCGCCAGTAAGTAGTCTTGTGGGCGTCAACTACATAACTGTTTTTGCAGTCACCACCTTCATCTTGGCTAGTCCTGAGACTATGAGGAACAAACCCAGCAACAGAACCACAAAACGGCCTTCCAGCGGGCCCAAAAAGACGATACGTAAACATCAACGCGTCGAAGAGGAGGAGGAGGAGGAGGAGGAGGAAGAGGTGAAGCCTAAAAAGAAGAGAAAGAAGAAGGCGGATGAGAAGGAGGAGGAAGAAGAGATCCCCCTCGTCACTATCAACGGCTACATCCACGTCCTGAAGCCCCAGCCTGCATTGCCGCCAAAGTCTCGCGCGAAAGTCGACCCCAAATCCCTCTACATCTCACGCGGACCTATCGAGTTTCAATCCCACTGCACCTATGATGAATTCATCAACGTACTCGCCCTTGCACTGCCCTGTCCCGCTCCCCACATCGTTATGGACAAGACTGAATGGAAACCTCAGACACCTGCTAATAGGCCTCTGCTTCCCATCGGTGGAGCTGTCGGCTTCCGTCTCATGCAAAAACAGATCGCAAAGAGCAAAGACCACATTGTCATCATCTCAATGCCTGGGCCGCGCAAACCTGCCGACGATGCACCAGTATTAGTCCCATTTCTTTCTCCGCACCTCACATCTCAATTTTTTTTCACAGTTCTGGAATACTGGCGAGGTCGAGGACGGTAACCCGGGTCGCAATCAGGCAAATCTTGCACCTGGCTCCAACGAGGCACCTGCAGGTTTCGACTTCAAGGAACTCGAAGCTACAACGACGGAGGAGTCAGTTGAGATGCAGAAGGTGAGTAGTATCTTTCCTAGACTAATGCCTTGCTTGAATCCGGACCCAGATTTCGTTTGATAAGGCTGTTACACCACATGAAGAGGCATTGAAGGAAGAGTGGCCGGAGAACGATGCTGGCAAGCGGATTTACACCGACGACAAAGGGTTTCAGTGGGAGCTTACGCCGATTCGTCTGAAGGTTTGGGCGGCTCATATGGTGCGTTGTTACTGCTCAATTCCTCATAAAAACGCTCACAAATTACGGAGCAGGCTCGTGGTACAGCGACTGTCAAGAAAGCACCCGCCTCAACTCAATTCGACATCAAGTATCGTATCAAGTCCAGCTCCACCTCCAATTCTGTACCGCCCACCATACACCCTGCCCCCATTCCGGCCGCAACTCCCGCCCTGCCTGCTACTTCTTCTCCTACGGACAAACTCCTGGAACTTATGACCATGTCCATGATCATGCAGCACCAACACCAGCACCCTCTTCCCGGCCCAGCGCAGCCTACACCCACAACGTCGACTGTCAACCCTGTACATTCAGCCCCCGCATCCCCTGTAAAGCTACCGAGTCATCGCACTATCTCCCTCACGGACTTCTGCATTCGTTACGACATCATGAAACACTACGATCGACTCGATAAACTGGAATACGAGCCCGGAGACCATGGGATCAAGCGGCTCGGACGCGAGGAGTGGCAAGTTTTCGCAGGTTTCTCCTCTCTAGCATGGGACAAGGTGCTGGCGGTGCATAAGCAGTTTGTTGAGGACGTCAAGGCTGGTTTGTGGTGATGAGTGTCGATGATTCTTTTTCTTTTTCTCCGCAATTCTCGCATTGTTATAGTCAACAGCATGTTTTTATCACAATTGTTTTTCGATGTTACAGAAGTAGATAGTAATGAGACAATTATTCATTTACAATATATCCCGCATGATCAAACCAAGCCCGAGCCTTGTCCGCCGTAATGCACGCCGTCGAATCCATTAGTGCCAGGATAGGATCTTCGGCGGCTCGGATTGATTGGACATTTGCGCGCAGATGAGCTTTCCCTGAGGTAGTTGCATCAGTACCGACAAGAAGGACAGATATTTGACCGACATACATGTGCTAAAGGATTCCTCGATGGGGTTGAGGTCCGGGGAATAGGGCGGCAGGTATAAGAGCATGATTCCTAGCGTAAGAAATCAGCAAACAAGGGTGGAGTATATAGAACACAAATTACCTTGCGCATTCAAAACCTCCTGAAGCGAATCAGTGTGGTGGATTCGGCAGTTGTCCATGACGAGTACACTCTTCTCGTCGGGGAAAACACCCATTTGCGGCACCTAAAGAGATTAGCAACACCAACTTGGAATAATGCTGCAACTCACTACATATTCCACAATAAAATCAAAGAATCCAAACGAGTCCAATGAACCTTCGACCACCTGCTGCGCTACATACCCATCCATACTCATCGCCGCCACCAAAGTGTATCTCACACCCCGGATGAAGAAGTCCTCAAAATCCGCGGGCATTCCAATGGGCGCACGGCCGTAGCGACGGGCAACATCGTGCTCATTCTTGCTAGATTCGTCCACGGTCACAAACTCCCTGCCTGTTCCAGAGAAACCAGTTTGAATTGTATGAAGAAAGGCACGACGGCGCTCGATGTCCCTCTCCACCGCAATCTTGTGCAAGAGCTTGCGAGTGAGCCCTGTCCTCTCGAGTGTTTCTTGTAGCGCGCTGATGGAGATGGAGATGTCGTGATGGATGAGCAGCCACCACTGCAGCTCGCTGAGGTACGTATCAGCGTGGCGGGTGTAGATCTCCTTGATGGCGGTGAGAGCTGCAAGACCAATGATACGAGGCCGGCCAAATATAGGTGGAGGAGGAGGGGAGACAGAGCCGAATTCTTCGAATAGCTGAGCCCAGCGATAGAGGCTAGCTTGCGAAACGAGAAGGGTAGAGCAAATAGCGCTCCTGTCCCAACCGAGCTCCCAGAGTCGTAGGGCACACTCCTTGATGTCAGGGCTGATGCGACGGTTGACCATGGGAAGGACGTAGAGAGATATACAGAGTAGGCGGAGGAGTGGAGAGCGAGTCGCGGTACAGGACGAGCGTGGAAATAGCTACTACTTTAGGAAATACCTAATGCGGAACGCCCCAAAAAAAACTCGTCATTCTCATTACTTTCCGGAAAGGCTGTAATTAAGGCTTAAGTCCATCGACAATTGAAGCTAAGGCCTGAACTTAAGGGCAAATTAAGGCTTAACTTAACTTAAGGGTTAACCCTTAATTCCAACACTGATAATCCCAGGTCCTGTGCTTAAGCTTGTGTTTTGTGACAGCGGAGTGACGTGTCACGTGACCCTCCTCTACAGTGGCGGCGCCATCTGATGCCACCCCCCAAAAATGATAGGGCCCCAATCGACCCCATCTGCATCAAAACAAGTGTCGCAAATTTATTTATTTATTTTGTTGTCGGGCCCGATCGTGCCCGATCGGTTGTTATCGGGAGCTTTCGGGCCATCGGCCTGACACCTACCCTATAGGGAGGACTGGGGCGCAATCAGGCACGGTCTCAGGAGCCCACAAAATAATGAAAATTTAAAAGAATTATGTATTTTTTATTAGAGACCCTTCTCCGGGACCCACCCTACCACGTGACCTCCAAATAAGGAAGTTACCATCAAATTCACCCATTTCTCGGTCAATTTCTAACCGAATGCTTTGAGACAGCTCCCCAGAGATTAGTATGATGGAGATCCCTCCATTCCAATCCTAAAATGTGCCTCAAAAAATTGTACCTATCTTGAGTGTGCTTTTGCCAAATACAGCCAAGCTGATGGCTGATGCTTCCATATTGGGACAACTTTACAAGAATGGCTTTGTTTCGACCAAAGAATGGTCAAAACTGATTGGAAATAGCGGAAACAACACTTTTTGCTCATTCTGAGGACTCCCAGGCTGATCCCTCTGCAAAAATTCGAAGCTCATAATTTTTTTTTTATCCACCTCCTCGGCTGACCCACCCTCCCTGCCCGGTGTGCCGGCTTCTCCGACCCGCACCCCCTTGCATCAAAAGTTCAAGAAATGGGCTGTTCTATTTTTAGGGGTGGCATCAGATCCCGCCGCCAGCGAAAATTTGTGCAGTATGTGCCTCTCACTTTTCACAATTCTCGCTTAGCTTTGTACTTGGAAATCTGCTTCTCACCGGTTGCAAATAAGCTCTATTCGTCGTCTTGGAAATACCTCAAGATTTTTCTTTCCCCCACCCAACCCTGCCCGGATTGTCCTCTGTGCTAATATTTAGAACCCGTTCAACTTCAACTGCGCCGATCATTATCCAAAGGACGAGACGACTAGGGTCGATAGTGGTTTTTTAGATGACGAGGCGGTCGTAGAGTGGGGTGCTCATTGGGTGCCTTCGCGTCCATCCCTTCGCAGGAGCCAGCCGGTTACTATATACCCCGGCTGCTTTCTCCTCACCCACACAGAACTATGTCCGCCTCTCATAGATCTAAATGAATGAAGCACAGTCACACTCTTCTACTTCGCCGGCCTCCACTTACATACGCCCACCAACTCTGAACTCACTACTAATTGGGGGAGCTTGCTCCCCCCTTTTGTCTGAGGTTCCCGAAAAGTGGATGGCTGTGCAATGTGCCTACTCTTCGGGTACGCCATCAATACGTGATGTTAAACAGCAGTGTTGAACCTAAGAGTTAAGGGTCAAGTTAATTAAGGGTTAACTTGGTCTTAACTTTACAGCTGTTTTACGGTTTTTGTCCGGTTTCTGATGGAGTGGGGCTCTTCAGAAGTTGTTTACCTGTGATTGCTGGTGCGTGGCCTCGCCGAGCAGCCGGCGACAGCTTAACCGCTCCACCGCAGCCCCACTGCATTCACTGGTGGAGCAAAATGCCGAAAATAGCCCAATTTGAGGTTAAAGTGGAGCCATACGGCGACTCGGAGGCATACAAGTGTAAACAAGAAACGAAATGCCCCACTCCATCAAAAACCGGACAAAAACCGTAAAACAGCTGTAACCCTTAGCTTCAGCTAAAGAAGATGTTAGGTCTTAATTAAGGGTTAACACACCCCTTACATAATACCCTCGTGCCACACGTAGCTGCAAATTCAGGCCCTATACAAACATATCAAAAGAGCACAAAGAACACACGGTTGCAAGTAGATTGTGCAAGGATTTCACCTGGATATTGAGCCCTCTGAGAAAAAATTAGACTGGGAGGTGAGCCTTAACTTCGTCTTAACTTGCCCTTAACTTGCCCTTAATATTAAGGGGATTTTAAGACCTAAGGGCTTAGCTTCAGATTTGACCCTTAATAACCCCTTAACATGCAACACTGTTAAACAGAGCCTTATAGAGACAAGTGGCCTACTGTACAGCGGCGCAATCAGGGGAAAGTGCAATAAAGAAATACTCTCAGCCTAGGGCTCGCATCAATAGGAAATTACTCCCGACTTTCGAAGAAACCACAAAGGCAGGAATACCATCAACTTCATTCCGAGTCCATCAATTCCATCCCCCCCAAAAAAAATCAGAACCATTAGCCTGGGCAGCAGTCAAAATTGCACAAATTCCTGAATAGGGAGTTTGTGCGAGCGACCCAGGTCGCTTTTCAACCGCTCAGATCTCCGCAACAACAGATACCAGGTATGAGCTCCAAGCAACCTAGGAGAGTATCGCCCTGGGGCATTCCTAGGTCGCTGGGACCTCACACCTGAGGCTGCTCGTTGTGGAGATCTGAGCGGTCGCAAAGCGACCCGGGTCGCTTTGCACAAACCCGCTAATTCAGCTCTATGGTAGCAGGTTTTACCGGGACTGCGGCACTAAGACAAGAAGTATGGCTTGAGTTGTGTATGTAAGACTGATTTAACGAAACTTTGCCTTTGCTTTGCCTCTCACAAGATCATTTCTGTTCAGGCTGGACGGAATTAGCGCAAGCTCCCCCTTTTATGTAAGCCGGGCACCGGCATTACAATACATACAGTGGCGGCGGGATCTGATGCCACCCCTAAAAATAGAACAACCCGTTTCTGGAACTTTTGATGCAAGTGGAGTCAATTGGGGCCCCATCATTTTTTTGGGGGGTGGCATCAGATGGCGCCGCCACTGTAGTTAAGTATGAGTCCTGTGATTCTCATTCAATTTGGTCTTGGGGCTTTCCGGCTAGATGGAGAAACGTCCGCACACGGTGCCCACACCTGCTCACACAGTCCTGAGAAGAGGTGCTACAGTGCCGGACACACAAAGTCGACAAATTTGATCTTCCATTTAAGGAAGGTGTGACACATGCCCACGCGGCTAGTTTTTTGTGTAAAGATGATGTTATGGACCTGAAGAATGGTTTTGCACGAGCCGATTTCCCGAAAACTCAAAATCAAAAAAAATCTGACCCCAAAAATTTGGCTGAAGACCTATATTTGATGGGAAAATTACGAAACATAGCGCAATCGACTCCTTAAATCGAGCTGGTTCTGTTGCTGATGAAATAAAAACAATTCCACGAGCCGTTTTGACACAAATTCCCTGGGAAAAATCGCCGTATTTGGACACCTTACATCATGTTGATCAATTATTTCACGTGTGAACATCCTTGCCGACCACCGTGCCGTCCCGCTGCCGTAGGTTGGCGCTGAAAACTTGGGATGTCCAGGGATCTCCGCGGCCAGGCCCCGGCACTTCCGCTTACTTCGGTCAAAGATCAGAAAATTTGGCCAGAACTCGAAAGAGGTACACACAGTTTCGATTTTTGACCCCAAAAATTTGGCCATAGCCAAAATGTCGTGGGAAAAATTTCGGAGGTGGTTTTTTGAGCTTTTCCGGGGTGGGCGAATCCGAATCTGAAGTTAGATTTGTCCCCAAAATTCCCGTTCGCCGGCAATCAACATTGTCGACTTTGTGTGTCCGGCACTGTACGTGACGGGTCATTTCGATTTGATTGTGCCTGAGACTTGTCTCAAGCTGTGCCTGCCACTTTGTCTCAAGTTGATATCCCAACTTGTGTGTTTCAGAGCTCAGACTCAGATCTGACTGAGACTTGGACCGGAGACATTCTCCCAGATATATGTCTCAGGATTTTTGTCCCAGAGAATACATCCATGCTTGTTGTACCGGGGAGAGGCGTGGGACGGGCTGGAATCCGGATGAAGAGACGGGGAGGGGTAGCAGGGGCAATGGGGGGCCGCGAAGGATGGAAGTGAGCGATAGACGGCAGAGGTGGAGTGGACAACTTACGTAGCATGGAGAGTGGGCAGTCAACATAGAGCTTCCACGTGTTCGACTTCCAGCGGCCCAGGAGCTTGATCTGCTCCTGAGTGTCTGCCTCTGCAGCAGCGAAGGCAGCTCCACGGCGGAAACTGTGGCCGGTGAACTCATCCTAGCTATACCAGCCCTCCGGAGGCAGTTGTCAAGTGCGGAGAGAGCAAAGAAGCGCGAGAGGGGTGCACCCGTGGAGGTGACGAACAGCGGAGCATATGGGGAAACAGCTGGACGACACTCACGGTACGCTCTGAGCCTGGCAAGGAGGCAGGTTGGGTCATCAACAGCGGCCCCACAAGACTAGGAGAACCAAGTCCGAGGACTCCGAGTATCCGCCGGCACACTGCCAGCACGAAGGCGGCAATTGCCGATGTGTGGGAAATTCTTGATTTGGCCCCCACAAAGCTGCCCATATTGGACTCCGTGTATTTGGAGAGGTTCCGGATGAGGTGCTTGCTTGGCAGGAGAATTCTGTGCAAGCACTGTCAATAAAGCCATGTTCTGTCTCTTGAATTCCAAATAACCATCGAGAAATGATAGACAGGAAATTGTTTTGTGTAATAAAAAATTAGAATAACTACCCATTTGTCAAACTAATTACAGCAGTTTGCAGATGTAACGACACCACGTTGCATCACATGTAAAGAAAGCACGAAAAACACGTCTTCTTGTATCGCCTCGTTCTTGCTCGTTTCTTGCCCAATCTCGACTATTCTTGTATGTATGAGGTCGCCTTAATCCGGGCCTCACGACGCCGGTATTTTATTGGCAAAATCCGACTTTCATCTTGGCCGACATCCACTTGACATCCAGCTTCTCCAACATTGTCGCGCTCGGCGCGATTCTGGACGGAATCGCCCATGTGTAGGCGCACTTGGAAGGCATTTTTGGTCGCTCTTGGCATATGTGCAAGTTTAAATTGTGGCTGCCGGGTGTATATATTATCAGAATAATTTGTTTGGGACCATTTGATCTTATTACTCCATGTGCATAGCAGCGTTATGCACACAGAATGAGTCTTGAGATCTCCAGAAAATAGTCATCTGGCATGCTTAGTATTGTATTGTATGTGTGGTACAAAGTGGCTACTGTAGTATTTCGTTCAATTCGTAAGGTCACAGGTCACAGACCCCAAATCCTACGAAAATTTTCGTAAGTCACAGCGTCACAAAGGGGTCCTACGAAAGGTTTCCCTCTGTGACTCGGATTTTGGCGCATTTCTGGGCCAAAAAAGGGGTAAAAAAACGAAATTTTTCGTAAGTCACAGGGTCACAAAGCCTCCTTACGAAAGGGTAAATTCGCAAGGGGTGTCACACCCAAAACCGGCTTACGAATTGAACGAAATACTACAGTAATACTCGGCATTACCAAAAGTAACCGAATTTAGAAATATTAATGCCTTGCTTGCGACCAGCTATACAGTTAGCAGTTGGTTCAACTGGTGGCAGAGAGGGGGGATGGTCATATGCTATTTAACACGCGCCGAAGTTATTGGGCTTTCCCTGTGCTGATTTTCTATGTTTGTTTATTTATGTGTCAAATCACCAATTTCTTGCTCTGTTTTAGTACCCTCACTGAAGGATGAGGATAGCCCAGCAAACTCTGAGTTTTCAGGTACAAAATCATGAAATAGTGAACCTATTTCTGAGGTACTCACCCACCTGAATTTTTGGTCTGTGTTCCAAAAAAGCCAAACACTGCCAAATTGATGGTATTTTGAAGATTAATTTATTCACCCACTGTGTGATAGCTTACCCCAGATTTATATCATGAAGCAAACACGCTGTAAATGAACCCTTCATCGCTCAAAGTTCCTTGACCATCAAAAAAACCCGAATTCGGTTACTTTTGGTAACTGCGAGTAGTAAGTAAGCCACGCAGACTCCCAGTGGCAAACGAGCAAAAAAATAGAATACGCCACAGCGAAATTTGGCGAAAAATTAGTGTCCTTTCCTTTTGAGGACGCACCCCTGGTGCTATACACCGCACGGCAGAGAATTGTTACGCGCGCCTGAGAAGGAACAAATGTCGGAAAAATCCTGAACTGCTTATACCGGCTCGTAAGCCAGTACAAGCCGCCATTAGCCGATAATCAATAAGGGGATTATAGCGCATAGGTGTAGACCATTCAAGCGCGTATAATCCACCCTTGGGATTATGGGGGATTAAGGCTCATATAAGCCATTACCGTGCATTACAGCGCATTTAGATTACATTTAGATACTTAGGGCTTGCGTATTGTGGCAAAAGATATATATATCATGGACAATGAGCCCTACTCAACGCCTCCCCAGCGCCCCACAATGGAATTGCCGCCAAATCCGAGATTTCAAATCAAGCCTGGTCGACATTTATGAGCGGATGCTGAAGTTGTGACTTGGCACAAAACAAACGTACCATAGAAATCATACCCGCTACCACACAGCACTTGGAGAGCAGCCGTTAGTGCTCAATCCATATGAAACAGACTGGTAACGCACAGACAAGAGCCTTGAATGGCGGCAAATAGAAATTTGACTCGAGAGAGTTCAGATAAGATATAAGACTCGAAATTTCGAGCATGGCAACTCACCAGGCGGTTCATTAGCTCGGTCCTCGACTCCTCGTACACCTCAAACTGCAATGAAACCAGTGGTCAAGCGCCCGGCGTACAATTCAGCGGCCGACTTCATGTCAATATGGCGAAAGAGTCGGGACAGCGGAGAAGCGAGCCTGTGCGTTGCAGCATTGCGATGCGAGGGCGACGACGAAGAAGGAGCAGGCGAAGCACAGACAAGTTGCAGTGGCCGTTGTGGTGGTTGGGTGAGAAGAGGCGTGAGAGGCGTTCCGCAGCACCTCATGTATTTGTGTGAGGGAGTTGTGGAGCCCGTGTGAATGCTGTCGTAAATGCTTCGGCAATCTCGGCACAGAGCCGGGGGAACATGAAGTTGATAACATTTTGAGGTGCGCAGGGAAAGACAAGGGTTTTCCTAGTATGCCGCGGGATACTACAGAGGCTTTCTGAGCTTTTGGCCGATGCACCGATTATAACGGCTGGTCGCGGATCACAATCCCCCGCTGGGCGGCTTGCAATCCCTTGAAAGCCGTGATAAGGTCGGAAGCCGGCTTAATCCGTTGTAAGCGAAACAGGGTTTTTCCGACAAAACCAGAGAACGAAACTGTGATCACGGTGGAAGTAGAGAAGAGACACGAGAACAATAAGTTATCTAACTAGAATCCGCGCTACGAATGCATATAGATTGAAAGCGACTAGAACTGCCTTCCTAACGCGCCTGCACACGAGGCATTCTCTCCAGAATTGCGTCCAAGACGGCGATGACGATGACGAGCAAGGTGGATGTCGGCCAAGCTGAAGTCAGGATTTCGGCGATAAAGATAGTCGTTTTGAAGCCCGGATTACGGCGAGTCCTCCGACAAGAGGAGGTCGCAAGAACAGGAATGATACACTAACTCGGCAAAAAAAAATGTCCGATGGGTTTTTTGTCCGTATTGCGGTGTTAATACCTGTATTCGAGAGCAAACAACTTCTGAGCGTGCACACGATATTGAGACCGATTGGTATGCTACCTCGCCGCCGTGCAATCCCTTGATCCGCCATCAAATGAGCAGAATTCCCAAATAGCCAGATTTTCAATTTGAGTAGGGATTTTTTCTGACAATATCTGATTGTGCAGGATGAAAGAGGACCCGAATACAAGTACAGTGGTGGCAAATAGAAATTGCCGTGGCTTTTTGGTAAAAATCTCGATGTATACTTCACCGAATGACCTCGAATAAAATGTAGAGATGGGTATGTGATACCTCTGTACCTCTTAGAACCCTCAGCAATATATCAAGCACTGAGAATGCATCAATAATGGATGGTTTCCGATTTTTGCCATATCCGGAAAAACACAATGTACCCTCAGCAAAAAAGTGTCATAATAGGATAAAAGTACTTGAAAAACAATGCTGGTTCTCACTTTGATTGACTGGAATTGATCGTCATTTGAGCTCACAACGGCCGCTCGAAGTAGGTCATTTTAGCGATTTTCTCTGCATTTTCAGCTATTTTGTGTGAAAATAGCCAACTCTGAGCGGTTGTTGTGAGCTCAAATGAGGGTCAATTTCATTTAACAAAGTGGAAACTAGGACTGTTTTTCAAGTACTTTCATCTTATTATGACACTTTTTTGCTGAGGATACATTGAGTCTTTCCAGATATGGCAATAATCAGAAACTGTCCTGTGATTGATGCATTGTCAGGGCATAATATATAGCTGAGTGTTCTAAGCAGTACAGAGGTATCATATATTTATCTCTACATTTTATTTCAGGTCATTCGGTGAAGTATACAGCAAGATTTTGGCCAAAAAGCCACGGCAATTTCTATTTGCCACCACTGTACTTTCACAAGTCAAGCCTTATGAAAATATTCAGCCGTTGGAGCTCTATAGGCTCGACAAAACTGCCATTTTGGGCATATTTCGGCAAATTCCGGTCAAATCGGTCGAAAATGATCACTTTGCGAGGGCTATAGCGCCTGTTTGCCTGTATATTTTTCCACAGTTCAAATTGGCGCATAGCTCGCTGGACCTCAGGCTATAACATGAGCAGATCAGCTCCCCGCACCAAAAGAATTTGACTGACTTGTAAAGTCGGCCGATATCAAAATTCCCATGTTTGCGCTCGGCGTGATGGCGCATCAAAAATTTGCCCAAAGCCAAACCCAAAGAATAAGGCATCTGGATCCTATGAACACAACTACAAGTTGTTTGAAGTCAAAGTGGGCAGTAATCATCGAAATACAGGCCAGAAACCAATCGGACATTTTTTTTGCCGAGTTAGTGTATCATGCTCTTTTGCGAAGGTTTTGGACAAAAGAACATGGTTCCTGAAGGAAGGAAGGAAGGAAGGAAGATTACACGGCACGGTCCCACTGAGGAACGCCGGGGCCCAGGGAGTAACTGAGCATACAGTATACTACGGTCCCTGGACTTCTCTACCACCCCGTAGCCGAGCTCACGGACGCAATCTAGTCAGATTCGCCGCGGTAGAACTAAAGGATAAATAAAGAAGCAAATTAGCGAGCAGAAAGTCAGGACCTCAATGAGCCAGTACTAGTATCATTCCCGAGTGTTGTATGTGAGAGTGAAGACGAGGATGTAGGACATGAAAAGAATTGTAACGTGGTCATTTCGATCGGCAGCGCAGAAAAAGCTCTTAACAGAGGAAAAAACTGCAGTTGTGCCAGCGTCAAGTTAACTTATATGCACCAATAGTTCCGATTGTTCAGATCCTGGCATCAAAGAGGCTGAATGGGCGCGGATTGTCCTACGAGTCTTCTGACAAATCACCAAATGAGGGAATAGATAAGGTTGGCTCGAGAAATGGAATCAAGGTTTCAGCTTGAGCAACCGACGAAGGTGTCAGGGTTTCAAAGCAAGCTGACATGGATTTCCACTCAACAAGGAATTATCTGACTTTCTGTTCATTGTCGCAGTCGCGCACAGACTTCGAGCTCGAGTCGAGGTAGCGGAGATGGGGTGGAGCCGCCCAGTTGCTGAGTTGAGAAGCACCCTCATACTACCACTTGACGAGTTTTTAGATTATAGATGAGCTCGAGTTGGTCGTTGTCGTAACTGGACTGTGCCTGAGTGTGATACCAATCAACGTGGCAGTGTTATATGACTAAGCAACTGGGCAGCGAAAGAGATGGAGGGCGACGGCGGCGACGAGGCACCAAGCTTGCAGCAGTAATAGCTGGGCCGAACAGAGTAGACAGTGTGTATGTGTCTCATTGCCAACTGCCAAGTTTCAATGACGGAAAATGAGTCGGATGCGAGAGGGAGAGTCTGGATGTCGTTTTTGTGTCGTCTGCTAGTCGACGAGAATGCATTTGCCAGTAGAATACGAGCGCAGCCCAAATGAGTGTGGTGTTGTTTTAGAGGTCAATATGTGTATAACGGAGCCTGAACAGCTTCAGGTATGATATGAAGTGTTTTTTAATGAATATCGTTTGTTTTGCTCTACCACGTCCCCTCCTCACTTTGCAACGGCCCGCCGTGTTAGTACTCGCTTTGCGGACGTTGGACTCGTCGGGAGCCCGTCTCACTTGCGTAGTACAACGGCGACAGCGCTTTTGCGTGAGGAGATGATCAAGGTGAAGAAATTTATTTTTTTGGCTCCTGCGTCATAGATCGGGGGCCGGAACAATGCAAAATATGGCTATACATAACTTCATGATTCCTGATCGGAGAATTCTGGGAAAAATACCAGCGGATAGCCAGGACCCAGTTATGGGAGGGTAGAGGACACTACCGCGGCCACCTGATCCTTGCTACGGCCTCTGGAGGGCTCACATCAAAAGGTACTCCCAAAATGGAAGTGAATCAATTTTGGCTTTGCATCCGTATTTGAGCGTTTCCCTCCAAGAAAATTACATAGTCGGATTCGGAAGGAGCGAAAATGGGGAGGGTTAGCTGGTTTTGATCACGATTGGCGCAGCTATTGGGGAGTTACAGGGTTCGGGGCTACTCGGCCGACAAGAGCATGATATCCGGATACTTATACTCGGACGACCTCCTCTTGTCCTCCGATACCAAAACCATGCTATTTGTCGTCGAAACGAGAGAGATACGAAGGAGAGAAGAAGACGTGTTTTTTGTGCTTTCTTCTCATGTGATGCGACGTGGTGTCATTACATCTGCAAACTGCTGTAAATATGTAGTTTTACAATTAAAGTCAAGCAAAACTTCAGCTATCAGATTGTACAGTACAGTCGTAAACTAGGAAACGCAACGTAACGTAGAAGAGCAACACGCATATTCCGTACCCGCGAATATTTTGGCGAGATTTTTGAGGTCGCTGAATTCAATGAACCACTTTTTGGAGCCTAAAAATTACTTCCCTGAGCAGTGGGAGCGCAATTTGTCGAAAATGCCCAATTTTGGAAGGAAGTTTGTGATTTCCCCATACCTTTGAACATCTCCATGGAAAGTTTGGTGTCTAAAAAGTCCCCACAAACCATATTTCCCACCAGCAAAAAGATTAGACTGAATAGCTTCTTTAAAGGACTAGAACCAGCTGGTTTGTTGCTGATTTTTTGATGTTTTCAGCTGAATTGTGAAATTTGCCTTGCAATATAAACACCACCTGGTGTTCCTGTGCATGCTTGATTTGTGGTATGATACTTGTAGGGCCTAAACATACATGCTCTATGTTGTCCCTTGAACTCACTCAAAACAGACTGTATCGACCCCGAATTTTTGACGAATCTGCGGAACAGATGCGGGGCTATTACCCTAGCACACAAAACTCAGAGTTTTGGTGCATTTTTCATGCAATAATCGGCGGGGAAAGCTAATCGTTGCGCTTCCTAAGTCACCATGATTAGTACATCTGGTAAGTAGAATTGGCGGGCAAAGAGGCACGTGACAGGTCACCATCAGTAACCTGCGGTGACCCCCGATGCCACCCCCCAAAAAATGATGAGACCCCTCAAAAGTTCAAGAAATGGGCTGTTCTATTTTTAGGGGGCGGCATCAGATCCCGCCGCCACTGTAGTACATACAAGCTTAAGCACCCCGCCTTCGGCAGGGCCGGCTCGCTGCGCTCGCGTCCCTCCCTACGGCTGGTGCACAGCTTGTCGGGGCGCGCGGTTTTTTTGCTGGATTCCTTGCCCGGGGACCGCGTGTGAATTTCAACATCTCGACAGCCGGTTGCCTCTTTCCTATACTGTAAGTTAGCACTTTGTATGGGTGAAACGTAACGCGTAACGCCCGCCCTGTTTCGTTTCAACGGTAACGCATAACGGTCGGGTGGTTTCCCTGAGGACTGCGTGACATACAAAGATGTCGAATTATCATGTTTGTGGCTGTAAAATCTAGCTGAATCCACTGCTATAACCCTCCTCCTCCTCACTGCACTCAATCTAGGGCCTTGTTTTTGATTCCCGGACCATTAATAAACGGTTTTTTAAATTCGGTTTCCAAACAGGCCGTTTATAAACCTGTTTATAAACCGAACCCTAAAATTTCGCAAAATCAAGGTTTTCAACGCGAATTTTCGCCAAAATCTCCTCAGGGCTCCTCAATTAACACTCCACCAACACTCTACCATGAATCCGAAGGGTTTTACTGTCAATTCAGAGCAGGCTACCGTATTGTTCCAAATTAGGAAACCATCTACCCCCCGAATATTAATTCTTGCAGACGATCTATGAGCAAATGGGTGCATGAATTCAGAATTAGCGATAGGAAAAGTATGATCTCCCCCCTTGAATATCATCACCCGGTTAGTCTCCTTTACTTCCTCAAAATAAGCAGAGTTTCTCTCACCTTACGTCAGCTAGAAGAATTAAAAACCGATGAAACTGGCCGAGCGTTCAAAAAACCGGTTTATAAACCAGTCACTGCGTTTAAGGGGGTGGTCTGCACAATATTGTGCGACCCACGTCCACATACCGAAATTTGTGAAGGGTATATCAGACTCTTGCATCATTCTATGGGCTCCAATTTTTGTCCAGGGCTTCTCTATGGCCGGAAAAACCCCAGACATCGGTTTCTCGGCGGTCATACGGCTGGGAGAGCCTTGCCGGCGTTTGACAGGCGGTCAAGATCGGCCAATGATCGGCCCATGTCGCCCGAAATCCGCAGATTTTGATCGATCCCACGTCTACAGGCCTGCCGACGGGGATCTGCCATGATCGGACAAAGTCGGCCAAGTGCCGTGGACGTACCGGCTAAACGCAGTGAGTGTTTATAAACCGGTTTACAAACTGGATCAAAAAACAATGCCCTAACTCAATCACTCTCTACAATCTTCGTCAAGATAGAACCGGTACGGTGCATCGGAGACCACGGGCAAGGTGCTGGGAAGGTGTACCAGAAGCTGGCCCAGGTAGTTTAACCAGTCGCTCCGAGCGACTGGTTCTTCGAGCGACTCGCTCGAAGAGGGCTTCAAGTTGTGGTGGACCCGTCGCTGGTTTAGGTGTCTGAGCGTGCGCCACGGCGCAGTGTTCATGAAAAAAAAAAAAAAAGGTGTATCACGGAGCCCGTAACAGGAGAAATGCAATCACAAAGGGCTATGGATACAAAGAAAGCATAAACGAGAGCTAAAAATTGCCCAGAATCCGTTCAACGTTTGGAAATAGATTTTATCGCCGCCCGTTTCCAAAATTCTATGATGTCACGCATAACGCTGAGGCCGTTGCTGGTTTTCATGCGTAGCGTTTCCAGTCGCGCTCGAGGGTCTGTTTCACCCATACAAAGTGCTATACAGGTGTGTGTGTGTGTGTATTATATACTCGCGCGGTCCACAGTCTGAACTGCGAGTTTACGGAAGACATACATGTAGTACTGTACGGGTGGTTATATCCTCACAGAATTCTACAAGATGGCAACCGAGCACAACGTCTTTCCAGAGGGTCAATCGCGCAACGGTATGACTGAAACCAATTTTGGACCGTTACAGGCTGAAACGGCTGAAACAGCTTACAAATCACCCTTTTAAGGAAGGTGACTTACCATATATGGGTGATTTGTCAGCAGAAACAGGCCTCCGTTACGCGTAGTCATACAGAAGGCTACAGTATAGCAGTACCTCTGGCTAAACCCCGTAGCCCATATATTGATACGCAAACAGCAATAAGAGAAACGTGGTTGCACGTGTTCACTAGCCGACTGCTTCCATGCCTCCCTCGAACGGTGACCATCAACGCTAGACCTGAGGCTGTAGCCTGCGACGGTGAATTTCGTTCCCCAGATCTCGCCTTCCAATGGCAGAGGCTGAAACTAGAACCGCACGAGACTCTTGGGGATTCAGGAGAAACGGCTTGGCAATTTCAAAGAACTCTTTGTGACTCGAGCTTCATGTCCGCAGGCCAGATTCTCATTCCCCCTATGGGTGTGAAGAAAAGAAAATGTACTCGAGACAACACTTTCGTAAGCGTGAATCTTCTCAAAACTGACACATTGGTCTCAAAAATGTTGTATCGAACCCTCAAGATGTTTCTCGTGATTCAAGGCTTGATACGCGCAACAATCGACGAGGATGTATTCCTCCTGAGCCCAGGGGACATGTTCCAGGCACCCCGAGGCAGGTATTACCACCAATCTGATTTCTGGCGTTTCCACTGACACATATCAGGCACCCAGTACTCAATCAAAAACATTGGGGTTATGGATGCGAAACTCTTCTTCTCTCATGCGCGCTTCCCTCAAATTTCTGACTTCGACGAAGCGGAGCTGACTATGGTGGATGAATGAACAAAGGTTGTGTATGCCGGTCTACGGGTGCTGTATTATGGGTCAATCGTGGACCATGTTGTATTCAATGATTGCGTCGTCATGGCAGATCGACCGACCGGTCGAATTAAAGTAGTTCATATTCCAGCACTGTACAGATTCAGGTCACAGCTGGACCTGAATTGAAGCTAAAGTATAGAGGGTCTCATGGATCTTGAGCATCTCGGTGCACTCTGTTCCACTATCGACGGTAAGCTGTATAGAAATCCTGTCTATCAGTAAAGTGTGAACAGTCTATTCAAGTGTATACATGACGAGGAGAAAAGACTCGCAACCTCTACCTTCGACGAGATCAAGATAGTAGTGCGCAATTGCCAGCGCATTCCGGACATTGGGCACGAGGACAAGTGCGTGCAACCATGCAGCGTACTGATCCTTGGAACCATAGATTGGGAGATGAATTCCTTTACCAAGCAGCAGAGCTTGTTCTCCGAGTTTCTCGTGCCCGTCAGAGTGCTCTTGATGCCAGGGACCGAGCGCAAAGAGATGTGTGCGATGTTTCTTCGATTTCTTGTTGCCAACAAACCGCTGGTCGAATTCATCATCGAAATTGTCATGTAGTGCAGTACGGGTAGCTCGGCTGTGCAGGGGAATCAGAGGAGGAAAAGAACGTGTCACAAAAATGCCCTCAATTGCCAACCGGCCTCTGACTTGATCCACTCCCCATAGGCCGAGGAAATCGTTCTCTTTGATATCCACAACATGCTGGCTAAGGTCTGCCGGATGCATTGTTTTGGCTGTTTTGCGGACTGACGGAGCCTGGACGCGTTTGCGTAACTTGAATAGGGATTGGCGCTAGTCACTGAGAGAGAGAGAGATGCGTGAGAAATATGATTTTTGTCTACTTTTGGGCAGATGACTCGGCTCTCGAGTCCGCAATACCTCTACAGCAAGGGAGGGCCTCGGCAGCCCCCCGTGTAGCTAAAAATCTACACAGGTATGCAAAAGACTAAGGAGAAGCTGGGGATGGAGGGTGGGACGACAAAGAAAAACTAAGGAAAACTAAGGAGGAGGAGGGCAGCGAAGGCGGGGAGAAAGCGAACGTGGTGGGAGGAAGCAAAAAAGATGAGATGACGAGGAGGGGATGACGTGATCTTAGCCAATCCCCTTGGTCTCTCCAGACCATCCAGGATTGGCGCTAGTCACTGAGAGAGAGAGAGATGCGTGAGAAATATGATTTTTGTCTACTTTTGGGCAGATGACTCGGCTCTCGAGTCCGCAATACCTCTACAGCAAGGGAGGGCCTCGGCAGCCCAAGAACAAAGCTCTGCGCAAGCGACCAGCCAAAGGTGGGGGAGGAAGAGCGCAGAAGCCAGAGGCACTCCACAAACAGTATGCTAGTGCCAGCCAGTCTCACGTCGCCGCGCAAACTGTGCTTGACGGGAGACAGCAGCAGTACGTGTGGGTCCGGTGCGAGGAGGCTTTGGCGCCCTCAAGGGACGGGGGAGCGAGGCTGGCAAGGATGGAGGGGGGACAGATGGAGGCACGCGTTTCGAAGAAGACCGTTTTGCAGTAGAGGGGGCAGGGGGAGCGGATGGAGGGGGGACAGATGCGGCTGCACGTCTCGAAGAAGGATGTTTAGAAGTGGAGAGAACCAGGGGGGTGGGTGGAGGGGGGAGAGGTGAAGGCGCGCGCTTCGAGGAAGACCGCTTGGAAGCAGGGAGGGAAGGGGGAGGGGGTGGAGGGGGGAGAGGTGTGGGACGGGCTGGAATCCGGATGAAGAGACGGGGAGGGGTAGCGGGGGCAACAGGGGGTGTGGAGGCAGGACGGGAGCGATAGACGGCAGAGGTGGAGTGGAGTTTGGAGGACAACTCACGTAGCATGGAGAGGGGGCAGTCAACATAGAGCTTCCACGCGTCTGACTTCCAGCGGCCCAGGAGCTTGATCTGCTCCTGAGTGTACCCCGCCTCTGCAGCAGCGAAGGCAGCTCCACGGCGGAAACTGTGGCCGGTGAACTCACCCGAGCTATACCCAGCCCTTCGAAGGCAGTCGTCAAGTGCGGAGAGGGCAAAGGAGCGTGAGAGGGGTGCACCCGTGGAGGTGACGAACAGCGGAGCATATGGGGAGACAGCTGGACGACACTCACGGTACGCTCTGAACCTGGCAACAGGACAGGTTGGGGCACCAACAGCGGCCCCACAAAGGACCTGAGCCCCTCGCCGTCCAGGGTCCGTCTTGCTTGCCTGGATGGTGCAGAGAAGGGAGGAGTCAGTGACATTCGAGATGCAGCCCTCTGTAAGGTTGATGGAGGGGTCAAAGGCTGCACCGTCAGCGACTGTGAACTCCCCGCAGCGCATGAATGCTGTCCAGGCAAGGGTGAAAGCGGAGGCGAGCATCCTACCATCATGGTCGTCTGGGAGCTCCGCGATAATGTCAGCGAGGATCTGGCGCGTGATGGGCCGACGAAGGCGGCGGGGCGCAGTACCGTACCGGCGTTCAGCGGCGCTGATGAGGCGCTTGAGAATGGGGTCGTCAAGCGCCTCAACCGACCATCCATGCTCGATGTGAATGGTGCGCAAGCTGGAGAGGTAACGGGAGAGCGTAGCAGGCTGGACAAAGGGAGCCTTCTCTGCGATCCAGAGCTGGAGACCAGCGGCGGTGGCGGGAAGCACCTTGCCGTCAGGATGGGTGAAGCCACGGCTTCGGGCGAAGACAGAGTACATGGCAACGACACCATCGTACCCAGCGCGGGTGGCAGGCTTGAGACTGTACCAGATGAGGTCCGCAACGGCTGGGTGGAGGTGCGAGTTGGCCTCGAGCCACTCCGGTGAGGGAGTACCCAGTGAGGACGGAGTCGGTCGAGGTTCACCCAGAAATGTAAACCCCGCACGCGCCGCCAACAACGCAAAGGACCTGAAGAGCTGCTGGGTTGAAGGATGATCAATAGAACCCGAGTTAAGGCAGCTAGCGACAGCAGCATTATCAATATGGAAGATAACCTCAAACCCACGCCAGTGTGGGTGCTACAGCTCTGCCGCGCGCAGAACAGCCTGCATCTCCTTCCAGTGGATAGGGAGGCCCATCCGCCGCTTGGGACAACGTTCTGCAAAGAAGACATCACCCTCAACCCATGTCCCACCAAGGCCAAGCTTGCCACTAGCGTCAGTGTAAACAGCAAGCTCAGGAGGGGGAGGGGAGATAGTGAAGATGCCATTGAAGGACGGCAGATACTCCATCCACCACAAGAGATCCTTGCGGGCCTCAGATGGAATGCGACGCGAGAGGGTATGGGGAAGGGAGGAGATGGAACGCATGAAGTCACGGACTCGCCGTGTGAAGTACCGCCCTATAGGTATGACAGACTGCGCAAAGACAAAGTGACCACAGAGCCGCTCCAGCTCGTGGAAAGAAGCAGAACCACGCTCCAGACACACTTGTAGCATGCCCAGGAGGCGCTCCAGCTTGTCCTGGGGAAGCCGTGCCTGCATCTGTACCGTGTCAAGCTCAATGCCCAAGAACTCGAGACAGTGACAAGGGCCCTCCTCCTTCTTCTCAGAAAGCGAGAAGCCCAGCTCGCGCGTTGTCCGACGGAAGTCATCGCGCGCCGCAAGAGCGTAATCAGCCCCCAGAGAGGCAGACGTCACGTTGATCCAGTCATCAAGGTAATGCTGGAGATCGCGCAACGTTGCATGCTGGTTGGTAAGAATCCAGTGATGAGCCTCTGCAAAGAAATTATAGAGACGAGGGGCAGTGCGCAGGCCAAAGGGAAGGAATATGTCAAGGAAGGTACGACCCTTCCAACAGAAGCCCATATACTTCCAATCAGCGGGGTGTATGGGGATATGGCGAAAGGCAGCCTCCAAGTCAGCCTTGTACAGGAAAGCACCAGGACCAGCAGCACGAATGCGGTCAATAGCCTGAAGCACTGCCTCAAACACCAGCGAACCAAACTCGGCCGGAATGGCGTCATTGACCGAGTGGCCACGGGGGTAGGAGAGGTGGTGGATGCGACGGCGCTTGGTGGAATACTTCTTGGGGACAGAACCAAGGGGAGCAAGGAAGGCTGTAGCGGCGGCAGGTGTGGCAGAGACGTCGATGATACGACCGAGGGAAACCTCAAGGTCAATATCAGCGTCAACAGTGTCGGGGTACTCAAGGGCAGAGGGGAGGGGAGGGGGAGCGAAGGAGGGTGGACGGAGAATATGATTATTAACGACACCAAGATGTACACCGTATTTAATGGCAGCAACGACGGAGTCAGCGAAGAGCCGGTCAGGATAGGAGCGCAGCGCATCACACCATACATGGGGTCGGAGTTTCACAACGGGCATGGGGAGGAGATGGGGGGTGGTGAGGGGGAAGTGGAGGGTGGTGTTAGGACGGGTAGGAGGCGGAGGCAAAGGCTCAAGGAGCTTGTTAAGGACCGGCAAAATATGGTCAGTTTTGATATCCAGAATGTAAGGGGGGAGAAAAGAGACTTCCCTCCTCGCAGAGCGAGGAGAGGATTCAACCTCTCCCCCTCGCTGGCCCGGTACTTGAGGTACGACACCGGGTGGGCTAACCCGGCGCGAAACAAACCGGGCTACATTCGGGGATATGGAAAGACGGCTAGGCGCTGCAAGCGCCGCGGAGGGGGCAGGGGGGTGCAAGAAAGACGAGGCCGTCAAAGCTCGTCGCACCAAAGCCCTGCCCCCAGCGCCACCTCAGGGCGCAGCGGCGGAAGGCACAGCCGCGGCACCTGCGAGGGCACAGGAGAAGAGAGGGTGGGCACCTCCGCATCCCCGGCAGACATGGCGGCGCGGGCACGAAGGTGCGTCACAACCCACAGTAGCGTTGTTGTAATTGTAGCATACCTGGGTGCGAGCAGCGCTGGCTGGAGCAGGAGAAGGAGCAGGCAGGGTGGGCGGCATAAGGAGGAGGGGAGTGAGGAGGAGCTTGGTGTGCAGGTGAGAGTCACCCCTGCTCCAGGAGATGGGGTTGAAGAAGGGGTCACGACTCCGAGCCTGCACAAAAGCAACGTGGTAGTCCAAGACGGACGCCCACGGAAACGCGCGCGCAAAGCCGATGACGTTGGTGAGGTGCGCGTTGAGGGCCTGGGCAGCAGGGAGGGCGGAGTTCTCATTCTGGAGCACGGCAGAGAAAATTGCCCAGGCTTCGGCGAAAGTAGCAACGTCGGGGACTTCGCGGAGCAGCGCAGTGGCGCCGGTGACAGTGGGGACCGGGGTAAACACCAGTCCGCCATCAGCGTTGGTGGTGAGGACGAGGGGGATGGGCGGTGGGGCAGAGACGGTGGGGAGGAGGCGACCGAGGTGGGTCGGCGGGAACTCGAACTTGCCGATTTGCGTGATGACGTCGGCGGCAAGGTGCGGGTAGAGAACAGAAGTAAGCAGGGCCGGGTACTTACCATTAGAAGCGGGCGGGAACGCCAAGGGGTCGGCGGGGGCGCCAGTGAGCTGCTCAATAGCAGACGCCGCCGGTCGCTTCGAAATCTCGCCGGAGAGATTATTAACAACTCCCGCCAAATCTTCCATCATCTTTTTGAGGTCGTTGAACTGCGAGGCAGTGGGGGCCGTGTCAGTGGTGCCGGTCATCGTCGACGGGAGCAGTGATGGGAGGTGAGGTGATGATGAAGAAAGAACGACAAAGAAAAACTAAGGAGGAGGAGGGCAGCGAAGGCGGGGAGAAAGCGAACGTGGTGGGAGGAAGCAAAAAAGATGAGATGACGAGGAGGGGATGACGTGATCTTAGCCAATCCCCTTGGTCTCTCCAGACCATCCAAGTGGTACGTCTGTTCAATGCTTTACTCTCTGATAGTGCATTGAAAAGCATATTGAACTACCCTATGTTCAGGTTAAAATCGTGTTTGAGACGTGCAATCTGGTGACTGGCTTCGAGACCAGACCCACTATTTTCTTTGGCGTAATGTGCGAAAGCCGCTCTCAGAGTCTCGTCAGATGGATCTTGGGAACTGTTATCAGTAAGAGAAGTCTAGATTCAGTTACGGTGATCAATACATTCTTGTGCTTCACGTCCATTGGAGCCACCGGGGTTGGGCATGATGTGGTTTCGGTTGCGAGCAAAATGTACGCGTTGTAATTTCCGGAACCCTCTGCCAATCTAGACAAAACAAACCTAATACTAGTATCGAATGTAGCACTGGGATCTTGTGCTTTTTTTGACAGGAATTCATTTTTCATTGAAGATAAAAGAGACAGTAATTGCTCGTACTAAAAAAAAACACAAAAACTATGTAATGGACATACATTTCGGCTTCAAATGACTTACAGTGTAGTTTGTAGAATCAAGGGGGATTATCCTGCCGTATTTATTTTGCGGCAAAATATGATGCGCCATCAGGCCGGCCACAACACAGAAAATCCGACTTTCCAGATCGCTCAGATTACGATCAATCTCAGAGCTGACTTTCTCATTCTATAGCCTAATATTTACCGAGTATTTCTCCAAGTTAGACCAAGCAAAAATATGCAGGCAAAAAGGCGCTACAGCGAGCGCAAAGTGGCCATTTTCGGCTATTTTGACCAGGATGTGCCGAAATTTGATCATAATGGCAGAATTGTTCGCGTCATAGCGCTACAACGGCTCAACCTTTTTGCTTGGTTCAACTTGTGGAATTGCTTAGTTTATCTTGAACTTTCGACGTATGCACCTGGGCTACCCTGAAATCGGTTTCTAGGGGCGCTCAATTCTTAGCTCGTCAGCTCGTCTCGTACAGAAAATAATTAATTTGCTGATGGATTGATCAAAATATGACGAGGAGTGGAGCGAGAGGCGGAGTGGGATCACAGCCTCATCAGCTCATTAGGGAATTAATTATTTTCTGGACGAGACGAGCTGACGAGCTGAGAATTGAGCGCCCCTACTGCAGAACCGGAAAATATCCTGTTTCGGTAGTTTCACCCAGTTGATGCCGTATCAACAGACTTTGATGATCTATTTGCGTGCAAAAATTTCGGCTCAGTCACTTCCACAACCTCCAACTTCGTTTCAGATGGAAAGTCCCATTTCCGTGCAAAAACGAAGCAAAAACCGATCGGACATTTTTTTGCCGAGTTAGTGTAAATATGATATGCGGAAGGAAGAACGATATGTTCAAGCACTTCCGTCAGTACCCTTGTGCTGGTCGCTGCAACCATGGGGTTGGTCGCCGCCGCTGCTACTGCTGGTAACTATAGGCTCTGCCTCTTCTTGTCCTTGTCGTAGTACAATATACCCAGATATAGGGTCCTTTCTCCCGACGGTCTTGTCTCCCTCCTCGCTCTCGCTACCACTGCTGATCTCCATGTCGTCCACAGCATCTTCGGCTGCCTTGAAAGTCATCTTGAGGGAAGCCATTGACGCCAAGTCCATTGATTGGCAAGCCATAGAGCACTTGTGGTTGTCGATGGTGTCCTGTATACCGGCTGGTCCATGATCTCCGACGCCAGTGTTAGTGTGAGCGTGAAGGGAATATGAAAAACAAAATCATTAGATGTACCTTGGAGATCAGTGAACGCCAGTTGACATGCCGTCTTTGCAAGAACCCAATGAGTGAAGGCGGCCATGGTAGATGACACCAAGTTGCGCGCGTTGTCTGAGCCGCCTACCGTTCCACTGTCTCTACAACGGTGCTGGATCGAAGGGGCTCAACGAGGTAGGCATTAGTGACTGTTTGACCGCAGTCCGAGTGGACGATAATGACAGAGGCCTCTGCAACAGAACTCTGAAGGTGTTATAGGACATCAATATCGGAAACCGATAGCAAGAGTGGATGCATATATACCTGTCTGTTGCAGTGTGGAGGCGTTTCATCCGCACCAGATCACTGTTTTGCGGCTCCACAACCAAAATTTGGTTAGCGGGAACTAGAGCTTATTAGCAGCCGGTGCTTTTCAAAATATACATGAAAAACTAAGCGAGATCAGTGAAAAACGGAGGCTCCAAACATGCAAAACCTCGAAGACGTCATCGAGAGATGCGGTCAGGCGCATGGCCGTTCCCCGCTCCAGAGTGGCGATCATGACGAAGTAGGACGCTTCCGCGAAAGGTAGAGCTTGTTGCTCGTCGTTCCAAGAGGCTCGCAGGACGGCGAGTAGAGTAGTGAGCGTGTACGCTGATAGAAGTCGCTCAGAAAGGCAACTCAAGCGATGCGGCACGAATCGGCACGTTGTTTCCTTTCTTGGAACAGTGAAAAAGTGCTGCTCCACTTGTGGTTTTTGGATGACGTTCTTGTGCGTAAAATTTCGTTTTTCACCGGTTGCTAATAAGCTCTACTGAAGACAAAAATCATTTTTCACCGTTTGCCAAAGTGCTCTGTTCTTGTGCGTGAAATTTCGTTTTTCACCGGTTGCTAATAAGCTCTAGTCAGAGGCCTTTCACAAGCCCACCTACGTCATCTATACAAGGCATGTGTCGTTCCCGTTTTATCTTACGCTGGCGCAGCATGGTGGACCGGAAAGAAAGACCACGAGAAACAACTAGAAAGGGTGCAACGTCGAGCATTGCGGCTCATTTGCGCAGCGTTCAGGACCTCGCCGATCAACGCATTGGAGATTGAAGCGTCGATCCCACCCATACGCCTGGCGATGGATGAAGGGAAGCAATCCGCTTTAACAAGCTGAGTAAAAATAGCCCTGTCATCCAACGGCTTCCTGATGTTTGGCGGGGAGGAAGAGCCCCTTCCTTCCCACCACCACTTCCAGTACGACCGAGAAACTCAAAGAGCAAAGTGAACATGCGCAAGTCCACGCAACTCCAAAGAGTGGCCGAATCAACATCAGCAAATGATGAACGCATCTTCCCGTACCTCACGGAACCATGGCGGCGCACGAAGGAGGACTTTGGGGGTCGATTGCGCGTGTCAGGAACGGCGGGGGAGGAGAAAGAGGAAGCGGCAAAAGCACACAAACAAAAGATAAGTAAATTCAGTTCTTCCCCGTACCACCTTCTGGTCTATTCCGACGGCTCGCAACGCGTCGTACACCGTGTGCGTAGGGTGGGAGCAGGAGCCGTCATCTACCATGAAAATAAAGAAGTCTTTGCAAAAAGCTTTGGCCTTGGCAGCCGAGCCGAGGTGTACGACGGCGAAATTACAGGCTTGCTGTTTGGAGCGGCAAAAGCCATCTCCATTGCCGCCGCCAACCCGCAGATAAAAGAGATTCACTTCTTCGCAGATAATGTGTCTGCTATCAACACCATCTGCGACCCAAAACCCAGAGCGGGCCAACTCTCTGCACATGTATTCCACAAAAGAATCTGTGCCTTCTTCGACGCCGACCCAGAACATAAAGTCGAGATTGGGTGGTCGCCAGGCCACTGCGACATCGTTGGGAACGAACGTGCAGACGCGCTGGCGAAAACCGGAACGGAACTCGCGGCGCCACCTGGAGGAACCCGCTCGCACGCACTCAGGAAATCGAAAGAGAAAGTCCACCGGTCCTGGGTCAAGGAATGGAAGTCCCCACAGAAGACGGGGAGCTATGCCATGGCAAACCGCTTCGCCCCTTCCCTAAAACCGACCCCGCATTTTACGGCGTTGTCGAGAGAAGTCTTTGGGCGGGTTACACAGTGTCGGATCGGACACTGCTTCTCAGGCGAGTACTACAGCCGCTTTGTGCCATCCGAGAACGTTGACTGCCCCTGTGGAGAACCCTTCCAGTCGCGCGAACATCTGCTTCGCGAGTGTCCTCGCTATGAGGACCAACGGCACATCCTCAAAAAAGTCTCTAGGGACATATCCCTGCCCGAAATACTGGGCACTAAAGACGGAATTTCAGCACTAGCTGAGTTCTTAGAGGTGTCCGGAGCATTCACAAAAACGGGTCTACCCCGTATGCCGCAAGAACTCCCAATTTACGAAGACGAAACCGGAACCTCCAGACGATTTGTCTGATGTAGAGGAAATGGGCTGAGCGCAAGGGTCGTGCGCACACAGACCTGTCCAACAGTGGCATCGAAACACCATCCCGACACCATTTCGGCACACCCGTCCCACCCTATACCCTTCCCTTTCATGTACATTTCCTTTCACTCATGCGCTATGGTCTTATGGTTTATGTTTCCGCTAATACCCTCGAAACCCCAAACTTGACTCCCACCCTCACACGACTATACTACACATCCTTCGGACACTTCCATCGCACTAACAACACCTTTATTTATCGCCTCCGGGCACCGCGTCTTAGTAGATCATGTACTTGTTGCGGTATAAAAATGCAGAGACAAAAAAAAAAAAAAGACTCGTCAGGTGGCTGTGTCCCCATTTACCGTCGGACCGGCATGTTTGGCGTTGTGGGCGCCAGTTCTGCCTGCGCCGATTTGGGGAGTCGCGGATTCCTTTCGGCCTCTACGCGCTTGTCTCCACCAAACCGCGTCAATCTCCTCCCAGCTCTATGTTATCGAGTGGCGTCAACACGTCGCAACTCAATTGTTTACAAGGTGAGCAGTTTGGATCTGTCAAGCCCGGGTTACGATAGGCGGTTCCCTAATAGCCATATTACAGGCTTTCAGAATTGTAGGGCCCTTACCCCGATGCCGGTTCTCTCATACCATAGGCGCTGTCAAAGCAGGCATAGTACCGTACCCAAATTCACATATCTGACGAGACGAAAATATAACAGATTTAATTGACAGAAGAACATTTGAATACATCCAGGAATTTTTTCGCAATCCGAAGACATGCGCCGCTGCAGAGCGCGACCCCAAGATAAGAAACCAGATATTCGAAAGGTGATTATCTGCGCAGCTTCCTTCCCACGTCGCTGTGACGCGTCAAATTTCATCTTCGTCTCTTCGTCTATCCACTCACCCGCTTTCTGGTGCTGCTAGCTACAAGTTCAGCACTTCAATGAGATCTGGCTATGCATCAAGTACTGGATTCTAGTTTCAAAACTCAAGAATTATCGACCTTATCTGCCCTCGACAACGCGTCTACAGTCGCGGAGACTACGCGCGAGATGAGGATGAAGAATCTTCATCCTCTTTCATCCTCTTCATCCTCATCTCTCGACGAAAGCGGACGATCCCACTTTCTTCGACGATCTTTCGGGTTCAACCACTGGTGAAATTAGGAGATTTCACTCAAGGTATGTTACAATGATTTTGGTTCCTTGTACGGCTACTAATTTCATTGTCTTCTCTTCACCAGACCTTGCCTCACCTTGTATCAAATCCCAACATTCGTTTCTACTGCTCCCCGTCTCCGCTTCTCGCCGCCTCGTCTCCGCTTCTCGCCGCCTCGTCTCCGCTTACGGCCGTTCCGTCTCTGTCCGCCGCTGCCCCGCCTTCCTTGGCACCCCACGCTGTATCACATCGTGGCACTTGTGTCTGCCTCTGCCCCGCTTCCGGCCGTCTTCTCCACCACCTCCGCTCGCTGTTTCCCCGCGCCCCGCTCGCTAACTCCTGCTCCCGCTCGCCGCTGCCTCGTCTCCGTTCGCCGCTGCCGCCTTCATCCGACGACATGGCGCAGACCAGCGGAGACTGCTGGTGCGCAAGACGAGGATGAAGAATCATCCTCGTCTTGTGTCGATGAATCGTCCGCTTCCATCGCCGATACTTCATTTTCACATAGGCGGCATGAAGGTGTATTACAATATTCATGCTTACCTTCACTGCGGCTAATTTGACGACCTCCTCTCTTCAGATATCCCACCCTGCATTGTGGGACCCATGTCTGCCGCCGCCCCGCCACTCCTCGTCGCCGCCCCGCCTCTACCCGTCGCTTTCCCGCCCCTCTTCGCCGCTTCCACTCCCCTCTTCGCCGCTTCGCCGCTTCTTCGTATCTCTTCGCTCCCGCCTTCTTGCGCTGCTCTAACTGACTGCCAGCGACGACTTGACTGTTCACCACTCACCTCCTTCTGCGTGTTCGCCCGCCTCTCACTACTCGCTTGCCCTATGTCACCTGCCCTCCTCTCTGCATCAATGAAAGCACAAGGGTCAGAGACGTGCATGATCTCCAGGCCCTCGAGAGAATCCAGGGCCTCAAGGAGTCGCGAGGGATGTCCAATCCATGGTTGTGGATGCTGAAGTCTCCACCATTTGAGGTTCTTCGCTGTTGCAGGCCACAATAGCCACAGCTTCTCTCCTTCGAAATGAACGATGGCTTGAGCGAGGCCGGCGAAGTCGGTGTGCATATCGCTAAACCAGCCAGGGGGTGTCCGAACCGATGCAGCCCAGGGTTCTCTATCCCGGCGGTCCAAATACTCCTTTCGGGCACGATCAAATTTTGGAAGTGTAGCAGGTGGGGCTGGGAACACCTTGTCCAGGGTGTATTGCCAATGATAGTCCCCGAAGACAAACCGAGACCCGAGGCGACCCATCACAGTCTCCCATCCAAGACGGCAACGTAGCATTCCCCTATCCGTGGCTGCAATATTGGACATGGAAACCACCCTGTGTCCTGTTCGCCAAGGCTGAGTGAGATAGCTCTTCAATAGCAGATCCATAACGGACGCTACGGTGTCCATGGGAGTGCTGTCTTGGGCGCACAGATCATGGTAGTTGATGAGGTCCTGGCCAAGGGCAAGCAGATCATCAATAAGAAAAGACCCCGTTGGAGTCTGCACGCTAGGGGGGAGGGGGAATTGTTCATGGCGAGGCAGGGGAGATGGCCAACGCGCAAGGCGTTCTAGCACGGCTACTGCTTTCGAAGACACCATTGTGTACTGGACAAAGGGGGTTCTAGCCATCGAGCAACCATCGGCAAGAGGAAAGCGTTCTCGGGAGCGATCGAAGGTGGCAAGGTTGACATCGATTCATAGGAGTCGGTATGATTCCGATGCAAGCTGGGACTTTACAATGGGCCAAAGATAATACGCCTGGATGGAGCTCGTCTCGTCTCTACACCTTACACCTCAGTAACAGTTATTATGGCCCATTGTATCGACAACTCACGCGAGCACAGACATCGAGCGTTGAACCGAGCTCCGCAAGTAGGATTCCCATATCATTCACGCAATCAGAAGACAGGGACAAATCTGTCTGTGGGTAGGTGAACGGTGATTAGTCGAGGATATTGTCTTCGCACTACTGGCCACAAACCAGGTCAGCGTAAAAGCGCGCGCAAAGAGCAAGTACGTCTTGGTGTGCAGTGTTCGTGCGATTGAGGACAGAAGATGCCAGGGCAATAAGAGAAGTCTTTCGGCCTTTGGTCCATTCAATGTTGGCCGTAAGAAAGACGCGAAGAACTTGTCGTCAGCTGTCACGTGATGACGTTCGGTCCACGTTTACAGTCGCGTGACTTTTGATTTGACAGTACAAGCTGTGTTACAGTGTGACTGGATGCCCTTGTCGGAAACGGCACGTTTGTTCTTGTTCTTGTTTGGTTCGCTGGGGCCCTTGGTTCAACTTCCGGTTTTGTTCGTCTCAGAAATGCATTGTATTGCTTAGTCTTGATGGGAGAAAATACTCATAAGATGCAAGTACTTATGTCTTGTCACTGTAGAGAGAAGTCACAGCCGGTATGACCGCGCCGCGGTTATTTGATTTTTCGCGCGGTTATTCTGACCGCCTAAATTTTGACCGTGGCCTGCCACGGTCATGCCGACTGTGCGCCGCACAGTCATTCTTAACACAGTCAATCTTGTTGAGGACGGACGACGATGGGGGGAAAAGACAAGAGGGGAAGCTCCCCGATACATTAGAAATACTATACTTAAATAACGGTTGTAATAGGGGTCGGGTCAGACCGTAGCAAACCGATGCCAAGCACCGATCGTCAACAAATCTGGCTGTTCCTGTCATATGTTGCTACAAGTCTTTATTCTGTTGAGTCTAATACACAATATCACACCATAAAGTCTATACTGCCTATAACTACCCATAAATCCCGTGTTTTTACAAGCTCGTAAACCACAGTCAGATCAGCCGTGTCGGCGGTCAAACCGGCTGTGGCGGCGCGGTCAGCCTGACTGCGGCCCCACAGTCGGACCATCCCGTACCATGGTCAGATTGACCAAGGAAGTGTTTATTCGTCAAACCCATGCAAAGAGAGGGTTTATTGCAGTTTGCAAATATATTGGCACAGCCGCATTTTGATAGAATTTTGAGGCGCTACAGTATATGATTTATTCCTCCCTCAATTCCGAGTGGATTCCTTTGAGACCATAACCAAAATTCACCGTTTTGCGAGGCGCATCCAGCCATACCAAATTTGTAGCGAAATACGCGAATCTCAAAATCTCAATATCCTACCAACAGCTGTTCGGCGCGTGAAATTACGCCGTAAAATCAGGGCGCTTTGAGAGAAAGTCCAAGGTAGAAAGTGTTCATATACCTATCGGCTACATACCTGTCAAGTTTGAAACAAAACGGGGGTGGATTGACGCGCCCGCGATGCGTCGAAGAAGCTCATCATTTGGTTATGATGATCCGCGGTCACTTGGGATGCTTTGCCTCTTTCTTCCACCCTCTTAGACCTCTGTCGGTCCGCGAGCGCTTCAGACTACTTAAGAGGGCACCGGGAGACCCGTTCCTTGTTGGATTTGCCTAGTGTATCTTTTATGCAAAGGAAGGAAGCAACAATACGCTATCTATTCGGCCGTAGTACCAAGATTTGTCCAAGACTCTGGGGTCGAACATGGAAGCCAACCTTCAACCAAGACTCTGGGGTCGAACATGGAAGCCAACCTTCAAGGCATTCTGCAAAATCTTCAATCAAGCTTAAGCCCTTTCTCGATGTCTTGGAGCGCCCCGTAGATCATGAAGAGGCTCTTACCTGCTGAGATGCCGCCAGTGGTACCTTGAACGGGGTACACTCAGTGGCCCTGGTGTGTCACTACAAGGGTTGTTCCTCAAAGCTCCGCTAAGCGTGGACCCAGAGCGTTGAGAAGGCATTTGGGGTACGCTATTGACCTTTGAGCAAGCAGCCCTTTCTTCCTGCACTGAGCTTTCGCGGTGGCAACCCGTCCGATCAGCGCATTGATTGGCCTTCTTCGACGCGTCGCGGCCGCGTCAATCCGCCCTCATTTTGTTCCAAACTTTAGAGGTGTGTAGCCGGGAGGTATTCAAACAGTTTATACCTTCAACTTTTACCTCAAAGCACCCTGATCTCACCGTGTAAATTCACGCGCCGAACGGTTATTGAAGGATATTGAGATTTTTAGACACGCGTATTTAGCTATGAATTTGGTATGGCTGGATGCGCCTCCCAAAACGGTGAATTTTGGTTATGGTCTCAAAGGAATCCACCCGGAATTGAGGGAGGAATAAATCATATACTGAGGCAACTCAAAATTCTACAAAATGCGGCTGTGCCAATACATATGCAAGCTGCAATAATATAATATCAGATTGTACATAGCGGCACTCTGCGCTCATCGCAGGTTTTTTTGTATCGAAATTTAACACTATCGTTCCCATCACCTCGTTCCCGCCTAAACATCGACCAAGGTAGCCCTACATCTCACAAGCCCTCATCGTCGCCCACGCTGCACCGACACACCGACATCACCATGCCCCGCGCGTCCCAGCCGAGGACCACTGGCAGCCGAACACGACAAGTTGAACAGCTCCTACACCTGATGTCAGTGTCAGCTTGACAAAGATGTCTGATTCGCGTCGTGGACACTTGAGCTTGTACGACCTGACAGTTTCCACATCCCAAAAAAATATGAAGAGCACCGTATCCGACGCCCAGGCTTAACTCACAGTTGGTGTGTCTGCTGAAGTAGTGGCTCGGCTGGCCATATAGCCGGAGTAACGACTTCGTCGTTACTCGTATAGCCTGCCCCCTTGATATGTATACAGTATCCCTCGATGTCCAATAGATCCTCAATTTCACCAGCGAGCTCTCGTTGCCGGCGTGCTCGTTGAGCCAATGATCCTGTCAAGTTTACAGGCCTTACAATGCCTGACTGTGCCCCTCAGATCAGTGTGAAGTCCACCATGCAGCTCAGATCGCAAGTCTCGCGTACCAAACGACCATCGTTCTCTTTTTCCTTTGCTTCTCTCTTCCTTCGTCTCTTTTGGCCCGCCGAACGCCGTTCAGACTCGGACTAAGGAAAAATTACTTTTGAACGGGTCCGGCACGACATCTTGAATTGCTGACCTGATTCCGACTCTTCCTTGAAACAGGACTTGCTCTGATCTCCACAGGTGCACCGTTGACTGCACTCAGCTCGCCGAGATTCCCCTCGTGCTCCATTGTTCTGCTAAGCAAAAAGTCCGGCTGAGTTATAGAGGGCGTCTTGGGCAGCAGTGGGCGAAGACGGCTCGTTGTGGCGGGCATGGTTGAGCATCGAGTGAATCGACATCGTGCAGAGATACGTGTGGAGCATGCGGGCACGAACTTAACATCTCGACAATCTCGACAAAATGACGCACCAGTGGGGCGGTTAACGCTTTGGCATAGTTTCTTACTACAGACACACATTATCTACAGGTAGAAAGTGCTCATAACAGGGATACAGCGAACGAATGCGTAGCGGTCAGCGAATACGAATGTCCCTTTCGTTTGTCTTGTCTTGTCCCACCCAGACACGAAGTCTTTGGTTCTTATATAGATGATTTGTTGGATTGACTTGGGATTGACTATGTTTCGAAGAGGCCATAATGGCCCATGGGCAACGGCCGGGCGAGTTGCAGCCGGTTGTAGCGGACATCTGATACAAAGGCCCAATAGCACCACAAAGGTCCCATCTGGCGCAAATTCTGTGCGATGTGAAGCAAAGCATGCACGGGGAACGTACACGCGCTCAGCCGTGTCTCGTTATACTGATAATAAAAGCTGTGATTCGTCAGAATTGAATTTTTCAAAAACAAATGTAGGAAAAACCCTAGTTTGCTCATAACGGATTGACCCGGATTATGGCCTCATCACGGCTTTCAGGGGATTACAAGCCGCCCACCGGGGGATTATGATCCGTGATAAGCCGTTGCAATCGGCTCACCGCCGAAGCAGTGTCAAGTGTTGCGGTAGCTTCGCCGCTCTTCACCACCTCTCCCAAAAATTTGTTTTCCGGTCCATGGACCTCAAAGAGCTGGTGATACGGTACTATCCTAACCCGTGATGTGTCCTTGACCCGTGAAGTGGAATTTTTTGTGATCTCTCTCCTTCTCGCTCTCAGTTCGTTCAGGATCCCTTAGCAAAAATAGGATAACATAGTTATGGTATATAGCTTCAATGTTCTCAAATTTCTTCGTCGAGGCGACGAATCTTGAAGAGGGGGTGATGTCAGGGGATTCCACAGCTATGACGTCTTCTGGCTATATTGTATAGGGTATCCCTACACTTAAAAGAACATTTAGTTTACTTGGTTTTGCCTACTTTAATAAATTCTTGTACTACGCGCGAGGTCACTAGTTCGATTCCCAGCCATATCACATACTTATTATACAATACAATACGAAATACTAGAACACAGACAACTCGGAAAAAGCCTTACTTACGATTACAAGACCCCTTACAATAACAACTGAAAGCATTACAAGAAAGTTCAATACAACCTCAAGTTTCTAGTGGCCTCTAAACCTATTTTTCAAGTTATTCACTTGACGTAACCTTTCCTTGCCTGATCAGCCGGCGCAGTCTTTAATGGCCTTATAAGCCGGCACGGTCTTAAAAGTGTATTAAAATCTAAGTGAATATTATTATCTGACTGATTCCTTTTCAGGTCGTGATAATCGCGGCCTGTCCTTACGGCCCGATAAGGCCTTATCAATCCTTATCTCGTTACGCAAGTTTTTCCGACTGACAGTCGTCAACACTACCAGGGCAAACATGGGCTCATGTGCGATGGCTGTGGACGCCCATGTCCTTATTTGGACATGGGACTGCACCCGTGTCTGATGGGCCTCGGCCCGATCATTTCTCTCTGATCTTGGGTTTTGGATTCAATTCTTCGCACCATGAACACGTCCCGCACCATCTAGCAAGCTGAGAAATTACTTTGATCTGATTACATCTTTGCTTTTGTCTGCAAAATGTACAATGTGAACTGAACTCAAAGCAGTTTGAAACCTGACAACTTCTCAGATGCTGTCGAGAGTTCGAGACTCGGTCTGACTCGATGAAGGTGTTACTGAGCTCAGAAAACCAAGCAAGAAACTATCTTCGACGTATTTCCAATTTCAGTCAGTTATAATTCACATTTTCCAGCGCCGGAATGGACAAGAGAACGATTTTTTAAAGGTCAATGCATGATCATGTTGTACAACAGCTCGTGCGAGGCAATTAGAGGGTTTGCGAAGAGCCATTGGAGCCATTGAATGGCTACCAATTTCCGTATTAGGAAAGTTTGATGGGCTAAACTTTTATGACGAAGTCAAGAAGAGGCTCATTAACCGTGCCTGTGGTTGGCTATGTCTCGGCTAGACATAGCCAAATGATCCTGTCTGATCCTTGCAATTCCGGCTGATCCCCCTTGTCAAACTCGGGATTTGCCGTCGATCCACCCAAAACTCAGTTCGACTTCAAAGTTACTTCCCCAGGCTCAAACGACTCGATAAATCCCTGCAGGTTGAACAAGTACGAAGGTTGAAAGCCTATATACATCTTGAAATAGGTCGTTTATTTGATTTCCAAGACAGAATGTTGAAACAGTGAAGAGAGTGGGGAGGGAGACATAGATTTTAACTTCCGAAGTCATACAAAGTGCAGCACACCTCAGCACAAAGCTTAAACAGAGATTTCAATTTAGTAAACTGTGTAATAGATGGGATTATCTTCCCAAGGTTAAGCAGGAATTCAATCTGTTATAAGCTAAGGTGCCGGGACTTGAAAATTAACTTGAACAGCGGAAAGCTTTGAAGCGCTGAGGCCTCGAATAGAGCCGAGACGCGGGACAAAAAATTATTGCCCTTCACAGCAAAATTTTCCCCGTTGAGGGGGTCAGAAACTGAAGCTCAGAAGGATATTAGCACGAGACGTCGAGGAGAACCGCCGCGTCGCAGCACAGAAACTTTGCATTATGAATCATTGTTCTGAATGACGCAGAGAGCACCCAACGCGACGTCGTTAGACGCGCACAAAGAACGCCGCACGAAGTCGCGCTCGCCGTTTGTGCGCGCCTACATTGCGCTTGTCGTTTGCGTGCATCTACTCTATACAACGATGACTCCAAACACAACACGCACTCCGTGCTCGCTCGTTGTCGTACAGAAGAGGCAGCTCCTACACGCGCAATACCCAGATGCCGCCGTGCCACACCGACGACGCAACAGATGTGGCGTCGATGGTGTGGCGGCATCTGGATGGGATAGATGGTTGGCGGGGTCAAAAAATATTTCTGTATTGTATGGTTAGCAAGAGAGAGGATGCGAGAGCCGGGCACGCACCTTATGGAGCCGTCGCAGGCCAGAACCAAAGCCACAACTTTTATGCTTGAGATATGGGGAGACGTCTCCCCAGTAGAGCAACATCAACTTTTGGCGTTCTTCGAGACGCTCAGACTGAGCTTCCGGCGCATAAGTGTGTGCAGACGAGACGAGATGTCGATTCACAAATAAGTACAGTATTGTTGCCAACTTGCCATCAGTTGTGAAAGCCCCGGCCAAGCACCAGAATTGAGAGAAACTCAAAGAGAGCAAGAAACCAAGAAGCGCCAGGAAGAGAGACGACAAGATGAGAGCAGAAACAGAGGGACTGAGAGTTGACTGAGAGTTTGAGGGAGACGCGTGCGACGGTGCGACGGAATTGGCACGGGAAAGTGAGCTGGCAGTTGATGGCGGCAGTTGCCGGTGACCAATCTTGAATACCATTGGCTGTGTCCTATGTCGTTTTGGGACGCAAACCCGAATAGACATAGTCTTGATCTTTACTCGATATGGCAAAAGAATCAAGATGAAATCAAGATGCCGAATTGCAGACTGCGCTCGCTACAGCAAAGTTGGAGCTCTGAAATTTGGGGACATTCATGCAGAGGTATCTAATAATCTCTCCTCTTTCTCCCTCTTTTTTTCTCATTTTCTGCAACTTGAAAACTTGATTAATTCTCCGTAACCACAGACATAGTACATAAGCCCAAGAGGAGCTATTTGGAATGAAAATTGGATGCTCAGACCGGGCGTAGCTTTCGTCAGTACGCCGGAATTCGGGCGCTTGCGTAGCCATTAGCCATTCAATGGCTGCATCGCAAACAGGCTATTGACGAAAAAGAGATGGCGGCGCTCGACAATGTCGACAACAACGTGTATGCGGGATGTAAGGGACTGAAAAACAGCATCCAAACGCAAGAACAGAACACACATTGAAAAAAGTAACCGCACACCAACCTCAAGACACGGACTCGTGTAAAGGTGCGTATGCGGTTATTCTGGTCAATATGCTTCAGCGGCGCCAGTGTTGTGCCTAAGCCCTAAGCCCTAGAGGATCTCTAAGGCCTAAGGCCTTAGCCTAATCACTCCCGACGTCATCGGTGACGACGTAGCTCCACCCCGCTCTTCGCAGCCTCCGTCGAACTCCGGCGTTCTCCCCCCTTCACCTGCGAATTTCGCGCCCACTCTGCCTGGCTCTAGCCGTGCCCCGCTGGCAACCCCAACCTCCCCTTCTGTCCCCTTGCCGCAAGCGCATCCTAGGCAGCCACGGCTGGCGAATGTGTTATTGAGTGGGCACCATGTATGTGGTGACACGCACCCTCACACCCTAAAGATGCAGTGTGTGGACTCAATGAAGATATTCCAAACTGTATACAGTCGAAGCTATCATAACCCATAGCTCTCATAACCCATAATCGGCCTTAACCCATACATTTTTGGGGGACTTTGACCGACTTTTGGCTGTGAAAACCCATAACTCTGCCATACCCAATACCTTTTTGGCTCGACCGAGGCCTATGGGTTACGGCAATATATATATTATATACGGCAGCTTCGACTGTACCACTCTACATCTGGTACCATATTGCAACCAGTGGTCAATTTGGTGGAGACGCTTTCTCTCACGTGACATTCGGCGAGCTGCCGCTTACTCGGCTAACCTTTCAGCTTTTGTTGAGTGCCTCGCATCGGCCCTAAGGAGCCAAGATGCCCTCCCGGAACATCAATTAGGGCTCTCCGGCATTCACGGGAATTGAGGGGCAGAACTCTGCCATTCTGCCAGCCACACTACTTATATGAATATAGATCTGCTGTTGCTACATTGCCGGAAATTGGAGCAGGAACGCGAAGAAATTCGAGCCGAAGCGATCGACGCGCATGTGAAGTACCACCAAGAGGACCGAGACAAAATGGCAGAGGGGTTGCGGCAGTGCAAGCTCGCTCTGAGCTTTTTCAGAAGGAAACTGGCCGCTGGCGTTGGGCTGCGGCTCACGCTTACACTCGAATACAGATAGCTGTCCGAGACTTTCAAGCGGCACTAGGACAACTCTCCGAAGCAGCAGAACAACAGCAGATGTGCTCAGAAACCCCGTGTTGCTTTGGTTTTTGCCTGAGTTTCGGCGCGTTTGGCCGGTCCCGTTTGCCGAAGGCCCGAAGCTGTCCAGGATGACTCGGAGCTAGGTCTTGAAGATATGGAGTTGGGGCTGTAAGAGAGCGAGGAAGGACGTCCCGGATAAGGTGAGCATTGTCTAATGCATGCATATTTATGAGAAATCGCTGCTTGGGAGAATGGGATACTCGCAGCTCTGTTGGAGACGTGGTAATGCGTTCTTGATGAATGGGAACAGCGGCCGCCGTGCATTTGCATGACACACAGTCATGCTGGGCATTGAGCGCTAGCAAAATCTCCTGTGACCTCATTCAGCCTACAGTTTCTTCTCATTCAGCCTACAGCTTCATAGGAATACTACAGGTCACCTTCGGATACACAAGAATGCTGTCTTCCTGGGCTGGAACAAGAACAGGCATATTCAATCGAGGGTCTTTGACATCCAAGACGATGAAGGAGTTTGCTATGACTGCGACATTGCCAGGATATTTCAATGAGGCTGCTCCTTCACGTGCAAGGATCTCGACGATGCGAACGGCGGTAGGAGCTGAGTTCTATCAAAACTTGAGCTAAAAGGACGAATCAGTCCGAGTAAGGGCTCATACCTGAGCGCGTTGAACATAGACCCAAGTGTGATGCGAGTCGTTTCGGCGGCTTCTTGGGAGAGAGGCAAAGGGGTGACCTGCGCTATTGAGGCGCAGAGGTCATGAGTGGTGGGACGAGCGCGTCGAGAGCGCTCGCCATCGTTGTGTCCCATCGACGAGGGACCGTGTTACCCGCGGTCGGAGCCCGTGCAACACCGGGGCCATGGAACAGTTAGACGCGTGTTCAGGCAAGCAGGGGGTCCAACCAAGAGCTGTGGTTCGCAGCGTAAGTAGATCTCAGTCTTCACACATCGTCGTAGATTGTAAAGCAAGATTGTATTATGTAATAGTTGACAAGCGGAATATAAGGTAACAAACGTGTAAGTACATAAATATAATATAGGCCTATCACGGTGCCCCCCACACGGTTGGTGCCTGCCATGAAGCAACAATTGAGCATGCTCATCCCAGGATAGCATCACAATGGCCCCCCAAATCCTGCATCCCTAGGATGTAGAATTTCCATTGAGAAGGAGGGAAAAAAAAGTTGGCCAGCTTTATTGGAGAATGCGGCATCAATGCTCTGCATTATTGTCTGCCGCAATGGCATCTGCGACCTAGTCCAGATGCCTATTCCCAGCTGGCAGCCAGGGCGGACTAGCAGAGCTACACAAGGAAGGTGTTCATCTGTAGACTCTGGACTGCGTCTGCAGTGCGCCCCGGCTAAGCTCCAGATCTATGTTCCACAGAGATCCCTGGGCCAGCCTCTATAGCTCTCGTCTGGCAAGAGGTATGAGCTATGGTGCATCCCAGATGCTCTGCACGCTGCGAGTCACAGACTCGGGGGATGCATGCTGGGGTGAATAGCAGAGCTATGGAGGCATAGCCTCTACATAATGCATAGACTCTGCAGTATCGCCCTAGCAATGCTCCAGGTCTTCCCTCAAGGCAGCACCCTGTAGCTGTTTAGGCCAGCCCGTATTGCTCCCGTCTGGCACATAGGGTATGTCACAATATACAGTCCATAATGCCCTAGATAGCAGGTCCCCTACAGATGATTAATGGCTAGATCGTAGGGTCCCCCGAAATCCGCCGGATTCGCAGCTGAGGCCTAGTGTTTAGGGTGACAATATTTGTTTCTCTGGGGAGTTATAATATTATGGTGCCTGATATTTAGGTACCAGCTGACCCTGTATTGGAGCAGTAAGAGAGGTTGATTTCCAAAAGAATATTGCCTCCAGATGCTAGGCTCCGGTGGTATATAATATTATTCTCCCTACACAACAAGGGACTGCTCACCTTAGACTACTCCAAAAAATATTTCTTTCCAAGCTATTCAGGTGACAGCTGACTACCCTGTGGAGGTGCTGGAATATTATTTCCTTAGAACCTTAGCATCGAGCTGATCGAGCTGGTGTAATACAATAGTATTTTTCGGCCAGCTGAGTAGCTTACAGCTCACAGCCAAGTCACTTGGGTTGTTAGCACTCAGCTCATTAGTGAGGTTGGAAGCATTAATACTTGTTCACCTGCATGACTGGCGTGAGCTGTTCAGCGACACAGAAAACATCTTGCCTTGACAGATGGTAACAGCTGTCCAAGTGAATAATAATATTGGCCCTAGCCTCTTGGAGACAGCCAATGGACCCTGTAGAGCACCATATTATTATTGCAGCCAAATTTCTAGCAAGAGCTCATTGTGAAGAAGAATATTTGTTGCCTGTCTGACTAGAGATGAGCTGGTAGAGGTAACAAATATTTTTGTACCTGTGACCCACCTATAATACTAAGATATCCCTTACGTAGCTGATTCCAGCTCCCGATGCAGAGAATATCATCCAGTCTGGTTGTGAGTGTTGAGCTGACACAATTGTCACACTGGTAATAATATTACATTGGCTGTGCAACAAGACCCAGCTGACCATCAGATATATTATTTCAGTGCCTAATTCACTGGCTCTGCTTGTTAGATGGAACAATATTACTTGCTCTACTTAGCGAATTACAGCTCATAGTACGCATACCCGCTAGATAACATCATCTTGCCTATCATATATTATTATCCTCCTTGCGACTAGGGTTCTGCTTTGTAAAACTATAAGAATATTATGTGCCAGTCAGCTAGGGAGAAGCTACTCATATTTTGATAGGGTGTTTCACACGCTGAGAAATTGAGGTGACAGCAAAAGAAAAAATGTGGCGTGAAATGATTGTCCATCTGAACATTACAGTACGTGGCAGAGCAGAAGAGCTGAAATTTAAGGCAACCAAAAAAGCAACCATATCAGGGCTTGACCCAGCAAACCCCTGACAGCAATAGAACAGCATAAACATCTACTACTAATACACCAACTAAGCATTGCAATATCTTTCCATCAGACCCACTTACCATCGTGCCGCCTTCCTTTCTAGTAGGCAGCCTTTTGCGAGCCTCAATCACAACATTCCTTTTTGGATACTGACTCCTAGCACCCAAAAAAGGAAATTTCTCATAAAATGCTCCTACTTATGCATAGCCAATGTAGGCTGTTGCTGATAACAGCTTATACTGATTTTTGAATGGTGTTTGAAAACAATGCAGTTCTATAACTTTGCAAAACAGCAGTGCAAGCCTGTGAAACTGTTGAAATACTCAGACTGAATCTACCAAATGCAATATAGTTATCATAAAGTGTTCCATATACTCTGATAAGGTCATGCTACATAATTGAAGTATCCTTGAATGTCTTAGCATTCTTATGACTATCTAATACTGTACCGCTCTGTATGACTGAAACCAATTTTGGACCGTTACAGGCTGAAACGGCTGAAACGGCTTACAAATCACCCTTTTAAGGAAGGAGACTTACCATATATAGGTGATTCGTCAGCAGAAACAGCCGTCCGTTACGCGTTACGTTTCAGTCATACAGAAGGCTACAGTATGCAGCTATACAATGAATTTACCCTACATCAGGAAATTCTTGCCTCAGTGATCATGGTACATGTACTGGACAAATAAACTTTGTAATGTGTACCCTCACTTCCTGAGGTGATTGTGCATGAAGTCTGTGTATCAAATGTGCGACATTCTAAGACTATTGTTGATATCTCATCCAATGTCATTTATGTCTATATTTCCTTACCCTTGGTTCATCACTTGTTGTTAAGCTTGCTTCAAGTCAATAAAGCTTGTGTCCTTTATCTGAAAAACTCCTTTTTGTCATAAATCCAACCTTCTTGTGCACTTCTGATCTCATATTCTCAAATATGTGTTTTGGATGTTTTGATGAATTGTGTGTCAAGGAGGGCATATCAGCCAAATCTGATGATAAAACATGACTTAGAATATTGAATCCCATCCAAAAATGCTTTATTTCATGAGAATTGACCAAGATCTGAGAAAGTTGTGTTTTCGGTAAAGTGGATTGAGACACCTACATGGACTAAATGTCATTTTAGCATACATTCATGGGCTCCGTTCGGGGCTTCTATGAGCGCGGGTTTCCTCTACCCGCCACTGCTTGCGCGACCGCTATCTCTGTTTCAACGCACTCGAGCTTCCCTCAATGAGCGGATAATGGCGATCAACTATCCTCCATGAATCCGTTTACTGTGCTTCTGTTACGCTTAGGGCATGAAATCTTACTTATGTCAAATCTATTCGAAAACTTGCTACTTGCGCTACAATTTGAATCAATTCCGATTCCGATTACCATCACTTCTATATTATCCCTGGGCTTCTCGCTCGCACTATGAGCCGGCCGTACTCTGACACACTCAATTGAGTTTCGTTGCTCTCGATTTGTGACCCTACGCGGATGCGGATGCTCTGAGGCTCAACCTCGCGCTTGTCTATGTCTATGAACGGCTCGCTGGCTCGGTTTATAGGCCCATTCAACGAACTTGCGCTATGCGCTTTGTGCACATCGACTCACTATCCATTAATTCAAACGCATCGTGTTCTCTTAATGCCATCTCTTTCCGGCGGAACTCACTCCGAGGCTACTTCCCCCCTCGGATTCGGAGATCTGAGCCTACATTCTTGAGCTCATGCCGTATTCGAGGCATCGTTCCAGCTTATCTGCTTCAAAGCTCAGAAGACGACCTCAGTCCAGTGTTCCTGGTCCTTGGACTTCCATACGCGCTGCCGTCTCCACAACCCGGTGACATTCAAGTTTGTTTCCCGGCGACTGTATTACGAGTTCGTCCTGGTTCTGGTGGACCTGCTTGTTTTGCGATGAGCCACGCGAGCCGTGGATCCCACGGTTGATTCAACTTATTGTGATTCCGCTACTATCGAATTCGGAGTTCTCTGAGTTCCAACTACTGAACTAGTGACCCTTTACAGCTGTGCTCCCGGTTGCTTCACTGAGCTTCCTTCGCCGATCCACTACGCATGAAATTAACTGCCAAAATTTACGCTGCCTGCACTTACTATGACACCGGGGCTCTGATGGGGGCTGCTTTTTGAACTTGATCCTGGTCTCGCTTTCAACATACACGGATACTTTAACTCAAACGGCCGCAAAAAGTGCTAATATACAGCTTGACTGACGCCGAGTCAAGTAATCTCCTGTGCCGCTCCGAGCTCGAACATTGGCCGCTCAGTTTGTATATTCATCATTCTCAATCCCGCTCATAAATCATGATTTCGGGTCGGACATCTCCTCTCAAGTTCTTTCCATGTGTTTCCGTGCGCTCCTAGAATCTAGATACTTGTGTTCACATCTAGAGTGGATGTCCACCTGTTCATTTCATCCAGCCGCCTTCTTTTGGGCTAGTCGCGGTCTCTCAGATGCCCTCGCCTGGCGTCTTGCTCTCTGGGTGCCTTCTCGCGCATCTGGTCGCCCCACGGCCAGGAGATCAGCCGGCTACGATTTCCGGCTGTCTTCTCCTCACCCACACCAGTCTACTACTGCCCTGTCTGGAATACAGATGCACAGTGAATGAAGCGGCAGTCACAAGACCAGTAGAGACTTTGCGCAGAGCCACCGGTAGCCACCCAGTGGCTCTCACGGCATGCGCTGTGGAGCGGCTACGCGCTATGGTGGCTCATTCGGTGGCTGGAAGAACAACTTGAAATTCATTTTCTTCGGCATTTTTTTCATCCCCCTGGATGACCTCAAAGCGCTAGGCTCCCACACCCCCAGGAAGCACACCAAGGTTCCACGCCAACCGTCGGTTTTGCAAGAACCGGCCAAAAACGCACCAAATAAAGCGGGAAACTGGTAACCTAACCACGACACCTCAGTACATTGAGGTATAGTCACAGAGGTACCATGTAGATACTTGAAGCCCCACCTGCAACGCGGGCGACGAGCCACCAAACGAGCCACCATATGCCGTAGCCGCTGCACAGCGCATGCCGTGAGAGCCACTGGGTGGCTACCGGTGGCTCTGCGCAAAGTCTCTAATAGATTATCATGATGTAGTCAGTCCTCACACAGCGATAAGAAATAATGCTAAGCGACATGAGGCGGTCGGCAACGAGGGACATCGGATGTTACTTGTATGAAGAGGGAATGTGAGGGGTCTGCGAGAGGAATATGAATCAAGAACAGCCATATGGCGATCTGAAACCAGTGAAAATAAACACCCTCCCTAGCCGGTGTGCCGGCTTCTCCGGCCCGCACCCCCTTGGAAATTACAACAATGTATGGTACGTCAACGACTTTCTTTCATCGAACAATGGACGTGTCTCTTGCTGATGTATCGCAGGTTTTACGGAGTCGTCGGATGGAACGTCTCATCGCAAGATCAATCTCGAGTCTCGCAGTCTCTCGGGGATCCTTCCGACCTACGGCCTCGACATTGACGACACCGATACCGCCACATGGAAACCTCTATGACCTTATTTATCGTTGAAAATTATTTGGTTTTGGACGAAAAAAGCATTTATAGTATGACTTTATCGTTGAAAATTATTTGGTTTTGGAATGAGGTTGAGCTCAGAGATTTCGACGGCTGACGTCGTTATGAAGCGAGGTTTTGATCGCTAACGAGGTTTACGACCGAGGTTAGCGCATTGAGCCGAGGTTCAAGATTGAGGCATCCTGGCCATTTCTGACCTCTGGTCCATGTTTCTGTAATAGTGAATGTCGCCAGAACCCTATACAGCTCTCAAGAAAAGGTAAATTAAGACCGAGTTGGCCCGTGCCGGAGAGAAATCAGATGATGGCAACAATCTCACAATGATCCGAAGGGGAGCGGAGGAGTTTCTACGAAAATCACCATGGTTGGAGGGCAGCTCAGCTAATGTGTAGGTCTAGATAAATTATAATTGATACCCCGTTAGATTTAAGCCTCTCCGCTACCGGATTTAAGTGATCTCCACCCAGAGGCAGTGAGTAGGATGAATATTGCCACTAAAATCATAAATGAGTGTCTTTTCATGAGGCTTTGATAGTAGAAGTCTCATAGACAGTACCTCACCAGCACGCCGATACAGTCTCAAAATGGGTCAAAAATGGGTAGCATTTTTCTATCCAGTGTCCGACCCGTTCTGTGAACCGTGAGAATTCTTTACCATCAGTTAGCCGATTCGGCTATGATCGGCTAACCTCAGACCTCGAACCTCAACCTCAATCAGCGCCCGAAACCTCAAACCGCGACAGCCCAAACCATAGACAAAGATTCAAGCACCAGCAGTAGAAAATAAACAACGAAAAAAGCATTTATAGGCACTCCTGGCCGTATCAGAGGAGGAGATTGCAGCCAAGGCAGCTGAGAAATTGTACGATTTAACTTTACGCTTGAGATTACTCCAACGGCTAACATTGTCAGAACTCCTAGTCTCTTGTAAACAGACGGAACAACACCAAGGTCCTCGTACCTGCGGTGTGTTGTGGTCTGTCAGTTTCCTTTGATCCGCGGTTGGAGGGTCCGCTTATTACATAATCATAGAATCACGGTGCATCGATACTGCTTTTAGCACGCGTCAATTGAGATTTTGAGCTCCTTACCATATTGTTGGTCATCCAGTCATCCGTCTACGCGCTTGAAACGAGGAAAATGGTGAAGAAATGGGGAAGATCAAAATTTATCGGTTAACGCCGGTTGGCCGCAAACCAGCGAGGTTGAGTCTCTCCTCAGCCATAAAATGCTAATCTGAGCTCACCAGCGTGCTAATACAGCCTCCTGCGACTGTTTATGTGATTAACTGAGGGCAGAGGCCACGGTGCCCCTGGAATATAGCGGAAATTGGGTGTGGGAAACTCCTTCCATTTCCAAATGTTTACATAATAACCGGACACTCCTGACAGCTGTCGCGCGGTAAACTACAGACTACAGTGCCGGACAAGCAAAGTCGACAATGATGATTGCCGAAGAACGGGAATTTTTGGCATAAATCTGACTTCAGATTCAGACTCAGCACCCTCTGTAGTAACTTCGCCGCCTCCCGCGGCATACTACACTAACTCGGCAAAAAAAAATGTCCGATCGATATTCCCCATATTTCTCAACAATGGACATACATTTCGGCTTCAAATGACTTACAGTGTAGTTTGTAGAATCAATGGGCATTATTCTACCGCATTTGTTGTGCGGGAAAATATGATGCGCCATCAGGCCGGCCACAACGCAAAAAATCCGATTTTCCAGATTGCTCAGATTACGATCAATCTCAGAGCTAACTTTCTCATTCTATAGCCTGATATCTACTGAGTATTTCTCCAAGTTAGACCAAGCAAAAATATGCAGGCAAAAAGGCGCTACATCGAGCGCAAAGTGGCCATTTTCGGCTATTTTGACCGGAATGTGCCGAAATTTGATCAAAATGGCATAATTGTTCGCGTCATAGCGCTACAACGGCTCAACCTTTTTGCTTGGTTCAACTTGTGGAATTGCTGAGTTTATCTTGAACATTCGACGTATGCACCTGGGTTACTCTGAAATCGGTCACTGCAGAACCGGAAAATATCCTGTTTCGGTAGTTTCGCTCAGTTGATGCCGGATCAACAGACTTTGATGATGTATTTGCGGGCAAAAATTCCGGCTCAGTCACTTCCACGACCTCCAACTTCGTTTCAGATGGAAAGTTCCATTTCCGTGCAAAAACGAAGCAAAAACCGATCGGACATTTTTTTTGCCGAGTTAGTGTAGGAAAACATCTTCTCCCTTGTCTTTCCCTGCGCACCTGAAAATGTTAATATGATTTGTATGCCAGTTTCTGGCCTACAGTAGGGCGACCTTGCGCAAATCACGGACGCGGATGCTTTTGAGGCCGAACTGTTCAACTAATTTTGCTGCAAATTCGAATTCAGACTGTCTTCTTAGACTCTTCTACAGTTCTACAGTTCTACTGATCCTGCAATCAGAGAAGTACAAAAATCTGGGAACAGGGCAAGGAACATTTCAGCGGACGACACTGAAAGGCAGGGAATGCAGAGGGCGCAAGACGAGCAAGTGAGCGTTGGGGATCAAAAGACAGCTATCGTTGCTACGGAAAGGTACAGAATATAAGGTGAGTAAGAGATATACGGATCAACATATGATAAAGTGGGGGTATAGCTATCAGGGGCTTCGGTCGCTATCCTACAACAGAACAGGGCGGAAGAAGTTGATGTAAAATTCTCGGTATGGTTACTCTACTTATGAATACGGCAAAGTATACCTCCCTGCTCTAAACATTCAATAGCAATAGCTAGAAACCCATGAACTCAGTGCCTGTAGCCTCAGCCAGGGAGGGGGTCAATCAGTGCAACACATGCTTCCATCAGACAGGATCAAGCAGTGTTGCCGAAAGATCAGCAGGAACAGTACGGCATTACACTGCAACCATTTAGGCTCATTAATCAAGTCTGTTAGGCTCATTAATCAAGTCTGTGGAGGATTATGTCCGGATAAGGCATACTGTCGTGATCCGAATTGATCCAATGTGTTCCGGTCATGATGTGAATCAAAGCTCGTCCTAATTCCTCCTTGCACCTTGCTTGCACCTCGGAAACCGTCCGAATGCACGGGGGACCAAGAAAAAACACTGGAGAAGTGCCCCGGCCCCAAATCAAGCTCATTTTGATTTTGTTACTCCCTTGAACCCGTAAGTACTAAGTCATCTGCCCCACCTCAACTACTTTAAAGTTTACCTGATTTCGACCCTACAACAACACTGACAATGCACAAGCAATGCTTCTTCGTGCTCAAAAAGCTAGGAAGGAGGACCTACTAGTCCCTGGCTTTTTTGAACAACATCAACACTGGTTTTGAACATTGGGGCGTCCAGTCGAGAATTCACTTCAATTGAAATTCACCCGGAACGGCGCAATTCAAAATGTCGTTGCACGTTTCTCTGTATGTAAATCGCTCAAATTCCCCTCGCTTGGGCTCTATATACTCCAGTCAATGCTTGATTGTGCTGCGAAAAGTGAGCTATCTAAATTTTGAGATCAGCATTTTGTTTATCACACAAAGATCAAAAGGTTCAGGGTCTGAGCCCGGAATTTTGTTGGCGAACCACCTTCAATTTTTCAGAGCTGATCCGAGCTAGTGAAGGCCGTTTCCATTGAATCGGAACGTAACCTTTGCTGTGAGTTTCCATTTTGATACTTGTGCAACTTTCATTGTCAACGAAACGGTACTCTCGAATCTTGCGTTAATCTTACAAATGAAAACTCGGGTTGAATCAGACTTCAAGTTGAATTATAGGATGTGAGGGGACGGTGCACAATAGATTCACAGGGCATGCAGTTGTTTTAGAATCCAATTGTCTTCGCGTACCTATCTTCTCAGTCTTCTTCAATGTGTTTACATTGGCAGTTGTCGTTGAATTGCAACTTGAAGCTTGAACCTAAGCACAGCGCCTCAGGCCGGCGCGGCGCGGCGGAGTGTAAGTACTCACTTACAGTGGCCGGGAGATGATTGAACTTTCGCCGTTCGGGCCCGTGTATGTTTGGTTTTTCGTAATGAATAAGCATTGTATTGTCTTCAGCACAAATTTGGCTGAAGAGTACGAGCTCTGAAGCAACTGAACTCTATCCAACTCAAGTTGAACGCGAAAAAATGATTCATCGGCTTTTTCGGACTCAGTGTGAGAACGGCCGAGGAGTTTTCCGAGGGCATCTTGAATTTGATTGGCTGGATTATGTCCCAGTTGGGTCTTAGCGTCATTTAGCGTCACTTTTGGAGCACTTGGGAAAAATTCCACGCCAAAGTTTTGGTGAGAAATAATCTCAAGTGACGTCAAGTGCTCCGAAGTGACGCAACCGAATGGAGCCTTACCTCCTACCATATGACATATCTTGAATACTTCTGATCTGCCTAATCGAGACTTAGAAATCAAGACTTTCAAGCGTGTTTGCGCGAGCTACGACAGTGACAGAGAGCTAATTTTTTGGGAACAGGGTCTCAGATACATGGTGAGTCTCTCTCTTTTCTCTCCCTCTCTCTCTCTTTTTTGCAACATGAAAACTTGAATTCTCTCGGCTCTCCACAGACATAATTCATAAGCCACCATTTATCACGGCTTCATCGAAAACCACAAGTGGAGCAGCACTTTTCACAAGGGGGAACCGATCCGCGAAATCTACACTAAGGGTCGAAGTTTTTTTTCTCAGCGAAATGGCGGACCCCCCACCCTTCTCAATTAGGGAATTCCTTTTTTGGTCAGCCATCAAACGGCTTTGCAGCCCTTGATTCAACAAATTTTGGCTTGGAAACCCTGCATTTATAATTCTACAGTACTCTGATGCACTTATCTGAGGTTCTACACCATGCTCGAGGTAAAGGAAAGGAAATCTTGCTTGCCCATCATTGATCACGCGGATGTTTACTGTATTTGGAAGTCCTTACCTCCTGCCGCTATTGAGCGACCTTTTAGCGGGAATGTGGTCAGATTGACTATTAAATCACTGTGAGTGAGATTCAAGAGCTTCTGGAGTCTCCCTCACGTCAAACACTGCTGCTGGTCAAGGCATTGCTATATTGGGATTGCTCGATGCGCAATCAAATTTCCCGATAAAGGAATAATGTACCCCCCCTCTAACTCAAGAACCACTGTGAGCCTCAATGTCAATGAAGTGGAATCTTACTCAGATTTTGTTCTAGTTTCATATTTTGAGGTTTATTAACTATCTGAAATTCGAAAGCCCCTTGACTTTTCACCGTTCCAAGAAAGGAAACAACGTGCCGATTCGTGCCGCATCGCTTGAGTTGCCTTTCTGAGCGACTTCCACGCTCACTGCTCTACTCACCGTCCTGCGAGCCTCTTGGTACCTTTCGCGGAAGCGTCCTACTTTGTCATGATCGCCACTCTGGAGCGGGGAACGGCCGTGCGCCTGACCGCATCTCTCGATGACGTCTTCGAGGTTTTGCATGTTTGGAGCCTCCGTTTTTCACTGATCTCGCTTAGTTTTTCTGCTAATAAGCTCTATTTAGTCTGAAATTGTTGGCGGGGTTCGACCCGGACCTCGGTTTTGTCACGGCTGTAACATCATGTGCATTTCCCCACGCCCCAATGGGGCATGACACGTATGCGCGTCGGTGCTGTGGTACGCAGCGACGACCCACTGTGAAGGCTTCGCAAGCCTAGAGAAGTATTGAAAGACTGCCCAGCCCATAGATAGACATAATTCAGTGCTATTTTACGCTTTAGGACCATAATCATCAAGCAATATTGTGTTCATGGAATAAGTACAGTATCTTCGGCATACGTACTGGTTACGACCCCGCCCAAAGTCCCAGATGCTTCACAGTGGTAAATATTAGCCCCGGCAAGTGTAAATGTGGGGTTCCAAGCCCTTTATGCAGCCAACAAGCTCCATATTGGGCTCAAGTTGGACCGCCAAGTTTTCCGAACGACGTGTCATTTCCTTATCCGACCGTGTGAACTGGCACGTGTGTCACAGAATCCGAGGTCTTGGATGACAGGCGCCATCAAGGGGCGACCTGTCAAACGCCATCAGAAAAAGACCCCGACAGTATGTTCGTGTTTGTCGCCAGCCTCAACCTCACCATCCAGCCTCCCTGGACATTCTTTGTGCAGTGGATCTGCCTAAAATATGTCTAGACCAATACTTTTGAGCTATATGGGGACTTGAATGCAAAAATTGGCGTAAAAAACGGGCGAAAGACCATACTGCACGACTTGGTGGGGCTGGAGTTACGTAATGCAATTGAGCCAAGAATATGCTCCAAAAAATTCTGGCGTAAGAGAACATCCTTGAGAGAGACCCAGAAACATGATGGGGCATTTAGTTGGTGTATTTCTCGGCGGCAGCTTGCAAGTATTGTGGGTTCAAGTGGTTGAAGGCTGGCGACAAACACGAACATACTGTCGGGGTCTTTTTCTGATGGCGTTTGACAGGTCGCCCCTTGGGCGCCATCAAGTTCAGACTCTATATAATAGATTTATCGACTACTGTACTATTTCGGTCAATTCGCCCGGCCTGTGACCTGTGACACCTCGGAACGAAATTCAAGGTTCGTCAATGGGCCGGAGAGACCGTGACACCCCAAAAAAATTTCCTGCTTCCATCTGCTATGCTGCTCTCTAGCATGCAAGCATAATATAGCGATGAAGGAAATCTATCCCCCGAATCCAACGGGTCCACGGCAAAATAGGCCGCGATACAGCCGCGGACAGGTGCCAAAGAAGCCGGTAAGCGGAGAAAACGGCATTTCGGGTGATATGCACTGTATTTTGTTGCGGAAGCGCGCCATTCGGCGCGCAGAGGGAAATTTGTATTTTTTTCGGCATTTTTCGAGGATTTTGGAACTTTTTTGTCACATTCGTCCAAGACCTTGGTGACCTGTGACACGTACGAAAAAATTCGTCAATTTGGGGGCCTGTGACGCGTGACAGGCGAATTGACCGAAATAGTACAGTATCATAAATCTTGTAGAGTCTGACTTGGTGAGACTAAGCTCTATTGCTTTTCGGTGACGGCTCTGATAAGGGGGGAGCAAGCTCCCCCAATGATGTTCCCCCGGCTCTGTGCCGAGATTGCCGAAGCATTTACGACAGCATTCACACGGGCTCCACAACTCCCTCACACAAATACATGAGGTGCTGCGGAACGCCTCTCACGCCTCTTGTCTGTTCGCCTGCTGCTTCTTCGTCGTCGCCCTCGCATCGCAATGCTGCAACGCACAGGCTCGCTTCTCCGCTGTCCCGCTTTCGCCATATTGACATGAAGTCGGCCGCTGAATTGTACAGTTGCGGCAAAATCAATTTACTTACTAAATAAGGAAATTCTCGTCAATTCGCTCCTTTCGCTCGTTTTTTTCGAGCGGTAAGTTGATAAGAATACTAAGAACTGCTGGCCTGTATTCCTGATGTAGGGAAACTGGCGTCTTTGTATTGGTTTCGCCGGGATAACCAGCAACTTTGTCTCATAAAGTGCAGCCAAAAGCAGTGAGAAACATGACGAATCCGGTTGTTTTTTGTGCGTAGACCGGCTCAACTCCAGGAGTACAGGCCCTTTGTGCCATTTCAACGTGCTTGTGGTGGTTTTGCTCTGCGGTAGAGCGGATTTGATGAAAATTTCCTTATTTGGTAAGGAAATTGATTTTGCCGCAACTGTACGCCGGGCGCTTGACCACTGGTTTCATTGCAGTGTGAGGTGTACGAGGAGTCGAGGACCGAGCCAATGAACCGCCTGGTGAGTTGCCATGCTCGAAATTTCGAGTCTTATCTCTTATCTGAACTCTCTCGAGTCAGTTTCTATTTGCCGCCATTCAAGGCTCTTATCTGTGCGTTACCAGTCTGTTTCATATGGATTGAGCACTAACGGCTGCTCTCCAAGTGCTGTGTGGTAGCGGGTATGATTTCTATGGTACGTTTGTTTTGTGCCAAGTCACAACTTCAGCATCCGCTCATAAATGTCGACCAGGCTTGATTTGAAATCTCGGATTTGGCGGCAATTCCATCGTGGGGCGCTGGGGAGGCGTTGAGTAGGGCTCAGCCTTTGTCATTGTCCATGAATATATATCTTTTGCCACAATACGCAAGCCCTAAGTATCTAAATGTAATCTAAATGCGCTGTAATCTTATTGAGCCTTAATCCCCCATAATCCCAAGGGTGGATTATACGCGCTTGAATGGTCTACACCTATGCGTTATAATCCCCTTATTGATTATCGGCTTATGGCGGCTTGTACTGGCTTACGAGCCGGTATAAGCAGTTCAGGATTTTTCCGACAATAAAGCATGTCATGTTCAGTTTCTACATTAGCTGCCTCTAAAATTCGGCGGGTTTCAAAAGTCACAATTCCAGGTGATGGGCTTGAGCATAGTCACCAGCGCGACATCATACCTTTTGCCGTCCAGAGTCTTGCAGGTAAAAAGATCATGGAGACAAACCAAAAAAAAATACCTATGGCTGATTTTTTTCAAACCGACCTTTTGGCTGAACCACCCTACCACGTAAGCATTACGTACTGGCCAAATCGAGCAATTATCCACGTGATATCAGCGTGCCAAAGTGCTTGACCAAAACTTGACTCAAAATATGAACTCAAAACAACTGTTAGAGGTGGAATAAGATAACCACCAGATACAGTCGTAAACTAGGAAGCGCAAACGTAACGTAGAAGAGCAACACGCATATTCCGTACCCGCGGATATTTTGGCGAGATTGGAATTTGCACTCTCCTACCATTTTTGAGGTCGCTGAATTCAATGAACCACTTTTGGAGCCTAAAAAGTACTTCCCTGAGCAGTGGGAGCGCAATTTGTCGAAAATGCCAATTTTGGAAGGAAGTTTGTGATTTCCCCCAAACCTTTGAACATCTCCATGGAGAATTTGGTGTCTAAAAAAGTCTCACCAAACCATATTTCCCACAAGCAAGAAAATTAGACTGAATAGCTTCTTTAAAGGTCTAGAACCAGCTGGTTGTTGCTGACTTTTGATTTTTTCAGCTGAATTGCGAATTTTGCCTTGCAATATAAACACCACCGGTGTTTCTGTGCATGCTTGATTTGTGGTATGATACTTCTAGAGCCTAAATATACATGCTCTACACCGCCAAAGTGCCCCCACGTAGCCCGCAGATGAAAGCTTCACCTGGCGACAGCTGTGTCGTCATTCGCTACCAGCTTGCCAGCACGTCGCTGACAGCTGCATCTTCCACTGGAACCTCCAGCTGCCGATTAAGGTATTGGACCCGGGAATCTTAATTTAGCAAATAGGCAGCACCTCAAGTGAAGCTGCACCGGAGTTATTCCTAGAATATATCACAGGCAACTCGAGATAGTGTACAAGGGCATTCACACCGCCAAGTTGTATCGCCGGCCACAATCGACCCCAAATCACGATTTGGCGCCTGTTGGCGTGTCGGAAAATGAAGGTCCGTGCGCATTTTTGACAGCTCACGTGTGCGTTGACTTGGCATTTTTTGCTTCGCTTCCCTCTTTCCTTCCACCATGTCCCCTCAAACCGTCCCCCAGGCTCCCCCGCCGGCCCCTTCTCAAACCTATCAGCGCTCCTCTCCGAATGCTGCCCTACCCCTCTGCCTCCAAGCCCCTCGCGCCACTACGACGCTATTCAAGCTCAATGATTCTTCTCTGCTCGCTGCCATCGCGACAAGTGCTCTCTTGAAGAGGCGGCGACGCTGGTTCGTCATCAAGTCATTACTTCAACTTTTGCGCAAATCCTCAAGCACCCCTCAATGCGACGTCAACGTGCAAGTCCTCCGGAGTTCTTCCAGCCTCAAATCTTGGAGCGGCTATTGCGCAAGGTGCTTCAAGTAATCATTCAAGGTCAACGTTCAAGCTATGAGCTTCTTCAACACTTATATCAAACACTGGTCAAGATTTTCGCTTCAATACCACGAATATTCTCTCGAGCTTGGTGGTTGCGGTCGGATGTGAGGGTGGACGGGTGAAAACGCGGAGGTCGTTCGATGTTCGTCTCTCCCAGTCGTCAAGGTTTCCAAGTTTTCAACTCTCTCTCCGTCTTCAAACATGTTCAAGGCTGTTCCTCAATAATCGTGCCGCGAAGATAGTGTGGGAGGGAAAGTTGGGGGCCGGGGGTATCGAGGGATCGCGCTGCAAGGGGACAGGCTACAAAGGTATGATGATTGATCTTGTGTCGTTTTCCTTTGGTATTCATTCATGTATCGTCGTGTACGATGGGAGCCCAATATATTCTATTATTAATTCTATCATATGCCAGATTTACAAAAGAATGGACACCAAGTGAGTACTCAGCTGGCGGCCAGCTAGAGAGTGGTCCACAATGGGGCCATTAGCGATCAAACCTGGATACCACCTCTTCACCAGCTGGCCTGCCATCTAGTGAGTTATGTGGTACAGAGGTCAACGACACATGGCGGCCATGTGTCCGCCAACTGGCGGTGGTATGTTGTCTAGCTTTGTTTACTGTTGTTGCTCTTCTACGTTATTTGGCCCATTTGGGTGGAGCCAAACTTTGGCCCTTGAACTCACTCAAAACAGACTGTACGTTATGCATGTATCGACCCCGAATTTTTGACGAATCTGCAGAACGGATGCGGGGCTATTACCCTAGCATACAAAACTCAGAGTTTTGGTGCATCTTTCATCGAATAATCGGCGAGGAAAGCTAATCGTTGCGCTTCCTAGTTTACGACTGTATCTACTACAACGGAGGAAAAGAGGCACATGCATTGTATCCTCTGTTGCTCCGATATCAAACACAGCCCAAGTTGATCGTCCCAAATAGGAAGGACTGCCGGTGAAGCCCGGAACGAGAGATGTGAACCTTGTTGCCCGGGATATTTTGAGTAGAAACAGCGGTAAAAGTGATTTTCTAGGTGAATTTGAGCTCTCGGGACCGAGATTCCACCCCGAAAAATAATCAAAAAATTTTTTTTCTGACCCTCCCGGGTCGAACCACCCTCCCTGCCCTAGGTCTCGGCTTGACGGCCGGCACACTCTTGCTCACTCTGCTCTTCCAGCTATCTACAAAAACATTGGAGCCAGCCGCTTTCCACAAACACTCTAATAATATTATCTGTCTCGCTTCTACTCTGTAGGGGTCCTCGGGCCCTTCGCTCCCTCGCGCGGTCTACACGTAGCCCTTCGAGATTCGCTCGTTGTGGTTGCTCCGGGGTCACTCAGTGCCCTCGGTTTGCTTCCTGCTGCGTTCGGTTCGACTGGTCCTGCGTTCCGACGCGTTTGGCCTCGACTCGGCTTTTTCCGTCTCCTCGATTTAGGAGCGGCATTGGCCGAAGGCAATCTCAGACCAGGACAGTCGAACCCCCCACAAACACGCACAAAATACGCTAGGTAAATATTGAATATTTACCCCCGGAGTTCAAGTCCGAAGGGCTTGAACTCATCCCCTCCGTCATCGGTGCATCTTCGAATAGCACGATCTATCTTGCTGCCAGCTCAGGAAAGCCGAGCTTGCGAGGCGACCTGAGCGAAAGGCAAGGCAGAGAGTCGCGCACGGATGCACGGTGTCGAAACCAACGGGAAGCAAACCTGAAATCTATCTTTAGGCAACTATGACGCAAGTGGATTTCAGGCTCCGCAACTCTGGACGTGGGGATTAGTCACGATGTCACGGTCACAAACATTTCCCACCACCAACCACAACGCAGTAATTAGGATAGCTGCGAGACGTTGGACCTTATCTAGATGCTTGGATGGCTTTCAATCAGCAACCATCACCATCGCAACAAAGGACCCCGCCACTCCGGCCAGGTTCACCATTCATGACCTCCACCAAGCCATCTATGCCCTCCCCTTGCCCAAGGCCACCGCAAAACATGTTCAGTCACCGTTGACGCCATTAACAACTTACGAAAGCTCGTAGCGCAGCTCGTACAACAAAAGACACCATCCTCATCAGAAACCCCATTATATATTTGGGAAATTTCAACGACTCGGGGGAATATTTTTTAACAAAGCGAGTGCACCCAAATGAAGACCCAATGGTACCAAATTGATGCTCAACTTAGTTAGGACAGCTCGTTCCGGTGCTAGAGGGCCGTGAAGTTGGCCAAAATCAGCAGAAAATGCCAAAAATGGCTCAAACTGCATATTGCAACCGTTCTAGCGGACTAACAGATGCAGGTATTTAAAAACAGTTTGCGATACTCTTGGGAGATGCTGAGCTACAATTTGGTGTATTTGGAATTCCTCAAACAAATTGATCTGCGCAGTTGAAAAATGCGGTATTTCTTACAAGGAACGCATCAACACTTTCTGATGGAATTGATGGGTGCGTGAGATGTCTGGTGACCATTCGCACACATTCAGAACTTGAGATCTCCCAAAAATGTTTTCTGGGAGGCAAGAACCGGTCGGAAATGGGTGACCATCACTTATTTCGAGCACGAGTATACATGTACAATATAAGTTTGTTCGGACACTGACGAATATGAGGTGTACGTTGTCAGAACGGGGTTTCTGGAATGAGAAAGGCATAAGGTTCTAGTCCAGTGCGCGACAGGTGACGGCACGATGTTGGCAATCAAATGCATGAAATCGAATGGGAAAGAGTGGGGAAAGGACAGGGAGGAAATAGAAGCTAAGAGTGGGACTCCATTGATGCCATACTCGCGTGACAAGTCCTCCGATACCCCCCCTTGTGCGCTGACAACCTCCCTAGCCTGCTCTATAAATTGTCGGAAGCTTCTCGTACTTCCACACGAAGCAGACACACGAGTTGACGCAGCAGTCGTAAGCTACCGGCTTGATTCCACTGAGAAGGCGATACATTTCTACATGATACGGTAACCAGTTACACAAGACTAATTTCGCGGAAATGCACACGTACTTGTATGAGATGCAGTGTTTCTATATTAGCGGGTTTGTGCGAAGCGACCCGGGTCGCTTTGGGACCGCTCAGATCTCGACAACGAGCAGTCTCAGGTGTGAAGTCCCAGCGACCTGGGAGTGCCCAGGGCAACACTCTTCTAGGTCGCTTAGAGCTCACACCTGGTATCTTTTGTTGCGGAGATCTGAGCGGTCGAAAAGCGACCTGGGTCGCACGCACAAACTCTCTATTGCGTACAAGCTTTGACCGCCGCAATTTCTCGAAGTCACGGCAACCAAGCGACGTCTCAACCTTCAGGTTGAACGCGCGAATGTCGCGCAAATCGTCGGCAGAGAGGCGTGAGTGAGGATCTATCTTTGCATCAGTCAACAGTTAATCAACTATTAACAACGTACCAATTTCAGCTATATAACGATCAAACTCTTCCGAAAGGACATCGAGAGCATTGAGACCCTGTAGCCAAGGGGCAGCAGCAAAGTCGTCATCCTTGATGGGGTCGTCCTCGTCCTCGTCAGAGTCCTCGCGCAAATCTTCATCCGGCCGACCATCTTCCCAATTGTCGTCGGTGTCACCAAAGCCGCGCAAACCAGGCCCGAGAACAGTGTCATCTTCATCATTGGGTGATAATTCGTGCGGGGATGGCATCGGCACGTCGTCGTCGTAAGCCGGGGCCATGCCTGCATCTTCGTCGATAACGGCTGGTGGTGTGACAGAGCGAGGACGGCGATTTTTGCGGTAACGGCGCCGGCGTCGTGGTCGGACAGAACTCTTGGTGACTCCACTGCATAACAGTCGGCTGGTGTTCTGTGCACGAAACAGAGCGGTCTGAGTGTCAGCGGGTCCGCTTGCATCGAGATGCTTCAAAATAGTACGGCGGCCCAGATGCCGGCCGCAGTGTTCACATAGCTCCGTCTGAGGACCTTTAGGTGGCATGGCGGGGTTGGACGGTGGGCTCAGACAGTGTCAGGAAGAAATATGTCATTGTCATTGCAGTGGAGCGTGCACTCGACTGGAGTCGACGCTGAGCGCAGCAAAAGCATGAGATCATTGTTTGGTCATGTTGTTGTTGAGATCAATTAACGTGCTCGAGCCGCTGCAAGCGGCTATAGTACACGACATGCCGACATCGACTACATGATTAATCGTTTCCAGTCCGTCCTTTCCTCCCACGTCACCCTTTTTATACAACCAAACATGTTGGGTATGTGGACAATGGTCCACATAGGAGGGTAAGCTTGCTTCAGTGCGAATGGGAATTCAATATCCTAAGTTGAATACGTCCAATTCATCCATACATATACAGTAGCTAATCTTGCTAAATTCATTCGGGCAACATTACTGGCTCGAGCAGTTTTCGCCCGATTTGCGTAACCAACTCATTCAGTTAATGAACCTCAGAACCGCCTCAGTAATTGCCCTCATATTCACCTTCAAAACTCTTCTGCTCCTGATGAATCTGGTTGGAGTGACTCAGCGGCCCTGTTTTTTCTGGATTATTGATTTTGACAGCTTAAGCTTATACAGTACTCACTGGATAGTGGTAAGTATATCCAAGACACTGGCAGTAGCACAAACTCTGGTGATTTTTTTTGAAGTTGCTCAAAGCATTACTTACTGAATTCTTTCTTCCAGCTATCTACAAAACACTGGAGCGCTCCGAAAAAAAGTTCCCATTGATGCGATGACGTCAATTACCATATGAGGTAGGCACTGCCGGATCCATTGCGTCGACGGCTGGCGCGTCAGGGCGGGGCGACCTCGTGTTGCAGCCTAGGCGGCCATGGTAATCAGGAGCCGCTTGTGTGCAGGAGGGATGTAGCGGAAGGTATTGTAGGGCATGGTAGGCGAGAGAGACGTTCCAGGAGCAGTGACGAAAGGGCGAGTGTCGTTGGAGAGAGTGGAGCGGGCTGGCCGAATTAGGCAGGAGCTGTCAAAACCGTTGTGTGAACTTTTTTTCGGAGCGCTCCAGTGTTTTGTAGATAGCTGTCAAGTTAGTGAGCAAGCAACCATTGAGTATATGTATAGGTGTTGGTAGGGTATTGTACATACAGTGGCGGCGGGATCTGATGCCACCCCTAAAAATAGGACAGCCCATTTCTGGAACTTTTGTGTAAGTGGAGTCGATTGGGGCCCCATCATTTTTTGGGGGGGTGGCATCAGATCCCGCCGCCACTGTATATTTATCACAGCACATCTATCCTATACATGAAAACACAAGGATCAGCTCACGTGAAAAGTAACATGACTTTGACACGAAACCACGGGACCATGTCGAGATGTCGCTGCCGACTGTCGAGATGTTGCTCCCGGTTCCCACGAACCTTCCCGACGGCGCCGCGCACCGCGAGTGCAGCGAGCGGTAGTGCGGCGCCGAGGGCACGCAATCCAGCAGAAAAATTACTACTGTACACCCGGGGTTTGGGGCGGAGCCCCGACAAGCTGTGCACCAGCCGTAGGGAGGGACGCGAGCGCAGCGAGCCGGCCCTGCCGAAGGCGGGGTGCTTAAGCTTGTAATAAAAGACACTACGGGACCGCAGGTCCCGTGATAATTCACGTGAAAAAGCAGGTGACTTTTCACACGCGGTCCCCGGCGCCGCGCGCCGGCGAGTGCAGCGAGCGGCAGTGCGGCGCCGCGGGCAAGGAATCCAGGGAAAAAAAAAAAAACGCGGGGTTTGGGGCGGAGCCCCGACAAGCTGTGCACCGGCCGTAGGGAGGGACGCGAGCGCAGCGAGCCGGCCCTGCCGAAGGCGGGGTGCTTAAGCTTGTGAGGTTCAAACAGGCCAATTGAACTTGAGCTGAGCAATTGCAAGAGTTGAACCCGGCGCGCAGTCCGAAGTCACATGACAGTGACAGTGACGGCTCCCCGAAGTCCGAGGCCTCAGCCGGACAGTGCTTACAAACCACTTGGACGGAGATTTGTAAGCATCTGCATTCCGGAGCCCTATACCGATGAATGGGGAAGCAAGCTTCCCCATCAACTCCCAGTGCCTCGGGCATGAAGTCCCGGTCCGACGGCCTTTGGCCAGTGCTTGCCGAGGTTGCGATCCCCGTAGGATGGGCGTCAAAGGATCAAGGCGGCAGCGTACGCCTGATCAGACAAAGTGTGATGGATGATTTGTTGCCGCGCGTCTGTTAAAGTTGAATTTCCCAGCCGCCGGTCGACCGGGGCTTGAACCGCAAGTAGTGCTGCCGGAAGCTGGAGTTAGCTCCGAGCTGAGTTCAGCTCCAACTCGGCCCGTTACCATAAACGGCACCTCGAGGTGATGCCAGCTCGCCTCGCCTCGGCCCCCAAAACAGGCACTGTGACACTTTTGACAGCGTCACTGAGTGACTGGCGCGTCAAGCACAATCCTCGTCCTCCCGCTCACCGGTTAGCGCGTTCCTGCCGCGAACCAATCCTCCTATGATTCACCTCAACCTCGCTTGGCGTCGACGTCACCGCCTGGCTGCTACGGAGAATGCGAAACGCCCCACACAGAGCTGGAAATATGACGCAAAGGTGGCGCGTCGGGATAGTGCGTTGGCGCACTCAGGGTCCAAGGTACGCGCAATAGATACCTCCGAAATGTTATATATATTGCCCCAATTATACTCCATTCCAACCCTCCCTCTTGTGAACTCCCATGGCCTCGCCGTCCTGCCAATGCGGCAACCCGCAGGCATGCACTTGCTACATCCAACCCCCGCGTCAAAACAATTTCACAACGAATTGCTGTTTTCCGCATGTCGTCAATATTGCTGTCAAAGCCGCTCTCGCAACACTTCCCGAATTACCTGCTCCTCAAGATGGTGTCGATTCGGACAACTACGGCACGCCGATTCCCGAGGCACTGAAGCAGGATGTCGGGTATTGGGAGGCGCTAAGAAAAAATCCAGTCAAACAAACTCGTACCCTCGTTACATCGTGCCGAGCGTCTGGTCAACGACGGGATAATTTTAAGGAGACGATAGAACGTGGCAACGAGGAGGGCGGCTTCGGCGAACCCGCCTTGAAGCTGCGCGTCATACAGCTCTTGCAACGCGTTGGTCGGCTACGTTCTTGATGATAGACCGGTATCTTGAGCAAGATTTGGTTTGTTCTATTGTTTTTTCTTGCCAGTAGTGATTGAATTTGACTTGGAATTTCGTTTAGGCTGTTGAGGCATTTCTCGATGACCCAATGCAAGTCGAAATTTCGGATGATCGACTCGATCCAGTCACCAAGACTGTTCTCATCGACATTCGGCGGTTTTTACAGGTTCCGCATCTTGTCCAGGAGATAGTCTCTGCGGAGAAAGCACCTACCCTGTCCTATGTGCTTCCACTCTACGAGCAGCTCATTGCCGCCCTCAAGCTTCTTGCACGAGAGCTCCCGAAAATCAGTCTCGGTATCAACGCCGCTGTCGACAAATTCACAGAATATCTTGGGATGTCTCGGCGCACTCGAATGTATGCGCTAGCGATGGGTAATTACTTCCTTGTTTGTCTCTTAATTCGCTTCAATCACTCATATTTAACTTTCAGTTCTAAATCCGACGACAAAACTCCAGTGGCTAAGGGACAACTGGTCTTCATCAGATGCTGAAGAAGCCAGAACCTGGATTCGTGCAGCGGTGCGTCCCAACTTTCACATTATACTGCGCTACTGACAAACTCCCAAGATGCTGGAGTACCGCCGGGAGTTCCGCGCTCACCAGAACTCTCCGAGCACTGTGCACATACCTTCGACCGCCAGCCGCCGGGCTGTGCACACGCCGTCTGCATCCCATGCCGCTCGTGCCCAGAAATCTGGGTTTGCGAAGCTTGGTGCTCTTGTAAAAGAGCTGTCTGCTTCCGACATCGAATCCCCACCGAGTACTCGAAGTCCGCAGCCGCTTTCGGAGGAAGAGCAAGTAGAGGCAGAGCGCCGTGCTGCTGCGGAAGATGAACATATTGTCGATGCGGAGCTGAATGACTATGAGAAGGAGGGTTTGCTGGGAGGCTCGGACCCAGAGTATGAGGACCTTGACTTGCTCCGCTACTGGGAGGTGAGTTTAAGTATGTTCTTATACAATGTTGGTCTGAAAAATGTTGCAGGCTCGTCAATATCGGTTCCGTTACCTATTTCGCGTGGCGCTTGATGTATTGCCTGTTCAGGCTTCTGCGGTACCATGCGAGCGTGTTTTCTCTTCCAGCAAGGACACAGATGCCTCCCTACGCAACAGTCTCTCCCCCGAGATGATGGAAATGCTCCAGATTCTCAAATTTATTTATCGACAGGATCGCATCAAATTTTGCGAGGACTTCGTCGTAACTGAGGAAGATCTGTCTGTTGTTGATATTGACCCTGATGTAGCAGAAAGGTTGATTGCGGCAGGGCGTACTCAAGAGCTTGAGGATCTTATAGAATCTTCCTGGGCTTCGCCCGTTTGATTTTTGCGTTGTATTCACTTATATAATCATTGTGCTTTGTATTGTTCCATAATTTACTCATAAACTGTATAGTCTTTTATTGTGCATATGTTTATTGTACTTATTAGAGAATTGTAGCACATTTTAGAGGTGCATACGAGGTCAAAACAGTGCAATGCAGCTCAAAACGAGGAGACGGGGAACCGTGGGACGGAAACTTCCATTTATGGATGTCAGCTCCGAGCTGCCTCGGCCCAACTCCGAGCTCGAGCGAGCTGATGGGCAATCACCTCGAGCTCAGCTCCAACTCAGCTCCCGGCAGCACTAACCGCAAGTGCGCTACTCCTCGGAACCCAACGTGTTTGCCGAAGCAGAGGGAACGGAGTTTGAAAAGTCATGTTGCTCACCCTCTTCCGCTTACTCCACTTACTCCAAAACCAACATGGCGCCGCAACGTCTTTCCTCCCACCACCATGCCTCAGGACGCCACAGCAAGAAAGAAGAAGAAGACTAACCACGAGAAGACCAATCACCGGTCCGCGCCGTCTAAAAACACCGACTACTGCTCGTCTCGAAGCCGCCGCAAAAATCACGGTTCTCAGTCGCAGGGTGACAAGGAGAATTCCGACCCTTCAGACGGTGTGTGCTCTATGATACGAGCTCTCACTGAACTTGATATCGCATCTAGACGAGATCTCAGCGCTGCGGGCCCGCAATAAGCAGCTCGAGCAGCTGTGCCAGTCAAACGGAGTCACGGTTCCAGCAGTCGTTGACGGCGTTGCTGACCGCTCCATCCCGAAACCCCAGAACCTCAAAAAAGAGGTTAACATCAATGTCATACGTGCGCACATGGGCATTGAAGGTGCTGGCAGTAAGCAGGTGTGGCTGAATTGCCGGGTGCGTGGTGTATTTCTTCCTGCTCGCTAAGACTTGATATTGCAGCGAGCTGTACGGAACAACCTCACACGCGCTGGTTTCGAGTACGAAGTCGATGACGCCAGCCAGGACCCCATGAAGAAGGCGCATTGTATTCAAGCGGTGTGTTTGTTACTACCTATCCTATTTATCTCATAACATTGCAGATTGAGCATGAACGGCCTCTTTTCAAGCGCTTCAAAGCATCGTGGGGCGCACAATACGTCCTTCGCGAAGTGTGGTCCAATCGCAACGAATGGCTCGACAAGACCAACAAAGACCCACCAACGACCAATAACAACAGCGGTGACAGCGACGATCACGGCGGCGAAGACAATGGTCAGGGCGGCGAAGATGACGATGACGATGACGAAGGTGATTCGATGGACCAGCAAGACCATCACTCCAGCCGCGAGCTGAGCAACGAGGGTTCGCCTCGTCAAAGGTGTGTCGACTTTATATTTTTTTTATGTTCCTATCTTTATTAATGCTGCCCAGCCGCAAGCGTGCTCACGCGCTTAGCCCCCCCGACTCCTCCGACTCTGAAGACGACTCCGAACGTGCCCCGCCCAAGAAACGCGCCAAGCAAACGGCCTAGATCATCAACTGCCCACAACTGTTATTTACTGCAAATTATTCTGTACCTATAGTTTTAATATCATACAATGTTCTTGCGATATTCACTCGACGGCTACTCATTTTAATACGCTTTTGCTATGATTTGAGTTGGGATTCTGGACTTCAAAATTATTTTCATGTACTAACGGCGTGGGGGTCACCGCAGGTTACTGATGGTGGCCTGTCACGTGCCTCTTTGCCCGCCAATTCTACCAGATGTACTAACGGCGTGGGGGTCACCACAGGTTACTGATGGTGGCAGGGGCGCGGTCACACCGGGAAAAATAAAATTTCCCCCACACTGAACTTGTAGAGGAGATTTTGAGTTTCATTGTGCACTGAGTTCCTAACAGAAACTTTCAAACTCCGTTGAACTGAATCTGTCACGGAGATTTTGAATTTACGCGTCAATTTCACCAACACTGAGATTGACACGAACACTTTAGGGCTCAGTTAGCCGGAAAGTGCGCCAGAAATTTTGAGTTTCGGTCTTCCTTTCAGCGAGTATGAGACTGAAAAACTCAGGAACACTGATATTGAGTCTGAATCTGACAATTTCAGTGTTGAGTTCAGCGGCGCTGAAACAATAAGATTCAGCATCAATTTCCGCGCCCACTGAATCTGGCACTGAGACTATCAGTTTCAGCTTCGCGGAAATTATTCTGCAGCCAGGCTGCAGCCGGGCTGCCGACAGGATGCAGCCCGGCTACATACAACTCAGAAAAGTGGCAATCAAAATTCTTTGTGACTCTGTTGCGGGTAAGATTATTCGTTATATTGAAGCTGCATAGAGTTGATTCTTAGGGGATACTACTTTTCACAGTGCTTGAAGCAATGTGTGCGTTGAATATAACTGCGAAATCTCATTAGGTAGCATCTTAATGTCAAATGTAACAACTCACATGTCAAAGATCCATTCTTGGTAGCATCGTGATCAAGAACAAGGATGGGTAGGGCAATAATAAGGGTCGTGTACTTACCAGTCATGTATCTGTGATAGGTTTTCTTGAACAGTTTTTGAATCGGCTCAACCGTAGTCCGTGAAATAATTCAACTTGAGTTTCTCACGATAAATGTGAGTCCTTTGGAAATTGTTTTCTAGAATCGTGGCTCACGGTTCAGTCGGCAGTCAAGATGCAGCCCGGATGCGGTCAAATTCCGCCATTGGAACCAATCCGCTGTCTCTTGTCCATGATCGTTTGCAGAAGTACGGGAATTTAATTATGTAAAAACTCACCGAGACAAAAAGAGCGCGGATCGTGGCGGGAAGCAGCAGTGAAGCAGCGAAAACAATAAGAAAGAAGTTGGTTGGAACACGTAAACATGATTTTCGGCACCATGAACCGGGATACCGCCTGCCCAGAATCCTCAGCCGAAGAACGGGAATTTGATCGGTAGAGATTTGCCGGGGCCGGGACAAAAAAGCATGGCTCTCGTTGGGATGTTGCCGGAATGGCAACGGGCAGCCTTGAGAATCAATTGATATTATTTGACGGAACATGCATTGCCGATAGAACATTAATCCACATTTACCCAGACGAATGGACGGCTCGCAATAACTTGTAATGGATGCAGTCAGACCGTGGTCGCAGAAGACAATCACTCGAAGAGCACGGTGGCTTGTCTGCAGTCAGTCTGCAGACAGGCAGCATGAAGGGGTCAAGACAATTGTCAATAAGAAAGGATCTTGTGTAATTTCAGGACAGACGTCGATGGCACATTCACCTGCTATAGATTGACGGCTTATAAGCGCAGTACCTGGTATGTAATCAGCAGTCTCGAGAACGTGAAAGGCGACGAATGAACAAAGAAAGCATGATAGCAACCCGACGGCGTCCGGTCTGCAGACAACCTGGACGAAAAGGTTACTAGACTCGATCGCGATCATAAGAGCCCGGCAGCCTGTCTGCAGTCAGGCTGCAGACAGGCAACATTCAGTAGGTAGGCGGTCCAGTCCTTGTATTGACATAAGCAAGTCGTGCCAGGAGATTGATGGGGTCAGACTTAGACATTTGCTGTTTGAATTGCTGGCAAAGAGTTAACGTTGTTAGATACGCTATTCGGGTACGGAAATTTGAGTATTTACCCGCAGATAGTTCTGTCATGTACGAGATTTAGTATTGTTTGCAGACAGTCTGCAGTCGGGATGCAGCCGGAGTCCGGACTCCATACCATACACGTCCACTGGCCCGGGCACAGCAAACTTCGGGCGAGATCGAAAAGAATCCGGCTTTTGTGAGGCCGACGTACCCGCTACCCATCGGAATAGCGGTCAAGAAAAATCGGATCGTTGAGTTTCAACGTTGTTTGCAACCTGCCGATCGTGGACGAAATTCAAAATTGTACCAAGACCAGGCAGTGACTTTTTACAATCCAGAAGTCGGCCACCTGCAGGCCACGCTACAGTATGCTTTCAAGGTGATGGTAAACTGGTATCTTAACAACGACCACGTACCTTTAGGTGCTTCATGTTTGTCAACTGTCTGCAACCCGACTGCAGTCAATTCCAAAAAAGAAAGTGTATCACAGTTTCGTTACATACCGATTAGAGTTGCCCAGAGCGAATGAATATGGACAGAAGCGTCACGGGAATAATGAGAGATCTTGAAGACGGAGGGCCCAATTCGGATGTACGCTCCTGGAATTGTGTGATCAAGAATTCGGGTGACGGCGCGGTAGTGTGGTTGGCAGAATTCTGCCAAACTGCCAGATGGCAGGGCAGAATGGCAGGCAAATTGGCAGAACACCAGGGTGCTCGGCAGAATGTGGCAGAAATTGGCGGCTGAGGACCGGCCCGGCTGCTTCCAGCCTGTTGTACAATGTTCAGAGTGAGGATTTTTTGAGCAGGGAGGCTCCCAAATAGCGAGATGCATTTCTTATTTTCTTTGATCAGCCTTCAGAATGAGATTCAGAAAGGAACACTGAACTACAATTGTGCCATCATCACGTGTCCACACCTCGTTTCCGCGAAATTGTATGTAAAAAATCCCTAGAGGTACAAGAGACTTGCAGGTGCAGAATTTCAGTTCAGTTTACTCCAGAATCAGGTCAGACCAACCTACGATGCGTGCTTTTTTACTGGATCTAATTTATTTACCAATAATTTGACCTGCCGTTTCTGCCATGATCTGCCAACATTCTGCCCTGCCGTTCTGCCATTCTGCCTGGCAGATTCAGCCCAAAACTATTCTGCCACCCACACTACGGCGCGGTAAAAACGGGAAGCAGCCCCGGCGGCAAGCTTTGAAAGCAACTGGTCAGAGCCACTGCTAGTACACACTCTCTACTCACCTCAATTGGCACAGTTGTATTTGAAGATGCAAATTTGAATCGGTTCTTTGTAGACACTGAAAATTGGATGCAATCCATCTGCAGCCTGTTTGCAAGCAGATTGCAGAGATGATTCATGGCGGTTCTAAGCCACTTTAACGGACTAAGGCTTGTAGTAGGGTTGTTCTGCCATCCAAGTACGTGCAATCGTCTCGCAGTTCCTTGAACACAACGTGTTCTGAACCGCCATTTAGATCTACAGACGCGGACAAATACAAGTTGACTGTTGGCATTTGAAGTTTCAAGGATTGGTTGAACACTTTGTAAATTATGGTTGCATTGAGAGAAAGTAGCGACGCAGAGCCTGACCCATACGGAGGTGGCAGCTTGAGAACTGGGACTGAAAATATGGAATCGTGGTTAAAATCGAGAGAGAGCCGGCATGTCGGCACGGGATGGGTACCGTGACATGTCACCCAAACGTCACCCGTGACTACTTCTCTCTGTGAGGACGACGACGACGACCCCGACACGGTCTTCAACACCAATACTGCACCCTCGTTGTTCGGTTGACTCGGCTCACCAAGATTACTTTCGCTTGAATCTTACGACGTGACCTACGGCCTGACTGCAGCTGACTACATCAGGCTGTAGCCTGTAGTCGGAACTACTATGCATCAGCTCTCAAGGGAGGGACACCACTTAGGAGAAAAACAATGAAGAGCAAATCCCTATGCTTCAGTCGGTTTTCCATCTCTGGCTATTTGTGGCCCTCAAACGGTGGCGCGTGAGCGTGCGGTGATGTCGTAGAAGGAGGCTGCCATAGCAGGTTAGGCGTTGAGGGTGTATCGGAGCGTGATACATCCCTTGGATGAATTTCGTACGTCTCCTGTTTTGATTCCTTTTACTGTGTGCTCCCTAGGCTCACCGCTTTCTTCCTTTCTTTCAGTCAATTTTGTGAACGTCAATGAAGCAATTCGAGACCTACGAGATGGAAACGTGGTCAATTCGTCATGTTGTACGTCGTTTCTAATTCCTTTTCTTGACCTTGACATACACTCTAGCTGATAATTTGACACCAGGTCCTCCTTTAGTTCCACAACGCCGACTAAGTACCTGCCATCAATCCTTCCGTCCTGCTCGTCAGGAGGGAGAGGTGCCACGGTCATGAGGTGCGCGCATCCACGCGCTGGGATCCCCGCTCTTTGATTGCTGCAGCAACCATCATACGCCCACCTTGCCTGCTTCGCGTCGCCGCCGCATTCGTAGGTGTGTCCTTGTTTACTCGCCTTCATCTCCTCGCCTTCTCGAGGGTTACCCGCCCGCCACGTCACCTTGAGGATTGTAGGTGTTTTCCCGATCTCAGCACTCTTGTTAGCGAATTCGAATTCCTCATAACGAGCTATCGGTGCGTTCTCCTCCCCCCTCCTGGGCTTAGTTTGCCGAATGGTCTGATGAATGGCGGACATGCAGCTATATCGGCACCTGCTTCTCCCCGTCTTGCCCTGCTCTCGGATTATTTTCCACCACGCTACTAGTCATTCCGCCGGTCGACACACGCACGGCAGAGTAAGTTTTCGGAATAATGTTGTTTTGTCTGTAACTGATTCAATCTGAATAAAAGGGAAACACCTCTGATTGAGGTCATTCAGGTCGCCATCCCTCCACATTCTCTGTTTTGATGTCCGGCGGTTGGGGATGGATGCTGCTGCTCGAGCGATAGATTGTACATAAGTACATAGGTGCGCACTGACAGTCCCTCGTATTGACTTCTGTATTACTAAATCGCCGATTGACCAGCTGTAGACCAACGCTGCGCTTTGTCGTTACGCGCTCCGGCGGGTGCGGTTTACGGCTCTGAAGGCCTTGGCGGTGTGTACGCATGGGCGCGGATGCTCAAGCGCGGAATTGTGAAGGGGCTCGATGTAACAAGGAGGCTGCATGATCAAGTGGACGAGGAAGAAAGGTGGAACGAGGTGCAAATTGAGGTCGATTACTACCGGCGGTACGTCTCGATAATCTGTCTGTCATTCTCGCAGGCTGATCGTTCGCAGTCGTGGCACGTTCTTCTGGGCTCTACTTCATCATCGTCAATTCCGCGTCCGTCCCTTCTTCGGCGACACTATACACCCGCCCAGAATCGACTGTCGTCGGGCACACGCATGTCGTCCCATCCTTTGCTTCAATTCTCGGCGCGAAAATCGAGACTCGGCTCTACAACTTCGACGACACCATCCGCAGGGCTGCATGCGTCGCCTTCAGAGCTGTTGTGTGTAGGTGTATGCCAGAGTGGTGCGTCTGAGGATGCCCGTTGGCTTGCGAGAGAGGGAGGGTGGGTGGAGGAAGCTCGGAGTGTGGGGAGCGGAGGACTCGAAGAAGATGTTCCAAGTGGGTTAGGGGATACGAGGGAAGGGCGGGAGGTCGAGTGGTGGTCGAAGAGGGGAGGAGAAGGAGGGAGCCGAAACTTGCTCTGTTTTGGACGGCATTCACGATGGTATCACCTTCATACCGAGCATGTTCTCGATCGTACGGCTTTCGTGCACAAAAGCCTCTGTGTCCGGACGTCGCTCGCTGAAACAGCTTCTTCGACGTTGTCGTCACTCTCAGCACATCGTTCGGTTTTGAATGAGATGAGGAGACTGAGGCCGGAGGAGGGGTATGAGGTAGCGCGTTCCCCGGACTGTCAGCGACATCCACAGCGGCGTCATCCTCCCTCCTAGTTGGGGCTTCCTCTCTCCGGTCTCGCTTCCCCCCGCCGCTGCGTCCCAACCCCGTCGCCGTCTCCCGCTCATCCGATATGCCCATAACTGACAACAAAATCCTTCAGCCTGCACACTACATCTCCATCGATCCGCGCTCCTCTCCCCATCATATCTTTACTCCACCTCCGCCTATGATACAGTACCTAATGCCACCACCTCACTTTCTCTCTCTCTTCGTATATGCACTTCGGTCCCTCTTCTCGTACGCCTTCCTCCTTGACACTTCTACATATTTCCGCCTCTGCTTTCCTCGTACACACTGCCTCTATATATCTACGTCTCGCATCTTCCATGACCTCCGTTCTTCCCTCAATGCTATAAATGTACTGTACAGCTGTGTGTGATGAGTTCAATACCGCGGGACGGATAGTCAGACCAAGAGCCTCCCTCCTGAATCCATCACATATAAATACAGGCTCCTTACTTGCGACTAGCTTACACACTATCTCTCTCCAACCACCACCTACTTTCACGCATGCCCTTACTACATCCGCTATTCTGCGTTACCTCATTTTCAATATCGCATTCTATCTCCTCATCTCACATCGTGCTTTCTTCATTGTCTGCCTCGCTTTCGTCGCCGCTGGTCCCCTCCCTGATAAAGATATCTCACCATTTACGCGTCTCATCTTATCTCGCCTCTCCTCGTCGCCAACAAACCACGATCTCTAAGATTATATCTTCATTTAATTCACTTCGTTCCGATTTGTACGCCTTTTATGAGCTATGTACTGACCGACGATTGACCTCGCCATGCAATCTAGAGGAGAAATCATTTCATTCACTTAGCTACGTAGATTCAGGTTAGCGGTTGACTTCGCTTCCACTTCTCCCCGCCGTTCCCGCCACGAACGGCACGCGCCTCAAACTATTCTCCCCAACTACGCTTCCCCTTCCTTACCTCCTCATTTCCATTCCGAACGCGAATCAACAAGATTGGCAGAGCGTTCATCTGTGTACGCTGCTGGGTTCATTCGCTTTTTTCGCTCAAAAGGCCTAAAAGCTTACGTTGATGTAATTTGGAGAACGTCTGAGTCAGCTGACGGGCGCAAATTCCAACCGCCCCCGCCGCGAACGGTCATCAATCTCCTGCCTCCCCGCGCTCCTTCTTGACTTGGTTCCCGAGCCTGAATCACCAGAATTGGCGCATCGTTGTCTGCCCGGATAGGTGAATTCATCGGTTTCGTTCGTACGTACTTATTTGTATTTGAATTATTAGATACAGATTTTCGTGCGCAGCGCATACCGAGGTGGGGATGTCAATGTTGATGCGGTTAAAGAACGGAATTGGTGGGGTCGACGACGAGGGCGGCAGCCGCAGCATGGGGATGACGGGGACGAGTATTGAGGTGAGGTGGTGAGAAGAAGCGAGAAGAAGAGGTGTTGTCAATAGGGTGCGGTCGGCAGGCACACCGACAAGTAAGACAATGATATTGTTGATGCCGGGTGGACGGCAGCGGCGAGTGGGGCGGTACGGGATGGCAGAGTTGGGTCAGCGAAAGTTGTGTTGTAATGTGAGCGCAGGAACAGGCGGCACAGGCGGGATGCAAAGAGCGTGCAGCGATGCGAGCATGTCGGCAGAGCGGCGGTAGTGGCTGCACGTATGTACGTACACGTCGGTGTTGGCAGCGCGAATGGAATCGGTGGTTGGGCGTCAGCGAGGTGCGCGAGAGCAGGAGCTGCAGCAGGCTGCAGGCTGCAGGAGCTTGGTGTTGAAGGTGTGGTGGGAAGGGAAAGAACAAGCGCTCGTCGGCGTGGGAACGTTCAACTATTCGGATCAACGCGCCACCTGCGTCATATCTCCACCATCCGGGCCGCTGGCCAAACCTTCGCGTCAGCATTGGACTCGGCGACGACGAACGCACGTTGGTGGGCGCGGGGTAAGTACTCGGCGAGTCTGAAGAGCGGGGAGTGAGCGAGGGGCTTCTTGGGAGCGGGATCTGCCGCACCGCCATGGCATGATGTTGTTGAGGCACGTGGGCTCGGGTCAAGCTAGGGTGGGTGTACTGGAGGGTCAGGGAACGACTGGGGGGCGGGGGAAGATGAGAGGGGCTTTTTGATGGTAGGGATGGCGAGAGATTGACCCACAGACGGTGGATTGGGCGTCGGCGTTGCTGTTGGCGAAGACGACTACGAAGTTTAGACAGTCACAATGTGAAGAGGAGAGGAACCAAGCGCAGAGGTACGCATTTTCATTCCCTCTCCCCAATGCCCATCGTACGACTGTGCTGTCATTTCGTTGGCGTGCTGAGAAAAGGTAGACGGCGGAACCTTGGGAGTGTCTAGGTCCATCCAACACGCACCATTATCGATTGCAAATCTCTCCCGACGCCGCCGCCATTGCGCAGATTGGACTTGCTGACCCGTCTTACGCTCATCCTTTGATCATCTTTCGACTTCCTCTTCCTTTTCACCTTCGGCGGCCCGCTTCCGCCTACGCCGCACGCGCCACAGTCTTTTTTTCTCCACTTTGTTTATTCATCTCTCCTAGGCGAGAGAGCAGGTGTTTGGGGGTTTCTTCACAGGATGGCACGCCGGTGGGACTGTATGATCAAGGTGTTTGTTGGAAAAATTATTTTCATGGTCTTGTTTCTCGAAGTTCGGTTTTCATTCTTCGACGAACCCAAGCTCAATGACTCGATATCACAGTTCCTTCTGCCTATTTGATCTCGTCTTTCTCTACATAGTATTTTCTCTGTTTATTATGCCATGTATAGCTTCCTACTCACAAATTTTCTGAAGAATTGAACGACTTGGATGCTCTGTGCAAGTTCCCCTTCCACCCTCTATAGTATTGAGCCAAACTGGGAAACATTCCACCACCAAGGGTCAACGACAAATGCCAATGGAGAGTAAGGGCCATAGACTGTCTACAGTGGTGGCAAATAGAAATTGCCGTGGCTTTTTGGTAAAAATCTCGATGTATACTTCACCGAATGACCTCGAATAAAATGTAGAGATGGGTATGTGATACCTCTGTACCTCTTAGAACCCTCAGCAATATATCAAGCACTGAGAATGCATCAATAATGGATGGTTTCCGATTTTTGCCATATCCGGAAAAACACAATGTACCCTCAGCAAAAAAGTGTCATAATAGGATAAAAGTACTTGAAAAACAATGCTGGTTCTCACTTTGATTGACTGGAATTGATCGTCATTTGAGCTCACAACGGCCGCTCGAAGTAGGTCATTTTAGCGATTTTCTCTGCATTTTCAGCTATTTTGTGTGAAAATAGCCAACTCTGAGCGGTTGTTGTGAGCTCAAATGAGGGTCAATTTCATTTAACAAAGTGGAAACTAGGACTGTTTTTCAAGTACTTTCATCTTATTATGACACTTTTTTGCTGAGGATACATTGAGTCTTTCCAGATATGGCAATAATCAGAAACTGTCCTGTGATTGATGCATTGTCAGGGCATAATATATAGCTGAGTGTTCTAAGCAGTACAGAGGTATCATATATTTATCTCTACATTTTATTTCAGGTCATTCGGTGAAGTATACAGCAAGATTTTGGCCAAAAAGCCACGGCAATTTCTATTTGCCACCACTGTATGATATTTTCAGTACCCCAGTAAGTTACGTGGCAACGAGTGTCGTTTTTCTTCATATTCTCAGCCAGTGTCGACCTGTACGGCGTCTGCATTTACACAGACTGCAACGACGAATTCGGCGCCGGAACTGCACGCAGCATGGCTTCAGGCTGACTGAAGATACCAGTGAGTCTAACCCTTTTGTTTATAATTGCACATTCTCGGGCGGCACAGGTGCCAACCAAATCCCGCTGAGAAGACGCAGACGTTTATCGTAACAGTAGGTTCTTACTTAAGCTATTCATGTTCAAACTGAAGGCATGTGACTGCAGCCGGGCGACATTGGGTCGACAGCCTGACTGCAGGACAACGTTTGCAGCGCTAACTCCGAGAAGCTCCAGTTCAATCTGGATGCAGTCAGGCTGCAGGTCGACTGCAGCCACGGCTACTTTCAGATGTCGTAATCTTCGGGCTGCAGCTCAATATTTAAGTACTTCCTCTTGCGAGACGTCCACAAAAGGTACGTCTGAATTAATTTGCGTCCAGGATGAATACAGACGAACTTTGGCTGCAGACAGATTCTGAACTGCCATATTGAGCTCCGCGATCATCAGAATGGCTTCTTTCTTATTGTTAGTTTTCCCTAAGGTACAGTACTGCCTGAAACGAATCACTTGCTTATTGTTCCTCGTTCCCTTCTTACCTAGAAAACCGGTTGCCTTCCTATCACGTTCTTTAACTTCTTTCAAGCCGTGTTCGCTTTCTCCACAATAAGGTCTTGAATTGGCTAATCAAGTTCCCGAATTGGGCGGCGGTGTCAGGCACATTGACTCCAGCCGACTGCAGCCAGGCTGGAGTCTGGCTGTTGAACACCGGGAGGGATAAATTCGGCATCGGGTTGGACACAGTTGAACGGCAGACAGACGTCACCACCGTACCAGGCCGTTTGAGTCCTAAAGTCCGCCCTGTAGAGCACGGCCCGTGCCGTGATGTACCGTCGAATCCACTGTCAGACAACATAGATTCGGGACCCTCTCAATTCACTTGGACAATCAGAAATGTTTTCTTGCCAAGGCCCCCCAAAAAATCACTAGATCACCCGCCTCTGTGTGCATGCACTGAATGATCATTCCTCATTCCCATAATATAATAGGTGGCGGGCGACCAGCTGCGGGTGCGTGGTTTCTTCTTTCTTATTGTTCCCAATGCTTCTTCACTTGCTCCGCACCCTTTTTGTTCTCGGCCAAATTTTACCTAAAAATGAATTCCGGTTTCACGCGCTTGAACACGTCTTTTGCTTGCAATTCTGTTCATTTATGATACGTGTTGAATAAATTTCGTGTTCGTGAGTGGTTTTTTGTGTTGATATTTTTTTGCCGAACGCAGCCTGACTGCAGACTGTCTGCGGCCGGGCTGCAGCCTGACTGCAGGGAAATTTCCGTGATGCTGAATCTGGTAGCTTCAGCATCAGCTTCAGTACGCGCCGAAACTGATACTGAATTTCATTGTTTTAGTATTGCCGAATTGGACGCTGAAATTATTGGATTCAGGCTCAATTTCAGCGGCACCGAGTCTATCAGTCTCATCCCCCCTGAGACTTATACTGAACCTCAAAAATCCCGTTACAATTCCAGGACGACTGAGACTGACAGTTTCGGTTTCAATCTCAGACCCTTTGAAATTGACACGTAAACTACAAATTTCCTTTACAGATTCTGTTTGACGGAACCGCAAAAGTCCAGATACAACTTCAGTACAGAATGAATTTAAAAATTTCCTCTACAAGTTCAGTGCGCCGGGAATTTCATTTTTCCCGGTGTGGGTGGGAGGGCCCTCGTTGGTTCGATTCCCTGCCCCGCACCCGGGAGAAAAACACTTTAGACACTCTCGGCTTCTGCCCTCCGACTTTTCAAACTCCGTTCCCTCCGCTTCGGCAAACACGTTGGGTTCCGAGGAGTAGCGCACTTGCGGTCCCAGCCGCCGGTCGGCAATTCAACTTTAACAGACGCGCGGCAACAAATCATCCATCACACTTTGTCTGATCAGGCGTACGCTGCCGCCTTGATCCTTTGACGCCCATCCTACGGGGATCGCAACCTCGGCAAGCACTGGCCAAAGGCCGTCGGACCGGGACTTCATGCCCGAGGCACTGGGAGTTGATTGGTTGTATAAAAAAGGGGTGACGTGGGAGGAAAGGACGGACTGGAAACGATTAATCATGTAGTCGATGTCGGCATGTCGTGTACTATAGCCGCTTGCAGCGGCTCGAGCACGTTAATTGATCTCAACAACAACAACTGATGGTGGCCTGTCACGTGCCTCTTTGCCCGCCAATTCTACCAGATGTACTAATCATGGTGACTTTGGCAAAATATATCCTCAATCTGATGAAGTAATCAAACGATTGAATGGATTGTGCTCACGATCGGAAGGATTGAAAGATTTGGTAGTTACTGTACAATCTGATTTTGTTTGGCTTTAATTGTAAAACTATTTCATTAGTTTGACAAACGGGTAGTTATTCTAATTTTTTATACACAAAACAATTTCCTGTCTATCATCTCTTGTCGGAAAAATCAAAAAAGGGTTGTTGGGCCTGGGCAGGCCTTGTAAGGTCTAATAAGGCCGTTGGGGAAAAGGAGGGTTACAAGGTTTAAATACGTACCAAATACTACATATAGGGCCTTATAACACATAATGGACCTTATAGGACCTAATGAGGCTTGTAAGGGCCTGATCGGGCCTGCGGTCTAAATTACCGTACGGTATGGTAGGTAGGGAGGTCACATCAGTCACCATAACGCAACACCGTTGCTATCGTGAGCTGGCAACATCAAGTCATCGTCGGCGCTGTCTGCTCCCCGCCCTCGACGACGAGGATCTTGTTTTAGCCTCATTTTCTACTTCTTTGCCGGCGCGCGTAAATAGATAAGAATATATGTATTTGTTCTAAATTCTTGTCCAAGAAAACTCTTTTTCCCCAATTCACGGAGAGAGATAGAGCAAAGTGCGGGAGGGGCGGGATGAGGGGCGGGATGGTCTTGACGCTGCCCACATTGAGTGTTGATGACTGCCATTGTCACGGCGTGATTTTGGGTTAACGGCCGAAATGGCCGAGTTACCGGACGGCTGAAATTTGGCTGAGCCGTCTATTTAGACCGCGGGCCCGATCAGGCCCTAAGGCCTTACAAGGCATGGTCGGCGGGGTTAAGCAAAAGTATTACCACTTTACCTTCCTTGTAAGGTGTCTGCTTGCACCTTGTCTTGACTTCTAATACTAGGCTATCTATTTCTATTGTACTACAATACTGACTCTAACAATTAATTACTGGGAATCGAACGCTCGACCTCTGAACGCTCGACCTCTGCAGTGCGAATAAAACAACAGCAATGGACAATACTGCTATGCTAAGAGAGATTTACAGAGAGAGAAATTTTGTTCCATATATGGCGTAGCTCTCGGATACCTGTACAATTTCCCCATAACGCAACAACTCAAGATATTGCTCGTACATTGACTGGTGATTTACTACACATGAGTATATGCTCCCCTACATACTTTTTGAAATTCAAATCAGCCATCTTGCCATACAATCACAGCACAAATTATCAAAAACAACACAACTCTGAATTTTCCGCCGAAAAAGATGCAAGAAAATTACACCTACCATGTCTCTAACAACCCCAACTCAGTTTTGTAACCTCCGGGAAATCAGCCTGGGAAGACCTAACCAGACCTTATCACGCCTTATAAGGTCACCCCTCGAACCTTATTAGGCCTTATAAGGCCGTTAGGTGCTCCAAGGCCTTACCAGGCTTTTTCAATTTTTCCGACACTCGATGGTTATTTAGAATTCAAGAGACAGAACATGGCTTTATTTGACAGTGCTTGCACAGAATTCTAATCACACACCGCGCATTGAGTCTCCTGGGAGAGATGTTTGATGCCCTCGTCAATCCATTCATTATGCCGACACTCTCCCTCTCTGAACAAATGATTCAGCTTCTCAAGTTTGCTCACATGGCCTGTGCGCTTTTTATGAAGCACGATGGCGATTTTTTCTCGCACCAACTCTACGGGGATCTTCAGTGTATGGTCAAAAACATGATATTTAAAATTGCACACTCAAAGGTCTTGAATCCGATGTTAAAAGTCTTTCTTTGCCTTCTGGGTGACGATGTCCTTGAGATACTTTTTGGAAGGTCGAGAATGATCGGTGGACACTCCCCCAACCACGATGTTGATGAATTACGCCAACGCATCTGTTCCGCCCTTCGTGTGGACAAAATCTTTGAAAAATATCCTCATTTGGAACGTCGAGCTCGCCGCCTTCGTCTGGTTCGGAACCGCGATGTAGATCACCTTTCTCCTCGGGAGTGGGAAGGTGATCTTACGGCGGGCTCGTGCGACATTCACGCCTGCTACCACGCAGGAGTTGCTCAAGCACGAGCAGTTCTAGCCAAGTATGGATGCGACACAGATTTTACTGCCCGCTTCTCACAGGAAGGCTTTGATTTGATGCGGCCCAAGGGCGGCAAATATCCTGGGCTTTCCAAGGAGGTTGATCGATTATTGGAAAATGCGTCCGCCGCTCTCGACTCGGAGACTACTGCGCCAGAGTCAACCTCGTCGGCCGGAACAAATTTAGATGCTCAAATCCTCACTTTTGATGCCAATGCTGCTCTTGCTGCTGAGCAAGTTGTCCGAGCTGCACAGGAGGCTGCTGCACCTCTCGGTGGCCATAGCTTGTGGATTTCTCTCAATGAGGACGGAAGCAAGAAAGCACATAAAAAACAATTTTACGAACATTCATGGATCCCACATTCGACGTCAAGGATGGAAAGAGCCATGATCGGCTTCTTCGTGTCAGATACTTCTCAATTGGCAGAGATAGTTGGGATCGGACAGCTTCTACGGCTTATTCTAAGTCCACAGCGAATGATCATTTGCTCAAGATTCGTGGCCTCTTTGCAACCTTGATATGTTTTGACACCTCGAAGGTGTCTCTCGCAATTCTCCAGTGCACCGGTATCAAAATCACGAGTACTCATCCCATCACTTACCTTGAGGCCGCCCCCTCCGCCGAGATCTCTCTCCCAGACAGCAAGTATGAAGTGTCCGGACAAATCTTATCGCTTGTCCCTTTCGATGAGCCTCAATCGTAAACATCTCTTGGGCCTGGGTAACCGAATATGTTTCATTCGAGTCCACCAAAGCCAAGAAAGCAAGTGGGGGCGATACATCGGCTCGCATGCGACATCTTAGCGTAACTTCGGACGGGCGCCTTGTTCTGCCTTTGACTTCTACGGATTCGAAGCAATCTACCCTTGAAGAGATTCTGAAGATACCGCCGACCAGTGACAAGGATTCCGAGAAGACATGGGTATTTTCCAACGCGCAGCTGGAAGTGCTTGGTGCTAGCCTATGTGACCGAGTCAAGGAGGAGAAAGTTCGTTTAAAGATCCCGACATTTGGCATGGTCAAGGAGGGCAGGTATCCATCCGTACGAGGCTACAATCACAAATAGTGAGTTTCGGTTTATAACCTTTCCGACCGATACTGAGTCTTGATTTCATAGCAACGGCTGATACCCAGTCAAAACCGGTCATGCTGGGATATGCCCCGATTGGCTAATTTCTGCTGTCCTGCTTTAAGCAGAAATCAGCAACTTTTCCGGACTGGAGCAGATGAAAAATGTGCTGGTTTCTGCTGGGAGATGCTGCATTCTGCTGGAGTTGCTATGGTCTGCTGATATTGGCTCTGCTATTGCGGGCACACAATTGTATCGATGAATCAATATTCATTGCACCTCTACCTACACACATTGTGCTCTACTGCGACCCTCGACGCCACTGCCGTAGCCCGACTACAGCGCGCGCCGACTCCCACCCTGCGCCGAAGTCGCGCCGACTTCCCTGAAGTGCGCATGACACTCCCCTTGCCCTACACCCCGCTGCTATAAATGTCGGGTTGTCTTGGGACCGAACGGGCTTCCTGCAATACGCTGTAGCCGGCGTTGATATATGCGAGGGTTATTAGAAGATCTGCAAGAAGATCAGTACATGTACAGGAACGGAAATGTAGACATACCAAAGAGGACCTATATTCAGATTTACGACTTACCACGACGAGATGATATTGTAAGGAGAAGACAACGTTTATCTGTGAGGGAGAATGTGCGCATCACACCACCTGCTGTCCATCGAACGACAGGAAGCAATTAGTACACAGAACGAGATGTAGAAGAGAAAACCTACAGGATCCCACTCCAAGAAAGCGTTGGTCTGGAAGGCAGCGGGTAGAGTAGAGATATAGCTGTACATATCGAGCGTAACGTGCATATAAAGTGAGTGGCAGAGGTAGCGGGGGCGAGAGGGGAAGCATACTCGGCATTACCAAAAGTAACCGAATTTAGAAACGCCTTGCTTGCGACCAGCTAATACAGTTAGCAGTTGGTTCAGCTGGTGGGAGAGGGAAAGGATGGTCATATGATATTGCACACGACGCGCGCCGAAGTTATTGGGCTTTCCCTGTGCTGATTTTCTATGTTTGTTTATTTATATGCCAAATCAACAATTTCTTGCTCTGTTTTAGTACCCTCATTGAAGGATGAAGATAGCCCAGCAAGCTCTGAGCTCTCAGATACAAAGTCATGAGATAGTAGACCTAACTTCGAGGTACTCACCCACCTGAGATCCTGGTGACTGTGTTCCAAAAAAGGCAAACACTGTTAAATTGATGGTATTTTGAAGATTAATTCACTCACCCACTGTGTGATAGCTTACCCCAAGTTTATATCATGAAAGTTGTAGCAAACACACTGTGAATGAACCCTTCATCGCTCAAAGCTCCTTGACCATCGTAATTTGTGGGACAAAACGCCGAATTCGGTTACTTTTGGTAACTGCGAGTACCTGCATAGAGAACTCACATAGCACGGTGGCGGGATCCGTGGGGACGAAAACGAAAGGGCGGGACGAGAGAAATCCAGCTCGCTTCTCGGACCATGGCGGATTTTGAGGGGGCCTGTGTCGCTGAAGAGTTGATTACACGATGCCTAAGAGGTATCGGTAGGTGTAAGATGAACCGGCGGCGGCGCGCTCGAGTGAGAGTGGGGATGGGAGAAGGGACATGGTGGTGGTAGCGAAGGAAGATGTATCCCACAAAGACGCACTTTTGAAAGTGGATTGTAAGGGCAACAGCTGCCAGGGCCTGAGGCCCGAGGTACTCAAGAGTCCAACAAGCACTGGGCAGAGGGAGAATCCTTAGAGGGCTAGCTACAACAAGAGGAAGAGTGTCTACTCACCTGGGCAGAGGGAGAATCCTTAGAGAACAGAGTAAGGAGTCTCCATGCCCAGGCGTCACAGTAAAAGGGCGCGTGACGCGTGACTTCTCACGGGGTGAGGGAACTATGTAGTAGCACAGCATCTATGATGTGATATCAATGATCAGATGATCCAACAGTAGCAGGGAGCCCCAGAAGAGGGAGGATCACAATACTGGTAGAGATCGTAAAGGCCCGGAGATACCCTGTGGTCCGGGGAGCGTGGGAAACCAAAGCCGGAGTCCGGAGGGCCGGAGCTCGGGGCCCGGAGGGTCGGGGAACCGGAGGAATAGAGCCCAGGGAACCCGGGAAGGGCGCTAGAGCCAGGGCGAGACAGCGGGAGCATCGAGGCTTGTGTGACAGAACCGCTGGGGCTTGGCCCAGTTCCGGGGGAGCGTGGGAAGCCGGGCCGGGGACCGGGGGACCGGAGCCAGAAGGCCGGAGGTCCGGACGACCAGAGCTCGGGGTACCTCTCGGAGGGCTAGAAGTCTGACCAGAAGACCAGTCGGGAACCGGGTTGCGCTGATAGGAGCGCAGGGTCGACAGGAGTCTGTCGAGGAGGGGAACGGAAGCATACTGTACGTAAGGACAGCATGTGGCATGGGCCTCTACGGCAATAGGCCATGCACAGGTCGGAAGGAGGAAGATGTGACGAAGGGGGAAGTCTGGAGGGAGTAGTGTTCCCAAGAAGGCTGGAGTGATGCAAGGAATAGCGGAGCGGGTCGGGGAAGCGGGCGGTTCCCCTGACAACCGGTCATTTTCGGGCTTATGAATTATGTCTGTGGAGAGCCGACGAAATTCAAGTTTTCAAGTTGCAAAAGAGCGAGAGAAAAGAGAGAGACTCACCATGTATCCGAGGCTCTGTTCCCCAAAAATCAGCTCTCTAGAGCTTCTGTAAATCCCACAAAAGCGCCGGAAAATCTTGATTACTATGTCTCGATAAGGCAAACCAAATGTATTCAAGATATGGTGAGACGTATGTCCCTTCGGAGCAGCTGACTCCAGCCAATCAAATTCAAGATCTCTCTGGAAGTTTCCTCGGCCGTTCTCACAATGAGTCCGAAAAAGCCATGAAATTCACAATGAATTGCCTTCAGATGCTCTCACAACCACACTCGAAGGCCTTGTTCGTGCTATAGACAGTGCACAAATTAATTAAGCAAAACTCTCTTGAGTATGTACTTAGGCTGAACACTCAAAACAACAGGCAAATTTAAAAAGTTCAGTTAAACTCTGGTTGAACCCCAGAAATAGCAAGTATCTCTCCATGCAAGCACGGTGTTCAAGCAAGTGCATTATTAGGCCTAAACGAGTCTGCCTATGTAGCTAAATCGAGGTGGATAGCCGAGAAATACACAAGAATTTGATCTGTTTTTAGTTTTCTCCAACAGCACTGTTCTGTGAATCTCTCGCGCACGAGCCCCTTGCGCGTCTGTCTTAGACTCTCATATGCTTCCAGTGTGCTGCACATGCTGTCCCTAATGAGACTGAGTAGAATCTTCGCATGTTGCTATGTATATCTTTTGACACTCGAAGCTCAACTTGATCTGGACAAAATTTGATTCACAATTCGACACGTTCGGCTTTTGCCAGTCCAATTTATGCCTGACGAGCTCGCCGTTCAACCTAAATTTACGTTCATAGATAAATCCAAAGTTTTTTGAACTACATATGAGCTCTATTGATCTGAAAATCTGCCCAACTGTTTGGCCTCATGCACAAGTGCGGCAAACGTATTCAGAGCATCTAAAGATCCGATGAGGGAACAACGTCCGGAGGTAGGGAAAAACACGCACCAATATTCGGACTCGCACCGTCTTCAATCGATTCTCCACTGGACATCCAAACGGAGTTCTAAACCAGCAGTACTGCTTTCCAGAGAGTTAAGCACACCAAGGTCTTGCTCCCCGGCATTTGGAGCACGAAGCAACGACGGTGCGCGGTTGTTGTAAGGCCGAAAGCGTGTAGTTGGGGTGGCCGGATTGCCGGGAGGCGGAAGGCAGCCAGGTGAAAACCAGCTAGGCTTCTTGGGGGTCGTCTTCTTCCAGGTTTCTTTCTAGCTCCTCTGTGCATGCTTGCAAGGACTGGTTGTGTACAGCGCGACGCGACGAGGTATTACTAATACTATTAGAGACAAGGAAGTTGATTGACAGCAGCGCTCATGTGACCCGGAACTCGTCGGATCACACAAGTATGTTTTTTTCGGACATAATCCTCCACGGACATGATTACATAATGAGCCCATTTTCGTTTCTGAATGCTGGCAATTGATGGACTCGATGGCCTGGCAGGCCACCTGATCCATATCAGCTAGCCGCGTTTTCGTTTTCGATTTTCGGCTATTCTCGCGAAGGTCTTCACCTCGAATTGACGGTTGAATGTGGCCCATGCGTCGTCTTCGATGCCGGAGGTCGTGGTTGAATTTTGTTGTCGTCCGGCGTAGCATCCGGAACCGAATCGGGCAGGCGTCGAGCAAGTTGACCCAGCTTCTTGATGAGCTTAAGAACAGGCTTCGCTATTCGTCTTCATCCGTCGCTAATGCATGCAAAGTTAAAAAGCACAACATCAGCAATTTGAAAAATCTTGCGGCTTGTTCGGCCTTTTCAGCTTGTTTGATGGGATCGGCAAGCTCGAGCCTCAAAAACTGTACCTACTGAGGTACATTGCACCGGTGCTAGGTCGTCAAATTCACTCCCAATTACATGCAAACATCTAACCCACCTGCCCTACACCCCGAAATCCCGCGCCGAGCCAAAACTGCCAAGATTATGTGAGCCGAAAATGACAGCTTGTGGATCCGAGGAGAGAGCTTGTGACCTTGCGGAGTTGTGATCTTTTTCGGGCTTTTTCGGCCTTTTTTGACCTTGTACAAGGTCACAAGTTTTTCAAAACTCTGATGAAGCTTCCACCGCACGCCGCTGATCCGCAGTCAATTCACTGGAATCATTGTTACTGATTGCTACAACGCGCGCAGAGGGAAGAGCGCATCGCAACATGGTTATGTACATAGTACGTATACTAGTGAGTCTCTCTCTTCTGACCAATATCACTGAGCTTGAATTGATTTCCGGCTACCATTGTACATCGGGATCGCCGTCGACGCTGAATCACATTTCCGTTCAAGTCAACCTCGTTCCCTTTTCCGTCCAAAAGAGCCCACCCGCTATTGGCACAACATATATGTGAATCAATCACAGCGGGGGCTTGTGATGATTACTTACCGAAATGGGCGGCCAAGAGGAATATCATTGGGCGAAACCACAGTGCGACTGGGCTGCGTGAAATGTCGCAGCCTGCTGCTGCGCCGAACTTGAGAAGGGATGTCATCAATATTTTGCGGTGATGTCAACACGTCTTTGAGATTATTTTGCGCGGGGAGTCTCGGGCGGAAATACGTCTCTCCACATAAGATTTTGCAAGAGCAGATGTACTCGGTGTGACCAAAAGTAACCGGAATTTGGCTTTTTAGAGGGGAATTTCGAAACTCAAACAGCTTTGAGTAATACAGGGCTCTTCTAAATTATTTATTCTACTACTTTCATGGTATGGGCATGACATGCAATGTTTTGTTTTGAGTTGGTGAATCAATCTTTAAAATTGAACCAATTTGGACATGTTTGCGTTCTCTGAAGGAGAGATGCCGTAATTTCAGGCCGGTAAGTACCCCAAAAAAGTGCTTAGTATCCCAATAATCTACAAATCCGATATCTAAGGTTGCCAGGTGTTTCCCGTTGTTCAGAGAGAGGCAACTCGGCACACTAATTTCCCGCCTCAAAGCATACATAAAAGAATGTGTAATAATAGGACAAAGAGACTATGCAACCTTTTGCCTGCTTCTTATGCAATCGTATATGTTCATACACTGCCAATTGGGCCAATTTGCCCAGCAGTCACCCACAAAATCTGGTTGCAAACACGCAATTTCCGATTCCGGTTACTTTTGGTCACACCGAGTATACTGTGCAGAGTGCCGAGAGAGATGTTGCGCAACAGCCGCAAAAGCCACGCGGCGGCTTTGCCAACTTGAACCTAAGCGAAAGGTGTGTCAGGGGAATTCCCCGGCTTCCCCGGCCTGCTACACTATTGCTGACTGTAACACTAACCCATACAACAGTCACACATATAGCGCCCATCGGGCAGCAGCACAACGATATGTGCTGCCTCGGTCCGCAGATGAGTGATTTTGAGCACATGTGTTGGGACTAATCCCTGATTCTGAACGAGACGCAGTAAGAACCTTGTGCCGATGTACGCATTGTCATTTTGAAAGTTGTTTCGAAGGGACTCCTGATCCAAGGCTTTAGACAAAGACTGAAGATTGTGGCTGGCAGATAGACTGACCTCTTCCCCTGCTTCCCAGTTATACCCTGGTTCGCTTGTTTCGACAGCGATTGTGTATTCGGTCTATTATGACTTGATAAGCAGGGAGTTAGGAGAAAGCGCACTGAATTACTTACCCAAGTGCGGGTTCCTGCAGGCAGCTGCAAAGCAGAGGCACTGTAGAAAGTCGCTTCCCCCATTTGCTTGAAGAGTGTTTGAAGAGCAAAAGGTCCGAGATATTAGAGAGGTTGCGCAAAAGCCATACGAGCCATCTGGTGGCTTTGGGCGTAGAAGATGAGGACCTGCCCCACAGCAGAAATCAGTGCTCCTGAGCGGTCAGAGACAAAGAGCTCGGGATGGACATCATCGGAAGCGCGGAGATGGCAGCGCAGCACCCATGAATGAAAGGCAATGTCCTCCTTTTTCTGAAGCGCATACCAAGCATTGCGTGAACGCTCATGCAAGTCAATCACGACCCCGATCGGCAGTGGCAGCTGCTTGTCGTTCCGGTTATAGGAGTTGTCGTTAATCAGGATGTCTGTGTGACGACGACTTAGGCGTTTCTGCTCAGGGGACTGCCACCACAAAGCTGTCACGACGTTATTTTCATCCATCTGAACCGAATAATCCCATCCCGGCTCCGTTGCATTTGCCTCCTCCAGGAACGCCAGGATCGACTGCATATCTCCGCCCATACACTCGATTTCATCGCGCGCTTCCCGTCTTGACTGATTCAGCAAGTTGGTGAGCTGGCGCGGCTCAAGAGGCGCCTTCGACCGCTCCGCCTCAAGCGATTCTAGAATCGATCCCAGCTGCTATCGCGTGAACCCCGAGTTCGCAAACTTCTCAACCGTCTCACGCTGCTGCTTGGTAGGCGGTCGCTGGATCGGTCCACCTGGAGGCAGCGACTCGTGGTTGTGGGTATCGACGATTTTAGAAATCCGCCATTGCCCGGGTGGCATGAGCGCAACGTTAACGTGGGCACCACAGTTCGTGCGGCCTGATTTTCCTTTGCGGTGGTCTGCAGGATCGACGGTGATCTGGTGCGTTTCCTCAGCATCTTTATAGCGATTGCAGCGGAGTGTGCGGCGTCGAGCTTGGCCCGAATTTTCATCAAGCCGGAGCTGGCTACGGATATACGAGTACTTGTACCCGAGCGATTCTTGGTGTCGGAAAACGGCCTGCTCTGCCTCTTTGTAAGACTCGTAAATGTCAGCGGATTTGCTGCACTTCACACCTGGACGAAGTGGCGACAGGCCAAGATCAACAGTGTCTTTCTGTGTAGCAAGGGGGGTTCTGGCAAGGTGTCGTGGTGGGGTGCATAGATCAATGACGTCTGGGCTGCAGAGATCGATGAGCTCAGACTCGGACTTGATTCGGCGAGGGGGGGTCTTGGGGGGAGAGTCAGGGATTTCGACTATGTCTGTGCTTTTAGCCTTGCTGGGATCGGACGCAGGCATGGGAAACATAGATGAATAATCATAGCCAGACTCGAGAACGATTTCCGTCAAGCCATGAAGCGGAGGGACAAGCTTTTTAGGCTGAGGCAGAGATTTGAGAATAATAGGTGGCTGTAAGTCGGCATTCGCGCCGGACGAGGCGGTGGGAGCAGCGAATGTGTCGGCATTGTGTGGTGGGTGTTGCTGCTGAACTGCGATTGCCCAATCAAATATCGGATGACTCATCTATCGGAAAAAAAAGTCAGACCAATGAGCGAATCATAAGAGACATGGGCCTCCTCACGTTTACTGCCAACACATAGAGATTGAAATCGGAGTACCCCACGGCAACACCCAGGGCCTCAATGGGGCGACTTCGGCATCTTCTCCCTTCAATGCGCAGAGCACAACCCAATCGCTAAAGGTCTAAGAAGACAATGTGAGTGACATGACTGCAAGACAAAAACCAAAACAAAAGTACCGCACTGCGAAGATGGGGGCACATGAAAATCATGTACCTCGGTACCCCGATTTTCATGTACCCACACTCTGAAACGTCTATAATAAAAGACACTTGGAAAAGCAGACTTTTCACACACGGTCTCCGGCGCCGCGCGCCGGCGAGTGCAGCGAGCGGCAGTGCGGCGCTGCGGGCGGAATGACTAGTGCTGGGTTTTGAATGCTGTAGTTTACGATGTATTAATACAGGGCGTATTTATACACGTATAATACATTTCCTACATGGGAGCCTCGGAGGGCTATGTATTTTATGTGTGTATTTAATTGCAGATCGTCCCATTCTAGAGGCACATTTTGAACTGAACACAAGTTGCTCACAGCCTTTTTGTACAATCTGGCCCATATAGGGTATGATTGATCGAAATCATGGATATTGGTGGTTCGGCTGGTTCCGGCAACAATGTTTGACCCCTTGATACGGTCTCAAATGGGGAAAATCCTGATGATCTTGCGGAAATAAGGAAAGCAGTCTCAGCCCGAAAAAAACCCATACGAGGCGAAAAAATGGTTTAAAACGCAATTTTCAGGGCTCCGGAGTGATCCGGCCCGGCGTGTATTTAATGTATTTTTACAAGCCATACATTGCATACATTGGGCCTCCTGCGCCTATTCAATACATACACAGCCAAAATCATTTCCGACCCAGCACTAGCGGAATCCAGCAAAAAAATTCGCATTCGAAAAAAATTTAAACCGGGGTTTAGGGCGGAGCCCCGACAAGCGAGCCGGCCCCGCCGAAGGCGGGGTGCTTAAGCTTGTACACTCAAAGTTTCCTCACAATACCGACCGCTGAGGCTGCAGAAGGGAGGCAGAGATTTTAACTTGCTGGCTGGGAAAAATCGAGGGTTTTACTGGCCGTGGCAGGCCCCCGGACGCTCGCACTTAGGTCGGACCTCCCAATAGAGTAAATCTCAGAGGGCTATCTCGCGAACCAGCAATCTGGTAGGTATACTGGACCAGCCCCAGCTGAGCAGAAGCTCTGGACTAAGCGGATTCCGGGATATGAGAGAAAAATCGGGGTTTTTGAGCTCGGTAGGACCCCATCAATGTCAAATTTTACAGTAAATCTGCCCAAATCCGCGGACCGACCTATGCGGGAGCGTCCGGGGTCCTGCCGTGGCCATCGGCTTTCATCGGTCTGGCGACGGATATGCCATCATGATCACAAAAAACGACACGTATTGATCACGTGCTAGTGATGTTTCGGCGTTTCCTCCCCATACTCCAAGCCGTGCTCGATGTCCAGCGTACCAGCGACGCCCACCCACCAGCGCTTAGCGTCATACATGCCCTTCTCCTCTAGCACTGGGCCCTATCAGCAACCTGCTCACGCCCAAGCTGCAGCAGAATTGGACAGAAAGTTCGTTTTCCTGAGTCCCACTGAATTCCTCAAACATTATTTCCCGCTATTGGATCCTGCCATCGGCTCTCCCTCTCTTGTGGATTATGACGAACTTACACGTATCTCGCAAATGAAGAACGAGCTTCAAATGTACGATCCCCTGGTACAGTTATCATTTCGCTTACAACTACAATGTCTTACCTTCGATAGATAAAAGTACTCTCTCCCGCCATCCCAGCCGACTGGTCCTTTGCAAACACGTCAGCGACACCGGACCCTCAGTCCAAGTATTTCGCCAATTCGGCCGTGAAACCGGATATCACATTGTATGGACCGGGTCCGCGTTCGAACGACAATCTCTGTCGTGCTTGCGACGCCGAGCTTTTTATTGAGCTTAAGGTCGACGCCGGAGACGACCCCTTTCGAGACGAACCCAATGAAGTGGTTCCGCGAAGCAGTGGAAGAGCGAGCGATGCGCGCGGCCAAGTAGTCACTTACTTGAATGCCATACAAGCGTCACAATTCCGGACACATACTTTCTGTGTTCTCATCATAGGGAAACACTGTCGCTTGCTCAGCCTCAACAGGAGCTTCATGATGGCAACCAACCTTTTTGATTACACTTCTTCGACCGTCCTTGTCGACTTTCTATGGCGGTTCACCCACGCCCTTCCTGATGCGCGCGGCTTGGATACGAGCTTCACAAAGATCGCGGCCATCGATAGTGCCTTGGATGCTGTACGACATCTCATTCATGCCGAAGATCAACCCTTATGGACAGTTACCATAAAAGATCTGTCTTTCTATGTTTCTCATCCATTCACGAGGTCGCACTGCCTTCCTGTTGGACGTGGGACACGCTGTTTTGTCGCGGTTAGGGCGGACACCCAGGCAATTTGCCTTTTGAAAGATACCTGGAGGGTGGAAGGCTATCATCCTGAAGGAGAAGTCTACACATTACTGGAAAGCAAACAAGTGCGGAATATCCCCTGTCTCGTCACTGCAGCAGATGTCGCTGGTCAGCATCATCGATGTGGAGACAGTGATGATATGAATATATCGTGGAAAGTATTCGACAACAAGGCACTTCGGATTCACCAACACTATCGCTTGGTCCTTGATGTTATTGGGAGGCCATTGGTGGAGTTCAGCTCGACGCATGAACTCGCAATGTGTGTGCTGGATGCTTTGACAGGTTGGCTTCTTTCCGCACAATGGCTCCCATATCACTCAATCCTCGAAGCTCACTCTGATGCATTCACTCTGGCCGGAGTCGAACATCGTGACGTCTCTGCTGGCAACATTATCACCATCCATCTCAACGGGATTGCCAAGGGACTTTTGATTGATTGGGAGCTATCTAGTTATAAAGGTGATACAGGGGCAAGGGCGTATGAGCGCACGGTGCGGAAATACTCGCCGAGTTGGATTGACTGCAGTCATTCGTCTCTGACTATTGTTGTAGGGGACTCGACAATTCATGTCGGCCTCTCTTTGTGATGAGGAGCCGCACCCCCGCCAGTTAGCGGACGACCTGGAATCCTTTCTGCTGGTCCTGCTTTGGGTTGCGACCTTGTACTCGCCCGGTACAATGACACCCCAACAACGAGCTCATGAGCTGAAGGTTTTCGACGACATGAACCCAGCAACGAAAAGGAACTTCATCACTAGTGGCCAGCGTGCAGTTGGCCGGTGGCAACTTAGCTCACCTCATTTTGAACTGATGCTAGGGAAACTTTTGGAGGGTTTTAAACCCAGATATGATATACCCCTTCGTTTAGAACGTAATCCAGCACCATCGGTGAACCATCTCAGCAATCACAGCTGGATGATAGGGGTTTTTCAAGAATCTTTGCAGGAGAATGAATGGAAGCGGCTGAAGGATTCTGGAGAGCGCCAGCTTGTCGCAATCACTGAGTTGCCCCTGAAACGCAAGTCTCAGATCTCAGGATATGACAGCACATTCAAAGATAGGCTTGCTGCCCAACAAACAGCTAATCGAGATGTGTTCGGTATGGTTGCGGCAGAATACAAATAGATTGTTTTTGTTTCTGTAACTTCAAAGCATGCATTTTTGGTTGAGAACTCGCGCCCCGGAAAATTCGTACAAGTGGCCGACATCAGCAGAAATGTTGGACTCGCTACATCTTCGTCCGTAAACAATGCGAACTCGTCCAGGCAGAACGTTGGTTCAGGGACGGTAGGTGGACGGAAGGATCCAGATTCAAATGAAAACCGCTATGAATTGCTCGTTGACGAAGGAGATGAAGACTACAACACTCCGTCAGTTCCTGGAAGCTTCATGGTTCGAGCATGGAATCCGACTTCGTTGAACCACACCTTGTGCGGATTCCCGAAAGCGAGTCCAGTAGCATCGAAAATGAAATTGAACCACTACAAGCACCAGAACAGACGCAGTCTAGGAAGCAATGACTCCGCATCAATGCCGGAACTTATATCCATGCCATCTACTCCTGAACTACTGTTCTACTAAAGAGCAATTGATAGACATGAAATGTTACTCGATATATGGGGTTCTTCAGCGCACTTACTACCGATTATCTGGCACACCTGCAGAACTGGCGTCCGATTTTTTCCTTTTTTTTTTTTTTTTTTTTTTTTTGACTATCTCGATCCGCTCTGCTGCAACGTAGCCACTTTCCATTTGTTCATTTGGATCAGCTGCCCGAAAGTGAATTCCTCGATAAAAGTACGTGTGACGCCGAAGTAATGTTCAACGAAGCCAGATCCGTGTTTTCGGGGCAGGAATGGGACATCGGCCCGAGTTCAGGAAAGTTGTGATTTGAAAAAATTGGTGCTGTGTTCTGTGTCGAGAAAATGAGTGTGAAAATATTAAAAACAATGTTGAAATTTACAGATGCAGAGCATGCCGCTTGTTTGACAAATCTCTGGAACCAATTCCACCGAACTCGTCGACACTCTTCGAAGGATACGAGTGGCGCATCAAACACCGCGTGTTCGATTGTGTTGGCAGTGTAAATACCGCAATGAATGTAGTCGAGTTCCTCGGGATGCCGTAGTGTATCACCAGTATTACTGAACCTCGCTCCGAAATTATGATTAAGCCATTGTGTCGCAGCCCGAGGACGACCGTATGAGTCGCCTATAATTGACTAAGTTTTTGATTTGTACGGTAGTTATGGCTTACCATAACCAACCGCCCGCTCGTCAAGGTCAATTGCAAAAGCAATCCAGTGATTGTTGTTGATATGGAGTGGGAAAAGCAGGGCTCTTTTCGATAAGAGCATTGCTTTGTAATTATCGAGGAGCTTTCGAGTGTAGTTGCTGGGACGTGTTTGGGTGGACATCGCAACCACGGCTCGGGGGAATGATGTGGGAGCAACAACGACTCGGGCGTCGAGCACGGGATCGTTCTTGATGCGAGTTTGAATATCTGCCATCATGTTGTCCATAATTCCGTCTGATAACCACTCGTCGTCGACAAGTCGCGTCCAGTCAAGATGCCCGTCTGGAGCTCCGGCATGGACGGCATTCCAGGACAAGGAGGCAAATATCTGCACGTCGCACTCTGGAATATTATCTACGGCGCATTCCATACTGTTCCTCCACTTGTCTTGAGCCTCGTAAAGCGCATGAATTTTGAGATAGAATGCAATAGAGAATAAGGGAAGCCGCAGAGATTTATTGAGAGGGTCGAGAACCGATTGAGTGCCGTTCAGCCATTGTTGCGAGAGATCAGCTTCTTGCCGTAGACCGATGACCATATGCCCAGCGGAGAAAATCGGGATCTATTTGAATCCGTGGCCGGCCAGGGCCGTCTGACGGGATCGACTGCACAAGTACAGGGTGTCCATGATGTGAAGCATCAACTGCATCTTGATAGGCAAGCCGAACATCGGTTTGCATCGCACTGATGCTAGTCTGCAGCGTGGTGAACTCTTCAGAAGAAAATACCTCGGGATGCTAGAATCAATCAGTAAGAGGGAAGAACATGTTGTCGACGACTCACTTCCTGCACCATTGCTGCAAACTCATCGAGATCATCGCCTAGTCGTGCAACAACAGTTGCATCGGTTGGATTAGTAGAGAGATCAGTCACTGCAGCTGCAAAGCGGTGATAGTGTGTTCGGAAAGCATTGAGCAGCACCTCCACAGCAAAATTTGGAGGAGGGAGGGCCATGGCGAAAGACAAGGAGGGCAAATTGGGCTTCCAAAGATCAGATAATCTTTCGATCTTTGACAGGTCACATCTGTCACATCTGCCAGCGAAGCAATTGCGTCGCAAGATTCGCTGTGTCGCCAACCTCCCCCACAGACATCGTAGAGCTCTGAATTTTCGTCAACATACTAATAACACCTCTATCTAAAATTTGGTCGAGGGGATCTACACCAATCTATAGAACAGGTTATGGTTCACACAAGATTGAGCCCAGGCAGGTATATTCGAGGCGCGAGAGAGCGACGAGATGGGGGTGCGAGAGCTAGAGGCAATCGGTACGTACGACACAATATAAGGAATATACAAAGGGACGGATAGGGGGGTGTAGCGAGGAAACGGACAGATAGGAAAGGCGGCGCGTGATGGTCTCACGCCTTCAACACTCCCACTGACCAACGCGCGCCGCGTACTCGACATTAGCGATAGGTAACAAGAAATGAAGTCCAATCATGACGGCTCCCACTGGAGCGATGGCGGGGGAGAGAAAAAAATCAGAAATGGTATGTGTCAACGACAGCTGCGGTGGTGGTGTCGCGTCCGGGGATAGGAACGAGAGGGCCGGGCTCGGGGCATTCGTTCTGGTAATGACCGAGTTTCCTGCATTTGAAGCACGTAATGCGGAAACGGTCGCGGCATGTGCGGGCGGTGAGCGCAGAAGCGGGGAGGTCCGAGTCGAGGGTAACAGAAAGCTCAGCTTCCTGACGCGTTTCTTCGTTGAGCAAGCGGCCGATAACGAATTCCAGCTCGTCATGCTGGGGGTGAGAGTCGAGGGAGATAATGAGGGTGTTGTACGAAGCGGGGAGGACATGAGAAGTGTCGCAATAATCTGCGCATCCGACGGCTTGTCCTCGTAGAGGGAGTTTCTCCGCATGGGCTCGGACGGAAGCGATGTAAGCGCGCATGCTCGAAAGACCGTCAGGCTTACGAAGGCTGTGGAATTTCCTCCACATCGCAACAACACCACCCAGCCCAGTGCTGAGATGCCTCTCCTCCAACCGGTCCCACATCCCCTTCGGATCCTCCTCAAATGCCCGAACGTGAGCGAATTGGGACGGATCGAGTCGGCCAATAATCGTCGCAGTCGCCAGATCCCGCCTCGTAATCCAGGCCTTCATGGCCTTCGAGTTGTCGCTACCGAGCGGCCTCGTCTCGTCTCCCAAAACGATGGGTAACACAGTCCGGCGCCGCAACTCGGCCCGGGTCTCAAACTGCCAGTCGTCGAACGAGACGTCGTCCAACAGGCGGGCTCCATTCTTCGCATCAAGAGCCTTCGAATCCATCGCAGAAGGCAGTACAATCGGTCGGGGCACCTAACGCAGGCGCACGTTCGTTCGGGTTCGGGTTCGGTCGGTCAGTTGCCTACGCAGGCACGGTGGTCGGTCGTCAAGAAGACGGGCAGTGGGGAGCGGTGAAACGAGGATAGGGGCAGATGAAGCGGCGAAGAGGAGATATTAGAAGCAGAGGAGGGGCGCGGGGCCCATAACCTATAGAACAGGTTATGGTTCACACAAGATTGAGCCCAGGCAGGTATATTCGAGGCGCGAGAGAGCGACGAGATGGGGGTGCGAGAGCTAGAGGCAATCGGTACGTACGACACAATATAAGGAATATACAAAGGGACGGATAGGGGGGTGTAGCGAGGAAACGGACAGATAGGAAAGGCGGCGCGTGATGGTCTCACGCCTTCAACACAATCTTCCTGGTAGTCGCAGAGCTAGGTGTTTTGTCCATCCACTCCGGATATGGAAGGTGTTACGTTCTGTCACGTGACGTTCGTCGAGGGTGGATGGGGGATATCTTATGTAGAAGCTATGTGGGCTGATGCATTGGGTGTGTGCTATTGGATGACTGACTATGTAGTCTGTGATTAACACCCTGATAGCTGCCTTCTCTCTTTTGCCTAGCACTTGGGTCGAGATTAGCTGTATCGCTGTCATCAAAGAGCCAGGCAAGGCTGACATCACAGAATTTTTCACCCAACTCTTGTTCCCAGAGATGTGCCTAGTTCGTCGTGGGGTATCCCTGTCGACCACTTCATCTGCCTTGGCCGCCGGTCTGCACCACCATATCGCATCAGGAAATCTGGCACAGCCAGGCATCGCTGACATGTTCTCTGGCTCCTGTCCTCATGGAAATGTGACTCTGGTGACCACTCGGGTGCCTGATTTCTCGGAGCCCGCATACAGGCAGCTAGTCAATGGCTTTCGGGAACTAGGTGATTGGCAGCTATTGCTCTCTGGTTCCGAATTGGCGACACTCATCCCAGAGGCGCGATACGATCCAAAGTCAGCATTCGGTAGGTGGTCTTGTCGTACGCCATGAGAATGAGGCAGTGCTCCTCGACAGCTAAAGGGGAGTTTTCACAGTACGCGGCTTTGACAAAATCAAGCATGTCTTGATCAGTATTCATTGAGCCCAAACGTTCAAAACTTCGGTGCAGCGCAATCAAAGGAGCGCACCGTTACTGCTTCCAGCTTGACACGCAAGAGCCGCGAGGTACCCATACGGAGTTGGTAGGGCAGACATAAGGAGTGCGTTTTCATCACGAGTTTCAAGTCTATTACCGGCAACCCCGCCATTCAGAGGGTGATGGCAAATCGGTCGCCAGACCGATTAAAGCCGATGGCCCCGGGCAGTAAAACCCTCGGCAATCTGAGGCTATTTCCGGCGAAATATAGCCCTCGATTTTTCCAGCTTATCATACCCATTTAGGCAAATCAGTCAGGATTTGATCCCATCATTAGGGTTTATGTCACTTTTGGCAAACAAAAAGTTGTTGGATTGTCCTGTAAAGCACACGGTGGATTGCTACACATGTCAAGACGTTTTACACCGTTTTTAAGTTTACCTGTGATGACGGCATAAGGTAGTAGCGACTTGAACTTTTGACGCCCTTCCCTGCCAAATCAGGAACCGTGACGTGGTGACTGGCACTGTACATATTTCAGCTTGTTCCCCGAATCCACCCGGCATTTACTAGACGACATTCAAGTCAAACCATCGCTCGTGACACTCATCACAAGACTCCAGTGAGATGTCCATAATTTTATCTCGAACAGTTTGCATCAACACACGGTCCTCAGCCGAAACTGCCAATTCCGAAAGTGGTGTAGGACTTGGTGGATCAAGCTGCGGCGGGGGATTGCTCGCCTCACGGATTTCTGGTTGTCCAGCGGGTGGATCAGGCGGATTCACCATCTGGTCCAACTGCTGCGCCGCAAGCTCTGCCTCTCGAATTGCCCTAGTCTCACTAAGTCAGACTCTACAAGATTTATGATAGTCGATAAATCTATTATAAAAAGTCGCGACCTAGAGTATGGCAATTTAGTGGCTCGATTCGTTTGCATTGTACTGCAGGAAGCTCAGCCTTACCCTGGAGACGAAGAGGTTCAAGAAGAATCTCGATTCCAAGTATACGAAACTTCGGAAACTGAATATGTTGTTATCGACAATGTAACCATGGAGGATGTTATCTTACCAATGGAATTCTTGTTTGACGAAGACTTTAAGATTGGTCTCTGGTATGCTAGGGTATACAGCCGTTTTGGAAACAATATACGGGTTTTGATTGAGTGGTGCTCCTTCGTTTGTGCTTACGTTTGTTGACGATTCTGTCATCGGCAAAGCCAGGAGCACCACTTTGCGGGGCGCTGCCGTAACACATCAAGTGCCGCTGGTCCCTTGTTTTGGCCCTTGCTCGCAAGTCATGGCCGTGTCGAGCTTTGGGCAAATAGCAGCTGAGTCTTAATCCTCAGTTCTGTTAACCTCCTGTTTTTTCCTGGTGTTCTGTGGGTGGCGGAAGCAAAACTCAAACTGGGCCGAAGTGGAGCTGGTGATGGGAAGCAAAAGAAAAGGTAAGCACAAACGAGTGAGCACCAGTTGATCAAAACCCGTATATTGTTTCCAAAACGGCTGTATACAAGGAACGAAAACGAAAACCACTATATATACAATAGCCGATGGATGGCCGATGATGACCTTCGGCACTCAGAAAATGAAGCATCGGCACGGAACAAGGGAAACGGCGGGCATTAAATCGCCATCATGCCAAGCTTGTCACGGTCACATACAGTCTTTTGCCGCAATTCTCCTGCTTGACGCTATCGCGACTTTGGAGTAATATGCCCTCCGCTGGAAAGTCCGCTGGCGGACAACGTTGGACAACGCTGGACACTGGCGGATGCTGGCGGACGTTGTTAGGCAGTGTTTCCCACCGGCGGTGTCCAAGGCCGCTGATGTCCGTTGCTCCGCGGTCCTGCCGATGGGATCCGTTGGAATCCGCTGGAGTTCAGTGGAAGTCAGGATCTAGAAAAATTTCAAGGGCCAAAGGGTCATTTGAGGGAAATTCAAGGAAATGTTGTCTCATTGTACGATATTTGTGCAATGAGATCCAGAGGCAATTCCGATTGAATGCCCAAGTCTTGAGCTACTGAAATTGAATCAAGTCAGTACTATCCGCCCAATTTGCGATCATCCTTTCGAGTTGAACTGATAAATCGAGCTCCCTTGGAGCCTTTAGTCGCGCTTCATGACCACATAAACCATCAATATAAGTAGTTATAGCAAATAGGGGCGCTCAATTCTCAGCTCGTCAGCTCGTCTCGTTTAGAAAAAAATTAATTACCTGATGAGCTGATGAGACGGTGATCCCACTCCGCCTCTCGCTCCACTCCTCGTCATATTTTGATCAATCCATCAGCAAATTAATTATTTTCTGTACGAGACGAGCTGACGAGCTAAGAATTGAGCGCCCCTAATAAGCGTCGATCGGGAATTCATCTATGATCCCGACTACACTCTCCATGACACAAACTACGGCTTCCGAATTTTCGCCGATGGTGATTATTTAAATACAGTGGCAGCAAGAAGAAACTCTACCATCAATCCAAACCGAGATTCAGAAACAGTATTCCTGCATTGCCGAGTAAATCGCGCGGGCGAGTTCGACCCCTCAATCGATTCAATCATTGCAGTCCTCAATCCTACAACTTCTAAGTTTACGTATGAAACCCTCTCCATTTCTTTTGATACGCCAGAAATCCCGCTGTCCTATTCAACTGGTTTACTTGCTGGCCTTCTTCACAAATTGCAATCAACCCCAAAATCACTGCCGCTGCTGGTGTGCTCAGTATCCGATTACCTGATTCGGGTTACTGTTAACGAGAGATCACGCTTCGAGAATGATATGCTCAACGACAACTTCCCGTTAATTAAGGCAGTAATTGCTGCTCTCAACGAAAGAACTGGTCGTGTTAGATTCAAGAAGATTTCAACTCCTCCGCCTTCGTCGACGACGATAGTTGCTTCAGAATCTGTCGAAATTGATACACAGATAGATATTATGTTTCTTAATCCCGGAATTGAACTACGTACGACATGGGACTCAACGTGCATTTCGGAAAATTATTCAGAAAATACGTTCAAAACCTCACCGAAGATCAACTCTTGACCGCATACGTTGTGCCGTTCAGGAGGTATCTGACTATATCCCTTCTGATGACATGATTTGGAAATCAGTCCGTTCATCTACGCTCCGTCGATTAACGAGGGAGTTTTTCTGGAAATGTATTCATGAAACTTTCCGAGTTGGAAACTTCTGGTTCCACCTCAAGGGGGAACCGATCCGCGAAATCTACACTAAGGGTCGAAGTTTTTTTCTCAGCGAAATGGCGGACCCCCCACCCTTCTCAATTAGGGAATTCCTTTTTTGGTCAGCCATCAAACGGCTTTGCAGCCCTTGATTCAACGAATTTTGGCTTGGAAACCTTGCATTTATAATCCTACAGTACTCTGATGCACTTACAGTGGTGGCAAATAGAAATTGCCGTGGCTTTTTGGTGAAAATCTGGCTGTATACTTCACCGAATGACCTCAAATAAAATGTAGAGATAGGTATGTGATACTTTTGTACCTCTTAGATCAGTCAGCAATATATTATGCCCTGAGAATGCATCAATCATAGGATGATTTCCGATTTTTGCCATATTCGGAAAAACACAATGAACCCTCAGGTGAAAGGTGTCATAATAGGATGAAAGTACTTAAGAAACAGTCCTAGTTTCTACTTTGGTTGAATGGAATTGACCCTGATTTGAGCTCACAGCAGCCGCTCAAAGTTGGCTATTTTCACACAAAATCTATTAGAGAGTTTGCGGTGAGCCGCCAGAAGCCACCTGGCGGCTCTAATGGCATGCGGATTGGAGCGGCTATGCTGTCTGGCGGCTCGTTTGGCGGCTGGTAAGACTGGTTCAAATTTGGTTTTGTGAGTGTATTCTTAGTACTTAGTCATCTACATATTGAACCATACACACACGAAGAAAATTGGATCTGAAAATCTGACGCTATCGCACATTCGAGCCGAAGACTTCGGTTGACGCTGGAAATTGCTTCAATTCAAAACAATTATGCACGTTTGGACAACGAACTCTCATTGGCTGAAGGTATAGTCAAGTATGCAAGGTACCCAACCTCAAAATTGTGCTAAGGACCGCGCGCGATGAGCCGCTGAACGAGCCGCCACATGACGTAGCCGCTCCAATCCGCATGCCGTCGGAGCCACCAGGTGGCTTCTGGCGGCTCACCGCAAACTCTCTAATAGCGGAAAATGCAGAGAAAATAGCTAAAAGGACCAACTTCAAGCAGCCGTTGTGAGCTCAAATGAGGTTCAATTCCAGTCAATCAAAGTGATAACTAGCATTGTTTTTCAAGTACTTTCATCCTGTTATGACACTTTTTTGCTGAGGATACATTGAGCTTTTCCAGATATGGCAATAATCAGAAACTGTCCTGTTATTGATGCATCGTCAGGGCATAATAGATAGCTGAGTATTCTAAGTGGTACAGTAGTATCATATATTTATCTCTACATCTTATTTCAGGTCATTCGGTGAAGTATACAGCAAGATTTTGGCCAAAAAGCCACGGCAATTTCTATTTGCCACCACTGTATGTGAGGTTCTACACCATGCTCGAGGTAAAGGAAAGGAAATCTTGCTTGCCCATCATTGATCACGCGGATGTTTACTGTATTTGGAAGTCCTTACCTCCTGCCGCTATTGAGCGACCTTTTAGCGGGAATGTGGTCAGATTGACTATTAAATCACTGTGAGTGAGATTCAAGAGCTTCTGGAGTCTCCTTCACGTCAAACACTGCTGCTGGTCAAGGCATTGGGGATATTGGGATTGCTCGATGCGCAATCAAATTTCCCGATAAAGGAATAATGTACCCCCCCTCTAACTCAAGAACCACCGTGAGCCTCAATGTCAATGAAGTGGAATCTTACTCAGATTTTGTTCTAGTTTCATATTTTGAGGTTTATTAACTATCTGAAATTCCAAAGCCCCTTGAAGGAAAGTCGTGTAATGTGTAGTAAGGTACAGAATATAAACTAGCTACGAAATCACATGTGAGGTACAGGCTATAAGTCAGATACTAGAATCACAAGTCAGGTAGTAAGGTGAACCATATGGAAAGAGGCAGTGAAACGCAGATATACCTGTTGAACGTGGTGTTTGGCGTGGTTTGGTACAGACGGTGTCGCCTTCCTTATTGGTACATTGTGACGTATTTAGGCACTTTGTGACAATGCGACTGGGCTTTTCGCCTCCCATCTGGTGCTCCTTTTGCCTTTTCGGCATCCATCTGGTGTACAGCTTACAACAATACCAGGTACGCAATCAGCGCGGCAGCATGCACATCAGTGGTCCTGTATTTATACTACTGAATACTGTAGTATTACGTTCAATTCGTAGGGTCACAGGTCACAGACCCGAAATCCTACGAAAATTTTCGTAAGTCACAGCGTCACAAAGGGGTCCTACGAAAGGTTTCCCCCTGTGACTCGAAATTTGGTGCGATTTCGGGCCTAAAAAGGGGGTAAAAAACGAAAAAATTTCGTAAGTCACAGTGTCCCAAGGCCCCCTTACGAAAGAGTAAATTCGTAAGGGGTGTCACAGCCCAAACCGCCTTACGAATTGAACGTAATACTACAGTATTATCTAGAACTATCTACAGTCCGGGAGAATGATCCGTAAGCCGTGAGTAAGCGGCTCGGCTATACTTCGGGCTCACAAATCCAGCAGCCTTCAAGAACCGCCTGAGGTCTTCGTTGATAAATTCACGCCCATTATCGACGTGCCAGACCTTAAGCTTGCGACCTGTCTCGCGCTCGGCCATCTCCAACCACTCCTTGAATGCGGCTACTGCATCGCTCTTGTGACGCAGGTAAAGTCTCTAGACATCTTCAGCATTTGCTGTGGCTCTAACACGAGGCTTTTCCTTACTGCCCGGTTCCGACCACCCCAATGGTCTTCCAAATACTAGGCAGATGAAATGGGTGGTGAACGTCCCAAAGAAGCAAGTTTTCATCAAGTTCTTGTAATAACCTCCCCCACAGGCATCGTACCGCTCCAAAATTTTGGCCACATACTTGTCCTATCCTATACTGTACGTAGATTCAAGTCACAGGTCACAGAGGGACCTGAATTGAATCTATTTTATTTTCGTAACGTGTCACAGCGCGTTTTTGGGCCATTGCCCATCAAAATTGATCGGCAAAACACGAAAAATCTCCCTAAAAGGCAATTCGATCACTGATGAATGATGGCAAAAGTGAAGATGAAGCGTCACACCTCAAACCCATTGAATCTACGGTCGAAATAGTACAGTACTTGAAAAGAGGCCAGGCCATCAGTCGCGTGACTTTTCAGAAAATCACGGGGTTTTGTCAACATCCTACAACACAACCGGTTGTCAAGATGTTCCAACTCACACGCGGTCCCCGGCGCCGCGCCCTGCCGAAGGCGGGGTGCTTAAGCTTGTATGGTGCGCGTCACTTAGTCACCGCCTCCTTTGCACTACTGCCAAATCGGAGGCCGAAATTTTTTCAAAACACCCTATTGAAGCCTGGATTTCAACCAATTTGGGGACTTTTTGAGTGGACTTTTGATGCACCTACTGGCGCAATTTGGGTTTGGCATAGGAGTGGTGTTTGATTGCGAGCGAAGCGAGCAATCCTACCCTTCACGTGACCGGCTGGGGGCTGGCTCAAGCTGCAAACACAAACAAATTCAAAGCGCGGTGGCTGACACTGGTCTCAGCATAGAATGCCCCCAAATTCGTTCAGTTTTTCCGATTTCACGATGAAAACAGTACCAAAAGATGCGCATTAAGAAGGCGGTTTGAATGGTTCCAGTTTGAGGATACGCAGAGGAATAACCGCGACCGGTTATGTCCGAGAAAAAGGAGAGGAATTCTGTCATTGTGATTACGCTTCGCGAGCACACCGCGCCTGAGCGGATCACTAGTATCCCTCGTATTGAGGGTTCTGGAGGCCAGCAAGATCGAAATTGGTGTATACTGCCAAATTGGGTGGGGTGAAAATTTATAGCTCCTTCAATTATTTAAATTTTGGAAATCCCTCTTGGGAAGTTGTTCCTCTGTTGAAAAGGAGTCGTTTTGCAAGAGGAATAAAAATTAGGGCAAAAACTGGGGTCACAGTTGGCGTTGTCACGGAGAGGCGGTGACTGAGTGACGCGCACCATACGTGAAAACACAAGGATCAGCTCACGTGAAAAGTAACGTGAATTTGACACGAAACCACGGGACCATGTCGAGATGTCGCTGCCGGCTGGTTCCCACGAACGTTCCCGACGGCGCCGCGCACCGCGAGTGCAGCGAGCGGTAGTGCGGCGCCGAGGGCACGCAATCCAGCAAGAAAAAAACCCGCGTGGTTTGGGGCGGAGCCCCGACAAGCTGTGCACCAGCCGTAGGGAGGGACGCGAGCGCAGCGAGCCGGCCCTGCCAGTGCCGAAGGCGGGATGCTTTGTAGCATAGATAAGGTACACCCCATCCACCCTCGACGAACATCACGTGAGATTTCTATCTACGGCTGACCCCGCTAAGAAAGGAGAAAATTCCCTCGACCAGATTGTTCTAAATGTATATAACTGTTGGTAGACAACATACTAGAGCTCGACAGCCTCTGTGTGAGAGGGAGATCCAGAGACAAGATTTGTGATGCCAAATCAGCGTGGGATCAGGTTTTGAGACAGCTGCTCTTGATTTGATAACTCTGCCTCAGAATCTCAATACATCCTCACATTGTCAGGGAACAAAACAAAGTTAAGACCAAAATGAACAGCTTGGTCGAAGGGATTCACTCAATTCGAGCTGTGAGGTACCTTACAGATGAGTTTTGTCGAAGTGTGTCGAAAAAGGAAATTTCACGTGATGTTCGTCGAGGGTGGGATGGGGTGTACCTTACCTCGAATCTCTCCTTCGTCTCGAGTGCCTCCGATGATGCATGGTGACTAAGGGCTCGAGTCGCGAGATCAACTAGTTCAGAGGGTGTTTTTGAGCGGAGACCCTCGACCGTCGCCTTGGACTGAGCAGCCACGGTACGCCATATCTCTCGGAACTCTGCCTCACCAACATGGTGAATTGCTTCATTGAGATGAGCATGGAATGGACCCTCTGTCGACGTCTTGTGTAGTCCCTTGCGACCAAGCAGCGTGAAGGAGGCAAGGAAGCCATGCGACCAAGATATTGTGCATGCAGCGAGTTGGCAGCCTGCATGGCAAAGCAGAGCCAGCCGAAAATTGGGAGGAGGAAGTCAAGACGTTCAAATGAGCTGTCATCACCAGCGCGTCACAAGAACAAGCCCCGTAGCCGAGAAACGGTTAGTTGATCACCAATAAAGGCAATGACTTTCTCCCGTCCTATCGACTCGACCCACTGCTTGCCGTACATGTGCAGCTGCTTCAGCCACTCATCAATGAGAGACACGTGGTCAGAATAGCTCGCCTCTGGCTGATTAACGGAGCTAAGCAGAAACTGCATTGACTTCGCATCTTTGCCAATAGGAAGAAGATTAAGAGGGGGTGGTTTTTGGAGGAGAGTGTGATCTTTGAATTTGTATGTGGAGAGGTCAAAGTCAGGAGAGTGAATAAGCGCAGCAAGAAGCAGCCAAGCATAATAGGGCCGCAACTTCTTGTTGCCGACAACTGCAAGGTCAAGGACACGTCGAATAGTTATTGGCGAGTCGAGGTTCGCAGCACGTTGCTCTTTCAAATCTTGATTTGCACTTGCGGGGAGGGCAGTCGCACCGGGTTTGAGATATGCTGTTGCCGCTGTTCCGCTTGTAAGCTTCTGCAGGTTTTCGAGACGTTGCGAGAAGATCTTGAACAGGATAACAACATTGTCATAGGTGAGCACCCAGGGGTATATTTGCACCAGCTCGCGCAGCTCGTCAAGTGTCATCCGTGACATACGACGAATCGCCTTGCTGATCCATGAATGGCTCATCACCAGCCCGAGCGCATGAAGGACATCAAATCCTTTTGCAGTCAGACCCTTGAATTTGAAGTAGATTGGGTGTCTTCGCTTCTTTCGTGTTGTTGTGTTTTTGGTATTCGAGTACTTTTGTGCTCAGCTGTTTTTTTCTTCTTCTTGCGCGTTTTCTTTGGTCTTCTTCTCGGGCCGTAAAGCTTCGCGGGCTTGTCTTTTCTTCCTTCGCCCCTTCTCCGCCTTTTTTTTTCGCGCTCTCTGCCTTCTTGTTTTCAATCACTCACCCACGTATCTTTTTCTAGATGCTTCAACTGCCACACGACCGAACCACCCTCCTGGCGCCGCTCCACCCTCAACCCCGGCAAAATCGTCTGCAACAAGTGTGGCTTGTACGAGCGCACGCATTTGAGGGCTAGGTGGGTTTCTTCGCTCTCTCGCAATATTATTATAATTGATAATGATATGACTCGCGCTCTCCAGACCCCTCCGCTTCGACGAACTCCGCGCAGGGAACAAAGCGCGCAAAGGCAAGAACGGCTCCGGCGGCTCTGCATACCGCGGGGCTCCCCCGCCACCACCACCACAATCCGCTCCTGGGCCGCAGCTCCTCCCGCCGCTTGCCGATGAGATGATGATGGGAGGAGGCGGGGGCGGGGATATGCTTGGGGAGCTTGATTATGGTGGGGGGAGGCCGGGGAGTAGCGGCATGGGTGGAATTGGCGGAGGTATGGGAGGAGGGCGAGGCAAGCTCGGGCGGCGGACGAGTGTTTCGTCTACGGGGAGTGGGAGCCAGAGTGGGGCGAGTGGGGCGAGTGATTGGGATGATAGTGGTGAGTTCCTTTCCTCCCTCTTTTTTTTGTATGAGAAAAAGTACGCTAATGTTTTTTATCTTTGTGCGTGCAGTCTCAGTCTACTCCAACTCCTCCTCCTCCGCCGCGCACCCACCCTCCTCCTCTGCCTCTTCTGGAGGGGGCCACTCCCCCGCGCCGGTGTATACCTCGCCCGTCCCGCCTTCTCTTTCTCTCTCGCACTCGCAAAACTCGCACCACGGCTCCCCCCACTCGCACGGCGGACAAAGAGACTCCCGAAGCCCGCCCGGCAGCGCGCATTTGTACAACGGGACCTTTGGGAGTCCGCATTTGTCGTCGTCGCCGCATATGGGCAGCCCGCATCTCTCCTCCTCGCCGCACATGAGCTCTCCGCATATGAACGGCAATGGGAACGGGATACGCCTGCCGCATACCCCCGAGATACCTGCGCTGGTAAGGACGAAGCCGAGGAGTAACACCACTGGTGGGCTCGGGCATCATTCGCATTATTATGGCGGTGGAGTGGGAGGCGGGCATGGCAATCACCCGTATTTGGGGACGACGCATCAGGGGATGTATGGCTCCTCTTCCTCCTCCTCTGCGAATGGGCATGCGTTGCACCATTCGTCGTCCAACTCGAGTTTGCGGTCCGATTCGTTGGGGGAGTAGGATGGGATTCTCGGCGGCGGGCCAGGTGGGCAAGGGCAGGAGATGGGCGGGGGGTTGTATAGGAGGGGGAGTTTGCCTGATTTTCATGCGGGTATGGGGGGGTGGGTGGGATGAGGGGTTGGGTGTTGGGGGGTGCAGGTGAAGGAGGAGGTTGTTGCGGCGATGTGAAAAAATCGACCCCAGATATTTATTCGTCTGACAAAATTCTGAACACCCCCCGCTCGCCCGCCTGGACCGTGGACGCGCTCTCGACCTCTGCCGCCGCCGCTCTCGTTGATACCACCCCACGCCTCTCCGATCTAATCCGCCAACCAAATGTACTTTTTATATTCGTTGCTCATCGTATGTATCTTTATACCTCTTGCTTGTTTGCTTCTTTCTTGGTGTTACTGTTACCTCCCTCCCTGCTTTCTTTCTGTTGTTTCTCGTTCGTGGATGTCTCCCTCCCTCTGTCCCTCAATTCGTTCTTCGCTTTCGTTTTTCTTGTTTATTCATTATTCGTTCGCGCCGCGCCGCCACTGCCTATACATATCGCAACTCATCGTCTCATCTCATCGTACATACCTATACATACATACATGCATGCACGCGCGGACAACCCCTCTATTACTATTACTATTCCTAGGGAGACACACACACAGTTATTTATTCGTTAACTTGTTGTATTATGTATTGCTATTGGATGTTGGTGTAGGTAGGGAGAAGTAGATAAAATGAAATAGATGGATTGAATGGATTCTGATCATATGCAGTGAAAGTGAGGTCGAAGAAATTGACAGAGGTTAGCATTGGAATGGATTGCTTGTTGCAATTGGCGTATATACGCCGTTTAGACACGGGAATGAAATGGAATTGAGGTGCTCAGAATTGGGGTGCAAGCAATAGTCCAAGGTTACTATTACTTCTCTTTTCCATTCACGACTATACAGACCGCTCGACATACGCCGTCTAGGTGTACTCCAGTGCTAAGCGACTCACTTCGACTCGGAAATGAAGCGGAAGCATGGAATGGAGTGGATGTTTTATGGGACCAGACAAGACGCCGCCGAGTGAGAATTTGAGAAAGACTCCGAGTCGGGATACCGCGATTGACATGTAGGCGCTTGTTTTTTGTGAGGGCGACGAGAGACGCCGTCCGATTTCATTCTGGTAGGGGCGTTTAAAATAGGGATAGAGACAGGTTGTATGTAGCGAACCAGCAGAGTGTTCATGCATATTTTACTTGTGAGCGGAGGGAAGGAACGACCGGTTTCCAGTCTGGACAGAACGGAATGTTTTTAGTCTGAATAGTTCCACTTGGAACATTTGGGCGTCATATAAAGTGAAGGGTTGTGACGCACGGGAGCTTATCCTGGAAGAGCTTTGAATGTGAAATGTAAAGCGGGTACCGACCCGATAGTAAATGAATAATACGCGAAAGCCTCTCAGTCCCCACAATAATTTACGGTTTGAGAGATACCGGGAGGCGGCGCTAGGACCCTGCAGCGACGCGTGCTAGCTAGCGCGGAAAAATACGCGAGCGGGTAAAAAATGGCCCGTATGACCTTTGTGGGCGTAGGCGCGCGCGTAAGATGCCGAATTGTGTGAAGACAAGTGAAGGGTCCTGGGTGCGTATCTCGCCGTAGAAGGCCGAGACGGAGCGCTCAAAGTGCTGTGTACGAGTCAGTGTGGCTTGCCGAATGAATTTTCGCCTCCACGCAAAGGGCAGGAGCCACAGCTTTCAGAGTAAGAATTGGGGCGCAGCAATACAGCTCTTCATTGAACGTGCGGGTCGAGCGGACCCGGGGTATTTGCCCGGGGCCCGGCAGCGTGAACCTGAGCGGGTCGTATGCATGCATGCGTGCGCTGTACCTCACCTTATTGTGTATTACGAGTACAATTTCCAATTGCCCTGCTTCCAGAAAGAAAAATCTTTATTATTTTGTTTTTACGCGAGCCAACCGCGCGAGTCTCGGAGGAAGTTCTGGAAAACCCAGTTGACAGGGAGAAGGGTCCGCGGTGAATTGGGCGGGGGAGATGCGGGCGGACGGGGTAAGGTGAACCCCCCAGGCCCCAGGCGTTAGAAGACGTAGACGTCGACGGAGGAGGAAGAAGTAAATAACAGAAGATATGCGGTGATGATTGATGCGCTCCGACACGGACCTTCCCGAGCTTCCATTGTTCATGTTCTAGCGTCTTGCTCTTAGCCTTCACGTCGTCATCGACGCTTCCTAGCTTCCTTTCTTATCTTTCGAATCGTTCCTGGGTCCTGGCTAGATCGCGCCGAATTTCTCGGACGACGTTGAGGGACGTTGGGGCGGTAAATTGGCGGAAAAGACGCAATTTTCAAGACTGAATGAACTAGACAATGCGAAGTCTTTTGCCCCGCGGCGGCTCGAGGCACCTTTCGTGGCGTTAGTGGCGTAACTTCGTGCAAACTTTCTTGTAAAAAGGAACAAAGCCTGTTTGAAGCGTCGGAAACGCGTCAGTGGCGGTCTCGAATGCGCCTCGTTGAACTCCACTTCGCTCGGACTCGATTGGCGGATGCCAATTCGAATTGAATGCAACTCAGATTGAAGGACGAGCCGGTGAGTCTAATGTTAACGAACGTCGGCAACGACGCGTTCAAGCTCAACCTTTCTACCTTCGCTCGCCCCTGTCGTCGACGACACATCATTCAGGGCGGCCTCGGTACCGGCAACCCCACCCACTGATAGGCTCCATTTTCTCCTACTTCAACAGCACAAGTTTCCGAAATAATCGCAAAAACGAATCGGGTATCCTGACGACCCAAACACGGTCGTTTCACGTTTCTCCAAGAGTCTTAAAACAACGGACCCTCCACGTTTTTCGAAGCAAATCTTTCACGCAATAGCATGTGCTGTAGTCGCTGCTCAGTTTTGCCTCGGGAACGGACGGAAATGGATTTATTACGCCGCCCCCCGACATTTCCGTCCGGTTTCCGCTCAAGGGGTTCAATTCAACTCTATCTTACTATGAACGTGTCTTAGCTCTCTTTGTCGCCCCCGCTTCTCCTGTGGGCGAAACACCGTGCCTAGAATCCATACTACTCCTTCGCGCTAGGCCGTTCGGTTCGGATTTTACTCTTAATACTGTGTATCAGTCAAGCACATGCAGAAATGCATTTCCGCTTTCCGCTATCTTTCCGAGCTAGTCCGTATATCTGGATGGACGACCGAATTCTTTGTCAACACCCCGCGATTATTCACCTTCAACGTACGGTACAATATTCCATATTCATAACTCCTGCTTCGAACTTGGGCCCGCGGATGTTTCTTTTCTTGCAAGGCATGATGTTGAATCCTCTGTAATGCAAGTGGAAGAGACGCTTACACGAGCGCTCATTTAACCGGTTTCATTTTTTAGCTGACGCCGCCGCATCCCAGCGACTCCATTACTCGCCGGCGCCTATGCCTCATGGTACAACGGACATTCACGGAATTCTCGATATGGCCGTCTCTTTCCCCCTCAAGCAGCAGCTGCAACGGGACTCAACCGCATCAAGAAATGGATATTCATGTCCTATCCGTGTACATTTGGTAATTACCTCAAACCTGCGCTGGTCCCGCGATGAAATGAAACGAGAATTCCGGGTACATAACCGGAAGCCCTCGCACAGAAAGTTCGGGACTCCGTATCTTTCGGAGACGGATGACGCCGCCTCTGGCTTTGGCTACGGATGCGGAGAGACTCGACTCTCACTGTCTGCGGCGCCCGACGATGCGTGTGCCTGTGGCCGAGACGACCGATTGATGTAGTTCATGTTCAATCGTGGTCAACATGTACGTGAACGGTTTATTGCTATTGTGGGATTCCGAGTGGTTGTGGGAAGACTGACTCTTCATGGCTCCATGCTTGTGCAAGTGGTCGCGAAGGCCGTTTAGTGTATCCAATGTTCAACATGTTCCTGTACGTGAACGGTCTATTTCTATAGTTGGATTCTGACACAAATGTCGTCAAAAACTCAGCATGTCGAGGAGGACCACACGTTCTATGCCTTCTGCCCGCGCCGCGGTACTCGACGGACTTCGAGTCAGCTTGCATTTATTCAGTCTAGTTGAATTTCCCCCAACTTCACTGGCTGAGTCGGGCTCTGGGTAGGTTCTTTTCCTCGGCCCAACCTCCTCTCACCTTATTTTAGAGTTGATTTCGAACGACTGCCATTCGCCGTCTGTAAGAGTCAATTCCGAGGCGAATTCAATCACCAATTTCTTTGAATGAATGAACAGGGAATACTTTTGGTCTTCAACCATACGCATGGTTCATATGGTTCACTGTCCGCGAATTTGTTTCTGACACAAATATTAATTCCCCGCTCAATGCCATAAAGATCCCTCCGCCAGTGCTCATTTCGTAGGACTGTACTAATGCAGAGCAGGGTCGCATTCCCATACGGGATCAGTACCGTCGTGAAACAACACCTTATCTTACTGCTTCCCAGTCCCACACGCGACGCCGCAGACGACATTCCGTCCAATTTCGAAGACGTGCGGGGTATCGAACCGGATTCTTGACGCTTCGCGGGCAGCTGCTTCTCTTCTCTCGCTACGGACTTACCTCCTGATAAAGGCACCCAAACCTATCTTCGTTCCGCTTAGCAACGGCAATACGGTCCGGCGCCACGGCTCGTGTCGTTCGATAATATTAACGAACGGAACGTTGGAAGAACGTTCCAGTTTCCAATTTTCTCTCGACTTTTTTTTTTCATTCCTTGGCGACCAACGAAAGTGCTCTGTAGCTGATTCAACTGGTCACTCAGAGGCAAAGGGAATCCTTATTCCTGGGTCTCGCGACTGGCAGTGAATGTGCGACGACGACTCCCGAGTCGAATATACTGTATAGCTTCGAGCTCCGAGTCAACGCCCGGCTCGCCGCATTTAATAGCCACGGGTCGACGATCCTCACAAGTGCTTGCGCATTCACCGTATGCGAAGTCCAACCAGCTGGGCGACAGGGAGACTGCCGATAGAGTCGGGGAGGTATGTTATTGCACATGCGAAGTTGGAGCTTGGGGCCTATTTCGCCGAAGTATTGAATATTGGGAAAAACACGCGCCAAATACGAAAGAGCCCCAGGAGTTGGTCCCTGGCAGTCCCTGGCTCAAAGTCTTGACTCGGAAAGTCCTTCTTCGAATCGCAGTTACTTTCATCCTGGACCCATATGAAATTGATTTGCGGGATGTGGGAATCCCATGAAAATCATTCGGAGCGACTCGGAGGTGAGCAACTGTGAACGACTTCGCGAAGGAACGGCCCACTAGAATTTCGATGGAGACTTGGTCGGCGCGCGGGTGGTACTTATCGCGCATGCGAAATTTCTCTGAGAGACGCAAGGATCGAATTTCGATGTGTCGGGTGTATCTGGTTAAAATTGCTCGGCCATTGCCGGATCGTGAATGATTTGTACACCAAGTGACAACGCGATCACTTTCTCTTCTCCTCTCCGACATGGGAACACCTGCCTGTGCCTTCAAAACGTCGGCGAGGGCTTCAATCAGGCTCTTCCCAATGGGCTGCCTGCAAAGCAAGCAACGTTCCAAGGGTCCACCCGTCCCTACCGCCAAACGACACTTTGGCGGCGCCAGCGCATTCAGGCTACAAATCTCTGAGTTTTTATCCTCATTGCATCTTCATCAGGGAATGTTGGATTCGAGGTTAGGAGGACCAAAATCGCCAGCACACCCATGAATTCCAACCATAACGCAGCGGACTGAAGTCCGAAGTTTATTTGTATCTGGAAAGGCATTTGTTCGGCCCAAGCCCCAGAGCAAGGTGCATTGTTGCGCTTTTGACAGTCTGATCGCTTACAGAACCTTCGCTGACGATCCCTCGGTTCTTTGCGAAAAGGATGCCGCCGATGACTCACACAATTCCAACATAGCCTGCGGGCGCATTCGACGCCAGCGGAGAGCACCAGTACTTTTAATTCAGGCGAAACCGGAACTCTACGCCGCTAGTGCGCACGGCCTTACGATTTACCGCACGGACGGAGCATTACCCACCTCAGCCTGAGACCTGTGCGCGGAGTGGCTGAGAATGTGGATGACGCAGCACCCACGGCGATTCTTCTCCTTCCGAGACATTCTACGATCGACGCGTGAGTGAGTATAAAAAGCTCCCCGGAGCAGCTCCCTCACCCACCCCACATCCTTCCAGCCTTGGAAGCTTTCCATCCATTCAAGCCACTTCCGCATACGACCGCCACGTTCTTCACCTTCACCGCCTCATTCCATCATTCTTCACGCTCTTCATGACTGCCGCTGCTGCTAACCTCGGGGGCGCAGCCGCCACGCCTCTCGCTCCTCGCGACGTCTACGTCCCGCCCGTCCTCTACCCCCACGCCGGCACCGTTTGGTTCGTCGGCCAACGTCACAACGTCGCCTGGTGTGTGTCCCGTGCCTTTGAAGCTCCACGATCGGCGGCTGACTCCGAATCTTCTTGGTTCCCAGGGACAACTCGAACCCGCCTAAGCAGATCACCAACAAGATCGGACGCATCATGCTCCGCAAAGGGGACTTGACTACTCCTGGTTCGTCGATCGCTCCGAAATGCACGAGCCATATTTATTAAGTCTCGAATTATTTCAGTGATTTTGGCGGACAACTTCTCTATTTGGTTGGGGCACATTGAGGTTACGGTGCCATGGGTCGAGGACGGTTCGGATTATCAGATTGTTCGTGAGTACTGCCCTCCTTTTTAGCAAAACGGCCCCGATTGACGAGGAAAATGCTGCAGTGTTCGGAGACTCGGGCAACTTCAGCCCACTGTTCACCATCTCTGGCTCTTGAGCCACAAAAATCCACAAAAAACATTTCTCGAAGGAAATTTAGGAGGAATTGACACGAACTCTGACATTATTGGACTTTGCCTGTAGCATTTACTGATTCGGACGCTTTATGTATTTCTCTTCACGGTTGTATTCAATGCCACGATTTTTGGAACTTTTCAATGTTTCGCTGCCTCGAATTACGCCAAGGGCAGAAGAAGGACGTTGACATTCAGTTTATTTCCTTTGAAGAACATGGGGTGCTTCAATGACTAGGCCAATGATGGTCAAACTCTTACGCGACTGCTTAAATACAAACCAGCGCCGAGTCAATTCATGTCCACGAGGGTGGAGCTAGACGCTGCAATTCGAAAACTGTTTCGTTGTCTTAGTTTCGTCGTTCGTATTTCAAGTCGGGAATCATACATGTCATATATATCGTCAGGAAAACGTATCACGGTCGTACTAACATCGAATTACAGCGCTGTAACGCGCACCGGCACCTGCGCTCCTTCTTTCTCTCGTCCCCGTACCCTCGGTTCAAGCGTTATTCCCATCCGCCAGTCGATTGGCGTGGGAATCGGTTCGAAAGAGAACGATAGCAACAACACCGCAAGCACGAGTTCTGTAGGCGGTATCAGTTGATCTGAATAAACAAAATTTAAACAGGATGGCAAGCTTACTCATTTCGAGGAGCGCAAAGGTTTTTCCTCTGTGGTTCGTTTCGGTCAGAGGCCAGATGCAATAGAAGACGGGACGCAGAACACATACGGGCAGACTTTCGCACCGCTCAAAAAAGTCATCCTTTATCGAAAGTCAGCATTTCAAGAGCTATATGACGGTAGGAATACTCACATTCCAGAATACGCTCCCGGGAGCTTCGATTCTCCTTGCGTCCGGTTCAACCACCGCTCAGGTTTAAATTGCGCAGCATCGGCTCCCCAAATTGCAGTCGATCTATTTGCAGCACTCATTCCGAGATACACCGCAGTACCTTGATGAATGAGCAACTCCTTCGTTTCTTCGCCATTCATAATTGAACGAATAGGGTAAGTGAGTGGAACCACTACGTCCTTCGTAGTTCTATAACGGTTTAGAGTCTCACGAAAAACGCCCCAAGATGAAAAACGAACTGTCGCCAAACAAATGTGACTGGAGAGTATATCCGCATCATCTCTCGCACAACTGCGTCCAGTAATGGTAGTTTCTCTAATTCAGTGTAATCCAAATCTTCCCCGGGCGCTTTTTTCTGTAAGCAGATATTCAGGGACATTCCAGGTATGCCCAAATGTTGAACGCTCACCGCCTTTGCATCACGCAGCTCCTCTCTGAGTCTAACTTGCAAATCTTGGTCCTCTGCTATAATAGTGAGGAACCTTGCGAGAGACGATGATGTAGTCTCTTGGCCCCCATGAACAATCGAACTGAAACTCGGTCAGCTCTGCAAAACGACTCACACCGCCATCTCAATTTTCATGCAACGCACCCCATGTTAGCCAAAACAGTATCCTCTGACATCTTGTGAGTCTCATCTGCATCCCAGTTGGCCTGAACTAACGTAGGGGGCATTAGTATACAGTCGAAGCTGTCATAACCCATAGCTCTCGGTAGGGCCAAAAAGCTATGGGATATGATAGATTTATGGGTTATCCCAGCCAAAAACCGGTCAAAAACCCCCAAAAATGTATGGGTTAAGGGAGATTATGGGTTATGGGAGCTATGGGTTATGACAGCTTCGACTGTATCTGCGAATGAAAAGATGACCGATACGCACTCATCGACGTTATGAGATCCTTCCCCCCCGCCGCAGTATCAGCCAAAGCAGCCGAGCCACCTTCCTCGAGCATCCGCTGCCGAGCCTTGTAAAGGTTGACGTAGACAGGATGCATCGCATCTACAGCAGCTCTGAACTGGTTTTAGAATGAGTTGGAAGAGGAAGAATTTGAGGCAGATTAATGGACAAACTTTCCGCGCCGAAGGCCAAGGAAGTGTTCCAACATAAGCCAGAGTTCTCCGTAGCCACACAGGCTTCATCTTCCTCCATGACTCCAAGAAAGGCAGCACAAGGAATAATCGACTAGCGAGTGGACTGAAAAAGATCAGTTTGAAGGAATGCGTTATCCTACAATCCACGCTCACAGAACGGAAGTGATTGCGCCGTGGAATTCGTCGAAAGCCTCGCTTTTATCGTCAAAAGAATTGAACGTATGGCCGATGCCCGCGGTTCCAATTATTTCAAGGGCGGCCCGTGTTAGGCAATCAAGCATATCGACGACTTTTCCGGGCGTATCAGAGACGGCAGCTTTGAGCTTGTCTTCCAACTGTGACGAGATGAGAACCTCAACAACCATTCTCTGCACAAAAGCATACCTGATGAGCGACCTGATAGAACATCGGTGTCAATTTCGACACTCGGTTCGCTGTGAACAAAGCATCCATGTATTTTCTTTGCTTCTTGTGTTCGAGACCTAAAGTGAGACTGAATCAGTACAATTGGCCCTTTGCATTGACACATTGTCAGACGTACCTTGCACGGAAGCCACCCCATCGCCACAATGAATGATTCCGAACAGTCTTTGGACGGCATCAGACTCAGAATAAAGAAGAACATATGTTTCCTCATACCCGGCAAATTCTGTCGACTCCGGGAACCAAGCCTGCTGTCGTATGAGAATAGCGTTCAGCGCTGCTGGGTCTGTGATGTACAAAGCATCTGCCTATCAAGGAATGGAAGAAGATATGAACGCTGTATTTCTCCGTCACGATAGTGGAGAGATAGACTGACCCCAGCGAGTCCACCCTTTAAACGCGCGACGTGCCCGTATTCTTCAGGCACATTGAAATGCCAGGGCAGAGCATCGGGGCTATGTAGGTCTAGTAGATATCCTGCATAAGAATGAGCTCGGTTGAACGATCCATGGGAAGACATCACTGCGCACCCACGACCGTGCTCGGAGTTGGCCCGGGAATGTAAGCATATGGCTTCTTACTCTTCATCCATTTTCTGAACGAAGAAGTAGCGATTGCGGCGAAGGTAGCCACAAATGCCGCAGTCAGCAGAGGAGAGATAGAGGAGGTGGAAAGGCCAGTCATTGTGGGCGCAAAGGTTGGTGTCTCGGCCTTCTGGCAGGGTTTTACTGCTTCTTAGCGTCTGCCGTAAGATACGTGGGCTCAACGCCATGAACAGTCGTGAGATGTATCAGCGGGAGATTGTTCCTCCATAAGGGAGTCCCACATATTTTCAGCCGCGCGTTTGTGCAGGAGTGAAAGAAAATCTGATGATGCGCAAAGCCAAGGGGTACTAAGCGATGACACCGACTCCCCCTCAAGACCCCAGAAACCAGACCCACCACCACCCGTGGGAACCTGCCTCATAAGGTCAGCTGTCATCCCAATCCGGCAGCCAGTCTCGGCAATTTTCGCCAACATCGCGCAGAATGCACTCAGCTACGGTGTATCTGCATGATAGAGCATATTATGCTGTACAGAACTACCAGAGTATACCCGATCTACATGCTCTGAATCTATGCCGGGCTCTATGATTATATTGAACCACTTCGTCTGCGAAAACCGCAGTTTCATTGATTTTGCAGCGCTTTAACTGAAGGAAAACATGGGGGCGGGGTTATATTATGTCTGTAGGCTAATACAGGCATATAAGCTGAGATGAAGACTATATTGAGGCAAAATATGAGGTTCAGTTCAAGCTGCATTGAGAAAAGTACAGCTCAGGACCCCGAACCACCCTTTCACGTAACGGAGGGCGTCCATGTCCGGGATTCCACGGACCGTGACCCCTTGCGCGAAGCAGGCGAACAATCCGTAACACTCCAGAAAGTCTAGATTATCATTTCACCGTCAAACAGCCGCGGAAACGCTTCGCACTGTGGGCCCGCGATTCTGAGTCGAGGTACAGCACGTAGATTCCAGGCTCCCGAGCCGAGCGGTCTTGGGGGACAGCGTTGAGAATCGCACCCCGCCCTCGCGGACAAGGAGCTTTGCGGGTCCACGGCCAGCTCGGAGGAAGTGCGTCCTTCACCAGCATTAGATAGCGTATGAGGACAGTTGGCCCCGATAGTACCAATCGACCAACACTGGCAGTTAATGGTGAATGTCCGGGTTCAGACCCTGCACTCGCACATCCCCAGCAAGAAATCAAGCAGCCATTCCATTTCGGGTTAAGCGCTGTGAAGATACACCAGTCGCACAGACAGAAAACCGAGCAAGCGTGGTCCACAGTGAAGGGAAAGAGAAGTGTTGACCCGGGAGACCGTGCCGAGGGGAACCTATGTCGTAATAGACAGATTTGCTTCCGTTCGCTAAGGTCGCGTATCTGTGGCATCACAATCAACGAAAATGAAGACATTGCGTCAGGAAGGCAAGCTTTTGGCTGGAGAACTTCAGCCTAGGTCAGTACATTTGGCACAAATTGCACGCAGAAATAAACACGGAATTCAGGTCCGAGAGCTATAATCATTGAAGTCACAAACCGAGACCTCAGAAACTTCTAAGAGTCTTCGCATCCATGATCCCATCTACCTTCATGTCGCATGTCGTAATAGGCGCAAATTTGCTTCCGCTCGCTTGCTGCGTCAAAGGAACTCGAAAGTCTCCAGATCCAACCACGAGGTCGAGGCACGGAGAACATGAGGCTGCGAAGGACGATGTTTTGGAAAGTAAGGACCGGAAGAAACGGTTTGTCGACTGGAGCATCTTTCCCGAGACACCATAAGGGAGGGTGAAGCCAATTAATCAAATCTTGGTTGGGAGTACATCCAGAGCGCAAGAGAGCGACGGGGAGATGGAGGTAAAGAACAGCAAGCGATGTGACCGTGACTGCCGTGACAGTCGCGGGCTGTTGTGGCCATTAATTAACTTTGATCCGTGTGTGATCGCAATGGGAACGGTGTTCAACAACACTGCCCAAGAGCCAAAATGGTCTGTGGCGACGAAGAGCGCCTCAAAAGAATACTCTATTCTTTATACCTTAACACATTCTTTACTGCGTGGCTGAGCTGCAGTCCCATTCTTTGCGCCGGTGTCCACTAGAATTTTCAACCAGTGTTCTGTGCAGCTGGGTCTGGACTTCTGAAGTCTGTAATGATTTACCTTTTTCTAAAGTGGCAAAGTTTCCAAGGTAATCCATCCACTTTAGCGAGCCGGTATCCGGATATTGCCGACTCCCGCTGTCGCATTAGTTGTCTTGGAGGTTCGGGAGCAACTGAGATACAGATGTCCGCGATAACTTCGGTATTTGGGAACATGTGTACGGTGTGTAAAATATTGCCTACAAATTGAGATAATTCCTGGCGGGATCCTTGAGTCCTATACTTCTAAGACGATGATTCCCTAACTAAATATCCTTACTTAAATACATTAGAGTCTAAGTTCTACAGTGGGTCAACAACGATGGTATATGAATCCTGATCCCTAAGTTTGCCCCCATTCAGTCTATATTTCTCCCGCATTGAAGCAAGAAGCTTGCTACCACCGCCGGCTCCAACAGTCCCAGATGAATGGCCTCCCCGGTTAACTCTAAATTGACTGCATTTTGAGCTCGCGATATTCTTCCTAGAAGCTCTGGCTGTGAGGCGTTTGAATATATCTGTGAAAAACGATGTTAGCAAGGGATTCGACGGTTTCTTTTATGAGTGAAATAATGTACCCAAATATAATTGTCGCGCGGCATGAAAATCAACGTCATTCCGTTCACGGTCATCATTCGAGACCTAGAGGACCGGTCAGCTAAGTGAATTCCTGCAGAGAGGAATATATCACTCACGCTCTGTCGGGAGTCAAGCCCAGCATCTCCGACGTCCGCTGCCTCTCCAAGATATTGCGGATCTCGACCTCGGGGTGACGATGCCGTTGAATCAACGCAATATTCTGACCATTTTGATTTTGGAACAGCGTCACGCCAGGCATCGGAGCGTCCGTCAGGATACGGAAGTAAGGGCGAGATTTCGGCCCAATTATATTGCAGTTCAGCACGGTACAGTTGCGGCGAAATTAAATGCATTACCATATATAGAAATCTCGCTCAGTCTTCGGCGGTGTCGCTTCCAAGACGCAAAAGCAAGAGCCCCGGGTATTGCATGACATTCAGAGTATGCCTGAGTGAGTATATGAGCATTTCAAGCAGGACATTCTGGTCAGAAACAGTCCAATGCGTATCATAGAAGTCAGCCAATTGCGAACCGAATTGACCCTTCCCTTGTGATTGCGAGCATCTTCAGCCATGCTGACACCCAGTAGTAGAGTATCCGTAGCCAATCTACCCGAAACATCCATGGCTAGCTTTCCCAAGGTCGATTTCTTTGAAATTTCCTTATATGGTAATGCATCTAATTTCGCCGCAACTGTAGGATTGAATGAGGTGAATTTGAACGACAGGAACGTCGGTAACGCGTTGGGTGAGGAGAATGGCACCGCGCCGTACGTCGATAGCGCAGAGCCTGAGGATTGCCAGCCCTGAGAGTAGGGATTGATCGTCGACATTCCTTGTTGGATGGAACAGTTGTGGTAGACTGGCTTAGAATTTTGGAGGTGCTGGCTGGTTAGCTTTTCTGCGTGAGTTGCTGAACAACCTCGAACTTATGTAGCTTCGCGGCCAAAGCTGCAATGGGATACCGGACGGCGACTTGGAAGGGCAAAGAAAGTAAAAGAATTGAGCTGAGAAGATGGCTCATACTTGTGTGAGTTGAGCGTCCGTGACATTAACATTATCCCCAGTCGAAGGTAAATACAGTCGACCTTGTAGTCAGACGGTGCAAGCTCCGATGGCGCGGTAGGTCTTCACGGCTGACGCGCTTCGGCGGCCCAGCGGCGGCAGAGCACTGAAACATCGTATTAGCACTCGCTTAGAAATTTGTCGTCGGAATATTAGAGTGCAAGAACGCGTGCCGGGGTTCTCGGACTATAAACGGCTACAAAAGCGGTGCAAGGATATCTGACATTTTTTGAAATGCGAGGTAACCGAGACGCGAATTCTATTGCAGCCAAGCCATTGCATAATTTGGAGATGTCGGAAAGTGTTTTTCCGATTCCCCACACATGGAAATCCACATGAAGAGCCAACAGCAGAATTTTCGAGATATCGACTTGAGAGCAAGTTGGCAGCGACGCTCGTCTGAACAGGGCCGGCTATGAAACCAGGAAAAAATTTGAGATTTACATATCGGAAGAGTTGGAGGTGCGTGCTGCGTCAGTAGGATGATAGAACCGGCCGACACTGACTCGAGTCATTCAAGGTGAGGAACGCAAGCCACATGCGCATTTGCGGAGGTCCTGCGGAGAAGTCGACCCTTGGCACCAGAAATGAATACCGATAGTCTATCGATGTTCCTCCCTTCAAAGAATGAAACTCCTGGAAGAAAGCCTTCATAACTGCTCACCGTCAAAGCCCGACAACAACTTTGGTAGTACTGCATGGAATATACCGATTATTCGGCTAGTTCAGACCCAACATCCCAGATAAGGTTCCCATACCATTCCCGACTCAGCCCAGTCCATATGAGTCGGGGAGGTACAGTTGCGGCGAAATCAATTTACTTACCAAATATGGAAATTCCCACCAAAGCCGCCCTACTGCACAGAAAAACGACTCACTGGTCGGTGGAAATAGAATAGACGGGATGTATTTCTTGTGTAGAATAGGTCTACCCACAAAAACAAGCCGAATCTGTCATGCTTCTCACAGGTTTTGGCTAAAATTTCCCGGACAAGCTCGCCGGCCAGCTCGGCAAAATCCATAAAAAAACACAGACTTTTCTACACCAAACATACCGGCTTGAGGCTCTCAACATTTTTGTCAACTTGCCGCTTGAGAAACCCATTCATATCCAAGAGAAAGACGGGGATTGATCGGAATTTCCATATTTGGTAAGTAAATTGATTTCGCCGCAACTGTATGTAGCAAGGCGACGTATCGAGACAAGAAGCCAGGCCATCAATATTGTTCGGAACTCCACTTGCAACCGAAAGACGCCGACAACGGACAGCGCAAATCGCGTGGATCAGAGTGGATCAACGAGGATCGAGCGGATCATTGTGGGCGCCAACGGTGGTGGCAGGCAAATCCCTTGGGCAAATCTCTAGTCGAAGTACGACGCTTGATTCTCATCCAAGTAAAGAGGACACAGACGCACGAGAACAGCTCGACTGAGGTGTGCGCATTGAAGGTGTGCGGATGTTTCTAATTATTTAAGCCGCGTGGTGGAATAAGTAAAGGGTTCCTTAGCCGCGCCGACTGCGATTGCAAGCTGGAGCAGCTCATTGACCGACGCATCCGTCGGGAAGCACTGAGTGTCTCACATGGTTGCCGAACAACGAATTCGATCCAAAATTGATGGGATCACTGTTCGAAACTTTTCGCCTTTTCGCTGGAAGGAATATCTGGAGCGAAGCATGTATGGAGGCGTATTTTGGGCGAGCTTTTGCGGGTACGAAAGGGGAATTTTCGAGGCCAGTGGGGTCAGGGTTCCGGCGGTGTTACCATGTTCACATACTTGGGTATAGTTTTCTGCCGGCAGTCTTCCTCACGCGTTTGGCGGTCATGGTGCATCTAGGTCTCAGAATATTATTGAATATCGAAGCGATTCCAGAAGCAGAAATTTGCTCCATACATGAGGAAGAAGTACGTTCGTCGCAAACTACCGGCACGGCACCATGATGAGCGGTTGTACAGTGCACTATTTTCTACCTGGGTTGTTATAATTAGATTCCATAGTGACATATTATGGGACCCACAAGTTCATTGCCATGCCGCACGAAAAAGCTATACTGTACGATCCGCAGTCCGTGGTGGTCGGAATGACGGTCCAACCATGATGCTTGTCCGGAGAACGCCGAAGCGTTTGATTTCCCAAACAAGCACTGCGTTCCGACCCTTCCTAAACGGAGGGCGAGGTTAGGGGACTTACACTGAGCTCAACGGAGATCTGTGCTTAGCCAACTAAACCGACTCTGTGCAGCTCAGTCTAGCTCAGTTGATCTCAGTTTAGCCGATTGTAGGTCTGCGCGGCTCAGCGTACTAGCTTAAACAGAGCTACACTAACCTTGTTTACCTATCCTATGGCTCCTTGACAGAGTTCCGCCGACTTTCCCGATACCACGAATTTGACAGAACGTGAATATCTTGCAATCATCACAATTGACACGGGTGAACCGCTCTTGTGAGGGAAGAAGGTAAGTTTAGATGTGCAGAGCCATGCTGAGATCACCTACACATACCTCTACTGAGCTGCTGTGAGCTAAACCCATGTCCAGACGGGTTTAGACGTGTTTCCAGCTAAAAATATCCTGCGTGTAAGCGGCTAAACGGAGGCTGTGTACCAGAACTAGACTGCATTCAACAGCTGAACCCTGCTTACGAGGGGTGCTCAATCCTTGAGGTCAAGTCGACCGAACCCAAACTTTCCCTTAGCGATGGTTAGCCGCTGTTGATCGTTTCCTTGTCTCCTTATGTAACCACTACTCGAAATCGATACACGACGCGTCATACAGGGCGAAAAAAACGCGATGCTATGCAGGAAAAAAATGGGCAGTAAGTTGTAAACGCTTGCACGTAGGATAGGACGCAAAAACTAGACTTTATACTCGCTAGGAGGGAGATATGGCTCAGAGCAAGCAAACAGCCTCAGGACGGCGGCATAGCAACCATACTCGTAGTGAGAAAAAGTCATGGACGGTCGGTTCTTTGACCGATCTCGGCCGTCTTTGCACCTTTTTGCATGGTTCCGACTGCATCTGCAGCAAATTACTGACCATTACCGAGATCAAAAATAATTGATGTTTGGCCGATGTTTTCGCAAGTGTACAATGGTTTGCAGAGGCTTTGCAGATGCGCATCAACTCGGCGATTGATTGGAATCATCACCACGCATCAGCGAAATCTCCCGCTTTTGCTGATGTAGTGTTGGGTTGGGTTCGACTTGAGCTCAAGGATTGAGCACCCCTACAGTGCCGGACACGCAAAGTCGACAATGTTGATTGCCGGCGAACGGGAATTTTGGGGATAAATCTGACTTCACAATCGGATTCGCCGACCCCGGAAAAGCTCAAAAAACCACCTCCGAAGTTTTTCCCACGACATTTTGGCTGTGGCCAAATTTTTGAGCCAAAAAATCAAAATTGTGGGTACTGTACCTCCCTGTATGGGAGCAACACGCAGAGGACCGTGACAAAACGGTTGCCTCTTTTTCAGGCAACGGAGCCGCCGTGAGCCGTGACGGTTGCAAAAAGAAGCAACCAAACATGGCCGGAATTGGGTCAAAACGAGGAAAACACACGTCCTTTGCCTCGGAGCGGCTGGTACGAGCGCTTGTAATGGCGGGGAGGATTGCTGCAATTTTCTGAAGCGAAGATTGAATTTTTTTTCAGGGATGTCACGATTTTTTGAAGGCAACCACTCTCGCCGTTACCGTGACACAGCGGAAAAGAGGCAACACAACGGACCCCACCGTTACCGTGACGGTTGCTCACATACAGGGAGGTACAGTACCTCTCCGAGCCTCAGGGAGCAAAAATTAGCTAACTAGTATGCCTTCTGAAGCTCGAACACAAACAGAGTTGGGCAGCCCAAGTGGGCGGGCCATCTCAAATTTGGGTAAGGCAGCTCTGAGCTGAAGAAAAGGATCTTGGCTCATGATAGAAAGGAAGGATGCTGGTTGAGTGCCATGTCGCAAGACTTTCATAGGTGTGCATTCCATGCTGCACACAATACCTCAACAACGTTGCAATGCTAAGTAAGTTGATGCTAAGTACAATCTTATCTTTGACAGTAACATGTAACGTGACTCGAATTGCCAAATCCGGTGCGATTTCCCAGGCAAAGAGAGGCAGATTTCTCAGAAACCGCTCGTGGAATTTTCTTTATTTTATCAGACTCATAACTTACTCAACGAAAGGAGTCGATTGCACTATGTCCGAGGTTTTTCCCATCAATTTTGAGGTTACGGCCAAATTTTCGGCTATCATTTCATAATTTTTTCGTTTTTTTGACAATCGGCTCGTGCAAAACTGTTCTTTGGATGCTTAGCGACTGTTGTACATAAAGGTCTAGACATCTTGGGTATGTCACACTTTCCATAAAGGGAAGATCAAAGTTGTCGACTTTGCGTGTCCGGCACTGTACGGCCACGGAGGCGATCAGCCCAAGGGTCTCGGAGACAAAGCGACGGAGGAAGACTTACCTGAACGACTGTAACTGCTTCCGGCCCGAGGGGCGAGTTAAGTCGCGTATCCCTCTTCCGACCTACTGTAGGAGGTGGGGATACTGGGCTGTTGTTGCCGACCAGCGGCAAGTGGCGACAGGCGAATTTGCCTATGCAATAGAGCTTATTAGCAACCGGTGAAAAACGAAATTTCACGCACAAGAACGTCATCCAAAAACCACAAGTGGAGCAGCACTTTTTCACCGTTCCAAGAAAGGAAACAACGTGCCGATTCGTGCCGCATCGCTTGAGTTGCCTTTCTGAGCGACTTCCACGCTCACTGCTCTACTCACCGTCCTGCGAGCCTCTTGGAACGACGAGCAACAAGCTCTACCTTTCGCGGAAGCGTCCTACTTTGTCATGATCGCCACTCTGGAGCGGGGAACGGCCGTGCGCCTGACCGCATCTCTCGATGACGTCTTCGAGGTTTTGCATGTTTGGAGCCTCCGTTTTTCACTGATCTCGCTTAGTTTTTCATCGTATATTTTGAAAAGCACCGGCTGCTAATAAGCTCTAATAGCGTGTATTTGCAAACCCCCCAAAAGACGATTTTTCCGTGGCGAAACTCGCTTAGAATTTGTGAGACTCGCTTAATCGCGGTCGCTCCTGTTGTGAATCGACGGATCAATTCCGTGAGACGATGATCAGAGAGAAGAAGTTGAGTTTGCGATCGCGCTATTTGTGAGAAGAGCTCGCGTTAGAGCAAACCAATGCTCTACCGCTGAGTGTTCATTCAGTATTTATACAAGTTACAATTGTATCTAGAAAGTTCTGTAATAAAAGAGAAAACTTAGTAAGTCACCCGAGAGAATGTTCTCGGTGATTCCCGGAGCTCAACGCTCAATCTCCAACAGCTCCACACCAAACAAAAGATACCAGGTGTGAGCTCTAAGCGACCTGGAAGAGTATTGCCCTGGGGCACTCCTAGGTCGCTGGGACTTTACGCCTGAGACTGCTCGTTGTCGAGATCTGAGCGGTCCCAAAGCGACCCGGGTCGCTTCGCACAAACCCCGCTAATAAAAAGAGTCGTCGAGTTTTCGACAAGTAGCGGTCCGGTACTGGCTGAGATTTAAGCAGAGGCGCGGTGGCCCATAACCTGATACAGTTGCGGCAAAATCAAATGTCCCTGCCATAAAAGGAAATCTCGACCTTTTGCCCAATCATACATAGCTTGAAGCAGATTTCTGGTGATAGAAAGAATGAGGAGACATCTAGGACCTACCCAGACCCTTTGAATTTTTTATTTCACCCAGTAACGAGTGAGTATGGCTCGAGCCATCTGAATACAATCCAAGAACGGCGGAAAAAGCCGCAATGAAGTTTGTTCAAGCGATGCAGTGCCATATTTTATGCCACGCTATCATTCTACGTTCGATCAAAGACCGCCAACAATGTAGAAAAAGCTCGAGATTGATTTGAATTTCCTTTTATGGCAGGGACATTTGATTTTGCCGCAACTGTAGAATACAGTAAGTATAAACTCAGTCGTGGAGGAAACGACTCATGTATTATATACCTGATAGAATACAGTAAGTATAAACTACCAAAATGATTTTGAGATTTGAGTTTCATGTTTTGTTCTTATGCCACATCTGAGTACACAGACCTTTTCTAAGTACCCCAGTGAGTGTCCAACAATAAAAACCATGCGTCTCTGCCATCGGGCTTGAAGGGAATCATTGCTACGACCGTTTGTATTGCCTTAACATTAGTGACGGCGAATTTGCGTTCGTCTGCAAAATTGCAAGACCAAACGGTGTAATGAGAGCGGATTAGAAGCGCCTGGTTTGGTCGAGGATACAGCAAGAGGAGGGCCAGCGCTATCCCGGTTTTGGTGCGAAAGTAGTATTGGGCCTCAGCGATTTCGACCTGGCCATCGACCCAAACCTGGGGTGAATGAAAGTGAATTGCGCGCTTGGGCGCGTGAGACGCGAGTGTCAGTGTGCGGCAGCTGAGGTGAGACGTTAATGAGGAAGCAGGAAGCTCCCCCTGTGTCGGCCATTCGCGTCGTAGTTGGCGGTGCGAAAGTCGCCATGAGCAAGTCGTCGAATGCAGGGACTGCTCTAAATGCCCCCGTTATTTACCAGTGTAAGGGCAACAGCTGCCAGGGCCTGAGGCCCGAGGTACTCAAGAGTCCAACAAGCACTGGGCAGAGGGAGAATCCTTAGAGAACAGAGTAAGGAGTCTCCATGCCCAGGCGTCACAGTAAAAGGGCGCGTGACGCGTGACTTCTCACAGTGCGTGGGAACTATGTAGTAGCACAGCATCTATGATGTGATATCAATGATCAGATGATCCAACAGTAGCAGGGAGCCAGGGATATGCCCAGAAGAGGGAGGATCACAATACTGGTCCAGAGATCGTAGACCGACGAAGGCCCGAAGATACCCTGTGGTCCGGGGAGCGTGGGAAACCGGAGCCGGAGTCCAGAGGGCCGGAGCTCGTGGTCCGGAGGGTCGAAGGACCAGAGGAATAGAGCCCAGGGAACCTGGGAAGGGCGCTAGGGGCAGGGCGAGACAGCAGGAGCATCGAGGCTTGGGTGACAGAACCGCTGGGGCTTGGCCCAGCTCCGGGGGAGCGTGGGAAGCCGGGCCGGGGACCGGGGGACCGGAGCCGGAAGGCCGGAGGTCCGGACGACCAGAGCTCGGGGTACCAGAGCTCTCGGAGGGCTAGAAGTCTGACCGGAAGACCAGTAGGGAACCGGGTTGCGCTGAGCACTAGCTGTAGGAGCGCAGGGTCGACAGGAGTCTGTCGAGGAGGGGAACGGGGGGTCGGAAGGAGGAAGGTGTGACAAAGGGGAAGTCTGGAGGGAGTAGCGTTCCCAAGAAGGCTGGAGTGATGCAAGGAATAGCGGAGCGGGTCGGGGAAGCGGGGGGTTCCCCTGACATCAGCCCCACTCCAGAATGTGGCAACCCGACACATCCAAAGCAGAGAGCGCAGAGCAAACTCGAAGGGAAAAAAGACACAGCCCCGCTTCACGCTTTGCGACGACCCGGCGCGAAGCGACACAAAAGGGAGGGTGGGAGGGGAAAAAAAAGGTCATGCCTCCCTTGCCCACAGGTCTCCGTCATGCGCTCTTCGACCATTGAGCTACGGTCGGCGCTTTGCCTTGTACACTGCTTCTCAGATGCCCAAGTCTTCAGCATGACCCTCAAGGAGTAGGCAGGCATATCCTGTCCCGCCACTCCTTGATATTGTACTGGTCAGTGCTTAGGCTTGTACATCCTCTCAGCTGTCCAATCCTGCAGCAGTCCACTGACCCGCAGAGTGTGGCCAGTAGTCGCTACGCTCCTACTGTACTCTCTGCGCAAAGGGGGGAGAGTAACAGGTATGGAGCTCCAAATGTCGCTCCGTAGGAGGAAGCTCCCTCTTGTCGCTTCCTCAGCTCTACCCCTTCCAGCCCACCTTCACAGTGTGGCGCCCTCGACACACACATCCGGTGGGGCCTATGGCCACAGCGGAAAAAAAAAAAAATTGGATGGTGGTCACAGGGTGCACTGGGAGGTTGTACGAGGGCTGGAGGTATCCGCCATGCCGTCTAGAATGTCGGGGCATACTGCACCGCACGTAGCGGACAGCAGCACCTAGAGGTGCAACGACACGGGGATAGAACCAAAACAACCGCCTTCCTGCTGCTAGCCAAGGTGTTACAAGCCGATCAACGGGATCGGCCATCACATGGTCAACTCAAGGCCCCAGTTCCCACCGGGGCTCGTAGAGAACGTAGCCGGACGGATATAGGCCCATGGAAACACAACATAGGGAGCGGCAGCAGGATGGCAAGGAAGGGTTGGTGGTTCAAGAAGGGCGCAAGGGATTGACACCGTGCCCAATGCCTAATAGGGCGAGGCCAAGAGACGCTCCTAATGTTGCGGCATCGTGCACAAGGCTACCTTGATACACATGGCTGCGCTGGGTATTCCAAGATGCCGCAGGTCGAGGACACAAAAGCTAGCTCAACCATCACGCACGTACCGTGACTAGGGGTGTGCGGAGGCATAACGTAGGGTAGCAGCGCAAGCAATGGCAGGGCAAGGTACCTCGTCGACATGACATCCAGCCAAATATACCAAGACGCCGCAAGCCGGCTTTGAAGGCCGGCCATCACGCATGCACCATGACTAGGGGTGTGCGGAGACGTAACGTAGGAAAGTGGTGTGAGTGGCAGGCCGAGTCAACGGAAGGAGGGGGGAGGACAAATGTGGTGGACGTAAGAGACCCATTAGTAACCCAATGCAGAGCATGGTGGGAGAAGGACTAGGAGCGGTTAGTGAAGGGGGGGGGAGGAACGAGCTCCCCTTCACTGGATTTGAGACACCGCTCGCAGTGTCTCATGCACAAGTCATCGTAGGTGAAGGGGACGAGGGACGAGCCCCCCTTCACCAGATTGGAAGACGAAGACGGCCATTGTGAGTAGGGTGAAGGGCGGCTTGAGAGACAAGCCCCCCTTCACCAGAGAGGTTCTACTGACAAGAGGGCGGAACACTATGCACTAGGTGGACATGGTGAAGACAGGCGAGAGGAGGCGAGCCCCCCTTCACCAGGCAGAGTCTACCTAAAGTGCAGCGGTGCGCATGAGCAAGGAGCCCCACAGCGAGCATCACAGGGGGGAGGTCAGAATCAACCTTCCCACCTTGAAATCAAATGAGGCGGCGTATGGAGCCCCCCTTCATGTTTGCGACCACGCAATACGAGACAACAGTATCAAGACGAATCATGAATCCCCGCCGTCAACGCCATCGCTGCCGCGGGGACGCTACATTGGACAAACACACAGACGCCAGGACACAGAGTCAAGGGGATGGGATGGAGAGTGGAAGGGAAGGGTGCGAGTCAGACACCAGGCTGCAGAGAAGGCAGCGGATGGCCCCCAGCAAGCCCAGACATAAGCTTCCCGCTTTTGCACAAACGCACGAGTACCCAGAGAACGCAGATGAAGAGGTATAGTTGGCTACAGCCTGCACGATAGGAGAATCCTTCGAAGGAAGGGGGTGGCAACTGTAGCAGCTCGATGAGCTGCCAGCAACGAGTTGCCCCGCCACCCAATCTCCATGCAGACTGCAGGCGCTCAGAGGTCCCTAGGCACCGGCGGACACCCCTAAGGACGGGGAGGCCGGGGAGATATGGACTTGAGCAACCTTGCAACTCTCGACAGTGCTCCCTCCAAGCCACACCCACGAAGGCAAGAGGAAAGGAAGCTCACCGGTCAAGAGGGGGAGTGAGACTCGAGGCCAGACGACACAAGAACAGACCCAAGGTCACAGAGGGAGAGGGGAAGGAGTAGTCGAAGTGCCAGTGTGAGCCAGTGACGAGCAGTGGCATTCTGGCACGAGCCTAAACGGCAGTTGGCCACACACAAGAAGAGGAGAAGTCGACGAGAGGTGGCAAATGCCGAGGAGGGGGTCCATGGGATGCAGGAGGGAAAGGGAAGAAGACTTTCAGTGGTAGACACACACACCATACTTGTGTTGCAGTCCCAAAACCCAAATCCTACACCAAGCCATGGGGCAGAGGCTACTCAGCGACCTCCATGCCCAAAGAATGCACCAAGATGGTCTGCTACTCTTGTGAGGACAGAGGAGGAGGGAATAGGGTCCGCTATTGGTGACTCTGTTCTGCTGTAAGGGCAACAGCTGCCAGGGCCTGAGGCCCGAGGTACTCAAGAGTCCAAGAAGCACTGGGCAGAGGGAGAATCCTTAGTGGGCTAGCTACAACAAGAGGAAGAGTGTCTACTCAACCTGGGCAGAGGGAGAATCCTTAGAGAACAGAGTAAGGAGTCTCCATGCCCAGGCTTCACAGTAAAAGGGCGCGTGACGCGTGACTTCTCACGGTGCGTGGGAACTATGTAGTAGCACAGCATCTATGATGTGATATCAATGATCAGATGATCCAACAGTAGCAGGGAGCCAGGGATATGCCCAGAAGAGGGAGGATCACAATACTGGTCCAGAGATCGTAGACCGAAGAAGGCCCGAAGATACCCTGTGGTCCGGGGAGCGTGGGAAACCGGAGTCCGGAGGGCCGGAGCTCGGGGCCCGGAGGGTCGGGGAACCGGGGGAATAGAGCCCAGGGAACCGGGAAGGGCGCTAGAGCCAGGGCGAGACAGCAGGAGCATCGAGGCTTGGGTGACAGAACCGCGGGGGCTTGGCCCAGCTCCGGGGGAGCGTGGGAAGCCGGGCCGGGGACCGGGGGACCGGAGCCGGAAGGCCGGAGGTCCGGACGACCAGAGCTCGGGGTACCAGAGCTCTCGGAGGGCTAAAAGTCTGACCGGAAGACCAGTAGGGAACCGGGTTGCGCTGAGCACTAGCTGTAGGAGCGCAGGGTCGACAGGAGTCTGTCGAGGAGGGGAACGGGGGGTCGGAAGGAGGAAGGTGTGACAAAGGGGGAAGTCTGGAGGGAGTAGCGTTCCCAAGAAGGCTGGAGTGATGCAAGGAATAGCGGAGCGGGTCGGGGAAGCGGGGGGTTCCCCTGACAACCAGGGGCCACCTGGGATGCGTTTGTGTCAGCGTAATCGCTGTTCGGTAATATCGCCCGTATCGAGAAGTCAAGACGAGAAGTCCGTATGTGTAGAGAACGTGGTTCAAAGGCTACGTAATACTAAGGCTCATTAATCAAGTCTGTGGAGGCTTATGTCCAAAAAAGGCATACCTTCGTGTTCCTACTTACCCCGACGGATCCGTTGATGTTCCGATACACACGTGCGATGTGATTGACAGATTGCACCTGGTTTTCCGCACATTGTGTGGGTAGCTGAAAGGGGAAAAAGGAAAAAAAGAATGCGAAAAGGGAAAGAAAGGGAGAATTTCAAGGAAATCATGTAGGATCGGAATTGAACCAAGGCTGAACCAAGAGCATGAACATTATATTTACTATACACAATTTACGTCTCCCAGGCACTCTTTTCTGCGTGGTCTTTGTTATAAGTGCATGTTTTTGGAAACTTCCATCATCAGCTCCCCGAAATCTTAGCTGCTTGCATGTCTCACAAGAAACGGTGCAGAAGATTGGACACTTGAGTATCCTACCCGCACCTTTGCTGCTTTGGCATCATCTGCAACTGAGGAATTAATACTGATCCAATAATTCATGTCGTACCTGGGCCCTGTACCTTCTCCAACAAGGCCTTATAAGACAGATGGCCTTAAGGAAGACTATTGGGGGCAGTCATGGCCAATTTTTTGAGCATCTGAGCCGGCCCCACATGGGTGCATTGACAGTAGTTGGTGGCACAAGCTTTACCTCCCTGCCTCCGGCACGGCCGACTCGCTGCGCTCGCCGGCCTCCCTCCATTCGGTCACACAGCTTGTTGGGGCTGGCCGCCCCAAACCCCGCTGCGCTCGCTCCGCTCGCGACGTCTAGTACGATCTCAACATCTCGACAAAGACCCCGTGATTTTCTGTCAAAAGTCACGCGACTGATGGCCTGGCCCTCTTTTCAAGTATAGGATAAATGATTTCAGACTTGCGGGGTTATTACTGAGGAACGGGACGTGTTTTTTCGTGTTTTGACGTGGCAGAGCGTGTCGAACACAAATTGATGGCCACCAGTAGAAGATCGAACCCTAATACGATGGGTGTGGCGTGCACGAAGGACAACGGCTGGCGACTATGCACATAATGTGACGTGACAGTCACATCAGTGCACATAACTTTTGGCGGGCAACTTCAAGTCTGGCTACACTTGTACCAGATACAGAAACTCCGTGATTTTCTGACAAATACAATCTATGCTATCTAAACTGACTTGCCAAATATTTCCAGGTTTTAAGACGCGCAGAAACAGAGGATCGCCTGCCTCGGATTATGTGCTCCAAGAGGCTGTGCGTTATGTGCGTTAAGTGCACCCAGCTGATCGGACGGTTAACCCCTACGCCTACGATTGCGGAATATGTACACGATTGTACTCTCTGGTGATCGGAGAACCGAGTCCGAGGACTCCGAGTATCCGCCAGCACGAAGGCGGCGATTGCCGATGTGTGGGAAATTCTTGATTTGGCCCCCACAAAGCTGCCCATATTGATTTGGTGTATTTGGAGAGGTTCCGGATGAGGTGCTTGCTTGGCTGGAGAATTCTGTGCAAACACTGCCATGTTCTGTCGGAGGCCGAACCCGCCCCGGAAAGTGTGACATGTGACAGTCACACTTTCCGTGAATCATCCACGCCTGGCACTGGCCCATTTTGCTGGCGCTGACCTTTTTTTTGGCGCTGGTCTTCTCGCTGGCGGGGGCGCTTTTTTTGTCTGTATTTGTTTCTCTTTTTAAAGTGAAAATTGGGCTTTACATAAATTGCACAAAGTACATACACATAAAAAATGAAGGAAGGGAGGAAGGGTTGCGGGCGCCGGCCCGGACGGCTGGGGTTTTCCACCCCAGACCCCGACCGCTGCGCGGGGCTTCCGCTCGCCGCGGGGCCCACTGCGTGGTGCTTCGCTCGCCGCTATGGCCCACTGCGTGGTGCAGCCGCTCGCCGCGGAGGCCCACTGCGTGGTGCCGGCGCTCGCCGCGAGGCCCGCTGCGCGGTGCTATCTTGTGCCGCGGCTGTTCAACACTTCAAATGTGGTGGGGAGGACAACACCGATTAAAGCCGACTCGGAAAGTGTGATGATGGTCACATGTGACGTCACACTTTCCGGGGCGAGTTCGAATTCCTGTTCTGTCTCTTGAATCCAAATAACCATTGAGAGATGATAGACAGGAAATTGCAAGGGGGTGCGGGCCGGAGAAGCCGGCACACCGGCTAGGGAGGGTGGGTCAGCCCAGGAGGCCGATAAAAAATAATAATGACCTTTTAGTTTTCACAGGGGGATGGTCCTGGGAGGGTTCAAAATGAGTGGGATGTGCTGTTTCTGCTATTTTGAATGAGGTTTGAGCATTAATATTCTTTGGTCAGAACAAAGCTGTTCTTGTCAAGTCGTCTCAATTAGGAAGCATCGGCCATCAGCTTGGCTATATTTGGCAAAGGCACACTCAATATATGTTCAATTCTTGACTCGCAATTTGAGTGTTGGAAAGGAGAGCTTTTACTCATACTAACCTCTCTGGACCTGTTTCAAAGCATTCAGATAAAAAATGGCCGAGCAATGGGTAAATTTGATGGTAACTTCCTTATTTGGACGTCACGTGGTAGGGTGGTTCCTGGAGAAGGGTCTCTAACAAAAAAAGCAGCGTGAGGTGTTTTTTTTCGGTTTCAGTACCCCCTTGGGAAATTGTTTTGTGTATAAAAAATTAGAATAACTACCCATTTGTCAAACTAATTAAACAATTAAAGTCAAACAAAACTTCAGCTACTCGTAGTGAGAAAAAGTCATGGACGGTCGGTTTCTTTGACCGATCTCGGCCGTCTTTGCCCCTTTTTTCATAATTCCGGGTGCTGGGTGTATGTAAACTGCACCTGTAACAATTTACTGACCATCACCGAGATCAAAAATAATTGATGTTTGGCCGAAAATGGCCAAACAATCTTGTAGCTCAAAACTTCAATTTTGTAAGTCAACGGGACTTTTTTTGTTCGAATGATGGCTTGCCCTGTCTTGTAGCGCATCAAAACTGAGTGATTCTCCAACTTAAATGAAGTGGGCCGGGAAACTGCCCCCTGTCGCGTGTACAGTGGTGGCAAATAGAAATTGCCGTGGCTTTTTGGTGAAAATCTGGCTGTATACTTCACCGAATGACCTCAAATAAAATGTAGAGATTGGTATGTGATACTTCTGTACCTCTTAGAACACTCAGCAATATATTATGCCCTGAGAATGCATCAATCATAGGATGATTTCCGATTTTTGCCATATTCGGAAAAACACAATGAGGGTTCAGCGAAAAGGTGTCATAATAGGATGAAAGTTCTTGAAAAACAGTCCTCGTTTCCACTTTGGTTGAATGAAATTGACCCTCATTTGGGCTCACAGCAGCCGCTCAAAGTTGGCTTGAAAATGCAGAGAAAATAGCTAAAAGGACCAACTTCAAGCAGCCGTTGCGAGCTCAAATGAGGTTCAATTCCAGTCAATCAAAGAGATAACTAGCATTGTTTTTCAAGTACTTTCATCCTATTATGACACTTTTGTGCTGAGGATACATTGAGCTTTTCCAGATATGGCAATAATCAGAAACTGTCCTGTTATTGATGCATTGTCAGGGCATAATATATAGCTGAGTGTTCTAAGTGGTACAGTAGTATCATATATTTATCTCTACATTTTATTTCAGGTCATTCGGTGAAGTATACAGCAAGGTTTTGGCCAAAAAGCCACGGCAATTTCTATTTGCCACCACTGTATCACGCTCTGGAGACTAAGACTGGAGTTGGCCACTTTTGGCTGTTTTTACCATTTTTGGCTATTTTACGGCAATTTTGGCAAACTTGCAAGCACGATATCTCAAGAATGGCTGCACCGTTTTGCTTCATCTAAGTTCTGAATCTCAATAGTTTTTTTAGAGGTACACCCTGCGTGGGAGGTATTTCTGTGAAAAAGAATTCTTGCTGAGTTAGAAAAATCAATTTCGGAGTTGTCTGACTGTTTGGCTGTTTTTAGCCAAATATCAATTATATTGGATCTCGGTGATGGTAAGTAATTTGTTGCAAGTGTAGTCTACATACACCCAGCACCTGGAATCATAGAAAAGGGTGCAAAGACAGCCGAAATCGGTCAAAGAACCGACCGTCCATGACTTTTTCTCACTACGAGTCTCAGATTGTACAGTAACTACCAAATCTTTCAATCCTTCTGATCGTGAGCACAATCCATTCAATCGTTCGATTACTTCATCAGATTGAGGATATATTTTGCCAAAGTCACCATGATTAGTACATCTGGTAGAATTGGCGGGCAAAGAGGCACGTGACAGGTCACCATCAGTAACCTCCACGCCGTTAGTACAGTGACGTATTTCATTTTAAGTTAAATTTAAATTTAAGACATCTTTCATGAGGGGTGACAATGCTGCATCAGTTTTTCCAACTGCGTTGTGTGAGGCGCAGCGCTGGAAATTACGGCGCCGGCCGAAATAACAAATTCCTAAAACGAGAGCTGCCACGAGGCTAATTCCCACCATGATGGAAAGTGCGATCAGATCTGGGTGCAGAATGACGCCAGGCCCCCGGTCACCACCTACTAGGTTTGTCACATTGAAAACCCGAATTTCGGCCTGATTTACTCTATTTTTCGGCACTGATGGCGCTCTGGCGGCTTCAAAAATCACGATTTTTTTCTGAAAATGCGCGCAAACGCTTAGTTTAGAGGAGCTGCGTCGCCCTATCGAGTCAAAACCTCGGTCAGATGGCTGGTTCGCGAAATAGCCCTCTCAGATTCGACCTTGTTTTACTCTATGGACGTGACGAACCTATATGTCAGTGACCGGGGGCCTATGACGCCTTTTCCAGAGGTTTCGGTAAGGTCGGAGTCTACTTCGATGTTCCTTCCAATTGTGGGGGCAGGTGATGGCCTACGGACAATTAATATTATTACTCACACTGTGCACTGGTGGCACTGACGCTACTGTTATTTCTGGGCAATTTGATGGGCCATTGACAAAGTCTCCTGTCTATCCGCAAAATTGGTCAGAGTTTGGCTTAAGTCAGTGGTAACATACGTTGGAGTAGGTGCAAGCGTCCTCTGCGTTGAAGTAGATGCAAGTAAAGAAATCACCAAGTTGGGAGCCATCCTCCAACGCCTCCTGATTCTTGTCTTGATCAGGACACTTCACTGGGGGAAACAATGTTGAATGGGGGGACAGCGGCCCAGGTACAGTGGTGGCAAATAGAAATTGCCGTGGCTTTTTGGCCAAAATCTTGCTGTATACTTCACCGAATGACCTGAAATGAGATGTAGAGATAAATATATGATACTACTGTACCACTTAGGACACTCAGCTATATATTATGCTCTGACAATGCATCAATAACAGGACAGTTTCTGATTATTGCCATATCTGGAAAAGCTCAATGTATCCTCAGCAAAAAAGTGTCATCATAGGATGAAAGGACTTGAAAAACAATGCTAGTTCTCACTTTGATTGACTGAAATTGACCCTCATTTGAGCTCACAACGGCTGCTTGAAGTTGGTCCTTCTAGCTATTTTCTCTGCATTTTCAGCTATTTTGTGTGAAAATAGCCAACTTTGAGCGGCTGCTGTGAGCTCAAATGAGGGTCAGTTCCATTAAAATAAAGTGGAAATTAGGACTGTTCTTCAAGTACTTTCATCCTATTATGACACCTTTTCGCTGAGCGTCCATTGTGTTTTTCCGGATATGGCAAAAATCGGAACTCATCCTATGATTGATGCGTTCTCAGGGCATGATATATTTTTGAGTGGTCTAAGAGGCACAGAAGTATCACATACCCATCTCTACATCTTATTTGAGGTCATTCGGTGAAGTATACAGCCAGATTTTCACCAAAAAGCCATGGTAATTTCTATTTGCCACCACTGTAATAGATTAGTTGTACTTTTTTTATTTGTAATTATGATGTTAAATTTATGAAGAAAATGACACAAGATAGAAGCAAACTCACCAGAGCCGGCGGCGACGTTGAAGGCGCCGGTCAGATTGCCCTTGAGAGCAGCCGTGATGGCGGTCCAGTGCTCGAAGAGGTTGCCGAAGACGGGGAGGATGATCAGGGCGAAGAAGATCTTGCTGATGCCGACCGACTTCAGCAGCGTCGTAGCAGCCTCGAGCAGGAAGTAGACGACGGCGCCCGCCAAGCCGGTCCAAATGAACATGAAAAGAACGGCGACGGACAGGTTGGCGTGGTCTGGCGCCTTGTCCTGTTTCACGGCCGTGCTGACCTTGCGCTCACGGCTTCCCTCGCGGAAGCTGGAGGGCTCGTCTTCGGCCATCGCTTCTTTGTGGGTGCGTAGCTGGAAGCCGAAAACGAAGACGGCGTAGAGGACGACGAACATGATGGCGACGCCGAGGGAGAGCTGCGCCGTGACGATCCTGGTGTGGATGGGAAAGAAGGGCAGCGCCGAGGCGAGCATGTAGCCGGCCGAGGCGAGCAGCAGCAGCAGCGTGTGCGTCTGCGCTGTCGTCTCGTTCATGCCGCGGAAGGTGCAACCCTTGAAGCTGCAAATCACGGCGACGACGTCCATGAGTAGGAAGTCATTGGAGATCCAGATGCCAATGAGCGAGTAGAGGGCGATGACTTCGTCTCTCTGCACGAACAAGGCGATCAGGGCGACGATGATCTCGACGACGTTGGCGAAGGTCACGTTGAGCAGCATGCTGAGGGTCGGGTGCCCGTTGATTTTGAGCTTCTCGTTGGCGACATCGGTCGAAGCGGAGATGCAGTTGGCGATGGGCACGAGGGCGACGATGGAGAAGAAGAGGATGATGCAGGGGCTGATGTGGAGGTAACCGATCACCTCAGCGAGACCGAGGGCGAACGCGACGGGGAGGAAGACGACGAGGACATGGATACCACTCGAAGGGCGTGTCGAGCAGCATCCTCATGAGCCACGACCAGCAGGTCAAAAACAGCTCGGAGCGGTGAAGACACAGCGCCAGACGGCGCCGAGCCACATGACTGGCTTGTTGAGGCGACGCTGGGTCGAGGTTGGCGTCGAGGAAGAGACGCGTGCGTCAACGTCGTCGGGGGCGTTGGACATGATGGCGAGATAGATGGGTGGTGTGTGTGTGCTGGATGATGGGATTACCGACGACTTGACTGGAGAGCAGTCGCCTCTTATATGGCCTTTGCCCGGGGCTGTCCAGGTGACACGGGTTGTTGAAAGCTGTTGAGTTGAGTCGGCTGTGCAACGAGGCGCTGCTTGAGGAACCATCCAAAATGCCTGCAGGCTGGGAGATGGTGGATAATTCCGTTACATGTATCGCTCTCTGGCTTCTCACTCTAGAGGCGTCAAATCTCTGGATCTGGCACCCCATCAACCTCACATGCAAAATAATATGATTTGTATGCCACAAAATTATATAGGATTGTAGCGCCATGCCACCGGAGTAGTTTCCGATGGTTTTCACTCGAAGCGGACGAGAAATGAAAGAGAAATCACGCATATACGTCAAAAAAAAAAGTGGCTTTTGATGGCTCGGGACAATCCTTTGGCGAAGCATCCCGGGGCCTAGCCCAAAAGAGCCGTAGTGGGATGGCCTGAGGTGCGCTTGAGTTCTGGGTCAGCTCTCAGCTTGCGTATGGTTCCTCAAGATATTGTATGTTGATCACTGTGTCCGATTCAACGATTTGAATCACTCTTGCATACAGTCGCGGCAAGATCAGCAGTGGCGTCACGTGACATATTTGGATCATATTTTGGCACGCCATTCCAAGGGTGACAAGCTTAAGCACCCCGCCTTCGGCAGGGCCGGCTCGCTGCGCTCGCGTCCCTCCCTACGGCTGGTGCACAGCTTGTCGGGGCTCCGCCCCAAACCCCGCGTGTTTTTTTTTGTTGACGAAGGCTTATTGCCTTTCGTGGACGTTGGCGTCCAGTTCCTAATCCGTTCCGTTTCTATTTTCCTTTATTTATTGTTTCATTCTCGATTGCAATCGCAACGGTTATATAACAGCGGATCTAGTCCGACGTCCCTCAGTCTCTACCTTATCGGTGTGAAGGCTGAGGGTACGTTCAGAGTTCTCCTACTTATATATTTATTTACGAACACTTACACTTCCCTGTAGACATTATCTTACATCGTATTCTCTACATATTTCTTGCTGGATTGCATGCCCTCGGCGCCGCACTACCGCTCGCTGCACTCGCGGTGCGCGGCGCTGTCGGGAAGGTTCGTGGGAACCGGATGCAACATCTCGACAGCCGGCAGCGACATCTCGACATGGTCCCGTGGTTTCGTGTCAAAGTCACGTTACTTTTCACGTGAGCTGATCCTTGTGTTTTCATGTATAGGATGTCGATGAGGGGTGATGGCTAATCGGTCTGGCGACCGATTAAAACCGATGCCCCCGGCAAATCATATCGGTGTTACTGATTCGGGCGTAAATGTTCTCACACGTGTGCCGCGTACTTACGATATTTCCGCGGGACTTCTTTGCTATTCCCTCCCGCCTCTACCGCTTGTGATGGCGCGTCAATGGGATCATTCAAATTACGCGAAATGTACGTAAAGTTTAATAACGCGTTAATGGGCGTGTTCAAATTCAATGGCCTTTCAAAAGCATTCAAAAGCATTCGGTGCCCCGGGGCCGCCCCACCCCGAGCCCGCACACAGCCAGCGTGTCCCGGGACACGCTGGCGCTGCCATTTCCCTTATTGGGCCGTGTCCCATAGAAACTAAGCCTGATTAGACTCATAAGTCCTATAATTTTTAAAGCTCGTTATACGTCATTATAGACATTATAGCTCATTATTACCGTGTTGGCCCGGGGAAGCTTTCAGCGCACATTTGGCTCATGGAATTCATCTCAAATCAAGCAAAATACTGAATAAAATTGTTCTATTTCCAACTAGACTACGTGTACAACATCGTAGAAGTAGCCAACTATGTTGCGGTGGGGAAGGGGGATGAAGACAACTACAGCCAAGATTAGACAGCGCGCGGGAGATAGAAAAGTAAGGACACACCAACTGTTGTCAATTGCGTTGAAGCTTTAAAGGCACAGGATTAGAACCTCATCGGAGAATAAAAGCGACACACCAATAGACCGAATCCCCCCGTGTCGGTGGTTTGTGATGAATGAGCGGGCAACCGAGCACACCCGTCGAAGATACCGGCACTGGCATCAAGGGAGGGGCGGGACCGACGCCGTCGTATGTCCTTGAGCTGTCGATGGTGGTGGTCGAGAGGAAAGAGCTGCGGAGTTACGCTGTCACGGCCTGCGGCCTCATATTGCCGTGGTGACGTTACTGTGTGGGGCGTCCCCAAAATGGCCCAAAGCCGAGGGTGACGCGCCACATTGGCGACTCGGGTCGGGGGGGAAGCTGCTTGATTCCAAGTGCGCCATGAATGGCATTCACTGGATTGACACTCAAACAAGAGATGCTTTCGACACCAACTTACGCCGGTTCCTTCGCAACACCTTTACGGACGAGAATTTACGGGATGATGGTCTGGATTTGTGTGTTGGTTCACTCTTGTACATGCCGGAATTGGCTCACATATTCGTCAGATCCGACCATATAAGTGTATGTATATTGACTTCACATCCCTCGAGGATTTCACGGGCAAATGCGACGTTCTCCGATGCAACCCGGACTTCCAAGTGAACCACGAGGAGCGGTTTGACTTCGTTAACGTTAACATGGACCAAAATTCCCTTTCCTTCGCGCGGGTACTGTACCTCTTTCGCTGTGTTCTCCCTTCACATCGCGAAGAGGACATTGCTCTGGTGCGATCACTCAAAGCTTCCCGCTGGAAACCGAATACTCTGTGGGAAAATTGTCGTCTGCTGGACGATGTTCATCTTGCCGAGGTATTTTGTACGAGAAGCACACATGATTAACGCTTTCGGCTGTCGAAACGAACGCAGTACATATTATCTCAATGATGTTGTAGATGGAGATTGGTTCCTGCGCGCGGAAAATTGAATTTTATTGGGATTTCGGGACTCGAGGAAACTATTGTTGGGTGTTGCAGCTTGTAAGCTAGTTCTAATAGGCAATAAGGGTCCTCCCTACTTATAGTTGGTTATAACTAGGTATAACCAGCCTATAATTGCCCTATAACCGCTATAATCGGTTATAATCGGTTATATCGGACTTTCGATTTTTGCGACATTGCTCCTTTGTCTGTAGGTTTTGGCCGCGGAACGAAGAAACCAGGCGGAGTCCCAAACCTTTGCACGTGTCTGAATGAAGACTGTTTGCTCTCTGTTTGCCCTTGGTGAGTGCGGGGAGCTGATCTGCTCATGTTATAGCCTGAGGTCCAGCGAGCTATGCGCCAATTTGAACTGTGGAAAAATATACAGGCAAACAGGCGCTATAGCCCTCGCAAAGTGACCATTTTCGACCGATTTGACCGGAATTTGCCGAAATATGCAAAAATGGCAGTTTTGTGGAGCCTATAGCGCTTCAACGGCTGAATATTTTCATAAGGTTTGACTTGTGAAAGTACTTGTATTTAGATATTGGAGATCTGTCCCGGGCGGAAGTTGAGGTAACTCCTTTCAGCATAATCTTTGATCATAAAATCGACTAGATAGCACCATCGTGCTCTGTTTGGGGTGAAGTCGAGGTAGGTTTGAACATTCATCAGGTCGATAGCTTCGTTCCTCGATGGGATATCTAAAACTTGTTTGCCTCCGTCCAAAACGTCAAGAATCATAGAGCCATGGCCGACTCGGGCTCTTTTACCGTCCCATAGGAATTCGTGTTCCAGTTGTATAAGAGTTTCTTCTATTTCCTTTGGCATTCAACACGGGTCAAATATTGGGTTCTTCCACCAATGACCATGTTAATGATATGGCGCTTTCCTTCTAACTCAGGTTTTGTAGTACCCCAGCGACGCAGGTCACAAGTGATTTTTTCAACCACGGAGGGCCAGGGAGTCATATAATCAACCTGATTTCCAATCCATGCACCCAGCATACGGCACGTTTCGCCATCGGGTACGATCCGAACTTGGTCTGGAATGTCTCCGACCGCAGAGTTCTTGTTCATTCTCCGTTCGCTCACAACCTGTGCTCGATAATAGAGCTTATTAGCAGCCGGTGCTTTTCAAAATATACATGAAAAACTAAGCGAGATCAGTGAAAAACGGAGGCTCCAAACATGCAAAACCTCGAAGACGTCATCGAGAGATGCGGTCAGGCGCATGGCCGTTCCCCGCTCCAGAGTGGCGATCATGACGAAGTAGGACGCTTCCGCGAAAGGTAGAGCTTGTTGCTCGTCGTTCCAAGAGGCTCGCAGGACGGCGAGTAGAGTAGTGAGCGTGTACGCTTGTAGAAGTCGCTCAGAAAGGCAACTCAAGCGATGCGGCACGAATCGGCACGTTGTTTCCTTTCTTGGAACGGTGAAAAAGTGCTGCTCCACTTGTGGTTTTTGGATGACGTTCTTGTGCGTAAAATTTCGTTTTTCACCGGTTGCTAATAAGCTCTAATCAGGTCGTCCAAACGGGAGTATCACCGTTTTATGTTCATTGAACTTAGCCGTCGACGCGGCGCACCAGAGGTCTAATAGTTTCCAAAGTTCATCTAGGGCGTTAGCTGAGGACAAAAAAATTGTCGTGTCATCTGCGAAGAGAGAGATGATCAATTCTTGTTCCAACTCGGGGAGTGCGATACCTTTCAGCTTCTGAAGAGCAGGCAAGACAGTGGATCTCCTTGTCTCACGCCACGGACGACGAGGTAGGGATTGCTCAGCATCCCATTCGACCATCACGACTGTTTCGGCGTTTGTATATAGCTTTTTGATCAAATTGTAGAATCGGGGAGGGAATCGTAAATGTTGTAGCACCCGGAGTAAGTAAGAGTCGTTGGTCACCAATACGAGACGGAATTCTTGCTCGATCATTTTTAACACGTTAACCTTCACTGCTGCGCCCAACTCGCTCGCTTGATATCTCTTATTCTTGCATGGTTCCTTGCAATTCTAAAATATATTCGGAGCATCTGAACATGCAAATACTCGACCATGACGCTCCGTCTGATAACTGTGCTCACTTCTGGGACGGCGGTCCTTAAACGTACCTCAACATGAACCACACCAACAATGACATACAACTGAGTACCGAAGACCCTCTTCGACCACGAGAGGGTTTTGGGGACGTGGTACAGCCCTCTCGTCAGTGCCTGCAGGCTGCGAGTTCAGAGAGCGAAACCAGCAGGAGTCGAGGCGATTCGGGGTCTAGCCCCGGCTACCCTTCACGCGACCCCTTCTGTAGCAGTTCGTCTGCTCTGGCTGTTACAGCGACGGGCGAAGAGCAGAGCCCTCGTCCCTCTCCAGTTGTGACCGTAATTTTAGATGACGGTTCGCCGTGGGTGCATCCAGTACCTGCAACGGATCAGAACTTGAGATTCCAGTCCAACAACATTTCAGATGTCTCGCGGGTTAATGAAGAGGGACTAACAAGCCCCCGCAATACAGATAACCACCTGATTGACGCAACAGGATCAGAATTACCTACTTTGAATACAAATACAAGTGCGTTACCACACCAAGCACATTCAGATGATGCTACCTCCTGGGAGGAAATTAATCGCAACATTCGCAAATTTAACAGACCACCGAGTCCTGATGCCACCCCCCAAAAAATGATGGGGCCCCAATCAACTCCGCTTGCATCAAAAGTTCCAGAAATGGGCTGTTCTATTTTTAGGGGTGGCATCAGATGGCGCAGCCACTGTAGATCCGCGTTCAACACGCGATAACCTCATGTAAACTAGTGATAGAAATCATCGATTTTTTTTTTCTTTTGCACTCATCCCGCCTCTGCGCGTCGCTGCCCCGGTATCGATATCCAACAGGTTATGGGCCTATAGCTCGCTACCTTTTGAAGATCTATCCAGGACTTCTTGTTAATTGCTCGCTGTCACGATCAGCACCCCGTTTTTCGCACCAATCTCTTTGTCTATCTTTCACTGCATCTCGGATTCGCGTCGACCATGGTTAAACCATTGGATATCTCGAAACTTGAAGGAGCGGAGAATTTTTGGACTTGGAAGGCTGATGCCTCGTCTTTGTTGTGGACTGAAGGTCTTTGGGATGCGGTCGATCCCCTGGTTAATGTTCCAAACGGTGCCGTACAAATGCGCACTTGGTCCCAAAATAATGCTGAAGCTCATGGGATGCTCTATCTCACCCTGAGCCAGAGCGTGAAGGAAAAGATCAATAATGCCAGCCTTGGCGTTAACGGTCGTTTGCTTTGGGCCACTTTGGATTCGTACTACACCACCGCCGATCCCGCTACTCGCTCCACCTTGATGTCCAAGTTCCATGGGGTCTCCCACAATGTCATGCAGCCTGCCGATACGTTTCTCCAGGCCGTCGTCACTGCCGAGAACCGTCCCACCGCCATTGCTGCGACCCTGCCGGCTCACATGGTTCAGGATAAAATCCTGAGCGGTCTTTTCCTCTGCGTATTCACCCATCATCACTATCCTGCAGCACGAGTCCCCCCAGCGCGATGTCCAGTCCATGGTCAATGCCATCAATGCTTGGGAACGCTCTGATCTTCAGCGTTCTGATTCGCTTATCCAGGCTGCTCGGAACACCTTCGCAGCCTATAATCCGAATCACGGGGGTGAAGATATTGTCGCTGAAGCTCATCTCGCTCGCAATCGGACCCAGCTTACCTCATCCGGAAAACCCTATTCCCACTCCCACTCGCATTCTACCTCTAACGCTGGTACTTGAAAGGCCTCTTGAGTCAGTAGATCTGCCGAAAAAAAATCTCTTAGGCCGAGAGAGTTATGTAGACCAACAGGCGAAATCATAGATTTCATGACTCGTGAATTGAATAATAATAGCGGCATTGCCTTTTACGCAGATGCAAAACGGCTTCGGCATATTGCAAGTCAGCTTTCATTCTGTTTTGTTCAGTTAAGTGTCAATCTGCTTCCAGGACAGTCTACCCAATCGAGCCAGATATTGACGTTCATTGGATTTTTTACTACGAAGATTGGAAACAACTGGCATATATAAAGGAGTCTGTTGTACAGGCGGAAGCTGAAAGAAATCACCAGAAAAAAACTAAGATAACACCATCAAAAGGTCTGGAATTAAAACCTATAAACTCTCAAGCTAAGGTGTGAGGACACCTGGCTTCCTTGGCATGGAAATCAAGGGGGAAACCAAAAGAAACAAGGCGTGGTGTCTAAAACCTCATAGCATGTGGTACAGTGTAGTAAGGCTCAATGGGGAAGGAGGGGTCGATGGTGATTATTTTTCTTTCGTCACACCCGTTGACCGCAGACTCGTCAATTAGTTCGGGACTCTATGCCTCACGTTAGCACTACTCTACCTACTGTATTAATTTGGGATGCAGAAAGACAATGAGTATTACTCTTTTGTGTCAATCCGTGAGAAATCAAGGAATTGGTGACTTTCTTATCGGGGATCCTGCGCAACGGGGGAACTTTTTTGCCTCAGAACAAATTCTGGTCAAAAGATCTTGATATTTGCTATGTTTCCTAGCGCATATGTGAGAGGATCTGGCGAAAGATGCGGTCGAACGGAAATGGACAAGATCATGCACGTGGAAGCGTGACAGCTGTTTGTTGACGCGTCTGTTTGTCACCTCTCTCCGTCTTCTCTGGCCAATCTTTGCTGTCTTTATAGTTCTCATGTGTACCGCGCAAAGTCCGACCGGGTCAAAGCCCATGAGAAGAGTCAAGCCCGCCACCCTACATAGGCAAGCCCAAAAATATCTCGCAATTGTCATTCAAACACGATGACACTATCTCGACGAGTACAAGGTGGTCAAAGTATTCGAGAAGCAAACCAAAAGCAGCAAAAAGTCCCCATCGTCACGGAGTGGGCACTCGTGCAGTTCATGCGCGAGTCCGCGGATCGAGACTTCCCCCTCATCCTAATGAGATCAACGAGGGGAAGAGGGTCGAGCGGGAGCGAAGGAAGGAGCTGCGAGCAGAGATTGAGCAGGAGTGGGCTGAGATGAAGCACCAGCACAATGCTGCGGTCGAGAACTGGACTTCCGAATGCTCCAAGCTGCAGGAAACTGGTTTGAAGAAGAAAGACCTGCCCCCGAAGCCGAAATTGGGCAAGAAATCGAAGCTGCCGGTCGTGGAGGATGAGGATGAGGACGAGGAGGACGAGCCAAATGAGAAAAGTAACGTGTAACATGCGTTCACCAAGAAGCCAGAATTATAACATTTAAGATCAATATTTTGTTTCGATCGTCGTACTACATTTCAAGTTAAAGCTGGCCATAGCTTTATTGTATATCGACTTGTTGTATCTTCTGGTAGTTGCCTGAAGAACCTTGGAATTTTTGCGATACATTTGCCGGGCAGAGATCAAAAACATCAAAGCTGATCACCATCGAGCGTTACTACACTGTAGGACTGCCGAAGCGAAAATGAAGCACGACAAAAAGGGGAAGAGAATTCCATAAAAGGAAATTTTGCTACGCCCTGCCAAAATCGAACCCCGGGCATTCCGCGCAACAGAAGGATATGGAGGCAACCTCCGCAACCACTAGACAAACGCCTCCATGGGATGTGTAAAATCATATGCTGTATCACCAGCCCATGTTGTCGCTCCCGGACACTATTTTACCATTGTACCCTTCATATCGTCGCTGTTTTCGCTCTCAAACCTTCATTTACCCTATCTGAACTGTTAACTGAGGTAGTTATGCATTTTTCCCCCAGCAATGACTCCATAGACGAAACTGCCACCGAAAAAGGAAATTCACGTGACGTGTCCGGGGAGGGGGTGAGCTGCTCAGCAACGGCAAGTATTACAAGTGTGCGGCGACTTCTTGGCCGCCATTGAAAATCTCTTGGACCAGGTTGGTGCATTCATTATCTACAAATTCCTGCATTCATCCCAGTTGATGCTGTGCGACGGTGTGCGTAGGGCAATGAGCTGTTCGGTTCAGCGGATCTTCCCGTCATTCGAGATATTCTACTTGACCAACGAGCGTTGGTGAGCGCTGTTGACGCGTACTATACTCATGGAATCACCATTGACCCTCATTTCAAGTTAAGCCCGCTCCAAGCCCAACCAGCCAATCAGTTACGCGAATACTCATTAACCATCGACCTCACACCTCCCTTGCTATGGCAACCCCTGCCGCCCCTCAGGATATCTATGGTGCGCTCGGCCTAAACACCACCAAGCAGGTCCCATCAATGATGCGACCGATAGTCAAACGCAACACGTTTACAGCTATGGGGGCGTGCGACCATACGATAAAACCTTTCAGCCAACATCAGACCTTCACTACTTATCTGGATCTACAGTCAATTTCGTGGACCAATCTCACTCAGTGTGCGCGTATTTCTGTGGTCCAGGATGCATCATAATTGCAGCTCAAATTCTCTTACACAGCCCTTACTACGCTTTGCTTCCGGTGGGACTGCAAGCGCAATGCCGCTTAAGACGCTTCCAGCGCTTGCCGAGGCCGCCAGCGCTATCATGACTTGGAATTCCAGCAAATATATGCTTCTTTTCGGTGGGTTTGACGAGCTCTATGAAGCACCCACAGGGCGTTGATTGTTGTTGATCTCGACTCGCTCATCTGGCGGTTTGTTTCTGTAACTGGGCCCCCCATTCTCCCTCGGTTATCGGCGACCATGGTCGCAATTAATAACCGGCTCTTTGTGTTTGGCGGCAGGACGCGTTACGAGGACGACGCTTCCTTTATATCCACATTCTCAATCGCAACTTTAGATGACCATTTCAATTGGACTTGGACCACCATCGACCAAGCACATTCCGATGGAATCCCACCGTTAGGCTATGGACTCCAAGCTTCCCCCATCGATGACGGAGCGACCGACAGTGCTGACCCAAGGATGGGTGAAGAATACAGAGGCACGATCACCCTTGCTTCAGGCCTATATCTCTACTAAACTTTGTGCAGCCGGTTGATCTTTCGGCTGCAACCATACTGTACCAATCTGTATGACTGAAACGTAACGCGTAACGGCGGCCTTTTTCGCTTACAAATCACCCATATAAGGCAGGTCACCTTCCATAAAAGGGTGATTTGTAAGCCGCTTCAAGCGTTTCAGCCTGTAACGGTCCATTTTGCGTTTCAGTCATACAGATTGGTACAGTAGTTCTTTTCGATACTACCACGCTGACAATGCTGTCTGCAACCGAAACGCTAGGCGACTTTCCACGCATGATGCATTGGCACCTCACCAACACAATAACACCACCGCACTTCCCTCCGGTCGTTGTGCTTGTTACATGGGTGCCTCATACCCACCCAGAAGACACCCTGGTACCAGAGGTCTGGGTGTACGCCATCCCGCTGCGGAGGATATGCCGGGTCAATCTTAGCCATGACCTGTGGAATCTGGAGCTTGATTTGCAATCTTTTGTTACTGTTGGTAACCGGATGTTTTTGTTGGGTAGCAAGGCAGGGCACAATGATGACGCAGAGAGGGAGGAATGTCTTGATCTACCATTGCCCCATCGGGATGTCGCAATTGAAATCCTGACTCTCTAAGGGTTGCCCAAGCTTGAGCCACACTTCCTCATTGATGTGACAAGCTTTGGCTCCCCGCCTTCGGCGCGATGGACTCGCTGCGCTCGCACCGCACCTACGGCAGTCGCACAGCTTGCGGCGGCATCGTGCGAAAAGTCACCTGAAAATCCACGTGAATTGTCACGGGACCTTCGGTCCCGTACTCTCTTTTATTATAGACTAAGACAAGCTTAAGCACCCCGCCTTCGGCAGGGCCGGCTCGCTGCGCTCGCGTCCCTCCCTACGGCGGGTGCACAGCTTGTCGGGGCTTTGCCCCAAACCCCGCGCGGAAGGACCGGTTTGATGAAAATCTTGTCCAATCTTCCCGATTTGGAGGGTTGTTCGTATTTGCGTGTCGTCTACCTTAGGATACTGTGGCCAAAATTTTCGGGTCAAAAATCGAAATTGTGTGTACCTCTCCGAGCCTAATTTTGTTTTGTATAGGCCGATCTGGGCCTCCGCAACCACGAAATACATCCTATACATTTGCTATACATGAAAACACATGCTATACTATTACAGCAGTTTGCATAAGTAATGACACTCCTGGGAATTTTATGTAAAGAAAGCGCGCGTAACACGTCTCCTTGTACCACTTCGTTCTTGCTCGTTTCTTGCCCAATTGCGACGATTTTGGTATGTACCAGGTCGCCTTAAGCTGCGCTTCAAGCCCTGAGTCTGATGTCTTCGAAATTCCAACTTTTTTTTTCGACCAAATCCGCCAGTCTCGGCACAGGCTGCCTTCGTCGTCCTGACCGTCCCGGACGCAATTTCGCGTCAATTCGCTCGATTCTAGGTGCGTTCTGACCGCATTTTTAGCCGCTTCTCACTGATACCCCTCTCAACTCCATCACCGCCAGGTCAAACTTTCTGTCGCGTCGTCGTTTCGCAGTATCTTGATCCCTTTCCTTCCAAGTGTGTAACAGTGCCCTGTGGCTAAATATCTTGCTTATGTTGCTTTCCTAGCACCTCCTACCATGGGGAATCGCCGTATCAGCCGTGATGTCAAGATCGCCGCCCTCAATCTGTACGAAAAGGGCTATCTCCCTCTCAAGTCTATTCTGGCCTGTGTCGGTTTCTCGCGCAGCACATTCTTTCGTGTCCTGAAGCTTTGGAGAACTACCGGAGATGTTGAACGCCCTCAGAACCGTCCTGGTCGCCCGCGTTTCCTTATTGAAGAGGATGTAGAATATCTCATTACGCTTGTCCAAAATCGACCCGACTGGTTCTTGGACGAGCTCCTCAAACTACTCAAGAGAAATCGATTCATATCTGTTCATTACACTACTATCCATCGGGAGCTTGTTCGCGCTGGCATGTCCCTCCAGGTTTTGCAAGAGATTGCAGCAGAACGCAACGAACCTTCTCGTCTTGATTTTGTTCGTGAGATTTCCGACTACCCCCCGGACTATCTTGGCTTTATCGATGAGACATCGAAAAACGACAAGACGCCGGCTCGTCGTCGCGGCCGGGGGAAGAAAGGACGTCGCGTGAAGAAGCGGAGGAAAGCAGTCCGAGGACGAAGGCTTACTGCGACCGGACTCCTCACAACCCGCGGCATGTTGGCGAAGACCGTCGTCGAAGGCTCTATGCACCGTGACCAATTCCTTGCTTTCCTTGAGCAAGACATTGTGAAAGTCCATGAGATGGATTGAAATGAAACGTGACGAAACGAGCGATATCCAAATCATTTCATCGAATCACAAACAATTCCACTTATTTGCACTGAAAAGCGTTATGGTGCGAGTTCTTTTGTAATAGTTTGAGAATTTGCACAATCCATCCCGTTTCATTGAATTTCATTACATACAACATCGCAAGGCATTGGGGCGCTGATGGAATACAACGGGATCGTCTGAGATGCATTGGATTAAAATACACAGTAGTACAAAAATAGAAATTATATACTGGGGACCCGCGCGCAAGCAGCCACGTACCGTATCCATAACTTGCCTGTCCCATCCCGCGAGCGCAATTGCATATTGATAGCGGGGGATCGTCTTGGCGAGGTGTTGTCTCTGAGTGAATTGAATAGATTAGCTCTGGAAAAGAGGGTAGACAAGAGAAGCAGAAAGGAAATTAGTCGAGGCAATTGAAGCCGACTCAGAGAGGGCACAAAAGCCGAAAACAAGGATTCACTCTCCCGTGTCGACTCTCGAGTTACAGATTTCGAGTCGGATATTTTCGACGGTGTACGCGAAGACAAGCTTACGGCGGTGTCTACAAGCATGAGGTAAGGTCATTGCTTTGGAAGCACAATATCGTGCAAGACATACCTTCAAGTTCGCCCTCGACCACTGGTAACAGGTCGCCTGCAGGCAGTGTCAGAAAGAAAAGACAGGAAAGAGTCGTACGCACTCACAGAAGAGCAGCGTTGGTTGGGCACCAAAAGAGGAGAGATGGAGGACATGGAACACGCAGAGCGGGGTCCAGGAGACAAAGTGGGAGAAGGCAAGCAAGAGAAAGTAGACGTGGCAAAAAGTGGCACCATTTTATGTTCCCAAGGTCCGATAGGCGACAGGCTGAGACAAAGGTCCGAGCAAGGTCCGAGGCAATCCGGGTTGCAAACTGCTGGTGGATGCTGTTGGGAAAGTAGGCGAGTGAATGCGATGAAATGGAATGGTTTGCTCACCCCCGACAAACAACCTCAAATCATTCCCTTTGACTGCTGCTTGTGCCGTTCCACCTCAAACCATTTCGAACCATCCAACCGACTTTTGACTGGGGGTGATTGCCCATCAGCTCGCTCGAGCTCGGAGTTGGGCCGAGGCAGCTCGGAGCTGACATCCATAAATGGAAGTTTCCGTCCCACGGTTCCCCGTCTCCTCGTTTTGAGCTGCATTGCACTGTTTTGACCTCGTATGCACCTCTAAAATGTGCTACAATTCTCAATAAGTACAATAAACATATGCACAATAAAAGACTATACAGTTTATGAGTAAATTATGGAACAATACAAAGCACAATGATTATATAAGTGAATACAACGCAAAAATCAAACGGGCGAAGCCCAGGAAGATTCTATAAGATCCTCAAGCTCTTGAGTACGCCCTGCCGCAATCAACCTTTCTGCTACATCAGGGTCAATATCAACAACAGACAGATCTTCCTCAGTTACGACGAAGTCCTCGCAAAATTTGATGCGATCCTGTCGATAAATAAATTTGAGAATCTGGAGCATTTCCATCATCTCGGGGGAGAGACTGTTGCGTAGGGAGGCATCTGTGTCCTTGCTGGAAGAGAAAACACGCTCGCATGGTACCGCAGAAGCCTGAACAGGCAATACATCAAGCGCCACGCGAAATAGGTAACGGAACCGATATTGACGAGCCTGCAACATTTTTCAGACCAACATTGTATAAGAACATACTTAAACTCACCTCCCAGTAGCGGAGCAAGTCAAGGTCCTCATACTCTGGGTCCGAGCCTCCCAGCAAACCCTCCTTCTCATAGTCATTCAGCTCCGCATCGACAATATGTTCATCTTCGGCAGCAGCACGGCGCTCTGCCTCTACTTGCTCTTCCTCCGAAAGCGGCTGCGGACTTCGAGTACTCGGTGGGGATTCGATGTCGGAAGCAGACAGCTCTTTTACAAGAGCACCAAGCTTCGCAAACCCAGATTTCTGGGCACGAGCGGCATGGGATGCAGACGGCGTGTGAACAGCGCGGCGGCTGGCGGTCGAAGGTATGTGCACAGTGCTCGGAGAGTTCTGGTGAGCGCGGAACTCCCGGCGGTACTCCAGCATCTTGGGAGTTTGTCAGTAGCGCAGTATAATGTGAAAGTTGGGACGCACCGCTGCACGAATCGCAGGTTCTGGCTTCTTCAGCATCTGATGAAGACCAGTTGTCCTTAGCCACTGGAGTTTTGTCGTCGGATTTAGAACTGAAAGTTAAATATGAGTGATTGAAGCGAATTAAGAGACAAACAAGGAAGTAATTACCCATCGCTAGCGCATACATTCGAGTGCGCCGAGACATCCCAAGATATTCTGTGAATTTGTCGACAGCGGCGTTGATACCGAGACTGATTTTCGGGAGCTCTCGTGCAAGAAGCTTGAGGGCGGCAATGAGCTGCTCGTAGAGTGGAAGCACATAGGACAGGGTAGGTGCTTTCTCCGCAGAGGACTATCTCCTGGACAAGATGCGGAACCTGTAAAAACCGCCGAATGTCGATGAGAACAGTCTTGGTGACTGGATCGAGCCGATCATCCGAAATTTTGACTTGCATTGGGTCATCGAGAAATGCCTCAACAGCCTAAACGAAATTCCAAGTCAAATTCAAGGCACGATGTAACGAGTGTACGAGTTTGTTTGACTGGATTTTTTCTTAGCGCCTCCCAATACCCGACATCCTGCTTCAGTGCCTCGGGAATCGGCGTGCCGTAGTTGTCCGAATCGACACCATCTTGAGGAGCAGGTAATTCGGGAAGTGTTGCGAGAGCGGCTTTGACAGCAATATTGACGACATGCGGAAAACAGCTGAACACGGTTAGCCCTCAGACTCGGGAATAAATCATTAAAACTCACCGAATTCTGTTCCCTTCCGCATCGAAAGGAATTCCGAGCACGGCGAGCTCTTGCGCAATATACACCATGCATGTGTTATTGTTGCTAGCATTGACGCATGTAATCATTCCGAGCTGAGTTATCATCAGCAAGCCGTTCAATTCACAACTCTATGTGACTTACTTGTGCAAACAACCAATCTCCTTCAAAACTTGTACAAAGATTTTGGCGATATTTTGACCGGTGTGTCTCCCGTCCAATCGACGAAAAGCAACGAGCCGAGTTTTAAGTACAAGGTGCCCATTGAGCTCGGGACAGTCCACCACGTCCAGAGACTAAACAAATATATTAGAATCGCAAGAAACAATGATGAGATAGCACCAACCTGATCATCAACAGCGACCCACTTAACCAATCGTTCGTAGAATCCGGGAATAGAAAATTCCTCTCGCTCTCCCGGAGTCTTCGGCGCCTTTGCGAGAATATCCCAATTCTTGAGCCCCTTCAGGATGACCATATCCTTCCAAACTTTGCCATGTTCTCCCTCAAGATGATTTCGGATGGTCTTGGTTTGTCCAGGACCATTCTTCCATGCCTTCCATTTCGGAAATCTAACGATGGAAGGGTTCAGATAGCGAAAACAAAAACAGAACACACTTGAACACTCACGGACAGAGGCGGCACGACAAATGGGAAAACACCTTTTTATCCGGTCGATCTTCCTTCATTTCCGTTGGTTCTGGTGCGACGGTTGGCGCAGAAGCGCCGTGAACGCCTCGAACAAATACCAAACATCTGTTGCATCGTCTCCGGATGCCGAAGATTGATTGACCAAAGAGCCGAAGTTGGGGTGAGGGATTGAAGGATGGGAAACTGATTCAGAGGCAGCTGCTGCCGCTGCAACATTTGGGTCAGACGGACCGACCCCGAACACAGCCGGTTCGGAGGTGGAGTTGGGGTCGATGCGGCGACGGGTACGCGATGTAGCTGCCGAGTTAGCGTTGGGATTCGCTTTACGTTTCTTCTTGCGCTGTGGCGGAGCGAGGCCGGCATTAATCGTGTTAGTCGCGTCGACAAATGGTGCATGGGTTGCCGCAGAGGAAGGGGGGAGGAATCACGGTGTTAAATAAGGCGGGGTATGTATTTTGAAAGCCGTAAGTCTGGCCGAAAGTGACGGGAGGTGGTGGAGGATACGGCGATCCGGGGATGAAAGCTTGGGGCGGGAGAGGCACGGCATGAACCTGAGAGCCAGGCCAGGAGCCAAAGACGTTGGGCGTGGGGTAGGAATGCGTTGTGAAATTGTTTTGACGCGGGGGTTGGATGTAGCAAGTGCATGCCTGCGGGTTGCCGCATTGGCAGGACGGCGAGGCCATGGGAGTTCACAAGAGGGAGGGTTGGAATGGAGTATAATTGGGGCAATATATATAACATTTCGGAGGTATCTATTGCGCGTACCTTGGACCCTGAGTGCGCCAACGCACTATCCCGACGCGCCACCTTTGCGTCATATTTCCAGCTCTGTGTGGGGCGTTTCGCATTCTCCGTAGCAGCCAGGCGGTGACGTCGACGCCAAGCGAGGTTGAGGTGAATCATAGGAGGATTGGTTCGCGGCAGGAACGCGCTAACCGGTGAGCGGGAGGACGAGGATTGTGCTTGACGCGCCAGTCACTCAGTGACGCTGTCAAGAGTGTCACAGTGCCTGTTTTGGGGGCCGAGGCGAGGCGAGCTGGCATCACCTCGAGGTGCCGTTTATGGTAACGTGCCGAGTTGGAGCTGAACTCAGCTCGGAGCTAACTCCAGCTTCCGGCAGCACTAGCCTTGGTATTCTTCCTCCGGCATTTTCTTGCACTTATCTGAGATATTGAGAGGTATAAATCACCTCAGAAGACCAATGGATGAGCCCGGCATGTCTCGAACATGTGGCGGTGCGTTCCAAATGTTTTTTTTCAAAAATGCCGCACTTTGGAAAACACGATTGGCACACTTCAAAAAAATTGTCACACCCATGTCACACCCTTTTATATCTTTCCTCCCTTGAACTTTTTGAACAAAACTCTTCATAGAATCTCATTTACTACCCTGTAGCTTGTATTTCTATGTAAAATTTTGACCCTAAGTGCCCTCTGGGTGGTGGTATAAAACGTTGTGACAAACGTCACTGTGACTGCTGACACAAGGGTGCGGGCTTCCCACGCCCTCCACCTTATACAGTGGCGGCGGGATCCACCCCTAAAAATAGAACAGCCCATTTCTGGAAATTTTGTTGCAAGTGGAGTCGATTGGGGCCCCATCATTTTTTGGGGGGTGGCATCAGATCCCGCCGCCACTGTATATACTTTGGGCTGAGACTGCCACCTCACTCTTTCTCTCACCCTCTGCTCTCTTGCTGCTTGCCCCATTCTCAGCCTTCTCTCTCCGCTTGCTGGTGGGAGTGTCGTGCTGCAACCTCACAGCATCCATTCCCCTGCCAGCGCGCCAACATTGCCGTTGTTCATTTCTGCCCCGTAATTGTGGTTATGCAGATGTCGTGGTTCTTCTCATTTTATACTCCCAGTCCCACCTCTCGCCGTCCTGCTGATGTATGCTCACGCAGCCAGGTCCCCGTCTTGCTTACCCCTCTACACAGTAGGCCTATCGATGAGCGCCGAACCCGCCTCTCAATCGAGGGGGCTTCATGCGCGGGCGCCCTGCACTCGAGCTGCGTATTCCGCCGCCGCCCCGAACGCACCTCCTAACGGTGTGAGCATCATGTACGGGCGGCGAGCACTGGACACCGCCTCCGCTTTCAGACATGCTTTTCCCGCCGCCCCGAACGCACCTCCTAACGGAGTGAGCATCATGTACGGGCGGCGAACACTAAGCTGGCCACCGCCTCCGCTTTCAGACATGCTTTTCCCGCCGCCCCGAACGCACCTCCTAACGGAGTGAGCATCATGTACGGGCGGCGAGCACTAAGCTGGCCACCGCCTCCGCTTCCAGACATGCTGTTCCCGCCGCCCCGAACGCACCTCCTAACGGAGTGAGCATCATGTACGGGCGGCGAGCACTAAGCGGCGCTGATACTGCCCCCGCTTCCTGGGGATACTGCCTCCGATTCCAGAAGATTTAGAGCCTCACCTTGACAGCTAGGCGATTACTACTAAGCAGGCTTTTAATAACTTAACTTAGTCTCTCTTACAGACGTGATGATTGTGGGCAGTTTGACTGCGGACCTAGTGGTCTCATTTCATTGAAATTCATTTCGCGACGACGAAGCATCTACATCGTCCAAAAAACTGAAGTCCTCAGACGGTCAGTTGCTTCACTTCATGCCAAAGTGGCTAGGATGTATGATTTATCCCACTTCCTAGAACCCTCTGGTCGTCACCGCATTTGCACTCGCACCAACGTAGAAGAAGATACTTCGGACTAATCCGCGGACGCCAGCGCTGCCCCAAACCAGTCTCCCCGGAACACAAAATCAGGATTAATCCTTACGATGCATTTAGTTCTAGAATCAATTCACCGCCGAGGCATTCATACACATCGAAAATCAGTGTTGATCCTTACAACTCCTCCCGCACCTTTTATTTTTCCATTCTAGGATGACGACCGAAGACTCGGATACTACTTGCACTTTTATTAAAACGAGGCTTCATTTGAGATTTTATACCTAAAACAGAGCTTGGGAAATCAATACCTGGGCTCAACATTTGAATGATAACATTGTGACGGTAGGTTTGGAATTTTGAAGGTAACCGCCATAGGATACCCCGGGCCGCCCCTTGATTACTTGTGATTTCCGTTGATCCCTTGGCCTCGCTATTTCATTCTGCCCTACCTGTACCTTTCGACAGTAACCAAATAGCAACGCTACGCATTTCGATCCCCAACGTTAAATTCGAATTAACATTGCGCAAACATTGCGAAGATTTGCTTCATTGAATTTCACAAGAATTTCACACTGGGCTGCCAGAATCAATGAACCCTATTGGAGGAATTAGTTGATAGGACGCCACAGGGCATCGTCGCCACGTACAACATGAGGGAAACCACGGAAGCCTCATTTCATCTTCGGGGCTCGCATTCGGTGGCTGCACGGGCGTCTTTCAGATATTGAGGTGGCTGCTGGGCAATAATGACGAAAGTGTGCTCAAAGCTCGTCGTTCAGTAGGCTCCGGCCAAAGAACAAAGAAAAACGGCTCACGCATCTCAGCTCCATTCCATCTTTCTTCAAATTGGTCGAGGACAAGTCGAGGAACTTTTTACAGCTATTTTGAAAACGATAGACAATTTCGATTTTAGAGCTCAGTTCGCGCCGTAGAGCTCCAACGCAGCCAGATTCTGATCAATCACAACTCCGGAGGTGCGAGCGCTGAAATTTGAAATTTGGCCGGCCCGAATTCAGCTCGAAAGTTCAAAGTGTCTATCGTTTTCAAAATAGCTGTAATCCTGTGTTTGAGCGCTGTGGTGGAGCCCCTACATAGTCCCAGGTGGCCTGAGCTTCACTCATGAATCCGAAATCGATGGTAAAAGTGACGTTGAGTGCACGGCCGGCTGTAGAGAGTAGAATAGCAGGAAATGATTCGTTCAGGGACAGGGAGAAAGTAGAGACACTATCTTTGAAGAGAGCGAAAGAGTTTTGTCTGCAGGGTGATGACGTCAATGGAGCCCCAACAGCCTTCGGTCCAAATCGGACTGTCTTCGGGAAAACGCGGGCTGGCTCCACTTTGACGTTTGTCTCAACTCAACCTTCGATTGTAATATAGATTCTGTGGGGATCTAGGACACTCAGTTGAATAGAGTATAATAGAGCACTTTGGCAAACGGTGAAAACTGACTTTTTTGTTCTGTTAAAGCCTAGCCAAATGTCGGTTGTGGAGCGCCAGAACAGTGGGCGGCCTGCTGTAATTTTTCAGCTATCTCGCTTAGTTTTTCAAACTGAAGTTGTTTTTCACCATTTGCCAAAGTGCTCTAATGTTGTGCAGATCGCCTGATAAGAAAATAATTTCAGACCTTCCCTATAAACGGAAAAACCGAATGAGCTCTCATCAAAAATCCGGCAAAATAGCCTGAAAGAAAAGTAGTTTTAAAAAAATAAAGCTATTTCACCCTTGTATGCAATTGTGATCACGCAACGGCCCGTCCAAGTTGGACATTTTGACGGATTTTCTGCTATTCTGAATCTGGGTCAAATTTAATGCCCAACTTGGACGGGCCATTGTGAGCTCAAATCTCATTTCCATTAAGCCAAAGTGCAAACTAGGTATCGTTTGATGAGATTCCATTCAGGTCTTCCGGTTATAGTGAAAATCTGCAATTATTTTCTTATCAGGCGATCTGCAGGACATTATATTCAACTGAGTCTAACTGAGTGTTCTACATAGATGGTACAGAATAGTCATATCTCCATCTCTACATTTTATTTCAGTCAATTTGGCCGGGTACATGACCAGAAAGTAAAACCCACGGCTGCCACCACTGTAATCTAGGGGCGGACCGAGTTCGGAGGGAGAGTCCGGGGGCCTTTTCAGAACCAGTAAGATCTCTCATGTGGGTATCTCTATGAACGATTGTCTTCATGCGACAGATCAGTTACCGGTCTAACAATTTGTCATGAACCTTACTTCAGCATCGAGAAACCAACCTGCTCCTTGTATAATGCTAGGTGGAAAAAATATTGATCTGAGGAGGTAAAAGTACGGGGAATATTAGTCTCTTGTACACACGCTACAACACGTTGGTCCTCGTACCTCTATACACGGTTTACTGACCTCTTTACATCTTACTACTTTGTTCTTACTTTAGTGAAACAACTATAAGCTCTAGAATCCATTCTAAGGGAATAAATATATTTTATTATTAAGTTTATCATTATCCGTGGACAAATGGTCTTGAGGGATTGAAGTACCATCTAATCGGAGTGTTTTGGCAAGAGGATCAGAGGTATAAGTCGTTCCTGTTTGGTGGTGCTTAGGCCGAATGGGCCCGAGCGCACCATAGCAGTTACCCGTGCTACGCTACGGCGTGATCCGGCTTCAAGGGTAAGACGAAAGAAAAAATACAAATACATTGGAATTCGTGAATAGTTTACCGCTAGAGCTGTTGGCAGAATCCTTGTACAACTTTGTACGTCCACCAGCCACAAAGCAGCACGGGTGGCGCTGAGGCAGAGAGCCATGGGCGAGGAAGTTGAGGCGAAGCACATGCAAGGATAGCTCATCCATACCCGAAATTTATTAAATTAGAAATTGAGAAGTTATGAAGGGCTCTTCATGAGGCTTATAGTGCGTCATGGACAAGACTCTTCGTCGGGAACCTCACAAATTGATAGCGCCTTCTCCCTTTGAACACTCCCTATGTGGTGCCGCCCTCTGGCAATGTGATTACAGGGATTCCTGAAAATAATGGTAAACAAAAAGGTTTTTTTTCGCGTTTCCAAAAAGGAAAGTCCCGCCATTTGCAAGAATCGAACCCGCTTCCGTTTTCGGACTTTGGGGGGAATTTCCTTTTTGGACACGCGAACAAAACGTTTTCATTTGTCATTGACTGCTTGACGCGCAGCCACAGACTTGCCTGCGTAGAATGGACTTCCGATATGCTGTGGCTGCGGCGTCAACAGATACGTCACCGTGCTCAAGTGTCCCCGTACGTCGGATGTCCAATCTGTGGAACGAATAAACGGGCAGTTTGGAACAAGTTTGGAAATACCAGCTCGGCGCACATTTTCGTCAAGTTCACAGCATTCAAGACGCACGGAATTTCCCACTCATGGTCGAGATTCCCGAGGATGAGCGGACGACTACGAAGATTATCTGGGACGCGCGGAAGAAAGTGGTGAAGCAAAGAAAATCGAACCGCTTCCAATTTCGGAAGCCCATAGTTCACGTCTTGCATTGCGGTATGATGAGGTCGAAAAAAGAATTTACTGAAGCTAATAACTTTACAGGGGCCTACACCGCGGAAAAGAAGGCAATGGGTCGCACCTGATTCCAGCACTGCTGAAAACCCTTCGCTTCCTCCCAACGACGCTGAAGCGCCGGTACTGCCTCTCGCAGATGACGACGAGGAATCCCCGGATGTGATGCTGCACCGGTGGCCTGGTCGGAGGTGAGGAGAGGGAGCGAGGACGCAAAATCGGGGAGAGTGGCGCTTTGCGAACGTAGCCGTCGTGGTGGCGTGCGACTTGGACGACGAAGTATTTGCAGTTCCCGCTACACTGCGAACTATAAGTATTGACTCGTCTCAATAGCGAAGACGAAATACCCTTTGATAGTATAATCCACGATGCTTTGGTACCTTCGCGCCTCGACATTGGATACGGCGCGGAATCAAGTTCCCGCATTGAGTATAGCCCCGTCCTCGACTGACAGCTGGGGCTCGGACCCTTTTGGACCGCTGTGCATGAATCAAGCATAAATAAAGTCTGACATAAAGGAAACCTCCTTACAATGGCCAGCCACTCCCTTCCCAAAGTCTGTGATGACTCTTGCTGCACAAGATGTAAACGCAGACGTCGAAGCCGGCGAGCACGGCTTCCAAATCGAGCATTAATCATACACTGTTCGTTCTAGACGAGGATCAGAGTTATCCTTCCCCCGCTGCGCTTACCCCGCTCGACATCCCCGAGCTTCTGAATGAATGTTTGTCATACTACCACTCCAGACTGTTTCAGCTGACATCATCGATGCGTGTGCTTCGATCGTGACATCACAACCCATACGGATGTCACCATTGCGCTTGACGGGGTTGTCTTCGTCTCTGATATGGCAAGTTATCGCGAGCTTGATTCCACGCTGGCAAGTTTGCCATTATTCCCATATCCTGATATCGAATTCGCCGTTCGCTCGAGGGATGTCGTGAGCTTGTCCAACTGGTCTGGTTTCCCTGTCTGTCATCTCGCAATCGGGTACGCCGAGCTCTGCGTCCGGACAACATTTACTGCGAGGAGTTACAACGCATATGGTGGCGGGTAATCAACTTTCATTTTAAGTAGTGGGATGCAACTAACAGACCCCAGAATGTAGTCAGCAAAGGCTTGTGAGGCCAGGTCAATATGGATTACGGAAATTGTGACTATAACTAGCATGGAGGCCACTCACAATGGCCTTCCCTCTCATATTGCACACTCAAGAGTCTTTTCCAGCTACAAAATAGCTAAACCGCGTAAAGATACTTGGACCATCAAAATCCCCGGATGCAAGTTGGTTACCGGTTGATGGCCCATCACCGAACCGTAAATGCCCACCACCATTGGTGGGGGACATGACTTCATGTCACACCGTCATTCTGAGAATTTCGACCTGAAACCTGGCCCAATGGACTTGGAATACCCAAGAGTGCGTGTTTTCTGAAATTTTGGACGGTGGGAAAATTGTAATGGCAAATGGCCAAATTTCCTCTGGATGAACGATTTTTGGGGAGCCGAAACGAGATTGCAGCCTGAATTTGACGAAATCTCAACCTCCATACTCGGGATCTCGGAAAGTGTCGGTGGCAGTGTTTTTCAAGTTTTTCTTAACATTAGGTACATATTTCTGGATCAACCATATAAGCCTCAAATCGCCCGATTTTCCCGAATTTTCCTCAGATTCGGCAAATACATCGACTCCAGCCTTCACTTGAACAATATGAACGAGAAAAAAATTCACCGAGTGACGGCACCTCATGGCAGCTGTGGGAGCTTATCTGATTTGGAGTGGCAGTCCATGCTGTAACCATGCTGTAAACCGCCCGATATAAGTAGGAATAATCTTCCAACACGGCTGCGGTATGTGGGCAATCCATAAGTCTTGGCGTTGTCAACAACCACTCATGTCACATATGTCAAACATACCCGACCGATCAACTGGGTCCACTCAACATGTTGAGTGCACAGCCACGTTTCACACACCGCAAGGCACCTCCGGCACGTACCGAGGCTGAGTGTGACGGGTCACAGGCATAACACTCAACAAGCCCTTCGCTCGCACTCGCAATATCTCAGCCACTGACACCTGTACCTTCGGTTTTTCTTTGCATTCAGTGCAGTCTTTGCTTCTCTCATCCAATCTTGTGCTTTTTTCCCGCTCAAAGCTCGAAATTCGTCGATTTAAAAATGTTGCTGATGAATCCGATGGTTCCGATCAAGTTCCGATCTCACCCTGCTGCCGCTACAATATGAGCATCCCTTGTTGCTGCGAGTGCTCTCAAAGATATCTGTAGACTATGCTTATGATTGTGGAATGCTTTCTGGGGCTGTTTCTACATGGGACTCTCATGCTTGAAGGAACTCAATCAATTTCTACGAAGAAATTCTTCGGCAGCCTGTTCTCGAGCTTTCAAGCGCGGCTGGGAGAGAGATTGGTGCAAGGGAAGCTTTGAATGAAGATCAAGCAGTATCAAAGACTCAGATGTGCTCGAGAAGTGTCTTCGAGCCCACATTCCGGTGCTATTCTATTTATCTTATATATAATTACATTGCTCAGCCTTTTCTTCGCTCCAGTGTGTTGCACTTGGAGGGTCTGTGCTGGCCACTGCTGCCCTTGACTGGTATGTTTCATTTCATGATCCAAGCTCTCTGTACACTGAAATCTCTGGCATTCAGCAATATCACACGTTGCACACTTCAAAAACAGGCAGTAGAATAATATCAAGAGGTCTCGCTTCTTCATTTACTGCAGGCAATCACCCGAGACACCCACAATTAAGCATTCTTGATGCCGCTTTGATGTTGCTCTGTAAAGGAGTCGTAATACTGGTATAATTTGTTCGAAATGTAGATGTATGCAATTCAAAATCATGCCAAAATGAAGTAGCTTTAACTCTCTGAGCATCTGTGTGCTTGCAGCGAAGTTCTCTTGAGGTTCTCCTTTCCTTCTTTCTTTTTTCTTCTTTTTCGACGTTTTTGCACGTTTTTCCCCTTATGGACACCCAGTAGTATCATCGGAAAACCAACATACCAATATGTTTGTTGTGTACTATGTACGACAAGGTGACACACATGACGTCACGCATAAGGCCCTGCTGCTTCGGGCGTTTTCATTAATATTGTGTGTATACATTTGCGACCGTAAAGCTACTTGCCCAAGAACCAAGAGAAACCGGTGATATTTCAATAACATGCTTTTTGGTGGAACCTGTAGCTTACCAAGTTTTCTGCGATTTTCCCTCTGAGTTATTGGGCACTGAGGGTGTAGGACGCAATTTGCATGATATCACGGATAGTCCTCACCGAGGTTTAGACTAGTGCCTCTGCGACTGCTATGTGGCTTGGGACGGACTGGAAGGCTGCCGTATTGTGGAGGCAGTCAACACTAGAGGAGTCGGCCAGACATAACTCAGAGTAGCCAAGAATGACAGAACAATAGTGTGGTCATTCAAGAGGAGCCACTAGAGAAAGGGTACATGGTGGTCAAGACCAAGAAGAGAAGATATGTAACTAATCTACAGCTACTATTTATATAAGATCAGATATGTGACAGAACGGAGCAGATCTGATATAATGATAGATGTAAGATGAGGAGTCAATCTAGCAATGATAAAGAAAGATAAGGAATCAATCCTACAATGATAAGAAAGCAAGGTGCATGAGATCGTCGAGGAGGGTAAGTACTCTAGGAGTCGACGATATAAGGAATCCAACAGTCAGATGGGGATCAGCCAAAGTATGAAGGATGTGGGGACCAATGATGATCAGTCAGAGGTTGCGTATGAAGATACAATGCAGGATAGCAAGGAGCAACAAGGACTGAGGCAATGGTGTGCTAAACCAAGGCTGAGGAAGGTCGATAAGACAATACAATGAGGACGGCAGGTGACAGTGCAGTCACTAAGGACAATAGTCGGTCCTAAAGGAGAGACTAGACGGTGGTGCAGTGGAGACAGTAATGAACAGTGACAAGGCAGACTGCAGAGGTGACAACACGGATAGAATGAAGTCGAGTAATGGAAGTCATATCATGGGAGAATAGAGGACGACCAGGGGATGACGATACTAAGGAAAGTACAGTCCCGTGGGATGACAATACCACAGTGAATGAATATCGTCCGGTGTGTTGACAATACCTGGATGGGTAAAGTCCGGTGGTGTGGTGCAGTAAAGGAAATATACACCCGGTGTAATACAGAGATGATATGAGGGACACATGTATGTAGAGTTGGAAAGGAAGGGAGGAATCAGACGACACGTAGCAAGGAGGATGATTCTGGAAGGTCAATACAGCTCCGAGAGGCCAAGCCTAGAACAACAATATGTCTGGAAGTCACAGAGGACTGACGGTGAGGAGGATGGAGCGCAGCGGTGAATAGTGATCGGCGCGGGTCGGCCAACCCGCTGCGGGTTGCGGGTGCGGGCCAGCGCGGGTACGGGTGTGGGTCAGAATCCATGACCCGACTGACCCGTGGCTGACCCGTGGCGGCCCGCAGGCTTTTAAAGGCTTCCGGCAGGTGCGGCAGCTTGCCTCGCGACATTCAAGGTCATGAGGGGCGCTCAATTCTCAGCTCGTCGGCTCGTCTCGTCCCAGAAACTATTTAATTGCATGATGAGCTGATGAGCTGCTGATCCCACTCCGCATTTCTCTCCACTTCCCATCAAATTTTGATCCCCTCATCAGGAAATCGATATTTTACGGACGAGACGAGCTGACGAGCTAAGAATTGAGCGCCCCTATGGGGACGCACTATGATGTCAATGCTGCAAAGTTAAAGTACTTTGCAGCATTGACATCATACCTCAAGGTGCCGCAATGCCGTCTCCAGCGTTTGTTTATCCCGGTGTTTGGTGACAGCAGCCTCATGTCTCTTGTCCTTAACCATCACACAGGACGTGGCGGGCAGTTCTCGCGTCGATTACGCGCGAGATCTGTTGCCATTCCGTCCGTGCGGTCGGGCTGGGCTTGTCAAATGTATATTATTGTCCCTTTCTGTTCTGCCCAAAGCCCCTCAACTGGTCTCGACTCTCAATTCCTGAACAAATCTATTGGTTCCTCTTTCGAAGTGAAATCACCTGCTTAATAAATCAGCGGCTACTTTGAATGATTAGGAGTCTCATAAGTCTTGGGATGATTATAAGAACGACGGGAATTGTTGGTGCGCATCCATACCCCTCATTCCTTCACAATCACTTCTGCTGTCTTCTTATTGCAAACTCCCCACCAACACCAATGGCGCACCGAAAACGGCCGCGTCCGGGTCATTCTGGCTCCTCGGATTCTGGCGACTCTTCCGCGTCTTCTCGAACGAGTCAAATCCTTTCTAAGGCAAAGGGAACGGTCAAATCGGCTGCAAAGAAACTCAAGAAAGCTGTAAGCTTCCTTTCGCCCAAGAAGAACACCAACCCCGGCACCGTCAGCGACAGCCCCGTCAAAACTCGCAGGGGCACAGTTCGTGAATATTTCAGCAGTGCCAGCAGCTCGAGCAAGTCTCTGCGATCGGTCCCGTCTTTGGAGAGTGTTTCTGCGTCGTCTGACAATAGTGCGTGTTGATAGTTTCTTTTTCATTGATTTCTGTTGACATACAGTTGCGGCAAAATCAATTTACTTACCATATAAGGAAATTTCCATCAAATCCGCTCTACCGCACGGCAAAACCACCACAAGCACGTTGAAATGGCACAAAGGGCCTGTACTCCTGGAGTTGAGCCGGTCTACGCACAAAAAACAACCGGATTCGTCATGTTTCTCACTGCTTTTGGCTGCACTTTATGCGACAAAGTTGTGGGTTATCCCGGCGAAACCAATACAGAGACACCAGTTTTTCTACATCAAGAATACAGGCCAGCAGTTCTTAGTATTCTTATCAACTTACCGCTCGAAAAAAACGAGCAAAAGGAGCGAACTGACGAGAATTTCCTTATTTAGTAAGTAAATTGATTTTGCCGCAACTGTATCTTTTTGAAACAGGCTCCTTTGCTTTCGAGGCTCCTGACGACGATGATGAGCCGGCTCCTCCTTCACACCCCTCCCCCTCCGGTTCTACGGACCACAGCGACGACGCCATGGACACAGATGCACCGCAGCTCACTCGAGAGGAGCAGGACAAGGCTAATTTAGGTGCGTTATCCGTACACTTTTGATGTACCTCTCTAATCAATTTTGTAGCGAAAGCGCAAGCATCTTGGACCAGTCACATCTACGCCTTCTACCACGGCAACGTCAGCATCGAATATCGCAACGACCAGCTCCACCACGTCTTTCACTGCGCCGCACGCAACTGTAGGCGCACCGTTTCCCGGAACCAGACAACAAAGGACGCCAAATCGACGAAGAATCTTCGCTCCCATGCCGTGAAATGCTGGGGAGAGGACAACGTTGCCGCTGCGATGGAAGTGTCAAATCTTAGCGAAGCCCGTAAACTGCTCAAGCAAAACGGCGGCACTCGGAATCAGCGACTCACCGATCTCTTCAAAGCCCACGCAGTCGCTGGAGGCGAGTCTTTCTCTCATGTACCTTTGACGCGAGAGCAGACTCGGTGAGTGTTATTTTCTTTGGTAGAGTTCGCACTGAGTTATGTTTGCAGGGTCGAGCATGTGCGATGGATTTCCGAAAGTCTCCGTCCTTTCACCGTCGTGCAGGATCGAGGCTACCGTCGGTTGATGAAGTCCGGGCAGCCATCGACCTATATTTCTTTGCATCGCACCGTGGCTCGAGATGTGAAGATTTTATTCGACAAAACCCGGGAGCGGTTGAGGAAACGATTTGAAGTATGCCTTTTATTATTCATTCAGTTGCAATGTTGAATCGTCTTCTCCTCAGACAATACCGGCATGCGCATCCGTCGACACTGATGCATGGACCTCCCCCAATCACCGTGCCTTCGTCGCCGTGGGAGGTCACTGGGAGGAAGACGGCAAGCGTATTAATTGCCTGCTTGATTTCGTTGAAGTTCCGAAGGTATTTTTAGTGGTCAATCCTTTAAACCTTGACAACTCATAACGCATGAACGACAGTCGCATACGGGTGAAAACCTTGCAGATGTCCTGCACACCGTCGTCGACGACTTCGGGATTGCGGACAGACTTATCAGCATTACATGTGACAACGCCTCTCCGAACGACACCATGTGCCAGAACCTCGAAAATCGTCTTGATGGCTTCAACGCGGAGAAGAATCGTACCCGCTGCTTTGATCACGTAGGTAATTTAGTTGCTAAAAGTCTTTTAAAGATGTTCGATGCACCGAAGAAGAAGTGTGGGGATGGAGAGGGGAGGGCTCGGAGCCGGCAGCTCCTGGGGACGGTGACCGCGATGAGGATGAGGCGAATGACGGACTTGATCTCGACGAGCTATTGGCGGAACTTAACGACATGGAGCGCACGGACGATGATAGTGATGATGTGTTTGATGAGCTGGCGCAGATGCTTGAGGAAGACCGTGAACAGTTCCTGGAGCAAACGAAGGAAATACGGTCGGCATTGATTAAGGTCTGTCGTCTGTTTTTCATGGAAGCGAACAAATTTAACCACCGCCGTCAGATTCGCACCGTTGCCAAGAAGACAATCAACTCCAGCACTCTCCTCCTTCCTGCTTGGAAGGAAGTGGTCAAGAATTGCGGCTTGTCAGCGAAAAACCTACCCCGCGATGTCAGGACACGGTGGAATTCGACTTACGATATGATTGTAGTTGCTCTACAATATCGGCGGGCGATCCGAGAGTTTACATCAGATGAGTCAAACGGCCTGCAACAGTTCATGCTCACATCATTGGAATGGACTGTACTCGAAGATTTGCGCTACATTCTCGGGGTGCGTCATTCTCACATCTTTTTTTTTAATTGTGCTCATTCAACGAACCTAGTCATTCAAAGACGCCACCCTCTTCTTCTCTCGCGACTCGGCAACACTTGCAACCGTTATCCCCGCCATGGACAAGCTTGATGCGATGCTCGCTACCGCCGTCATCAAGATCCCCGCTGGCGACAGGGCATTGCAGCTGCATTACTCAAAGCGAAGCACACTCTAAACCGCTATTACTCGCTGGCATATTATAGTCGTGTTTACCGCATCGCTCTAAGTACGTGGCTGCCGTCATTGAGCTGATTTCTACTCATAAATGAATAGTTCTTCATCCTCGCTACAAGACCGGTTATCTTAGCGACAATGAATGGGACGCCGAGGACATCGCGCGAGCCAAAGAAGAGCTTCAAGAGGTGTTCGACATGTATAAGGACGCCTATGATGCTGCTGTGTTACCCGAGGGTGACGAGGAGCAGGAAAGCACGGTACGTTGACCCGACTACGAGTAATTTATCTCATACCAATCAGCAGGAGCAACCCACTGGACGCAAGAAGTGGGAGAATTATTTCGACATGATGGAGAACCTCGAAAACATCAAAGCGGGATCATCGAGAGCGTCTATTGCCGACGAGCTCTACACATATCTCTCAGAGCCTCGTGAGTCTGTTCACGATGTTCTTGTCTGGTGGCACCGCAATGCGAAAAAATACCCGGTCTTGTCGCGGATGGCTCGCGATTATTTGTCGGTTCCACGTGAGTATTTTCTTCTTCGAAAGGCCTGCTCCATTTAACATTATTCTATAGCTACTTCCGTCTACGTGGAGCGACAGTTTAGTCGTGGTCGGCTTCTGATATCCAGCATCCGCAACCGTATGACCGGTGAAACGGCACGCGCTCTCATGTGCTTGGGGTGCTGGAGTCAACAGGGATTCATTGATGACGAGGATATATTTGCGGTTGCAAGAATGCCAGAGCTTGAGGAGATTGAAGGAAAGGGCAAGGGCAAGGAGAAAATCATTCTCGAGCTTTAGTTTATCATTCCGACGGTTGCTTGACATTTCTATACACGAATTTATGTCCTCCTACCGTCATACAGCAAACTACAGTGGAAAATCAAGATTTTAAGCTACGGGTTGAGCACGGGTCTGACGGGTGGCGGGTACCCGCTAACCCACGGGTGAATTTGCGGGTAACCCGCACCCGTGAGGCGGGTCGGGTCAGATAGCGGGTGTGGGTGCGGGTCGTGCTCGGCTCACCCATGGGTTACCCCCTCTCGAGTGAGCTGCGGTGCATCTGTGTCCATGGCGTCGTCGCTGTGGTCCGTAGAACCGGAGGGGGAGGGGTGTGAAGGAGGAGCCGGCTCATCATCGTCGTCAGGAGCCTCGAAAGCAAAGGAGCCTGTTTCAAAAAGATATGTCAACAGAAATCAATGAAAAAGAAACTATCAACACGCACTATTGTCAGACGACGCAGAAACACTCTCCAAAGACGGGACCGATCGCAGAGACTTGCTCGAGCTGCTGGCACTGCTGAAATATTCACGAACTGTGCCCCTGCGAGTTTTGACGGGGCTGTCGCTGACGGTGCCGGGGTTGGTGTTCTTCTTGGGCGAAAGGAAGCTTACAGCTTTCTTGAGTTTCTTTGCAGCCGATTTGACCGTTCCCTTTGCCTTAGAAAGGATTTGACTCGTTCGAGAAGACGCGGAAGAGTCGCCAGAATCCGAGGAGCCAGAATGACCCGGACGCGGCCGTTTTCGGTGCGCCATTGGTGTTGGTGGGGAGTTTGCAATAAGAAGACAGCAGAAGTGATTGTGAAGGAATGAGGGGTATGGATGCGCACCAACAATTCCCGTCGTTCTTATAATCATCCCAAGACTTATGAGACTCCTAATCATTCAAAGTAGCCGCTGATTTATTAAGCAGGTGATTTCACTTCGAAAGAGGAACCAATAGATTTGTTCAGGAATTGAGAGTCGAGACCAGTTGAGGGGCTTTGGGCAGAACAGAAAGGGACAATAATATACATTTGACAAGCCCAGCCCGACCGCACGGACGGAATGGCAACAGATCTCGCGCGTAATCGACGCGAGAACTGCCCGCCACGTCCTGTGTGATGGTTAAGGACAAGAGACATGAGGCTGCTGTCACCAAACACCGGGATAAACAAACGCTGGAGACGGCATTGCGGCACCTTGAGGTATGATGTCAATGCTGCAAAGTACTTTAACTTTGCAGCATTGACATCATAGTGCGTCCCCATAGGGGCGCTCAATTCTTAGCTCGTCAGCTCGTCTCGTCCGTAAAGTATCGATTTCCTGATGAGGGGATCAAAATTTGATGGGAAGTGGAGAGAAATGCGGAGTGGGATCAGCAGCTCATCAGCTCATCATGCAATTAAATAGTTTCTGGGACGAGACGAGCCGACGAGCTGAGAATTGAGCGCCCCTCATGACCTTGAATGTCGCGAGGCAAGCTGCCGCACCTGCCGGAAGCCTTTAAAAGCCTGCGGGCCGCCACGGGTCAGCCACGGGTCAGTCGGGTCATGGATTCTGACCCACACCCGTACCCGCGCTGGCCCGCACCCGCAACCCGCAGCGGGTTGGCCGACCCGCGCCGATCACTAATCCGACTCCAGGAAGAAGGACAATGATAAGGAATATAGAGCAAAGCGGTGATCTGACTCTAAAGGGAATAATGGGAGAATGTCAATGGGATGTTAATCCAAAGACGGGAACTAAACCAATGTTGCCATCATTAGTTCAGGGAGACAGTAGAGGAAGAGGTCAATGGTTTGCCAGGCCAGAGACAGGGACTATGCTCAATGTTGCCATCATTGGATAGGGAGATATAGGTTTGATCATGCCGGTGATGCAGAGGATCGGAAGGGAGGAATGATCATGTCGGAATGTCGGATGAAGGATGACCATAAGGAATACGGCAATAGAGAAAAGGTAAGGGGTTCATATCCGGAGCTTCAGTGATAAGCTGTACAAGCCAGAGATGACAGTGAGAGGAAAGTCCAATCCGGAAGCAATAAAGCTCAGATGCAGGGAGAGCGGTTGATCGTAACAGGAGGTCTCAAGTCCTGTGTGATGAGCAGTAATATAATAGATGTAAATGTGCAGCGGAAATAGTGATGTGTGAATTTCGGTGTGTCTGTATGTCTGAATGTTGTAAGGTTGGGGCAGCATTCTTACACGGACTCAACGTTTCCCGTGGCCTAGCGTCTGTCTGTTTAATCGGATCACCAACAATTGGCGCTTATTTAGACTCGCGATTCAACGAGGTAGAGTTTGGGGGATCAAAAATGGGTCTCGATGGGTAAGAGTAGAGGTAGAACAGAATCCAAGTAGTGGATAGAGGAGGGGAGGAAGGGAAAGGAGGTCGAAGCCCAGGTGTAAGAGGAGTACACAACAGGGCGGGGTAGGGCGGTACGAAGGTAAGAGAGCAGTCCTTTTATTATGTCACAATCAAAGCCTCGCGTCCACTGATCGGTAAGATGACCAGGGATTGGGGAGTGCGGTATTAGCTTCGAGAAATGAACTGAATAAAAGGACTAAAGTACAAAGAGAATATACTACGCTATTTATACTGCCACACACAGTGGGTGGAAGGAGTACTCCCTTCCGCGATTTAAATTTAACCAAATTACAGCCAAGGATGAGTCCCCAGCTGAGCTTCGGCCAGCTCGCATCCGTAAATTTCATCTGCCAACATGTTGGGGATGGGGACTTCGTCCCCATAGGTAGAGAAGGCTTGCTTCCGTCAGTGAGGGTTTGACGGAAGTTGCCGGAACACGACGCGCAGGTGCTTACAAAGCAGGGACCCGTTCATTTGTAAGCATCTGCATTTCGGAGCCCTATACCGATGAATGGGGAAGCTTGCTTCCCCATAAATCTTGGGCTAGTGACCAAATAATTTTTCCCTCAGGCAGGTTACACTCCAGTGCAATATGTTCAAGTGATTCGGTCACTTTACAATACTGGCAGTATCCCATCGGATGGGAGTTGTGCAGATGGAACCAAAAATCTCCAACCCTAAACGTCCCATGAATGCATTTCCAGAAGAACTCCCGAGTGAGTCTCTTGAGAGTACTAGACCGTACAGACTTCCATATCCCCTCATCGGAGGGTTCAAAGCCTGACATCTCGTCGACAGAACAACGGATTCGTTCGAGATTCACGTATGTCGTCCTCCGTTCAGGCTCTTTACGGAGGTTCAAAATGATTTTTGTGAAGATGCGTTGTGTAAACATAATATCCATCTGCGTGTCCACCTCTATGTCTTCTACGGCAACTGGGAAGTGCAATATTCTCCGTGGAATTTGGCCTGGATCAAGCCAATTGTGTCCGAGAAGTGAAAGCGTCATGGCGCGGCAGCCGAGGACCCTGGGCGGTAACTGAGGCTGAGCTCGGCAAAGACCGGCGAGTAAGTAGCTCCTAACCCTTTATGTATTCGCACCACGGATATTTTCCGTACAGTATTATATTTTTGGCCAGCGCTAGTATGAAATATGCTTCGCACATGTCCCACCAGGACGAGTAGAAAACAGCTTTACCCCGGCATGTAAACCTAAAAGTCAGGCGAGCTCATCAACATTAAAGTCCAGCATTTGAGCCGAGTGACGCCTGCTACCGGCAACTAGCGTGTCACCATCCATATCATGGTACTTGCGTTGCGCCTTCCGACGCTTTTCTGCTCGGGATCGCAGGAGGACACTGTATGAAACATGAGAAATAAGCCTGCCAACAGGTGACCCCCCGAGAGCTGAAAAGAGAGCGCAATGGAGGCGCAATGGGCTCCCCTCCTTTGTTTGCGCAAGCGTGCCCAAACGTCAAACTACATCCATACCCGGCACTAAGTAATTTCACGCAATAGCGTAGTCTCGTGACCAGCCTCTCCCGGCACGGCGCCGTGATAAGATGATGTCTCGACTGATACGGCGCTTTTCCGTGTGATCCAAGACAGCCCCGCCTGATTATGGTGTATGCGGCAGTATGCCGTCCGAAAAGGGTGTATGCTTTTGATCGTGTCCCAAAAAGGTGTATGCTTTGATGCCCAGTCAAAAGTCGGTCGGATAGTTTGAGATGTTTTGAGATGCAATAGCACAAGCAAAAATCAAAAGGAATGATTTGAGATCGTTTGTCGCAGGTGAGCAAACCATCTCGTTTCGCCACATAGCTCTCCCTCCAGAAAGCCTACCCTCGGACCTCTGTCTGAGTCACCCAGGCCCTTGGCAACAGGCAACATAAATGATGCCAATTTCCGCCACGTCAATTCTTGCTCTCTCTTGTCTTCTACCACATCGTCTCCCGGGTCCCCTCTTCTGCCCGCTCCGTCTCCTCAATCTTTCCGCTTTCTGTGCAGCCTAACCAGCGCTAAGTGCATACATTTCCGATCGTTCATGTCGTTCTGTCTAACGCTGCCTACAGACGACATCCGTCTCAGGTGAAGCTTACGACGTGTGGGGGTTTTTGTCGAGGTCGAGGGTATGTCTGGCACTATACTCCGTCTGCAACAACAACGGCCTCACCACATGCTTCTAGACCCCAACCGCCAATCGCACGGACCAATAGAAATCTCTGGCAGCTGGCTCGACGGTGGTGAGTGAATCTTCTGCACTCTCTCCGACTCGTCTTCAATCGTCTCATGGTTTCTTCTCGACTTTCTAGGTCCCCGAGCTAGACAACGCGCGTACAAGGCAATATTCGAGTCCCCGCTATCCAATGTGCGGTCGCCTTGCCGCTGTGGTTACCGACCTGGATGTTTGGTGATGGTAAAGGTAAGTGTGTACGGGTTCCTAGTATAGTGTGTATTCACTACCATTGGCTGTACTACTGTACATTTTATCTCAATGCATCTCACCTTTCCACAATTATTTGGTTGACACCACGATACCTTGCAATTCGCGTACAATGATTTGAGATGAATTGCCCAAATTCTCGGACTATCACAATCCAGCTCGTACCATAACGCTTTTCAGTGCAAATTAGCGGAATTGTTTGAACTCCGGCGAAATGATTTGAAGATTGCTCGTTTCATCTCGTTTCTTTGCAATCCATCTCGTGGACTTTTCACTGGGTTTGATGATGCATCCAAAAAAGGTGTATGGAGGTGATAACATCACAATATACGCCAAAACGGGCAGTCCGGCAAATGCCGAGGCCCTTGATTTGCTTCTCTGTTCCTTCTTGGTTGAATTCTGCGTCTGAGCGCAGGATAAGAAACGTGATTTAGTATATCTGAGGCTCGTTGAAGATGGGGGGAATGCTCTGCAGCAGTGTGACAATTTATCCTGTATCACTGATGCAGAATTTGGTGCTGAACATTTGACTGATATTCAACGCTCAACCCTCTGCGGTAACTCCTGGCAACAGTTTTGAGAATCGAAGACTTAAGGTTTTTGAAAAATGTGGTGGTCTGGCGAAAGAATATTCTACTTTAACCAATTTCCTTTGCTGCAGTGAGACAACTGCCATCATTTTTGAATTTGCTCGCTCCTTCCGGGTTGGATTTGGTAGCCGAAATCATGTCGGGAGGATAGAATTATTTCGTACCAGGTGTGATTCAATAGCAAGGATTATCTGATTTATCGGGGAAAATTAAGAGACACTTAGGATGCAAGGCCGTATTTTTTGATCGGACATTATTGAAGCAGTATACTTGATGCATAGAGCTGCAGAAAAATTTCTCGTCTGGTGAGCATTCTGTCAAGCTCAACACTGGAGGTCTAGTAGTCCATTGGCTAGATGAAATGTTTGCAGCCATGAACTGAGCATTTCTTAGCAAAACCTCACTTAATTGCTGGGAAAGTTATGCAGGGCACTGGCGGGCCGGCCTTCCTGAGAGTTGCCGCGCAGCGAAGAAAAATCGAGTTCTAAGAGGCTAAATAGCTATGAAATCCTTCGAAATTCTCCCTTTTTCCTCCTTCCTTCTTTCCTTTTTCGGTGATTTTTTTCTTCTCCTTCTGGCCGCCCACAAACATGATTACCGAGCCGTAAAAGTAGTGTAGTAGTTTCTTGAGTTGGCGCTGTGTAGCGTCGCACCATTTTGAAAATATTCTTACAGTTTTAATCAATATAATGAGCTCGAACTTGCACAAATATTCTCTGCCTCAAAGCACAGACCCTCCGAGTCGCCGGCTAGACGGCATTGAGTGAGCATTATTGTTCATTACGTACTGTGCGTCAAGAGGGCGCGCGGCGCTGTGCAAATGCCGAAGATTGCCGTCGGTAGCCGCGTAGTAGGCGACCGACGGAATAGGCGCTCGGCGCCATCAATAGGTGTTCGCGAGCGCCTATGCTACTAAAGTTGTCGTGCCTCCATCGTGCCTGATTGCGCCCGAGTCCTCCCTATAGGGTAGGGGTGTCAGTAGTGCTGGGTAAAATTGCCCTATGTAAATTACATCACGGGGATTTTACATGTAATTTTACAGTGTAAAATACGTTATTTACATCCAGGGTCTCAAGGTAGGACCTGGGATCATACAGGTGAAGGCCTGATGCAAATCCTGACCGAATTCGGAAATTTTGGCGATTTGGCCTGTACGAAATCCTGACTTTTGACCTCCTTTGGATGCGAAGGCCTGGTCGGAATCCTGACGAAAACCGCGGCAGTGGGAGAAAATTTTTGAAAACGTCTCCGAAACTGCCCGATTTCGGCCGAAATTTTGGTTTCATGCGAAAATCCTGACGATTTTCGCAAAATTTCGGGTCAAGGCCTGTGTGAATCCTGACTTTTTCCGCCCGGATCTGTCCTGACTTTTTGGCTCCCAGAAAATCAGGCCTTTACGGGGATAATCCCAGGTCCTCTCAAGGTCCGTGTAAAATTTAAATAGCGTAAAATACTGAATGAGGCAGAAGCTCAAAAGCGCTCAAACGCGGCTGGAATCAGCCTCCAGGATCTCAAAAACAGGTTCAAGAGCAACTTTGAATCCAATTCCAGTGCATTTGTGACAGATATCGTCCGGCACCGATCGGCACACTTTTGACCATCGAAACAGCGCAATTTTGGCAATAGCTTGAAATTCACCTGTGTCTTTCAACTTCTGCTCATTGTTCAACGGAAATCTTAGCAACTGCCCTTCCAAGCCACTTTCGACTACCTCTAGCTTGCACATGTGATCTATTCAGATGTTTTTGCACACTTGCTTTGGCTAGTAAGGGTGGTAAACAAGCCTACAATCTGAAAACTCTTCGGCCCCTTACTTGACCAAACATGGGGAATTACGGAAGCCATGGAGGCCTACTCTGGGATAAAAGTATAGGTAATAGGGCTCAGCACTGTGATGGATTGGAAATTAACCAAGACTGTAGCTAAATTCTTTGCTCTTAGCATCTTTGAACGGCCACGCAATATTTGGGTCCGTGCAGGAGGGACGGTTGAAATTGAACCAGTCCAATGTTGACAAGAAATTGATGCAATCAGAGATTTCGAGCAGTGAGGGACTGAAATGGATCCTCAAGTATGGGCTACCGTCCGAGGGCATGTTCTTGAACTTCAAGAAAATTGGAACATTTATTGCAACAAACAGTGCAAAACAGCTGCAAATTAGAATCCGCCGAGAAATCAGTTGTGCTTGATGGATTGGTTCAGGCCTTTGTCCGATGCCGTTCAAAACATGCAGGAGAACATTCCGATGCATTTTAACCTATTACATACTGCAATATTCGGACCATACGCGTCGATTCACGGTTACTTTTGTCAATACCGAGTATCCGTGGTGCCGACCAGCAAATCGGTGAAGCGCTAATTGCGCTTGGGAAGCGTTTCATGCGTAAGCGTATCCGCTCTAAGGTCACGCCTTTCCGGGGACCCTGCCCCTCCCCCTCCTGGCCCGGTGCCGGTTTTGCCGAACGCTTCTAGCGAAGGCGCTCGCCCGCTGAAGAAGCGCGCACACCCCGTCCATCCGACTCAGCCACTAGCTCCGGTTCCACTCCCTCCAGCGGCCAGTGCTCAGCCGCACCCAGGTGCCGCTACACAGCCAAGGAAGTCTGGGGTGCGATTTGCACCACAGGAGTCTTCCTACCCCGCCTCTAACTCGCTACCCCATAACCCTGCCGCCATCTCTATTCCTACACAGGTAATGGCGTCCCCTATTCCTACTCCCCGCCCCAGCTCTACTCCTTATGCCCCCTCGGTGGCCATGCCCACTGCCATCCCGTCCCCCTCTCCACGTTCAGTAGCTCCTTCGCCTATGGCCATTGGTGCTATTCGACCTGAAAGGGGACGTCGACAACAGACAGCACGGCGAGGCGGTGCAGTGTCTGCGTCTGATTTGCGGATTGACTCCCAGGGCAACCTACTCTTCCGTGGCGATCCAGGATTTTGAATTCTACTGGGCTTTGGTCTTCGTCGAGGCGACGAATCTTGAAGAGGGGGTGATGTCAGGGGATTCCACAGCTAGGACGTCTTCTGACTTGGGCGGAAGTTCTCTGTCTCCAAGACATCATGCTGTGTGCTCACTTATGTCATATCTTACGTCACCTCTTGTATATAAGTAGTTCACTGGCCCAGGTTTGTTATCGACTTGGCTCCTGGGCCCTTCTCCCCTTACAGGCGTCAACACTTTCCGAGATCCCGAGTATGTTGTACTCGAGTACTTCAAACCTCAAGGCTGTTCACACATTGTATAACTGAAGTATATATTACATCCTTGTGCTCAGAAGCCAAACTGCAGCTGATCTCTGGCAAACACCGGAGGTTTCCATCGCAAGTGCTCCGGTTTGATCTGCCTCTTGGACTTGTTCCGTAACTTTTCATAACGAGCCACCGCTGATTTGTTCAAGGCGATGATGGAGGAGCCTTTGTAGCTTTTGAAAAGACCCAATATGTCGCATCTAAGGTTTGTGGAGTCATTTTTGTCGGAATTGCTGAAAGAGCTCGAAAACGCACGTGGTGCTAACGTCCGCATGGGTTATGGATGTTCGTCGTGCTATATCATCAATGCTGATCTTGGCACCATCGTCCAGCGACATGAGCAGTTCCAAGATGGTGTCTGCCCAATACGAGCGATATCCCAATAATCCAAGATCAGAAAGTGGTTTCTCTGGGCTACCCAGTTTACCCTCCTTCTTGCTGAGCTCATAGGAAAATTCGATCAGAAGCTTGCCATATCCACCACGTTGGTACTGAGGAAGAGTAAGGATGCAGGCAACATTGTAGTTCGCTGCAGATTCTTTCTCCTTCGAAAAATAACCGAGTATATGGCATCCGAAGGAGTCCCGCAGGCACTAGAAAAGATGATCAACTGGCCAAATATAGTCATGCAATACTGACCATAACATAGAACAGAAATGGTGTAACATCATAGTACAATGTTTTGCTGAGAAGAATGAGTAGAATGCTCGACAGCAATAGATCAACGCACTGGTCAAGGAAACATTTTGATAATAAACATAGATTTCTACACCAAGGCAGTTGGCGGCTCCCGTCAACCTCGAAGAACGAGATCTCCTCGTAGCGATAGATTTCGTTGCCCGGGGGGTGCAAAAGTGAACATTTTCGGCGGTGCCGGGAAAGCATCATTAGGGAAGGGAAGAATAACAGGCAGAATTCGCAGAGATACAGTATTGGGAGGTGAGCATACTCTATCGGGTAGGGCGAGAAATACCAAGTTTCAATCTCGTACTTCCCAATCTGAAGACGGTTCAAGTTCTTGACGCGAGCAACTTCCGGTTTTGGAAACGTCATTGATCCCGAGGTTGGCAACTCCTTGAGTTCCTCAACTGTGAAAAAAAAAAAAAAAGGAGAGTTAGATTCGCGTGCAGGAACTGCCAACAATAAAGTTGACCATCCACTTTGCCCTCCGCGTCGGGGTCCTCTGGGTCTTCTTCGTCGTGAGGTAGTTTCCGCTTCAGCGAATATGATGAAGAAGTGACTGAGTGCGATGCAGAGACGTCACTGAAGGACGAGGTGGGGGTAGGCGAGCCGAAAGCCGAGTTGTGGGTTGCTGTCAAGGCACGGGAGGGAAAGCGCGGAGCTTTTCCTACTGTGTCCGAGGGGTTGTGCTTGGCTGACGACAAGTTTGGGCTCGGCCACTGCAATTCGCGGGATAGAATCAAGCTGGAACCCGGAACCCACTGATCGAGACGTTTGTTGAAGGTGTCCCAATGGACAAAATACTCCCATTTATCTGGGTGGGTGTCAGAGCCCGCGCCGATCGGTATATAAGAACCATGAGAGTTGGCGAGCGTTTCTCTGATAGACAAAATTTCCGCCAGCCGCTCTTCGCCCTCCCCTGGGCTTCGAACATACATTTTGCAGCCCACTCTCACATTCTGTATGGTATGCGTCGAAATCAAATAAATCACTGCCAAACGCAACCTCACCTGCATTGCGTACTTGCCACCTAGCGTAATCAGATGGCTCTGACTGTTGCCCTCGGGAATGGACCTCATGGCGGTCTATGGCGGTCCAGTCAGAACTGAGGGTCCCCTGAGTGACGTGGTGATTCCACGTGACCCTTTTTGCTTACACCAAATAATTAGAGACTTTGCGGTAGCCACTGGTGGCTATTGGTGGCTAATTTTTCTCGGGACCGGATGACAGCCTCTGGGTGGATTAGCCACTATTTGTACTACCTATTCACGGGATGCTAGGGTGGCTAACTCTAGCCGGAGGCTCAAAAAACTATTGCACACGAAGAGCCACAAATAGCCACCGATGGCTTCCGCAAAGTCTCATTGACGCCAATGGAAAAATCGGTCATTTCGAGGGCTTTGTTTCGCCGGAAAAGCCGTTTCGTAAAAAGAATACGGGTTTCGTCATTTCTTCCTCTTTGATTTTGTCTACACTTGTTGACGATTCTGTCAAAAACTCCACGCCAATCCGGCACCCTTATATAAGCATTACGTTCAGTACAGCCACCCGCCAAATCTTGGAAGTTCAAAAAATCAACTTGTTCTCTTTGCGATTTTGAGTCCTTCGGAACCTCAAAGAGTTTTTCTTTTTGCAGATCTACTGACTCAAGAGGCCTTTCAAGTACCAGGCTTGAGGCCCTGGAGCCACTTTGTTGTGCTCAGCATTCAAATATACAGTGGTGGCAAATAGAAATTGCCGTGGCTTCTTGGCCAAAATCTTGCTGTATACTTCACCGAATGACCTAAAATAAGATGTAGAGATAAATATATGATACTACTGTACCACTTAGAACACTCAGCTTTATATTATGCTCTGACAATGCATCAATAACAGGACAGTTTCTGATTATTGCCATATATGGAAAAGCTCAATGTATCCTCAGCAAAAAAGTGTCATAATGGGATGAAAGGACTTAAAAAACAATGCTAGTTCTACTTTGATTGACTGAAACTGACCCTCATTTGAGCTCACAACGGCTGCTTGAAGTTGGTCCTTTTAGCTAGTTTCTCTGCATTTTCAGCTATTTTGTGCCAACTTTGAGCGGCTGCTGTGAGCTCAAATGAGGGTCAATTCCATTCAAATAAAGTGGAAACTAGGACTGTTTTTCAAGTACTTTCATCCTATTATGACACCTTTTCGCTGAGGGTTCATTGTATTTTTCCGGATATGGCAAAAATCGGAACTCATCCTATGATTGATGCATTCTCAGGGCATACTATATTGCTGATTGTTCCAAGAGGTACAAAAGCATCACATACCCATCTCTACATCTTATTTGAGGTCATTCGGTGAAGTATACAGCCAGATTTCCACCAAAAAGCCACGGCAATTTCTATTTGCCACCACTGTATGTGAATGTCAATACACATCTGACCCTAAATTCCGTGTCTGAATTCTGTTAAGTTCCTGGAAATACATTGTGAACCAACAGAGCATAACGCTTTGCTAGCTCATTATGAGGCAATCACACCTTCCTAGCGTTAAACAAGGTATTTTGATGCTAATTTGGCGCGTCGCGTCGCGTCTATACTATATAGTCACGGATATATGACGTGTAGTGTGTACGTAAGCTTACATAGCCTATCTTATTTGGGTTGATGTCCCGATCAGCTGGGTGATTATCTGGCCACAGCCACAGGTTATCTGGTGGTCTTCACCTCTCCACCCAAGTCTTACCTATCAGAGCCCTCAGAACTATTCACACATGCATGTTTAGCATACAAAGCCCTCACTCAGCACTTTTCTGTGTCCATAAATGCTTGAATTTCGACAGAACGGCGAAAAACCAGATAACACGGTCACACCAGATAACACGGTCACAACATGATAACATTTCGGATCACTACCGCACTAACCGCCTCCTTTGTCTCGTCCGGGTCTCTTCGTATTGTCGTCGTTCTCGCCCGCTGCTGCAATCTACCTTCTTCAAGCTCTTCTTGGCTCATTTCTGGTACAGTCGTCACTGCCTTAACCCATACCCCTCGGTGGGGCAAAAAAAAGTATGGGTTATGAGGGTTTTATGGGTTATCGCAGGTAAATATCACGTAATTTGGGCACTTTTACAGTGCCAAGCGCCACTTCTCCAACACTGCCTTTTCGGGCGGAAGAAAATTTTTGTAATTTATTTGTGATTTTCTGAGGAAGAAAACCGACCAAAAGAATGCGTTTGGCGTCGAGAACTCACTTTTTCCCACGGTGTTTCACTTTTTTTCGGGTCTGAAAAAAATAAAATCGTCATTTTGACTCTAATTTTGGATGGATTGAGCCCAGATGTGTTCAGTTGTCATGCAGAAACCCTGAAAAAGTGGTAGCCGAGTGTAGCGGAGTCTGTTCTGACTTACCTGGGTGATCCGCCCAATGCTGGCACGGCAAAGTCCGGGAAACACGTGATGTTAACCCTAACCGATATGGGAATTTGATGATGGCATCAACCATCATTAGGGTTTGTTTCACTTTTTCGGAGGTGAAAACACAAAAACTTGTTCAATTGCCTTGCAAAGCACAAGATGAGTTGCTACACATCCATAGAGACGTTCTACGCTGTTTTTAAGTTGAACAAGCTTAAGCACCCCGCCTTCGGCAGGGCCGGCTCGCTGCGCTCGCGCCCCTCCCTACGGCTGGTGCACAGCTTGTCGGGGCTCCGCCCAAAACCCCGCATGTTTTTTTTTCCCTGGATTCCGTGCCCGCGGCGCCGCACTGCCGCTCGCTGCACTCGCCAGCGCGCGTCGCCGGGGACCGCGTGTGAAAAGTCACCTGCTTTTTCACGTGAACTATCACGGGACCTGCGGTCCCGTAGTGTCTTTTATTACAAGCTTAAGCACCCCGCCTTCGGCAGGGCCCCAAACCCCGCGGGTTTTTTTCTTGCTGGATTGCGTGCCCTCGGCGCCGCACTACCGCTCGCTGCACTCGCGGTGCGCGGCGCCGTCGGGAAGGTTCGTGGGAACCGGGAGCAACATCTCGACGGCCGGCAGCAACATCTCGACATGGTCCCGTGGTTTCGTGTCAAAGTCACGTTACTAACGTCACCTTGTGTTTTCATGTATAGGATAGATGGTGATGACGGCATAATGTAGTATCGAGTTTCTTTGGATGCCGTCCCCTGCCAAAAAAGGAACCGTGATGTGATGCTTGGCACTGTACACTGTAAACCGAGGAAAATTTGCCCCCAAGATCATGGGTTATGGGGAAGTACAGGTATGGGTTATGACAGTGACGACTGTACTTCTCAAGAATTCCTACTTGGTTCCGACGCGTCTTGAGCAATTCCGACGCGTCTCAATGTCGACTTCAAATTCCTCAATGCCAAAACGCGGACGACCGAAAGGTTCGAAAGACGGGCCTCGGGCGGAAGGAGCACCACCGCGGGGGCGACCTAGAACACGTCCGAGGCCAAAATCAGACTCTGAAGGTGCGTCTTGACAGTTTATAGCTATATTCTCATCAGACTGTCCTGGATTGTAGACGAGAGTGTGGATCGGCCTTCCAAGAAGAGGAAAAGAACTGCAGATACCTCAAGAGCCACCCTTCCCATACCAGCTCGCAAAATCCGTGGATGTTGCCCGCTGAAACTGCCGCCATCGCCGCTACAACACAACAAGCCGATGAATATGACCAATACTTTGACGATGACCACTTCACACCTGACGCGGAAGAAGAGATAGCGCGGATTGAGCGTGAAGCTTTAGGAGGTGCGTTTTTTTGACTTACATATAACAATCTGCTTACCTGTGAATAGATCACTCGCAAATGGTCTCGACATCTGCTCAGCCAGTCCATACCACCCCCAGTCTGTCTGCTGAGCAATTGAAGGACGCGTCCAAGAGGTCCCGCGCGCGTGAGTCTATTTCTATGAGTCTGTGCCCGTCCTCAACCCGAGACATGACAAGATGTGTTTTTCTCCAAACGGGAGACCTTTGCATATGAAGCCGAGAGTGATGAAAAAGACATGAATTCAGAGAACGAGGAGGATGAGAGCGAACCCAGGTCTGCGCGGAATAAAGAGAAGGTGGTGGATAGTGGTAAAGGTTCGTGTGATTCACATTGCGCCAGGTGACTGATAGCTGACCGTCGCCGACAGCTTGGTTCACACAGCCGAAGGGGATGCCGGCGTGGCTTTATTCGTTTTTCCGTGACACTGTACAACCACTGGTGTTCCAGAAACAGGGCTCGAAGCTTTCGCGGCCGCGGACTTTTAGCAAGGGCACTTCGAGTACCCCCGGATCGTTCTGGATTCATCCCCCTGAGCCTGTCCTCGCACTGGAGGGTCAGAAATTTCATCCCCCATCACTCTACCAACCCCGGGTTTTTCTTTGGCTCCCACATTTCTTCGTATCGTGCCTCAAGTGCCCGAAGTAGTGCTGACACCCTCATCACTGAAGAAGGTGTTGACAGTGACTTCCAATACTCGTATCCCTGAATTCAGTCAAAGCTTCTGGATTGCCACTGGCTAAACTTGCGTTGAAAGTTGGATGTCCTGTGATGATCCTTCGAAACCTTGCATCTATTTAATGGATCATCTAATGGGCTTTGTAATGGTTCACGTGGGTGGTCGCCAGGTCACTGCGACATCGATGGGAACGAACGTGCAGACGCGCTGGCGAAAACCGGAACGGAACTCGCGGCGCCACCGGGAGGAACCCGCTCTCAAGCACTCAGGAAATCGAAAGAGAAAGTCCACCGGTCCTGGGTCAAGGAATGGAAGTCCGCACAGAAGACGGGGATGTCGAGAGAAGTCTTTGGGCGGGTTACACAGTGTCGAATCGGACACTGCTTCTCAGGCGAGTACTACAGCCGCTTTGTGCCATCCGAGAACGCTGACTGCCCCTGTGGAGAACCCTTCCAGTCGCGCGAACATCTGCTTCGCGAGTGTCCTCGCTATGAGGACCAACGGCACATCCTCAAGAAAGTCTCCAGGGACATATCCCTACCCGAAATACTGGGCACTAAAGACGGAATTTCAGCACTAGCTAAATTCTTAGAGGAATCCGGAGCATTCACAAAAACGGGTCTACCCCGTATGCCGCAAGAACTCTCAATTTACGAAGACGAACCGGAACCTCCAGACGATTTGTCTGATGTAGAAGAGGACATGGGCTGAGCGCAAGGGTCGTGCGCACACAGACCTGTCCAACAGTGTTTCGGCACACCCCCTATACCCTTCCCTTTCATGTACATTTCCTTTCACTCATGCGCTATGGTCTTATGGTTTATGTTTCCGCTAATACCCTCGAAACCCCAAACTTGACTCCCACCCTCACACGACTATACTACACATTCTTCGGACACCTCCATCGCACCAACAACATCTTTATTTATCGCCTTCGGGCACCGCGTCTTAGTAGATCGTGTACTTGTTGCGGTATAAAAATGTGCAGAGACAAAAAGAAAAAAAAAAAAAAAAAGTTCACGTGGAATTCTCACCAAAGCTTCACAGCGTGTTGTCGAGATACGCCGCATTGGAGGAGAGCACTCTGGAGAAAAGGCCTTCATTCCACGTATATCAAGCCTGTGAAAACATCGGCGCCTGATTTTCATGTACCTAGACAATGAATGAGTTATCTCATGGAAATGCCCATGAATTTTGTGTTTCATGTATCCCAGAGTAATGAGGCCATTCAACGAAATTCAGTGGATGCGCACCCCCTCGAAAAATCATGGACTTGTAAATGAAAATCACAGCGCCGTCCAGCGCAAAAAAAGCACAAAAACGTGTTCAAATGCCGAGTTTCCGGACAGTGACGTCAGAGCTCCGCATCCGCAGCACATATGCTGCGGACGCTCTCACACTCTCTTGTCGCCCTACCACCACCACCACCTTCTCGCCAACTCGTCGTCGCCATCGCCATCGCCATCGCTGTCGCCGTCGCTGTCACCGCCCCCGCTCTATCCTCCCTCTCTTGCTAGAGTCAACACTGACGTAGCAGATCCCGCCAGCAACAACGCCCGCACAAGTTGGTTAGACATGCGGAGGATACGGGGTAGTCTGCATGCGAGGGGTGGGCTGTATTTGGGAACCGTGGTACGTCAACAAAGTGGATGGTCTTCTGTCAATCTCCAATGGTGATGCAGTTGAGCCCGCGACTGGTGCGGATGCAGCCGCAGCACTGCGAGGCGTAAAGCGCAAGAGGACCACTGCGTCCACCTCTACTGTCGCAGAAGGCTCCAGTTCTGGAGGTACCGGGAGTAATTCCCAGTGAAAAACCGGGCGCGGCTGGTATCGCCAGGATATCGCCGGATATCGGGATTCGGCAGGTCTCGTCTGGGCACGGAAAACCTCATGTTTGCCTAGTTTGAGATCTCGCGAGCCTTCCCGACACCACGCGATACCCAGCGATGCCAGCCGCTAGAGTTTTGAGAGCGCCATCAATTCGATTTTTCGTTTTGCAGCGTCCGGTATCGTCCAGTATCGGATTGTATAAAATATAATATATTCCGATACCATACCCTACTGCACCACTGCCCATATTAGCGCCCGCCACCGCCCGCCTGCCTGCTACTGTACGCCCAGGGCATCTGCCCCCTCCTGCTGTTGCTCATTGCCTCGCTCTCGACCCCCGATGCCCCGCCTCACGACCCCGATGCCCCGCCTCATCTGTCTTCCTTCCCGCCGCAACTCTTCCTGTGGGATACAATTGGCTTGAGGTTCGTGGATTGCGGATGATGCAAACCGGAGCATGGAAACAGTGGAGCCTAGCGAGGAGCTCAGTCTGTGACAAAACGGAAAGCGGAAAACCTAGCACGTACGTCTATATCGGTAATGTATCCCTACCGGGGTCGTTAGTATGGGAAATACAAGACAAAGATATGGAATCTGACCGAAGGGAACGGGAATTGAAAGATATAACAAAAAAACCTCGGGCGGGTTGTGCGTTCGGCTTTGTAGGCAGCTCATGGGGTGCGGCGCCAAGAAGCGGAGAGGCTGATGTGGGCAAGACACTACTGTGGGAGAAGAAATAAGTTAACAGAAGGAGCCAGGTGCCAAGATGACACACCGTGATTGAAATTGCTTGCGACAGAACAAGCAACGGAGGAGGTACACATGATAGGCGGCATTTTTGGCAGGTCCTTTGGGTTGTCGCACGCCGGGGGAGCTGTGTGTGTAAGGCTGGGTCAATCTACATAGAATCAGTTAGCGAAGGCGGTAGAAACGAAACCAGAACACGTACCACAAAGCAAGCTGAAGGAGCCTGAGGTAAGGTGAATGTCCATGGGTGACGGTGGAGTTTCAATCAGCTAAAATGACTGGCATGCATGCATGAAGGACACACCACAACCATGCCCGGTAGCGCACCCCTCATCCAAATCGGGAACAGGCGGGTACTGTAAGTATTGCACAGAGACCGAGTATTCTGCGTTTACATAAGATGACTGAAGAATGAGATATTAGATAAGATAGAGAGCGTGGGATCCCCGCACCCTTATGTCAGCATCACACTGTGACATTGTCACGCTCGACGTCGAGGGCTTATAGCACGATGCTAAGGTCCAGATTGGGAATTTTGCCCAATACAAGTCTTAGGTTCGATGAAGGGTTCCTATTGGGCAGAGTTGCCAAAATGTCCCCTGGTCTCTTGCTATATGACCCACAAAAAAATCCAGACCACTTTTATTCTGAGTGTTTCTACTCGGTATTGACAAAAGTAACCGTGAATCGACTCGTATGGTCCGAATATTGCAGTATGTAATAAGTTAAAGTGCATCAGAATGTTCTCCTGCATGTTTTAAACGGCATCGGACAAAGGCCTGAACCAATCCATCAAGCACAACTTATTTCTCGGCGGATTCTAATTTGCAGCTGTTTTGCACTGTTTGTTGCAATAAATGACTGCATTTCCAATTTTCTTGAAGTTCAAGAACATGCCCTCGGACGGTAGGTTATACTTGAGGATCCATTTTAGCTCCTCACTGCTCAAAATCTCTGATTGCATCAATTTCTTGTCAACATTGGACTGGTTCAATTACAACCATCCCTCCTGCACGGACCCAAATATTGCGTGGCCGTTCAAAGATGCTAAGAGCAAAGAATTTAGCTACAGTCTTGGTTAATTTCTAGTCCATCACAGTGCTGAACCCTATCACCTACACATTCAATATACTTTTTTCCCAGAGTAGGCCTCCATGGCTTCCGTAATTCCCCATGTTTGGTCAAGTAAGGGGCCGAAGAGTTTTCAGATTGTAGGCTTGTTTACCACCCTTACTAGCCAAAGCAAGTGTGCAAAAACATTTGAATAGATCACATGTGCAAACTAGAGGTAGTCGAAAGTGGTCTGGAAGGGCAGTTGCTAAGATTTCCGTTGAACAATGACCAGAAGTTGAAAGACACACGTGAATTTCAAGCTATTGCCAAACTTGCGCTGGCTCTAAAGAGCGTCAGGAACAGAGGTTGCCCACAACAACTTGTGTAGGTTTAAGGAATATCCCGACGTATTTTTCAAACTCGAAGTCTTGGAGAAATATCACGTGGTCGCGAAGCAATCGTCGGATTAACGGTTACTTTTGTCAATACCGAGTATGTGGTTTTCTCACCAAACTGGACACTTTGGAGGGTTTTCCGATGATACTACTGGGTGTCCATAAGGGGAAAAACGTGCAAAAACGTCGAAAAAGAAGAAAAAAGAAAGAAGGAAAGGAGAACCTCAAGAGAACTTCGCTGCAAGCACACAGATGCTCAGAGAGTTAAAGCTACTTCATTTTGGCATGATTTTGAATTGCATACATCTACATTTCGAACAAATTATACCAGTATTACGACTCCTTTACAGAGCAACATCAAAGCGGCATCAAGAATGCTTAATTGTGGGTGTCTCGGGTGATTGCCTGCAGTAAATGAAGAAGCGAGACCTCTTGATATTATTCTACTGCCTGTTTTTGAAGTGTGCAACGTGTGATATTGCTGAATGCCAGAGATTTCAGTGTACAGAGAGCTTGGATCATGAAATGAAACATACCAGTCAAGGGCAGCAGTGGCCAGCACAGACCCTCCAAGTGCAACACACTGGAGCGAAGAAAAGGCTGAGCAATGTAATTATATATAAGATAAATAGAATAGCACCGGAATGTGGGCTCGAAGACACTTCTCGAGCACATCTGAGTCTTTGATACTGCTTGATCTTCATTCAAAGCTTCCCTTGCACCAATCTCTCTCCCAGCCGCGCTTGAAAGCTCGAGAACAGGCTGCCGAAGAATTTCTTCGTAGAAATTGATTGAGTTCCTTCAAGCATGAGAGTCCCATGTAGAAACAGCCCCAGAAAGCATTCCACAATCATAAGCATAGTCTACAGATATTTTTGAGAGCACTCGCAGCAACAAGGGATGCTCATATTGTAGCGGCAGCAGGGTGAGATCGGAACTTGATCGGAACCATCGGATTCATCAGCAACATTTTTAAATCGACGAATTTCGAGCTTTGAGCGGGAAAAAAGCACAAGATTGGATGAGAGAAGCAAAGACTGCACTGAATGCAAAGAAAAACCGAAGGTACAGGTGTCAGTGGCTGAGATATTGCGAGTGCGAGCGAAGGGCTTGTTGAGTGTCATGCCTGTGACCCGTCACACTCAGCCTCGGTACGTGCCGGAGGTGCCTTGCGGTGTGTGAAACGTGGCTGTGCACTCAACATGTTGAGTGGACCCAGTTGATCGGTCGGTTAACGCTTTGGGGTTTTCCGATGATACTACTGGGTGTCCATAAGGGGAAAAACGTGCAAAAACGTCGAAAAAGAAGAAAAAAGAAAGAAGGAAAGGAGAACCTCAAGAGAACTTCGCTGCAAGCACACAGATGCTCAGAGAGTTAAAGCTACTTCATTTTGGCATGATTTTGAATTGCATACATCTACATTTCGAACAAATTATACCAGTATTACGACTCCTTTACAGAGCAACATCAAAGCGGCATCAAGAATGCTTAATTGTGGGTGTCTCGGGTGATTGCCTGCAGTAAATGAAGAAGCGAGACCTCTTGATATTATTCTACTGCCTGTTTTTGAAGTGTGCAACGTGTGATATTGCTGAATGCCAGAGATTTCAGTGTACAGAGAGCTTGGATCATGAAATGAAACATACCAGTCAAGGGCAGCAGTGGCCAGCACAGACCCTCCAAGTGCAACACACTGGAGCGAAGAAAAGGCTGAGCAATGTAATTATATATAAGATAAATAGAATAGCACCGGAATGTGGGCTCGAAGACACTTCTCGAGCACATCTGAGTCTTTGATACTGCTTGATCTTCATTCAAAGCTTCCCTTGCACCAATCTCTCTCCCAGCCGCGCTTGAAAGCTCGAGAACAGGCTGCCGAAGAATTTCTTCGTAGAAATTGATTGAGTTCCTTCAAGCATGAGAGTCCCATGTAGAAACAGCCCCAGAAAGCATTCCACAATCATAAGCATAGTCTACAGATATTTTTGAGAGCACTCGCAGCAACAAGGGATGCTCATATTGTAGCGGCAGCAGGGTGAGATCGGAACTTGATCGGAACCATCGGATTCATCAGCAACATTTTTAAATCGACGAATTTCGAGCTTTGAGCGGGAAAAAAGCACAAGATTGGATGAGAGAAGCAAAGACTGCACTGAATGCAAAGAAAAACCGAAGGTACAGGTGTCAGTGGCTGAGATATTGCGAGTGCGAGCGAAGGGCTTGTTGAGTGTCATGCCTGTGACCCGTCACACTCAGCCTCGGTACGTGCCGGAGGTGCCTTGCGGTGTGTGAAACGTGGCTGTGCACTCAACATGTTGAGTGGACCCAGTTGATCGGTCGGTTAACGCTTTGGAGGAAAATTTGGCCAGCACAGCCACAGGATAGTCATCTCGGCATGCTTCGGCAGCTCGCTTAAGGGTGGGACCTGTCAAACCTTTGCGGCGCAATGAGTGACAGAACCTCCTTGCGGTGTGGAAGGTGCTTTTCAAAAACCAAAATTTCAGAGCCGAAACAGCGAGAATGTCTTCTAAGTCTGTAGGTCAGACCTTCCGCAGGCCGGAAAGAGCACGAATTTTTTTGTGCGACTGGGGATTTGGCCGTGGAAACGATTAATAAGCGTTACATAACGTGCTTAAGTAAGGTGCGGGGATCCCACGCTCTCTATCTTAAGTAGAGGCATGGGCCAAATAACGTAGAAGAGCATCAACAGCAAACAGAGCTAGAATTCTTCCCCGCAGGCCGCAACAACATAGAGCATGTATATTTCGGCCCTAGAGGTATCATACCACGAATCAAGCATGCACAGAAACAGCAGGTGGTGTTTATACTCGCAGTTACCAAAAGTAACCGAATTCGGGGGTTTTTCCCAGAAATTACGATGGTCAAGAAATTTTGAGCAATCAAGGGTTCATTTACAGCGTGTTTGCTACAACCTTCATCATATAAACTTGGGGTAAGCTATCACACAGTGGGTGAATAAATTAATCTTCAAAATACCATTAATTTGGCAGTGTTTGCCTTTTTGGGAACGCAGTCACCAAAGTTTCAGGTGGGTGAGTACCTCAGAAATAGGTCTACTATCTCATGACATTGTACCTGAGAACTCAGTGTGTGCTGGGCTATCCTCATCCTTGAATGAGGGTACTAAAACAGAGCAAGAAATTGTTGATTTGGCACATAAATAAACAAACATAGAAAATCAGCACAGGGAAAGCCCAATCACTTCGGTGCATGTTATGTGCAGTAGCATAAGATCATCCCCCCTCTCTCCCACCAGTTGAACCAACTGCTAACTGTATTAGCTGGTCGCAAGCAAGGCATTTCTACATTCGGTCACTTTTGGTAATGCCGAGTATTGCAAGGCAAAATTCACAATTCAGCTGAAAAAAATCAAAAATCAGCAACAAACCAGCTGGTTCTAGATCTTCAAAGAAGCTATTCGGTCCAATTTTTTTGCCAATGAGAAATATGGTTTGTGGGGACTTTTTAGACACCAAATTTTCCATGGAGATGTTCAAAGGGTTGGGGAAATCACAAACTTCCTTCCAAAATTGGGCATTTTCGACAAATTGCGCTCCCACTGCCCAGGGAAGTAATTTTTAGGCTCCAAAAAGTGGTCCATTGAATTCAGCGACCTCAAAAATAGCAGCAGAGTGCAAATTCCAGCTCGCCAAAATGTCCGCGGGTACGGAATATGCGTGTTGCTCTTCTACGTTACGTTGCGCTTCCCAGTTTACGACTGTATCAATCTATTGACTCAAAACCAGATATCATATTCCATCCCCATAGTATGAAAGTCGTAGAAGACATAATATAGAGGAAGCCTATGTTGCTCAAAGCTGCCTGACTACCAGAAATCCACTCTAAAAAGCCAAATTCCGGTCACTTTTGGTCATGACGAGTAGGTATTACATAAGGGTGTCCAATTCTAGTTTGCTGGCGACTTGCCAGCTAGCAAAACGGCCAGTTGATGGTTAGCGAAATAAGCGAGAGTAAGCGACGGCTAAGCCAGCGAGTCCGGCTTTCAATATCGTCGACCGTTAGAGCCACCAACGGCGTCTCCAGTCCTGCTGTTTGAAAACATGGAGCGTTAAAGTTGCTACTTGATGCTCCTTGATTTTTTTTACGGAAATTAGTGCAAAAAACCGATAATATGCGATATGTAGATTCCGCACTGAACCGGGTCCGTGCGCCGCTTACGATCGCTTACGCTCGCTTAATTCGCTAACCATCAACTGGCGGTTTTGCTGGCTGGCAAGCTGCCAGTTGTTTAGAATTGGACACCCTTATTTTTTTTTGGTTTCCGCACACCCTTACATGTAATGTCGTGCGGTGGGAAGTGTACCTACTCATTGATTTGCCTTGATCGGCCAACCCACACAGAGAGAGCTGTTATCTAAGTGTCTCTTCAAAGCATCCTTGCGGCTAAACGTTTTCAGGCACCCACCAACCCGTTCTTCGTCCATAAAAACATAACTTGGCACATCCGCCGCAATCCCCCATTTGCATTCCTCACTCCGCAAAACACCTTTACATTGCCACCCTCTCTGCGCGTTATCTTCAAAGGTTCTCGTATGAGTATTCAGATGGCGTCTGAAATCGGGCATCCGTCGATTCCTTTGGACGTAGCCGCAGACGTCGCAAGTGAATTTTTTCCTTTTGCATGAGTTCTGGATGGGCTGTATCGATTTGGCTGTCTGCGTGTTCCGGGACCTCGTGAGCAAGCGCGTAACCTTGCTACCACGCGTTAAAGGTTGTATACAAGGAACGGTGGGGACAGCACGGACATTCCTCACAGGGTTGCAAGAGGGCGATGGAATGTAGTCCTCATCATCTGAAAAGTCCTCCACCGAGCTTTCGGACTCAGGCTCGCGGCCTTCGTCCTTATATCGTGCCAAAAGGGAGCTGGTTTCATCAGGGGAGCGGTTTTCCTGTGGTGGAAATGCTGTGGAAGGGACATAATGGGCAATCGGTATCCCGCTATCCTCAACAGGAACAAAAAAGAAAAGCTCAGAAACTTCGGTCTCAATGACGTGTGGTATGAACTTACACTTCGCACTGAAGGTCGTCTACACTGCCCAAGTTGCTTCGATCACAGGCGCTGCTTGGGTCCGAGTCATCTTTGGACGAAAGGAGAGCACCTGTGGGGGATGTGGGACGGCTGAGTGCGACGGTGTCGAGTGCAAAAAGCCGCGCAGCCTGTTCAAGCTCCTCGTATGGCCCAGTGTCCCTTTTGAGCTTTTTGTAGAGCTCCTGGAGCGACATACAGCGGGAAGGTACAACGAGTGAGACACGCTCAAATGTAGGTAGGTATCAACAAGGGAAGTCCTTGGAACGCCAACGGCGACCAAGGGGGTTTTAAGGGTTTAAAAGAGGCTGTGTGCAGACAGAGAGGCTGTGTGTGGAGTTAGCACGGCGCGAGGTTTTTCGCCCGATACACCAAGGCTCGCCTCCTTGCCGAGTACGGCCGAGCACCGCAGTGTGGACACGTTGTAGGGTCTGCTGACAATTGCACTTTGGAGAAAATAATTAATTGTACAATTTGTCAAGCTAAGAGCCTATTCGGATACACAATGAATTAAATCGGGATTGGCAAAAGGTGATCTCATCAGTCACATGTCTCCTCATTCTCTTCGTCTCGCCCACCTCCGCACATCGCGCTTTTGGCGCGGCGACTCCGTCTCTTTGAGACTTTCCCTTGTCCAGTCCCCCTCCATGACCCTGAGTCTTGTCCCCTGCTACTAGTCTTCTCCCCCCGTCGCTGTCATCCCTGTTTTCTCGTGTTTTTCTCCGCCTTTCTTTTGGGTGCTCACGCCGCTCTCTCGTCTTCTGCCCCACCTTCGGCTGGTCGACCTCGATGCCTTCTCTTCGGCCCCTCCCCAGACTTATCAATGTTGATGGTTTCTTGCGCTGGGGGACCCCTGACCGGGGACCATGGACTCCTCCAAACGATGGTAGAATCTTGATGATTGTTGGGGCTCCAGTGCGTACACAGATCTGTTGGGGCCACAACCGCGTTGGGGGTTGCTGTGATGGTCGACGTCAATGTCCTCGTCGCCATGTCTGCTCTCATTGTGGAGAGCGTGCCCATATCGCACCTTCATGCCCTCGTCGTATGTCAACGCCCCCAGATGTGGCTCGGCCTATTCCGCCTCAGGAAAATCCCCCTGCTGGCGTGTTAGTGAAGCCGGGTGAGCGAGGGGGAGATGCTTCTGGCTCTCCTCGCTCGGACTCGAGCAGGGAAGTCTTGTCTCCCCCATCATCTGCCAAAATTGTGGAATCTGACCATGCTCCCACTTTTGAGGTGCCACCACCACCACTGCTTCCTCCAGCACGCCCTAATACAGACCTCCTCTTTTCGCTCACGACTCCTCATTCAAAGCCAATGCCGCCCTCAAAGCTGCGCCCCGAGGCTTGGGCGCACGCCCTCATTGATTACCCAGATCGGGTGTTCGCTGAGACCCTCGTCTCTGCCATCCGCCATGGTGTCCTTCTAGGTGTAGATCCTGCACGTATGCCTCCTCCCTCCTCCTCTGACCCTGCCCCTCTTCCTTCTGCACTTGCATTTCCCCGGTCCCGAGACAGTAGATAAAGACATTGCTCACGAGATTTCTCTGGGGCGTATTGTCGATATCACAGACTCTGCTGTGAAGCCTGTCCTGTCCCCGCTGGGCTCCGTGCCTGAGAAGCGTCGTCGTATCCATCATCTCTCGTACCCTCCTGGCTCATCCGTCAACGACGCTATCCCAGCGGAGTTTGGCCATCTGGTGTATGAGGCTGTCATGGGGGCGATTGAGCGCATCCGGCAGGCTGGCGAACGGTCTTTCCTCTACAAGGCAGACCTTGAGGCGGCCTTTAGGCATATTCCCATTCACCCTGATCATATACACCTGATGGGCTTTGAGTGGTTAAAGCGTCTATTCCTCGACATCTTCCTGCCCTTTGGGGTTCGTACGGGACCCCTCATCTACAATTACTTTGCGGAGGCCCATCACTGGGTCCTCCTCTCTCGGGATGAGGTCATGGCACTTATTCAGCACTACCTAGATGATTGGCTCAATGTCACCCCCGCTTCCAGGGGTGTGGAGTATGCTCGTCATGGTCGTGCTGTCTTCCGGGCAGTTGCGGAGGAGCTAGGCTTCTCAATCTCCAGCGACAAGGAGGAGGGTCCGACCCACTGCCTTGAGTTTCTTGGCATTGAGCTGGACACCATTGCTATGCAGGCTCGTCTGCCCAAAGATAAGCTTGCTCGCCTCCTTGTCTTTCTGGATGGGTGCCTGTCTCGTCGGACTGCCAGCTACCATGACCTAGAGAAACTCTGTGGCCATCTCGTCTTTGCTCAGTCAGTGATTCCCGTTGGACGATTCTTCACCCGCCGTATCCGGGACTTCATGCGCCGCCTTTCACTTCTCCCCCGTCACCAGCGCCGCCGTCTCCCTTCCTCTGCTCGACTCGATATTGCGTGGTGGAACACCTTCCTCCCGTCTTTCAATGGCATTTTCGCCATTGGACCCCCACGTCCCACCATTGAGATCTTCACGGATGCTAGTGGTAAGCTGGGTTTGGGCGGTTACTGGGGAGGTGGTGACCTTTTCTTCACTAAACCTGTCCCGGTGAAGTATGAACGCCATCCAATCCATTGGAAGGAGATGCGTGCTGTGCTACGGGCAGCGGAGTAGGGATCGGCACCGTAACCGTAAAATACGGTGTACGGCCCCGTACAATACGGCACCCGTAGCCGTCCCGTACAGGGTCTCGAGGCCCGTCCTTACGGTACGGGGAGGCGCCGTCACGACTACCGTATGAAGCCGTATTTGTACGGCCGTCTACGGCGTTGTACGGCCCGTACCCACATCATCCCGCGGGAGTGTGATTATCAGGCTTCGGCTCAGACTCGGATGTATCAACAGCTCGCATATCCTCTGTCGGCTATCCATTTGTCTTCGTCCCATCAATTCTTGACCCTGCGGCTGAATACTGATGTGCCGGGGTGTGCCGGGTGGTCTCTGGCTCAGTGCTTTCGCCAACAGATTGCATGCAAATACAGTCAGCGTCCACACAACAGCCCGAAACTGTTCAAATATCAAAAGCTTACCCTCAACTAGCTCCCCGCAGTTGAAATTGACCCTCCCAAAGCCAAATAAGTGGGTAAAAAATCGTACGGCCGTATGACCCCGTAAACACCCCGTAAAACATGCCGTACCGTCCCGTATAGGCCCCCAAGTCGACCTATACGGTTACGGCTACGTCCGGGGTAACCGCCGTAAAGCACCGTAAAGTGTACGGCCCGTACCGTATACGGTACGGTGCCGATCCCTACAGCGGAGGTCTGGGGTCACTGTTGGGCTGGGTTGGAGGTTATCTTTCGTATTGATAACGAGGCCATCTCTACCTGTCTGCAGTCTGGCTCTATTGATCATCCTCCTGCCCAAGCGCTTTTCCGCCAGTTCGCTCTCCTTGCCGTTCAGAAGGACTTCACTTTCCGCCCTGTCTGGATCCCAACAGACGAAAATTCCGTAGCAGATGCCCTTTCGAGGTTCCGGTGGCTCACGCTAGCAAATCTGTATCCCCACTGGCCCCTCCCCAAGTCCGGTACCCGCCCTGCCCGTGTCGCCGTCACTGCCCCCTCTATTGTCATTGTGCGTTCCTAGCACTCCTGCCCCTCTCCCCCCTCCTCCCCCCCCCTCCTCTCCCCTCCCCTCCCCTTTTTGCTGTCCATTCCCCTCAGTTTCTTGTGGAGCCTGTGGCGCTTCACCCTGTCTTCGCCCGCCTGTGGCTGCTTCATGGTGAGCTGTTGGTTGTGGGCTGCCTTGGCTCCCTCGCCTTTGGGCGGAGTGCAGCGAGCTTCGTTTTGAAGTTCATGCCCAATATATCAATGGCGTGCTTACAAATCCTCTCTCTCGTGAAGCTCAGGCCAATCCTGGATGGTCTGGCGGACCAAGGGGATTGGCAAAAGGTGATCTCATCAGTCACATGTCTCCTCATTCTCTTCGTCTCGCCCACCTCCGTACATCGCGCTTTTGGCGCGGCGACTCCGTCTCTTTGAGACTTTCCCTTGTCCAGTCCCCCTCCATGACCCTGAGTCTTGTCCCCTGCTACTAGTCTTCTCCCCCCGTCGCTGTCATCCCTCTTTTCTCGTGCCCACCCACCCACTCCTAGTTAGTTTTGCTATTTTCTGCGCACTCACGTAGCTACGATTTTGTTCTGTATCCTGTAGTGATGTAGGGGCTGCCTTGGCTCCCTCGCCTTTGGGCGGAGTGCAGCGAGCTTCGTTTTGAAGTTCATGCCCAATATATCAATGGCTTGCTTACAAATCCTCTCTCTCGTGAAGCTCAGGCCAATCCCACAGCCAATCTATCCATGGTTTCCCCTCCCAAGGTCGGCTTGTTCGAAATTTCCTTATATAGTAATGCATTTAATTTCGCCGCAACTGTATGCTATTGCACATACCACGCACCGAAGTTATTGGGCTTTCCCTGTGCTGATTTTTTATGTTTGTTCATTTATGTGTCACCCTCATTGAAGGATGATGGATAGCCCAGCAAACTCTGAGTTCTCAAGTACAAGGTCATGAGATACTAAACCTATTTTTGAGGTACTCACCCTTTTTAGGTAGGTAGTTCCCACCCTCGAACAGGCGTAAATTTATCAGTGGAGCATGTATGTACTCATACTGAGAATAAGTCATGGACGGTGGATTCTTACGCCGATCTCGGGCATCTGAGCACCAATTGGGTCGATTTAGAGTGCTAGATCTATCTAGAGCAGCCGTCCATTTTGCCATTTTTGGCCATTTTCTGGGATTTTTGACCGATATCTCAGCAACCGCTCCACCTTTTTACACAGTTGAACTTATGAATCTCAATAGTTTTAGCAAAGTTTTAGCAGCCCTACAATCTGATGTATGCAGCGTCTACTTGTGGATTTGTTCTGTTGAGTTAAAATTTGCAGATTTTGAGTGGTCTGATCAAGGGTGATCAAAGATAAGAAAAATGCACATCACCTACAATTTTTTTTTTTTTTTTCCGGGCCTCGGCTGACCCCCACCCCTGATTGCCAATGCAGGTGATTGCGAGGCATACAGGTAGAGTCTAGCGGCATACAGATCAAGTATCTGATTTGTTTTCGTCCTCGTCTGTGTTGCAGGTACAATAAATTCTCTCAGCTTCGGATCCCCCTGCTGGATATGTCGCATTTTACCTTTGAGTGAGGCAGACCAAATTACGAACCATGACTTCCCGAAGCTTGGCAAATAAACTTTCAAGAAAATCGGGCGCTAGGAATGCTCGGTGTGAGGCAGCTTCGCTAAACACCTCCCAATTGGTCTAACAGTCAGCTATAAGTCCAAGATATAATCAAAGACGGTACATTTCAAGGAAATATTGCCCTCACCTTCCACACTAGAGCCTATATCGTGGATGTAGAGTGAAAAAAATATGCCGCACAACATTTCGCATTTCATCGTCAATCGTCAGCGCAAATACACCATAGGTAAGGTCCATGTTAGCTGTTGTTGCGGAGATCTGAGCGGTTGAAAAGCGACCTGGGTCGCTCGCACAAACTCCCTATTGTCCTCTCGCTGTGTGGGCATTGAAATTTCGTCTATGGTGGAGGACGTGACTTCGTGACAAACTTTCATGGTGGACATTGTGACGCTAATAACTCGTGTGACAGTCACCCTAATTTCTTGGTATTGCATAAATGGCTTCCTTTGGAAGAGTAGAAGAGATTGTATGGAGCAGATTTATTCCCCATTGACTTTCGTGATTTTGACCACAAATTTGGCGATCCTAAAAATTAATCCAAAATGGCGCTGCCGGGGGCAATGTGATGGCCCATTAATACCCAATATGCCCCCAAAAAGTAGTGATTTGAGTATTGGGTCCAAAACAAACATATAAGAGCTACTGGAGATCTCAAAAGCTCTCCCAAGTTTTACCTCAAGGGTACTTCCCCCCCTTGAAAACCTGTTTCTCCGGCAAAAATTTGGCCATTTCCCATCAAAAAGTTCCCACGGTCCAAAATTTCGGAAAACACCCACTCTTGGGTATTTCGAGTTGATCTGGCCAGGTTTCAGGTCAAAATTCCAAAAATTCCGGTATGACATCTTTCACAAATTGGGCTTCCAAGATCGACAGTTTAATTTGTTTGAAGCAGTGCAGTGTGTTGACCTAGATTGTACTCGTCATGGCAATGAGTCTTGGACGGTGGGATTTTTGACTGCTCTTGGCCATCTCGGCAGATTTGAGGTGCTAGATGTCAGTAGAGTATTCCACCAACCTCATTCCGTCCATCAGTCTGATCAAATAATCTTGATCTATAACCAATCCTCTGTTGCGTCTGATATCAAACACAGCCAAAGTTGTTCGTCCCAAATAGGATGGGATGCCGGTGAAACCCGAAAAGAGCCATGCGAACCTTGTTGACGGGGAAAATTTGAGTAGAAAGAACTGATTTCTAGGTGTATTTGAGCTCTAGGAACCATATTCCACCCTTCAAAAAATAATCAATTATTTTTTTTTCTGACCCTCCCCAAGGGGTGGCTAAGACAGACCAACGGTATCCAAAACCTCCCTGTCAAGACCCCGGGAACCAGAGCCACCACCACCAGTCGGCAATCAGTCGGTCCGATGGTCCGCCGCCCAAAATGGTAATCAACCCGAGAGGCGGAGAGGAAACAAAGTAGTATTGTACGGAGAACAAGCAAGTATGTACTGTAATTATTGCTAGAATGTACAGAGAGATATACAAAGAGAATAGCTACCATTATAGTGAGAAATTAATTAGGTTTTTCTTCTAGGTACGACTCGCGCCGTATTAGGTTGAATGTTCGTAGAGTCTTCTAGTGGTCGTTTGCGACCCCGGCGAGGTGCGGGAGCAAGCGTAGCAGCGACTGGAGCAGCTGAATGATTACCTCCAACACCCAAAGCCGTCAGTTCCTCGCGGGAAATGGCGAGATCAAGCGCGAGTTGTTCGGGAAGGTCGACAGGAGTGTGCAACAAGTCGTCCCAGTAGCGCGGATGCTCAGATCTAATGTGAGCAAACATGGAGTATTTCCAAAAGACCTTCGGCGATTTTCTCGGAGGGACAGGTATGCACAATGTGCAAAAAATGGGAACGTTTGTGGATGGGGTGTTTGCCGAATATTTCTTCGCGTGGCCGTAACTGAACGAGTGGGCGCGCGGACAGTCTGAAGTGAGTTTTGGAGCGGCGCGAGCGTCTGGAAGCCCAGAGAGGTCTGAGGTACACGACCCTCTTCCACAGTACCCGCAAGGATTTTCAGAATGAACCTAATGACATATGAATTGAACTTATTTCAACAAATAAAGATAGCGCCAACCTGTTCATAGAGGTTTGCCTCGCGAATCCCCTTAATTGACTTGAGAATATGCGCCCCTACATGGCCTCTTGCGTCGTCGGGTTTGATCATAATATGGCATTGATGACAAGAGATTTTCTCAGCGTTGAGATTTTTCTCGCCAAGTGTTCGTGTCACGCCGTCGATAACGAAGGCCTGGGCACCTGTTTAACAGTACTGAGTGTTATTACAGGTAATAGACGATGCTGGATTACCATTGCGATCGGTATATGGGAATAGATTTGAGGTGCCGTGTTTTGGAAGAAGCTTGAGGACTGTTTCGGTGCTCAGCGAATTAAACATCGTTGTTACCACGGCGGAGAGATCGTCGGCGGACACGGCCCAAACATGGGGCATATGCTTCGAGAATAGGGCGTCTCTATCAGGCCCGTGCGCAAGATGTTTGATTTCCTCGATCTCGGCATCGAGGGGATGAACAAATGCGCCGGGGATTTTGACTGTCAGTGCTTTCCGAGTCCCATCCTCCACTGTAGCTGAATTTCCCCCCTTCAGAGGCTTGAATTTCGCGTAATTTCCTGTCCATAGCCATTTTCTCGCTGAAGTAGTCGTTTCGCCGTCACCTGTCACCAGCGAGTCACAGAGCCCAAGGAGCTGAGCTGTAATCGAGACCGTTGAGTCCATCGATCCAAGTTCTTCGATATCAACCTGGCTGACACGCCGCTTATCCTTCTCGAGGACGGTGGCCTTCACTACTGCGGCTGCAACAACATCACCCGCGCGAATCAAAGCCACGGCGATGTCGTGAACGTTGAACGAGTGCTCGCCCGAAAACCGTCCTTCGTGTAGCATCGGACTCGGAGTAAGCGATCGACCGAAAGATGCCGAAAATCCGAGTTGAACAGCGAGCTAAGGATGGATGCTTTGTGAAGTCGTTTGGTGGAGCCATCTGGGAGTTTATAATCGAGCCAGTCATTGCTCTTGCACGATTCGATGGAGGACTGCGAACCGGACGCAGCAGGAGAATTGTCTGCATCACCGTCATCTTCCTCGGGCTCGGGAAGAAGGTCTTGGAAGGAAATCCTAGGTACGTCTTCCGGTTCAGCTTGGTCGACGTCCTCCATTGAATCCTCTTCTTCTTCCTCCTCCGACTCGCCGTCAACGGAAAGAGGAAGGGTCATTTCAGCAGTCGACGCCGCAAAACGAACCGTGGGAGTTTCAGTTGGTTCAATAATCGAGCGGTCCTTCTCTGTTGAATTTCCGGGGTAAACGCCTCCGCCATTAGGACGCAACATGTCAACGCCCTCTTGCGAAAGCACAGTGTCAAAATCGAAGTCGATGCCGTGCCGGAATAGAAAGTCTGAAGCTGCGCAACATCCAGAACGCCAAACTGTGGATAAGACGACGTTTTTGACGACATGGTCGCCCGTAAAATATGTTGGGTTGACGTGATCGGCTTCTTTACCTGACCATGAGCGCCGCACATGGCCCTGATGCCATTCTGGATTTTCGTCGAAAATTCCGACTGTGTCCGCAGCGGTTGAAAGTCGCTCGGATAGTTGCAAGGAATCGGTGTTGGAGTCGTGGGACTCGGTCCGAACCTCTGCGAATGTTTCTTCTAGGCGATCGCTTCCGAGTTGATACAAATAGAAAGCTTGCTCGGGATCGAGCTCCTGTTGGCGGGCTATACTGAAGAATGCGGCTTTGACGAGGGCCTGAAGGTCGCCGTAGAGTTGGTTGGATAGGAATGATGAGCCATGTTGTCGATAAAAGACGAATGCCAGATGCGAAAATTTGGAGAGGCTGGCAAGTCGTTCAGAAAGTGATGATTCACGATCCGTGAATGGATCAAGGAAAGCCGACCACATCTCGCCTGCCAATGCGAATGCGCGCTGTGTACTGATATCGGTGGGAGAGGGATTCGGGCCGGTGGGAATGCTTTCCGTTCCGAGCGAATTAACAGCTCTAATGAGCTTGTATGCGCGGGGAACATTCTGATGATCGGCAGGATCCACCAGAATTGCGACCGACTCTTTCGTCTCGGAGGGGAGACGTTCGAGCCACTGAGTGATTATTGTCCGGTTCAGGACTGTACTGTCGACGACTGTTCCTTCTTGACTTCGTTCGGAAGTAGCAACGCCTAAACAGCCGCTATTTGAGTGAAGAAAGTACGGAGAAATAAATCTGGAACCCACGTTTAGTAACATGTTTGGGATCGGGGCAGTACACAATATATTTCTTGCCGCATTGAAGGTTCAACCCAAGACAGCCAGCTAACTTCAAAAATCTACAACAATTCAAGTAAGATGGAGCTTTGGTTGGTTGGATATAAATATACCTTCAAATGCTGCTCATTCTTTTGTTCGGAGACGTCTCGTAAGGCGGTAGAGAGTTGAATCGGAGTGAGATATTGATAGGGAATATTCGGCGGAGCCTCGCGCGACCGTTCTTCTAGTGTGTGGAGAGTTTGCCCAACTCTAACTGAACGACACGCCGAGCATTCCGGCTGGGCTATGCCAGTGGACCCGGTGCAGGTGCAAGACCGGATCTTAACGCGCGGAGAGCCATCCACCGTCGCAAAACCATCCAATGTAAACGGCAGATTCATTCGGCTAGTTTCCGAATGAATACCCCAAGGATACCGATCTGGAGTTGCCCATTCGAGGATGATGCCGGGGCAGGGCGAGGTGTTGAAACCCTCCCCAGAATATGGAGATTGAATTGGAGGATTAATTGTCGCACTGAAGCTGGAATCAGCTGGAAGGGAAGAGGAGCGGTGGCCTTGGGCTGGGGATCTTGATCTCGAGTTTGAATAAGCACGACGCCGAGATCGAACGAGTTCCCTGCCCCGAAGAACAGACAGATCCGAGGGCGAGTCAAATGATGGATTTTCGAATAACAAAGTTGAGAGTGATGATTGGGCGGAGGGAGGGCCAGAACGGGAGATCGAGGTTGCCCCAAAGTCCACCTGCAGCATAGAAGCAGCAGCCGCTCGTTCAAGCTCTTCATTGCGCTTCTTTGCTAAAGCCTTGCAATTTTTGGATCCACGATGGGTCCGAAGCGGCCCCAGCGAATGCAAGTAGCAATTGATAGCTTTCCCGCAGAGATCACAGCAGATCTGTCGGTAGCTTCGGCTAGATTCACTCACGACCAAAGGACTAGGCGCGGCCGCGAGAGGAGTTGCCGGAAAACATGTCGGAATTGGAGATTGATACCCAGAGATTTGACTCGGCGCCGAAGTGGTCTCCAGAGAGCTGAGAAAGCTGTGATAGACACTTGGATTCGGAGTTGCATAATTTTGAGAGCTCGACGTGTAGTCAAAGCTGCTGGCCGACGTGAAGTCAAGCCCGAGACCACAAGAATCGGCCGACTGAAAGTCAAAGCCAGCTGTTGGGGGAAGGGAGGGCGAAGGGTTTAGAAGTGGAGCAGAGAGCGCGTTATTGTGCCTTGTTGACGTTCCGATCAAAACACGTCATTACATCATTGCACGAATGAACCGTGAATCCGCGCAAGCAGGAGGCTCATATTTTCTTTTAAAAAGTGAACTGAACGAACTGAACTAAGAATTGAGCACCCCTAATGGATTCATTTTTTTTTTACATATTCAGACTCATAGAGCGATACGACACGAGATGGTCTCTTCAAAACCACCTAAACCAGTTGAAACGAGGGAGATATTTATAAACTTCAGCCAAATGGCGGCGAAAACTGATTTCCCAGGACCCCGGATACTAGATCAACTACTACCAGTGGGTATGATAGTCATGGTCCATCAATTCGCTGTCCGCCACCCCTTGACCCTCCCGGGTCGAACCACCCTCCCTGCCCTAGGTCTCGGCTTGACGGGCCGGCACACCCTTGAACCAAAGGGAACATGTCTTGATATCCATGGCTTTTTCCCAACGCGATGTTTGTATTCTAGACTATCAACAGGGCATACTCTTGCTGTAAGCACGCCTTCATACTTCTGTGGGAATGAAGAACAAGGAGATTTGAGGCTGAGAAAATGTGTGCTGAGATCATGATCTCTCTGGACAATTTAAGGTAGGCGGCATGGACGCACATCACATGACCTTGACACTGCCAAAATGATTTGTATCAGTGGGCTTTTTCGGCTACTCTTGGCTTAATGGCGCAAGATCTGGCCGCACAGAAAGTTTTGTACAGATTCTTCCCCAAACTCTGCGCGGCCTGATTTCCTGATTTGGGCCGGAACAAGGCGCCATTAAGATTTTGATCCAAATTGCGCCAAAACACGTGATGTGAGCAGATCGTCCATGCCGCCCTACCTTAGCATATTTCTGGTTAACTCGTAATCTCCGTCTTAAGAGAGCACAGGAGCAAATCAGGGAGATATCTCAGACTCTAAAGTAAAGAAATCTAGAACTTTCATGAGACCCCCATGTTTCCGGCTACCGGTTGGGCAGGTAAGTAGTTCTAGCACTGTGTTCTGGTTTTGCTGAGTTTTCCGCAAATTTTGCGGCGTTCGAACGCGTCTTTTATTAAGTACTGTACGTAGTAGGTAAATTTAAACCGAAAGACGCGTTCAAAACGCGTCTCAAAGGTGGTCGAATGGAAAACGACGGCGTAAATCCACGGAAAGTACGTTAGCATCAGTATCTAACCGAGACCGATTGATTTACCGCCTTTGGCAGGCCCTGGACCACCTAAGCGAGGGCCGATTTACGATTTTTACGATCTTTACAGTAAATTTACGCAGCGTAAGTGCTTATGCTACTTACGCCCCGCCATTTCACTTACTTCACCTAAGAAATTCATTCCGGGATTGTTTCGAGCCTGGCAAAGGTCCAAAAAGCTGGGCAGCTTCAGAAAGTGGAATTATTAATTAAGCGCAAGAACGTGCTCAAACGTGACAGAAGCGTTACTTTTGCAGAAATCTTAATGGCCGCCGATAGTAGGCCATATTGAGAGATATGATCCCACAGAATCGTAGATAATACTAAATAGAACAACTCTGTGCGGACCGATTTCCGAAAACATGACAATCATCACGGCCATTAGCCGAATACTGCCCAGATTGGCCGTTTCTCCCATTGTCTGCCCGCCCCCGCGTCGGGATGCCTCTGAAGAAGCTTAGGAACCTCGCCAACCTCAACAGGCACTCGCCCAACGCATTCTCTAACACCACCAAGACTCTCAAGCGCAAGTGGAAAGCAGCAAATGGGAAAGAAAATGTGCGCTATCTCCCACCTTTTTTCACAGTAGTTTGACGCGTCGGACGCGTTCAGGGAGTATTGGGCGGCCCAAGAAGACTCAAAAACCGCGTCGCGTCGCGAAAAACGCGTCTACCTCGGATGTCAGCTCCCACAAGGCGGTTCATGGATGCGTATCATCGTGGACTTGATGGGAAATGGGCGGCATGGGCTGGAAAATACCACGGACATCGTGTCCTTCCTGAGTCGTTGATGATTGAGCTGGAGGCTGCGATGGCCAAGGAGAAGGCCGACCGGGAGGCAACAGCACGGGTAATTGCGGTGATACAGCAATTGGCGGCACGTTGACATTCAGAAAAAAATTATATCATCATCCCAATTGCATTCTATACTGTAATGTTATTTCCCATACTCTAACGGCGCACGCGAGCAAGCGTAGTGAAATACGACGGAAACTGAGCAAGAGTAACGCACAAGTAACGGACGAGTCACGATAAAGTCACACCACGTGATGTGAGCGGATCGTCCTTGCGGCCTACTGTACTATTTCGACCGTAGATTCAATGGGTTTGAGGTGTGACATGTGACGCTTCATCTTCACTTTTAAGTTTTGCCATCATTCATCATTGATAAAGTTGCCTTTTAGGGAGATTTTTCGTGTTTTGCCGATCAATTTTGATGGGAAATGGCCCCAAAACGCGCTGTGACACGTTACGAAAATAAAATAGATTCAATTCAGGTCCCTCTGTGACCTGTGACTTGAATCTACGGTCGAAATAGTACAGTGCCTTATGAATTGGTTGAACACCACCGCGTTGCGGCGACGCGACAGAGAACTTGAGAAGGTGTGAGGTATTACTGTGAATCAGAGGTAATGTCCTAAAAAGTAAATCACCTCGCCACCTCACCACCCTTCACCACTCCCGCTCTCCCTGGACCTCTGTACCAAGGAATGCTGCAGTAGAACCTACGATCTAACTCGCGCTTCGTTCTACAACAACATTGGGGGCTCCTCAGCATCTATATCTCGAGTTGTGCAGCCTTCAACTCTGAGCTTCGTGCAGGCACATCCGCCTTGCCCAACAGAGTTAGACCCCCGATTCCAGCATTTCTAGCAACGATTCAACGTGTCTTTGAGATCTAGCACCTCAGGATCTCTGTGCTGCTTCAATTACTCAGTGAAACAATCGCCGGTGCTATGTTTACCTCTACGGGGCTCGATTCGACACTTGTTCTGGTTAGAAAATGGCTGAAGTCGCAGTTGACAGTTTGGAGGACTCGTAATTACATCCAGCAATTTATTCCGACCTCTGTTGGCCCTGGAAATGATGAAAACTTCTGTAATTTCAGGTATGTGCACTCTTTGTTTGATTTCCTTGCTCCCTGTAATTCCTGGTGGCTTACAGAATCATTCTTACAGAATGTATCTTAGCTTCACTGAGTGCAATTCAACTGTTGCGGCCTTCAGTGTGCGATCACATCAAGTCTTCAAGCGTGTAATCCTAACAAGTATCAACAATATCTCCTAACATTCATCCACTCAGACTGTACCTCAAACACGACTCTGGGCGATGCCGAAGACTCCTAAAAAACCGACTTCAAACCCCAAGACACCGTATACGATCACGAAGGGTCACAAACACTGTCTTGTTGCTCAATCCGGAAAGGGGACAAAGCGGAGGGAAAAGGGAAGGAAAAGAAGGGAAAAAACAAGTAAACAGACGAGGATTCGGGCTCGGAGGGCAGCGATGAAGGGAGTGAGTTTGAGGAGGATGTAGATCAGATAGCCCCAGACACTCCAGAGTTCCACTCGAAGCCAGATGGCGAGTCTTCATTCAAATTCGATGATCCTGCGTATAGACGCGCTTTCGACGCGACGCCGATCCACTGTGGTTTCCGAACCCCCTGACTTTCCCATAGTCGGTTCACAAGGTTTTAATGGGAAATTCACTGAAAAACTTTGTGAATTTCACTATGAAGTTGTGAATTTCACGGAGATATTTTCACTGGGTCCAACTATGTGAATGGGACATTCCATGGTGTTAATTCACATGGTTTTAGAATGATATCCACCACATATTCCAATGAAAACTTTTTTCACTGTGTTGGATTCCCTTCCAATGCCCCGGGAATTCACTTGAAAAGTATGTGAAAACACAATGGAAACTGCGTGAAAAATCTATTACTCACTCCTCGCTTTGCCCACTATCAAACCTACAAGTATTGGTTGCACTCCATCTGTACTGAAGTCCTTATACTGCAGATTTACAAGTCTTCACTAACAACTATTAAACTACATTGCTTAAACTATCCAAATTGACTATATTACTGCATTAGGAACACAACCAGTACTGGTGACCAGAACCATGTACCGTGTTCCGGGCAACTTGAACTCCATGAATTCCACGAGGTGCATGGGTGAATTTCAAAGACTCGCCTGGAAGCCAGGAATGAATTTTTTGAGCAGTTTTCACACAACTGCATTCATTCAATTTTCAAGCGAAATTCACATAGTTCATATTGGCCTAACATAATTATGTGAATGAGCTACGTGAAGTTACAACCCCCTGAATCTGAATTCACTAGATAATCCCATGAATTGTGGAATTCATGGTCCGGCTATGGGAAATTCAGGGGGTTCTACTTCCTCAGTGCGCGAGTGTGCACTCGCCGGAGATGGTCTCCCTTTACCTGGTATACAAGATCTATGGCCAGGGTCGTAAAATCGGCACAGTAGATACGATTCACGCTGCATTCAAGCTAATGTGGAAGATGCGATGAGTCTTGCCTCTCCGTTTGTTTCCTGCAGTCGTTTGAGCACAGATTCAGCGACGGAGACAAATATCGAGGCAAATGGCACTTCAATCCAACAACCGTCGCTTGGGTGGGTAATCCCATCGACTCTGCGAAGGTCCAAGATACAATGGTGGCCATCAAAAACAAATGCGGAATGGATGGCGGTGACCGCAAGCACTCCCTCGCCATGTCTGAGGAATTTATGTCCCGGATGTTCGCTTGGTCGGATGAAACATGCCCGGCGTCGAGATACGAAGAAAAGTCGAGCACAGTAGAGGAGCAAAACCTGAAAACGAAGCATTTTGGCGTTCAAATGTTTTGCGATTTGGTCGCGGTACCATATTCCAATCCAATTTGCCGCACCTGTTTTCAATAACAATCATATAGCTGCTTCGAGCTCATCAAGCTACAACGCAAACATCTCACGTTCGGATTGGAAGACTCCAAAGCATTCAACACACCATATTTCGAGTTACAACTGACGAATCGGAAGGGATGGCAGAAACGCGTCAATAAAACTGACAAGGAAGCTGACCTTCGAAGTATACCCTGCTCATTTGGCTCGATCTGGCTTTTACTGAACGCGAACAGATGGGAAGTTCAAAATCTGTGCACAACCCGACCTACCCGCGTGTGATTCCTTCACCTGGATGACGCGTTGGGTTCAATATTTGGAGGAAGACATTTACAAATGTCCCCTTAATCCCGACGACTACATTTTCCCCGCCACCGGCGCAAACGGGATCGTGCAAACAGGCGAGCACATATCCCATGATGATGTTCAAAAGTGGATCACAGAGTTTGCTGCCGGCGCCGATTTACCGCGCGCCAATGGAACATTCTCTACGCACTGTTTCCGTCGAGGTGGCGCTCAATACAGATTTATGTTTGCACCGGTTGGTCGACGTTGGACGCTTCGACAGGTTCGGTGGTGGGGTGGATGGGCCGAAGGCGAACATGTTGAGTTTGATTGTATTCTGTATTCTTGAGCTAACCGTTTGATTATTCCAGCGTGATACACTGATCAAATATCTTCTCGACGAGCTAAATACTTACGAAGATGATTATAGTGGGATGCTGCTGCCTACTAAGCCTGATACAGATAAAAGCTTCCTCGGCGAAGCTACTTCAACTGCTCCAGCAATCGCCGAAAATATCACGATGCTTCATCAGTCGCTTTCCGCCGACATACGCTCTCTCGACTGAATTTGATAAACTGCTCCGTATTGTGGCCGCCGCTGTCACCGCACCAGGTGCGAATCGATTACCTAGCTTCGCATCATCCCATCTATTGCTGATATCATGTATAGCGTTGAGGACTGGTCAACCCAATGCGCAGCCGCACTTGAATCTTCAGCGAATATAGGCAATTTTGCACCGACAACTATTCAAATACAAACTCTTTCCACCTCACATCCCTTTGTCTCGGGACGGCCGGCTATTCCGTCATTTCCCTCTCGTGTAACCCCCGCGTCTTCCGTGTCTTCCGTTAATTTTGCAATCACAACCGCCTGCTCTCACCCGAGCACGTCCGCTTCCCGACGCTGGTCTGATTGTTCCAGACGTCCCAATTACGCTACTCAGCGGCGCCAAATCAGAACGATCCGAGTCCTGGATCATAATTGTTCAGCACTGGGAAGACGGCGACGCGGAACATGGTCTCACGACGTCACTGAAGGATTGGCCGAAAGATTGGCTACGCGGTACAAATAAGCCTCTGGCAATGAAACATACGCAACAGAGAATTATTGCCACTGAATTCATCGACCAGTAAGTCCTTCCCGAACCGTTCAATGCATTATATCGCTGCTCACAGGCTTTAGTTACAAACGTGACAAGCAATCGTTTCTCGAAGCATATCCCGAAGCGAATCAAGGCAGTTCCGCCCTGCTTGGTGCAATTAACAAGGCGCGGGAAGCTCGGGGTAATCGAATTGCACGCAAATAGGCACTCTGGCTGCTCGGTCCCATCAATTCAGCCCTCATATGCTTCAATAATTCTCTGTATGTTTCATTACCTTTGTAATTGAGTCTACATTTCCCAGCTAAATAAATTATATTGGCGGTCAAATCGTCATCGGATGCAACTTTAGAGCTTAATAGGACGTCACACAGCTTCAATCATCAAGAACGACCCGACACTGTAGGGAGAAGTTGCAGCCGGAACAGCCGCGCGTGCGCTGGCTCGTTCGGCCGTGGCATGGGGCCAGCCTGACGGCGCGACCGCGGTCGGCATGACTGTGCCCGCACGGCCATCTCAGCTGCGTTATGGCCAATTTCGCGGTCAACCTGGCTGCGGCGGCGCCGCTGCGCTACCACAGCCAGCGCGACCGTGGCCCACAGTCAGTGCGGCTGCGCCTTCACAGTCGGCCTAGCAGTACCCTCACAGTCATTGTCCCCTTTGGTTGTGCTCGATCCAATTCACGATAAAATCTTGTATTACTATTCAATCTACATACTACTACCACCAAGCTGTACTATAGACCATTATACCCCTGCAATTGATAATCCTCACAATCCTAGCAAAGGAAATCAGTTAAGGAACTTCCATGAGCTACCCACTCACTGATCCTCTAAGACCACGCCCATGAGTTAACGACGCGCCGTCTCCTATCCAACTCCATATCAGAATCGTGAAAGTATTCACCATCGCACAGCACTCACCTAGAACAGCACTCACCTAGACACGTTTTTGGTGAATCTAAGACATATCTCAGAATCATATTCGTCGCTCGATGTGACGGCACTTAAGATAGAGAGCGTGGGATCCCCGCACCTTACTCAAGCACGTTATGTAACGCTTATTAATCGTTCCCACGGCCAAATCCCAGTCCGAGTGTCGTCGGCGGAGGAATGCGGTCGATGGAACGAGATTTTGTCAGGGGGAAGTCGTGGAGCGCGTCAGAGGACAAATAAACTTAGAGTATGCCCCCCGCATCCATATCTCAAGACTCGTCGGCTGACGACAACTTGGATTGAAGTCGTAGGCTGCCATCGTGCTATGCAGATAGGCGTATCCTGTGACCATTTGTAGCATTTTGTCAATCCATTCTTCGCCCCCCGAATGCGTATATACAAGGTACGAAGGCGTGCAGCTCGACAGTGAAGCGTCAGCGCTTCCTCCGACCATCCCACAACTTTGAAGTCCCGTCGGTTTCATTCGTCGCCTGATCTTCCATTTCGCCAACGTGCTAATGCGGTACAAGGAGAACCTTAAGGGAAAACCGGAGGTGGAGGGGGTGGTCGAAGGGGAAAGCGTGTTTGGCGGAATGCTGCGAGGAACAGAACGAGTGAGAGGGCAAATACCTTCGAGGTACGTCGCCAAAGGCGTGTCCCGGAACTCTTGCTAACAGCAATAAGAAGTCAAGCACTTGGCATCCCGATTCGTCGCCCCGAGAAGGTCCCACCGACCCAATTCATGAGATCGCCGGAGAGACGGTAAGACGACATCGAGACGCGCACCAGGACGGACCGACTTGAAGAGACACGCTATTACGCCGCCTACCAGGGCACCGCTTGCGCGACCGGTACGTCGTTTGATTTGTTTCCATCTCCCCTTTTGCCAACGCAGCTAAGGCAACTATGAGGAATTGCCAGCGCGGGAAGCTGAAAGGGATAGGCGGCAAATTCATCAACCCACCCTCGACGCATTGCGTCCTCTCGGATGTTCAATGCTACCCCCCAACGAGAACGAGCTCGTCGTTTGAGCTCTAGTTCGAAGCCGTCGCTCCATGCCCCCCAAAAGCGGGTCTTCCATCACGAACGGAAGCAACGAACGACGACGGAGTATGCTCAAGGGTAGTTCGTCCCAGATGAGGGTGTGCGGCACAAACGAGACGGTACGTCATTCGATCCGATCCCCTCTCTCCCGCAGCTGAGGCCGTCCGCAAGGGACTGCCAGCGCTGAAAGCAGGGAATATATACGTCCGGCAACGCAGCGGCTTGGGCACGATGTTGCTGGATTATACCATGCGGAAGGTACGTCCATACTCGAATTTTCACGTATCCGCTACCGCTCGAAAGGTCAGTGCAGCCCCCCAATGTAGAAACTCCGTCTTAGAGAGGGATGCGTGGCACGAGGCATGGGGAGGAGACGCTGATTGGTACGTTGCAAGTATCTGTAGTCTGCAAAAACCTCGCTGACAACAAGTCGAAGGTACACGCCACGTCGCCCTCCAGCGCACGCGTCCCGTCGCGGGTTTCTTGACACCCCCGATTCGTTCTCGTTGCCCCCCAGCGCGCTTGTCGAGGCCGTACGTACGTCGCCTGATTTGTTTCAGCCCTCTTCTGCTAACGCAGGTGCGGCAGGTTCCGAGGAATCGCCAGCGCGGAAAGCAGAAATGGTAGGCAAAGCCCCCCAGTTCACAACGAGCAGGTAAGTATTTCCTCTCCTCGTCGGACATGTCAAGACTCGAGGCGTCACGAAATCTCTTGGAATTGAAACAAACTCCTCTTAGCAGCATCGCAACGCACTCGAGAGCATGGACTTGAATATCCGAGGATCGCCCACAACAGTCGCACGTCTCGCTCGAATATCTAGCCTCTATGAATCGCAAATGCAGAGGGTGGAAGTTAACGGTCAAGGGAATAGATTGTGTTGAGGGTGAGATGGCCTGGAACGGAATGTGCGTATGCCGTAGAGTTTGTTTCCGTCTCCGTTCTCGATATTCCTTATCAGCCCACTCCCCATGTATAGCTCCAGCGACGTGGCGTCGAACATCGAGCCGCACGACCGCTTTCGTCAGTGCGCCACCACAGAAACCTCCGCTTTCTCTCCGTGAGATACATAGCTTCCGGCGGGCTGTACGGTCTTCAGTCGGAACGAGAGGTTCGATGGACTCGGTAACAGGCGGGAAGGCTCGAGGTGAATCGTACAGTAAGTAATCTTGGCACACATTCTGCTAAACACATAAACAGAGGCATGCAGCTAGACGGCGAGACGTCAGCGCTCCCTCGTCTCATAACCACTTTAAGCTCGAAGCTTTCGTTCGCCTCAAGCAGCGCAATAAGTGCAATTTATTCCAAGACCATCCAGCTTCACCTCAACGTTCAGCGGTCTCCCAATCTCAGCAGTACTGAAAGTAGTGCGTCGTCAATCGTGGAGATGTGCTTCTCAAAGACGGCTGCGTCCACCGGCGCTCAAACCAAAACCAGCGCTCAACGAGCGTCAAGTGGGTAAGTGCAGCCTGGGGGACTGTACATGCCGTCGACGAAAAGGTATCCCCAAAGTCTCAGCAGTTCGTATCAATCCGAGGTGCGTCATAGACACGGATAAGTCGGTTCACTTCTCACTGTTGCTCAGCAGCGGATGGTCATGCTGCGCCAGTCTCGGACGGAAACAAGTCGTCAGCGTATCTCGATCGACTGACAACGGCCCAAGCCCCCAACGTGTACCTTCAAAGGACGTAGGCGAGCAGCCAGACGCGAAGCGTCAGCGCTTCCTCGTTGAGTACTCCGAAGCCCTCCGAATCTGCTTCAACGCTCCAAATCCCTCTCATCTCAGCAGTGTGTCGTCAATCCCAAAGATTCACTTCAAGGGCAGCCGCGTCCGACAGCGCTCCATCTCACTCCATCGGTGAGCGCTAATGCCAGTAAATACGGCCTGTAGGACTATACATGCCGTCCCTGAAGAGATCTTCCTCGCTATGAGTACGCAGCTGAATCTTCGATAGCGCATTGAAGTATCTGAGATTGAGTCGGAACAAATCATCGTCAAGAGGTTTGGCGGGAGGGAATCGTGGCACAATCTTAACGCGTAGCCCTCCAATCTAAACTCTTCCCCTCGCTCGCGAAACGTTCGAGGCGAGCGCCACCCGCATTCGGAATATCCACGAAGAAAGTAACTTGATGAGCAAGGGGAACGGAGACCCTTTACGAGGAGCAAGACGAATAAGAACGGAACTGGGAGTGAATCCACGTAGCGCGCCACACGTCGTTCCGGTGGAAGCCCTTGTAGTAGTGAAAACTTCGGCTTAGGGCGTGTTTTGAGACGAGCGTCTGAGGCCTGCAGACGACAAAGCATCGGCGCTTCCTCAGACATCACCAAGTTGGCATTTACACGAATATTCATTCCATATGCGGGAACAACGAACGCGACGCAAGTAAAGCGCGTGGACCGACGTGTACCATGTTTGCTCCAGCCTGAATCTTTCCCATTCTGTCAACCCACTTTATCGCTGGCCCCCAATCCCACGGAATCCTCCGCGCACCAGCAGCCATTTCACGGGGCTCGGTGGTCATCGATACAAGCAGAGTCTTGGAAAGGGGGTACGTTATTGAAGCCCCCCGCTCTCGGAATTTGCAAGACGAGTACAGCCCAAAAGGAGTCGCAAACCGCGCGTAGCGCGAGGAATCTTCGTCCAGCTGGCTGAGACATTGAAGAGAGATGAAGAGGGGGAGACCGGCCCCCCATATCGAAATCTTGAGGATGGTCGCCAGAAGTAACCAGTCGCGTCCGGCGCAAAGAGGCTTCCACCACCGGAAAGAAGTCTTGAAGAGAGAAAAGGGTAGCCGGCTATGCGGAAGTCTTCAAGACACGGATCACCAGCAGCTAAGCCTCAGAGGCAGCGCTCGGTGAGGTACGTAGAATCGTCCAGATGGTATCGATAAGGAGTAGTAGCCAGCCGCGCGCAGCGCGGAGAATCTTCGTCCGTCCGGAGGAGGTCTTGAGAAGAGGGGGTAGGGAGTACGCCGGCCCCCAACACGAAGGTCTTCAAGACGAAGACCACCAGCAGCTAAGCACAAGGCAGCGCTTGGTGGTTTGCATTGCTTTGAGAGGCCGGCACCCGGTCATTGAAATCTGCAAGCCGAAGACGACCAGAAAGATATAGCCAGCCGCGCATGGCACGGAGAATCTTGGTCCACCCGGAATAGAGTTCTTGAATGTTTCAGGAGTGTGGCGAAGCACTTCAAGATGGAGACCACCAGCAGCTAAGCCTAAAGGCAGCGCTTGGTGGCCATCGCCAGCGTCGGAGATGGTGGTGGAGAAGAGATGGTCGCCACGTCACGGCGTGAGACCGTTGGCGTCGTGCTACGTCACGCCCGTCGACGTAGCTGGCGGCGGTCGCGCACGCCTCAAACGAGCCAGACAATCCGTGCGGGCTTGCGCGAGACGGTACCTAGCCAATAGATATTTATGAGCTGGAAGACGGATATTACTCCAATAAAAATAATGCGCCAGCGCATCACTATAGGCGGCCCCGCGCCGCCCAATCCTTCCAGCCCACTTCCAGCGTCCAGCTCAAATTGAGACCACAAGGCATAGATACCTAGGGGGCTTGACTCGTGAGCAGCTACGCGAGCCTAGACGGCTCGCAGCGCTGAGTGAAGCTCCAAATTCCTTCCCTATCCCGGAAGCCCTCGCGGTGGGCTCCATTGTGATGCGAGTCGGAAAATATAGCTTCTCGGGAGCTAAGGAAGAAGAAGAGTGAGCCAGCGCTCTGAGCGCTGGCGGTTGTAGGTCGAGACGTCGTTAGTCGTAAGGCCGCTGTAACCCTTCGGTGAGGGATCGTGTCCGAACCCTCGGTCGGGCACCTATAACCTGGAGCTGTGGGAGCAGTTATATGGATGCTCAGCCATGCAGGGGGTCTAGCGCAGATCGGTGGTTCGCCGTTTAAGATCCCTCTTCACATCATAAGGTACTGTACCTCCCTGTATGGGAGCAACCGTCACGGTAACGGTGGGGTCGGTTGTGTTGCCTCTTTTTGAGGTGGTGACGGTCACGATTGAGGCCGTTGCCTTGAAAAAATCGTGACGCAGCACGAAAAAAAGTTTTTGGCCTGGGAACATACACAGGTGAGTCTGTGCTTACCTTTTGTGCTGCTTATTAGCCGACATCCCTTGAGATTGTAGTGAATTCAACGATTTGATGACTTCTTCACGAATTTTTTGAGCCGGACGGTTGCCTCCTTTGGCAACGGTCACGGCTCACGGCGGGTCGGTTGCCTGAAAATAAGGCAACCGTTTTGTCACGGTCCCTCGACGGTTGCTTCCATACAGGGAGGTACAGTAGACCCCATCCACCCTCGACGAACATCACATGATATTTCCATTTTCGGCGAAGTTCACAGAAACTGGTCCGTTCCATACCTTGCAGCTTTAATTAGCCAAATCCCTTCGACCAGATTGTGTATTTTTCCTGTATCTTACTTTTCTTCCCTCAATCCATTACATTTTGGTGTCTCCCTGAGCTGGAATTATCGAAGATAGCGGCAGTGTACCAAAATGGATCTCTCGTTGATGTCCCATCACAAAAACCTAGTTGGCTTAATTCGAGCTTGCACACCGATTGTAGATCTCTAGTATTTTGTATATACACTCTTTATAACAATTTAGACAAATTGGTCGAAGGAATTTGGCTCATACTCGGCATTACCAAAAGTGACCGAATGTAGAAATGCCTTGCTTGCGACCAGCTAATACAGTTAGCAGTTGGTTCAACTGGTGGGAGAGAGGGGGGATGATCTTATGCTACTGCACATAACATGCACCGAAGTGATTGGGCTTTCCCTGTGCTGATTTTCTATGTTTGTTTATTTATGTGCCAAATCAACAATTTCTTGCTCTGTTTTAGTACCCTCATTCAAGGATGAGGATAGCCCAGCACACACTGAGTTCTCAGGTACAATGTCATGAGATAGTAGACCTATTTCTGAGGTACTCACCCACCTGAAACTTTGGTGACTGCGTTCCCAAAAAGGCAAACACTGCCAAATTAATGGTATTTTGAAGATTAATTTATTCACCCACTGTGTGATAGCTTACCCCAAGTTTATATGATGAAGGTTGTAGCAAACACGCTGTAAATGAACCCTTGATTGCTCAAAATTTCTTGACCATCGTAATTTCTGGGAAAAACGGTTACTTTTGGTAACTGCGAGTACTACGTGATCCTATACATGAAAACACAAGGATCAGCTCACGTGAAAAGTAACGTGACTTTGACAGGAAACCACGGGACCATGTCGAGATGTCGCTGCCGGATGTCGAGATGTTGCTCCCGGTTCCCACGAACCTTCCCGACGGCGCCGCGCACCGCGAGTGCAGCGAGCGGTAGTGCGGCGCCGAGGGCATGCAATCCAGCAAGAAATATGTACAGAATACGATGTAAGATAATGTCCTCAGCCTTCACACCGATAAGGTAGAGACTCAGGCTCCATTCGGCTGTTCTGTCTTAGCGTCACTTAGCGTCACTTTGGAGCACTTGGGAAAAATTCCACGCCAAACTTTTGGTGAGAAATATTCTCAAGTGACGTCAAGTGCTCCGAAGTGACGCAACCGAATGGAGCCTCAATATATTGACCTGTAGAGAATGCGATGTAAGATAATGTCTACAGGGAAGTGTAAGTGTTCGTAAATAAATATATAAGTAGGAGAACGTACCCTCAGCCTTCACACCGATAAGGTAGAGACTGAGGGACGTCGGACTAGATCCGCTGTTATATAACCGTTGCGATTGCGATCGAGAATGAAACAATAAATAAAGGAAAATAGAAACGGAACGGATTAGGAACTGGACGCCAACGTCCACGAAAGGCAATAAGCCTTCGTCAACAAAATAAAACACGCGGGGTTTGGGGCGGAGCCCCGACAAGCTGTGCACCAGCCGTAGGGAGGGACGCGAGCGCAGCGAGCCGCCCCTGCCGAAGGCGGGGTGCTTAAGCTTGTTCCTTCAATATTGACGATCTCGCCGAAAATAGAAAAGTCATGTGATGTTCGTCGAGGGTGGATGGGGTCTACCTTAGTAGAGTGTAAAGCAAGATTAGAATTATGTAATATATACATGCGGAATATAAGGTAGCAAGCGTGTAAGTCAGTAAATATTATATAGACCCGTCACAAGTAGGGAGGGTTTCGGCGAGTGGTATGGCGGTGTGGCCGACAGCGATGATGGCAGGGGTAGGGGCTGGGGTTGAAGGTTCAGAGCCCCAGCGAGCGCCATCCCAGGAGAAGCGCCAGGCATGCCCTCGGAGTAGAGGCTGCAGTGTCCCCAAACTCAAGACGATCAAGACGGTCGTGGACGCGCTGTAGTTCGCTTCGAAGGAGAGTGTAGTAGGAATAAAGGTCCTGAGGAACTGCGGGGGTTGCCATAGCAAGGGAGGTGTAAGGTCGATGGTAGGATGAGGGCAGAGTAGGAAGTAGGGTGGTCGGCTGGGGCTAGGAGAGTGCCAGAGTCGAATAGAAGGTTTGTTATGCTGATCTTGCTGTCCTCGCAATGTCCTCGAGCAGTTAACGGCGTCTACACCCCCGGTGTGTATTTCCCCTCTAGTCAGGCTATACTTAGTCTGAAATTGTTGGCGGGGTTCGACCCGGACCTCGGTTTTCTCACGGCTGTAACATCATGTGCATTTCCCCACGCCCCAATGGGGCATGACACATTGACACGTATACGCTTCGGTGCTGTGGTACGCAGCGACGACCCCTGACGACCCACTGTGAAGACTTCGCAAGCCTAGAGAAGTATTGAAAGACTGCCCAGCCCATACTCTAGATAGGCATAATTCAGTGCTATTTTACGCTTCAGGACCATAACCATCACTTATTGTGTTCATGGAATAAGTATAGTATCTTCGGCATACGTACTGGTTACGACCCCGCCCAAAGCTTCACAATGGTAGATATTAGCCCCGGCAAGTGTAAATGTGGGGTTCCAAGCCCTTTATGCAGCCAACAAGCTCCATCTTGGGCTCAAGTTGGACCGCCAAGTTTTCCGAACGACGTGTCATTTCCTTATCCGACCGTGTGAACTGGCACGTGTGTCACAGAATCCGAGGTCTTGGATGACAGGCGCCATCAAGTTCAGACTCTATATAATAGATTTATCGACTATCATAAATGTTGTAGAGTCTGACTTGGTGAGACTAGGCTATACTGGCTAATTCGATGAGCATTGAGCGGTCAGCGTCCCTTTACGCCCTTATCTCCTCTGCTATTGTCCGCATTTGGCATCGGGCTTTCTAGTGGTCCCCCGTACTTGGCGCCCACTCGATCTCATCTCCGGCTCGTCAATCAAGTGTCGAGACACTTCCTGCCTTCAACATCCCTGCTCCTGTACCGCTCTCCCCGCCCCTCCAGCCCATGGTATAGCTACTCTTCCATCGTCCGCGGCAACACTACGCATCTCCGGCGCTCTGGGATTGGCAGTACCGTTCGCGCATTCGTACAACGATATCACTTGACCGCACCGCCGCCACCTGCTCATCACTCCGACGGCAGCGCAAAACTTCGCGGGCTGCTGTATGCTCGTCCTCCCTATTCACTTCCCAATGCTACCTCAACTGAAACCGCCTCGACATTGTCGACGTCGTCGACGTGGACACTCAACTCTGCCTCAACGACTGCAAGAACTGCGGGCTGGTCCCTCAAGAATGCTATGATGTTACCACTAGTCCTTTTAAGAAACGGCAAGTACTTCTGCAATCTCAGTGTTCATCGCATATTGGCGCACCACACACGGACTACTAGCCGGCCTGTCTCGCTGTCTCGCTTATTAACGCTCGATTGACCCTAGCACCTGATGCCGCCTGACTCCATCTCCCGTTTTCTCCTCGCAATCCATAATCCGGGCGTACCCAATTCCTCGCCTCGTCGACCCTTTGTTTTCGCTCGACCACTCAAGTTTTCCGTTGGTTCTTCTATCCTTCCAGCAAGAGGCACCACGACGCTCAGTACACTCCCCTCAAAACTTCCTTCAACCTCTGCGATGTAAATCTATCAAGCACCGTGGACACCTCGCCTCTATCCCCAATCCGTTTCCGGGCTCCTTGCCTGCCGCGCTTCTCCTGCTCATCCTATCTACCACAACATCCACTCTCTCTTGGTTTGCTCTGGTGTCAGCCGGCCGGTTATATACTGTACATGTCATGCTTATTCTCGTTACAATATATGATTCGTTTCGCATTTTTATTGTGTGTGCTTCGACCTACTTTAACGACTTTCAGCACTATGAGCGCTATGGCTTTGGCTACTTTGACCAACTCTGGGTGTCTATGAATCTGATCACGGTGCACCCAGGTTTCTATGTGTCTCAGTCCTCTGCTATAACGACTTTGACGTCTATGGGGTGCTCTGGCGGTCTATGGAGGTCTTTGGCGCAATTTCATTTTTTCCTGATGTAAGGGGAGAAGGGCCCAGGAGCCAAGTCGATAACAAACCTGGGGATCAGAGATCCCCAGTGAACTAGTAGCTACTTAATATACAAGAGGTGATGTAAGATATGACATAAGTGAGCACACAGCATGATGTCTTGGAGACAGAGAACTTCTGCCCAAGTCAGAAGATGTCATAGCTGTGGAATCCCCTGACAGTCGGCTACCCTCTTGGACCTGCAGTCAGTTGCTGGCCTTCTGCAATTTGCAACAAAGGTCCTGCCTGCGGGGCGCGCTTTCATTCGTCGTGTGTACGATGCGCTGTCCCACTTCCCATCCTTTGGCCGGCGTCGCATCTCGAGAGGTGCACGCCGTGATTTGGAATGGTGGGTTCGTCTTCTTCCGACTTGGAACGGTATCCAGTCCCTACATCATCACCGCCCGGGCGTGGTTATCTACGCTGACGCCAGTGCGTCTTCCTCGAAAGGAATTGGCGGTCATCTTGGGCCCCGGGAGGCACCTATCGATTTTTTTGCGACCAGCGCACTCCCTTCCCCCACCTCCCGCCGGATGGCCTGAACGGGTTGATCAACCACCGCTCGTCGCCTACTTCCTCTGGGACGGCCTCGCTGCATCCACCCGCGGCGTCAACCAGACAGCTTGCAACTCCTTTGAGTCTTTCTGCATGCGCAAATACGGCGCCGACGGTGCCTCTCCATACCTCGCCCCACAAGCCCGCCTTCTTGGATGGGCAGCATCCCTCCCCCCCGGGCTGCAGCGCAAAAACGATCAAACGCTACATTGGTGCCCTCAAGTCCTTCCACACTGACCTCGGATACGAATCCCGCCCTTTTGAATCACGGGTACTCGAGCGGGTGATTCGGGGTATACGCCGGGTGTACGGGGATTCAGAACGTAAGGAGCGACTTCCTATCACACAGCCCGTCCTCGCCCAGATCATTGCCTCCCTCTCCAACCCTATCTCCCTTCCGCGTGGTGTTTCTCGTGAGCTAGCCGAGACTCTCCGAGTTGCCTACGCCCTGGCCTTCGCAGGTTTTCTTCGCTGCGGCGAGATCACTTACGACTCGTTCGATGGTGCTTTCAACCTCAAGCGCCGTGACATCATCCTTCAGAACGATGAGTACCTCACCGTTGACCTGCCGGCCTCCAAAACCGACCCCTTCCGCGCTGGTGTGCGCATCACTATCGCAAAAACTGGCTTGCCCACCTGTGCCTACACCCTTCTCCGAGCTCACCTCAATAAGCCGGGTAAGCCCGACGACCCGCTGTTTGTGGGCCGGCGTACTCGCGACGGTACAGGCTGTGGAGCTTTCTCGCGGAAGCTTTTCATCGACTGTTTGAAAGCCTGTCTCACTCATGTCGAGATTTCATCGTCAGGATATTCGGGCCATAGTTTCCGTCGTGGCGCTGCCACTTGGGCTCGACTCATCGGTCTCTCCGACCTTGACATTCAGCGCCTGGGCCGTTGGACTTCCGACTGCTTCAAACTGTACATTGACACGCCACCTGATGTCCTCGTGGCGTTGAGCAAACGCCTTCTCTCCGACCCCCCACTTATTCAACCAACCTCCATGGTTGTCGCCCCGGGATTGGTTTGGCGCGGCGATGATGCCCTCTAGCCGCACCCCTTTTTCTTGCTCTCTTGGGCTCACCTTCCTCGCTGTCCCGGCAACCCCTCCTCCCTCGGCCTGCCTTGTCTTCCTGGGTTCCGGCCCGAGGGCGCTCGCTGCGAGGGTCACATCACCCCTCACCGCAATCATAAATATATCATCTATTTTCCTCCCTCCCTCAGCACGAGCTCGCAGCATTCCCAAGTTTCAAAGAATTTTGGCCAAAATTCCGGCTTGATATGAGGTTCGGTCCGCTACCATACCTTGTAACTCATCCCCTGCTCGTAATATCATTTCGTTGGCTTTTTTACCATTATCCGTTTTTGTAAGACTTAGCTTGGCTGTAGGGGTTCCCATGACCCAGGCCGTCTAACGCAAGTCCAACGGCGGGGTGCGCCATCTCTCAAACAGGGTCATCCAAGTCAGGCCCTATAGACTGCATCACTCCGCTCGAGAGTATCCCTGCAGACATCCAATTCACGCTCTTTCAAGAGCTCAAAGCCTCAAAGCAGTGCGGCCCACCAAGCGCCTCGATAGAGTATATAACCAGTGTTGGATGTCTTTTGCCACGTATCTCTTGGATAAGATGGAGTAGAAAAAGGTAGAAAACAAGTGGCAACTCTACAGAAACGCCCGATCAGTCCGGCAAATCGAGGAGATTTACACAAGTCCGCTACTGTAATTTGGACCTTTTCGGGCCTTCATCAACCTCGCGACATTCTTCGAGTTCTCGCCCGTTTTCCCGCCGCTCCGCAGTCAGCCTTGAATCGAACTCTCAGTCGGATGACTCTGGATTTGAGCCAACATTCTATGGACTTGATTCCACAAGTCATACATCCTGCACTGTTGCTGGAACTCACGCTGCGGCAAGACAAACTGCCTGGCCATCGTTGTAACCAGCCTGATCGAGGGAAATATCCTCAGTAGATACGCTACCACAGGTGCGGCTTCTGTGATAATCGAGTCCTCCACAGACAGCTTTTGAAGCGGTGCCTTGGATGTGGCGACATCTATCCCTGTATCGTCTTGGCAGAAGACAACAGAGGCATCGAGCGAGATCTTGAGATCTACAAGGGAGTGACAATGCTTGGAGAGGGAGTGCAGGCCACGGAGGGTTACCCGCGACGCGGGGCATCGGAAACCACTGCCGTGGAGGTGTAACATGTAAAGCTGCGGCCATGCGCGGGCAAGGGCATCAATATCTGAATCATCTAAGTCGAAACCCGAGCCAGGGTGGAGCACCACCTCGCGTAGGGAGCGGAATGCGAAGAGCGGACGCAAGGTGTCTTGTTCAATGACGCCGTCGTTTGGGTCAGGAAGGACGTTGGTCCGTGATATGCTATAACGGATGTGGGTCAAGGAAGAGTGGTTGCACTTGGCTTTCAGTACAGCGAAGACTTTCGCTGTGTCTGCGGCTAAAGGTGCATTCCGCGTAGTGTAGGACAAGCGTCTCAACGACCAGCCGTGCTTCATGCCCAATAACCCCACAACAAACGGGATAGAGTCGTGATCAAGGGTCAACTCCTGCAGACTAGTGAATGGAGTCGCCTGGCGCGCGACGAATTCAAATTTATCGATGGAATCGGATGGTTGTTTAACGTGCGTAGAGCGCATCCGGACTGGCCTCCCACACACAGCTTTAAACTACGCACCGAGCACGTCTGGGATGGATTAATGATTCTATCGCTTCTGGAAGATAATCAACATCGGGGCGAAGTTTTGTGCATACCAGACACCGTTGAACAGAATGTGCGTTTCAAAGATGCACTGCGGGAGCGGAATGCACGTATACGACGCTTCGGTCAGCCTGAATGGGCACAGTATTGCGACAAGTGTATGCGGGTATGGGACGAGAAAGACGGGCAGAGGAATTGAAACTTACTTTGATTCTCGCTCATTTCTTGCACAGAAAAAGTCCGCGTCGTTGTAATAGACGGAATCACCATCGGTCACCCTTGCTGCGGAATCCACAACTGCCCCGAACCCCTCATCAGCAATCGGCATCGGTTCTGCTACGGACACAATCACCATAACAAGATATGTGCTGTATGGTGCGGTTCACTTAGTCACCACCACTTTGTGACAACCGTTATTACTCACCCGAAACAAACCTGATTTCTTATTCCTCTTGCCAAAATGCTCAGAGAAACACTTCCCCAAGAGGGATCTCAAATTAGAGTAGATCTGGCTGAGTAATGAATTTTTCATGGTGTTAAATTGGGACTGCACACCACGTATGCCTCACAAAGCTGGTAGAGGTGGGTTGGGAGGATTTCTTACCTTCAATATGCTGCTCGGAAAGCACATTGTAGGCCTTTAAATTGTAACTCACAACAAAAGAGTGATATTCGCTCACAGATTTGACTGTTCTGAAGGCAAAAAATAGGCAACAAAGTGCATTTTTGTAAAAATTTTCGCCTCCGGCGGATTTGGGACTTGCACATGGATGGTCTGGCAGACCAAGGGGATTGGCAAAAGGTGATCTCGTCAGTCACATGTCTCCTCATTCTCTTCGTCTCGCCCACCTCCGCACATCGCGCTTTTGGCGCGGCGACTCCGTCTCTTTGAGACTTTCCCTTGTCCAGCCCCCTCCATGACCCTGAGTCTCGTCCCCTGCTAGTAGTCTTCTCCCCCCGTCGCTGTCATCCCTCTTTTCTCGTGTTTTTCTCCGCCTTTCTTTTGGGTGCTCACGCCGCTCTCTCGTCTTCTGCCCCACCTTCGGCTGGTCGACCTCGATGCCTTCTCTTCGGCCCCTCCCCAGACTTATCAATGTTGATGGTTTCTTGCGCTGGGGGACCCCTGACCGGGGACCATGGACTCCTCCAAACGATGGTAGAATCTTGATGATTGCTGGGGCTCCAGTGCGTACACAGATCTGTTGGGGCCACAACCGCGTTGGGGGTTGCTGGGATGGTCGACGTCGATGTCCTCGTCGCCATGTCTGCTCTCATTGTGGAGAGCGTGCCCATATCGCACCTTCATGCCCTCGTCGTATGTCAACGCCCCCAGATGTGGCTCGGCCTATTTCGCCTCAGGAAAATCCCCCTGCTGGCGTGTTAGTGAAGCCGGGTGAGCGAGGGGGAGATGCTTCTGGCTCTCCTCGCTCGGAATCGAGCAGGGAAGTCTTGTCTCCCCCATCATCTGCCAAAATTGTGGAATCTGACCATGCTCCCACTTTTGAGGTGCCACCACCACCACTGCTTCCTCCAGCACGCCCTAATACAGACCTCCTCTTTCTGCTCACGACTCCTCATTCAAAGCCAATGCCGCCCTCAAAGCTGCGCCCCGAGGCTTGGGCGCACGCCCTCATTGATTACCCAGATCGGGTGTTCGCTGAGACCCTCGTCTCTGCCATCCGCCATGGTGTCCTTCTAGGTGTAGATCCTGCACGTATGCCTCCTCCCTCCTCCTCTGCCCCTGCCCCTCTTCCTTCTGCACTTGCATTTCCCGAGACAGTAGATAAAGACATTGCTCACGAGATTTCTCTGGGGCGTATTGTCGATATCACAGACTCTGCTGTGAAGCCTGTCCTGTCCCCGCTGGGCTCCGTGCCCAAGAAATATAGTGAGAAGCGTCGTCGTATCCATCATCTCTCGTACCCTCCTGGCTCATCCGTCAACGACGCTATCCCAGCGGAGTTTGGCCATCTGGTGTATGAGGCTGTCATGGGGGCGATTGAGCGCATCCGGCAGGCTGGCGAACGGTCTTTCCTCTACAAGGCAGACCTTGAGGCGGCCTTTAGGCATATTCCCATTCACCCTGATCATATACACCTGATGGGCTTTGAGTGGTTAAAGCGTCTATTCCTCGACATCTTCCTGCCCTTTGGGGTTCGTACGGGACCCCGCATCTACAATTACTTTGCGGAGGCCCATCACTGGGTCCTCCTCTCTCGGGATGAGGTCATGGCACTTATTCAGCACTACCTAGATGATTGGCTCAGTGTCACCCCCGCTTCCAGGGGTGTGGAGTATGCTCGTCATGGTCGTGCTGTCTTCCGGGCAGTTGCGGAGGAGCTAGGCTTCTCAATCTCCAGCGACAAGGAGGAGGGTCCGACCCACTGCCTTGAGTTTCTTGGCATTGAGCTGGACACCATTGCTATGCAGGCTCGTCTGCCCAAAGATAAGCTTGCTCGCCTCCTTGTCTTTCTGGATGGGTGCCTGTCTCGTCGGACTGCCAGCTACCATGACCTAGAGAAACTCTGTGGCCATCTCGTCTTTGCTCAGTCAGTGATTCCCGTTGGACGATTCTTCACCCGCCGTATCCGGGACTTCATGCGCCGCCTTTCACTTCTCCCCCGTCACCAGCGCCGCCGTCTCCCTTCCTCTGCTCGACTCGATATTGCGTGGTGGAACACCTTCCTCCCGTCTTTCAATGGCATTTTCGCCATTGGACCCCCACGTCCCACCATTGAGATCTTCACGGATGCTAGTGGTAAGCTGGGTTTGGGCGGTTACTGGGGAGGTGGTGACCTTTTCTTCACTGAACCTGTTCCGGTGAAGTATGAACGCCATCCAATCCATTGGAAGGAGATGCGTGCTGTGCTACGGGCAGCGGAGGTCTGGGGTCACTGTTGGGCTGGGTTGGAGGTTATCTTTCGTATTGATAACGAGGCCATCTCTACCTGTCTGCAGTCTGGCTCTATTGATCATGCTCCTACCCAAGCGCTTTTCCGCCAGTTCGCTCTCCTTGCCGTTTAGAAGGACTTCACTTTCCGCCCTGTCTGGATCCCAACAGACGAAAATTCCGTAGCAGATGCCCTTTCGAGGTTCCGGTGGCTCACGCTAGCAAAGCTGTATCCCCACTGGCCCCTCCCCATGTCCGGTACCCGCCCTGCCCGTGTCGCTGTCACTGCCCCCTCTATTGTCATTGTGCGTTCCTAGCACCCCTGCCCCTCTCCCCCTCCCCCCCCTCCCCCCCCCTTGTTGCTGTCCATTCCCCTCAGTTTCTTGTGGAGCCTGTGGCGCTTCACCCTGTCTTCGCCCGCCTGTGGCTGCTTCATGGTGAGCTGTTGGTTGTGGGCTGCCTTGGCTCCCTCGCCTTTGAGCGGAGTGCAGCGAGCTTCATTTTGAAGTTCATGCCCAATATATCAATGGCTTGCTTACGAATCCTCTCTCTCGTGAAGCTCAGGCCAATCCAATGTGGTGGTGACTAAGTGATCCGCACCATAGATGGTTGTCTGGAGGCTAACGAGGATGGATACATGACCTGCACAGAGCCTGACCATCGTCTCCTCGAAAGCAATCACAAAAACCGCGACAAAGCCTTTTTCCAACTTCGAGGACGGGTTCAGCGTTCCAACGTTGCACACCCCAACGATGCGTTTGAGGCGCAAGTTACAGCGGAGGAGGTGGAGGAGATGGAAGTCCCTTGCGAGGCAACCAAGAATCCCGAGGGGAATCGCAAGATACGGGCGCTATTCGGACGGCGTCGCACTCACAATGAGCAGATTATGGTTCGCCCGTGCGGGATCATTGTTGCACGCGCCACATTCTACGGTGCTGAGAGCATTTCTCAAACCGTCGTAACCTTTTCTGCTGTTCTTTTACTGCTTTATGCTCACGGATTTCAGGATATGCTTCGAAAGGTGTTCCATGTCGAGGGCTCCATGCCTGAAATCGTCATTTACGACAACAACTGCACGGTTTACAAGTACCTTGTAGCCAACAACATCGAACTCTACAAGACAGTGGGACTCCCAGTCGATGTCTTTCATTGGACGAGCAAGCATGCGAAGCAAGGCGAAGAGTGCTCATATCATTGCAACCCCACCCAGTTTCGGGAATTGCTCGGAGAGGATGGGAAGGCTTGGTTTGTCAACTCTTCGGTCGCAGAGCAGACCAATGTGTGGTTGGGGGGCTATCATGCCATTCTTCGAGAGATGGGTGCAGACAAGTTTGACTTTTTTTTGGACGAGATGATCATGCGCAAGAATCGGCTCACGAAGGCGAAGCTCGAGGCCGACGAGACCGCAGAAAGTAACTTGAGGCGGCCAACTTGTACTTTGATGGCCGGTAATTTCTGGCTGGCGTACTTAACTTGACTTTGATGTACTTGGACAGAACTTTTCCCACGCGGGCGAATCTAACTTGTACTTGCACGCTTGATACTTACTCATAATTAACGATGTTTCAGGGCACCCGGGTGGTACTAGGAATTGTATTGGGTCAATATGAGTTCTTTTGAACCTTTTATACTCCCAGCTCTGCGTCCCCGCCACACGGCTAATACTTTCTCACATTCAGCTGCGCAATCTGGAACTGAACCCCGGAGCCGCAACGGAATTCAAGCCAGATTATGGGAGGCAAATTGGCTCTCGAGGATCAAAATCAACATATCTTCCATCTCCAGGTACGAAGATCACAAATCAACTGCAATTATTGTCATATCCCGCCATTCACCTCTTGTAAACAGCGGATACTTTGAATATTGATCCCTTTCGGTGAGTGGCTAGAGGTCGATTTGAACTTTACTTGCTTCGACGTGGAGGCAAGGCATCCAGGGCCACTGTGAAAACATCGGCGCCTGATTTTCATGTACCTAGACAATGAATTAGTTATCTCATGGAAATGCCCATGATTTTTGTGTTTCATGTATCCCAGAGTAATGAGGCCCCATTCAACGAAATTCAGTGGATGCGCACCCTCTCGAAAAATCATGGACTTGGACATGAAAATCACAGCGCCGTCCAATGCAAAAAAAGCACAAAAACGTCTAAGTCCAAATGCCGAGCTGCCGGACAGTGACGTCAGAGCTCCACATCACGCGCGGCTTTCGTCAGAAGGGGCTTGCTTCAAAGTCCGTGAAATCAGGGGCTTGGAAATCGCCTTGTAGCAAATGAACGCGACCCCTCGGCGTTGGGGTCGTTAGATAAAAGTTGTAGCTCATTGATCTGGCTACAACATAGAACCTAAGTTTCCTAATTTTTGTGCAGAAATGATCGAGTTCTTGGGGGTGCAAAGTGGCCCAAAACAGTGTTTTTTTGTAAGGCTCCAAAAATATTCAGCATCTTATGTATGTGTCGCAAATTTATTTATTTTGTTATCGTGCCCGACCACCCGACCATGCCCGATAATACCCCGACAGGGCCCGACCGGGATGCTATCGGGGTGCGGTCAGGTAACATAAGCCCACCCGCCACAAAGTGGTCGAAAAAGCAACGGTTAAGATTTTTAATTGCATATGTACATGGCCTATAGCATTGAGTACGCGTAAAAACATATCACCGTCGACTACATCCACGGGATAATGAAAGTTGCGACGCGAGTTTGATGGTCCCTGAGCATGAGCCAACAATGCACCTCGGATGACAAAGTCCATGAGGAGGAAAGTCAAGTCTACCTCCTCCTCGAACACAACACAGCCGTCCCACGAAGTTTTCGGCCGCCACTTGCTAGGCTTCCCGCATGAGCTTCAACTCGCATTCCAGTTGCTTCACCGTGTCCTCCAGCACCAAAATCCGGCCGGATACGTCTTCATTTGTCGACGAGGAGACATTGGGAATCGAGGCAAGGGCTTCGCGTTGGCGGCGAGCCTTACGAGATGACTTGGCGCGTTGCGTGGCGGCGATGCGCTCAGGTTCTGAGTCCGAGACGTGTGAGATGTCTGAGGACGAGCGACGAAGGGTAGCAGAGGTAGGAGACATGGAGGTGGTGAGGGGAGTCGGTGAGTGTCCATGGCAGCCGTCAGACCGTGTCATTTGTTTGGTCGTGCTTGGCTGTGGAGCTGACCTCATATGTTGGAGTTCACTTCCTCAACCAATAATGCGCGCGTGGCCGAATGGTAAGGGCTGCGTTTTCTCTTGTACTCCACGCCGGTTCAACTCTGACTGCTCACGATTGTTACACAGACTCGACTCAATACAATTTATTACACTCTACTTCAACTCAAGTTCAAAGTTGAATTGACATTACAACTTGTCACTTCAAAATTAAGTACTACAAACCTGCTTGCAACCAAGCGACTTCGGACTGAATAATAAAATTTTCTTGTTTTTCATTAGTTCTGGAGTAGTTGGAGATCGTGCCCGAAAAGACATTATCGGGCTGTCAGGCTGTCGGGTAAGATATGCCCCGATCGTTTCCGAGCCCCTTCGATGAGGCGGCTGTCAGGCTGACGACCTGAAGCTCCCCGATAACAAACGACCGCGGACGACCGTCGCCGGTAACAAAAAAAAGAAATTTGCGACATGGCTTCCCGGTCTACATCGGAGGTGTATTCAGACTATGACTATAGGTAACACATTTTATTTTGATATCACAAAGCGGAGACTGACTCCTATACTGTATCTCCCTGTATGGAGGCAACCGTCACGGTAACGGTGGGGTCGGTTGCGTTGCCTCTTTTTGACGTGGTCACGGTCACGGTGAGGGTCGTTTCCTTGAAAAAATCGTGACATCGACAAATATGGTTTAAAGGCCCAAAAAAATCAGTAAGCGCCTTGGGCGCCTTGGACGCCCGTTGCCTCTTTTGGCACCGGTCACGGCTCACGGAGGGTCGGTTGCCTTGAAATAAGGCAACCGTTTTGTCACGGTCGCTTGGCGGTTGCCTCCATACAGGGAGATACAGTAAGCTAATCGACGCGAAAACGCGTCGCGTGTGATGCAATGTGACACGGTGTGACACACGCGTCGAGACGTGACGCGGAGTCGAAAAAATACTCTACTTATCACGAAATGTCATTGGCCGTCTACCCATAACACCCAATTGCATTCGCCATCGCATTCAGGGACCCTCAGAGAACAAAAAACACCCATTTTCGACCGTTTTTTCAGTATTAAAGTACTTTTAAGTCTTTTCCTCAAAGTTGACATGTGCTCAATCAACCCCAGAAAACCTGAGTGAGGGGAGGACAAATTGAGCCGAAGAAAATGCTAGAGGCATGCCTTAGATATTGTGTGTAGCATACAGAAAAATCTAAGCAAACGGAATAGGTTCGAGGTCGCAACAGAGGATTCCGCAAGCCCTGTGTTTGATGGACATTGAAGCAAGCCCTTCATGAGAAGTGCCCGGCTTGCCCGGGCCGGAACTGCGCGGGCTTGTTCCGAACCTATGACTCCGTGGCCTCGGACTTCGGGAACGGCCGGCAGTCAGTCATGCAACTGTCAATGTCACGTGACCTCGGAACGCGCGCCGAAACAGAATTGACGCTTCAACCTTGCTTCATTTCATGCCTCATGGATAGATATGTCCTACCTATATAGTATGTGTAGTTGCTCAATGGATGTGCTCCCTCTTTTCTTTCTCTCCTCTATGACGTGTATTTTGGTATTTCTTACACTTCTAGCCATTTGCTTAGTGGCTTGTTGCAGCTGATTTTTTTTTTAGCGCTTAGCATTAGCACTCAACATCAGCTTAATCCTCCACATTATCTTCTGTTACTGAATGTATGAGCCAGATCAATCAGTCAATGCTTTCTATCAAGCAAAATTAAATTAAATAGGTCTACGCCTCCAAATACTCCACAGCGCATATGAAATGCAGCTCAGGGGCAAGAGCGTGTCAATCGCATTCTGGATAGCCCTGTACACCGGAGATTGCCTGTACAGCAACCAAATTTTGTTCAGGTTAACTGGAATGGCCAGCAACTTCAACTTACACCCCGCACAGCTGGCCGAATTGCTGAGATGCAGAACACTGGGAATAGCTGGGAATGCTGGTATTTTAGCAGGACAGAATGAAGACCAGGATATGCAAAGTTCACCTCCGTCACCAACATGTAGACCTCAAGGTTCAGAGCCACCTCCGGTGCAGCAGAATTCTGTCCAGCCAGCGCAAAATATACTAATATAGTACAAAAACAGGGAAATGCTCAACCCAATGCTCAAGCTCGAAAAGAAGACCAGTTGCTAGAGAGGCACATCCTGAGAATCCTGACCTCTGCTATATTGCACAAGTGGCATTCAATATACAGGATATTCTTACTGAATTTCAATTTCCTGAGATTTTCAGCAGTTGCATGAGTACTTAGAATAGATCGACGAGGGGGCCGCAGTGTACTATGTAGTATGTCATTCAGTAAATTGCATGTACGGACTGAAACAAGCTTCCCCTCCTATGTGGACCATTGTCCACATACATCATATTAGGTACAGTCCTTACATTTACGGCTCATGTACTATGTCTGTGGATGGAATGAAAAAATCGCGTTTTTTCAAAACGAAGAAAGAGAAAAAGAGGGGAAAAAAGAGGGAGACTCTTATGATTTAAGCTGACCTATTCACCCGCAAAACTCACGTTCTCGAGTGCTCAGACCACGCAAAACAGCGGTTTCTTGCTTTGATTTACTATCGATGCCGGTGGTTCCGTAGAAATCCGCTGATTTCAAACCTATGTCGAGAGCCCAACTGGCGGTAAGCCACAGCGAATAGTTTTCAAGATCTTTGTACATTTTCGCACGTCAACCGCGGCAACTCGGCCCAATCACTACAAACAGCAGCACACTACGCAGACGCGAACCTCTTGCTCTCCTGTTCCACCGCGTCTCTCGTTACCAATAGCTTCGGTAATCGTAGATACAATTATAGTAAGCCACCCACACTATTTTAGAGCCTTTCACGCCGCTAACTCCGTCAATATTTGCAAGTGACCGGTTAGAAACAGGAAACTTGAGACTTTTTCGGCTTCTTTTCAGGCTGCTTTCCACTTTGTCCTAACATCACCAGGCCTCCGACTCAACACAATTTTGTACATCTTTTCTCTTCTGAGTCTTGACTGGGATCTGCATATTCCTGGAACGGCAGGTCAAAATAAGAGTTTCATCCAATTATCTGGTATTATTCTGCATTTTGAAGCCGCCATTTCTTCCCCGGGGGCTCAAGAAATTACTTACCTCTCTTTCTAGAGCTAAAGAAGCCCTCTTTGCTTTTTGCAGAACTCAGCCTATCAGGTGACAGCTCGGTTCCAACTGTGTTGAACCCCCTTATAATTGTTTGAGAATCCTCAAGCTCTGTTGTTCAATATTGTTGCCTTGGTTTTTCCATGCAGTGAAGAATGCATTTATAGGCATTAAACCTCCCCCGCGTCCCTGACCTGCTGCAATTGGCATTTATTTGTGAGTATCAATTTCATCTTCACCAGAAATTAGTCTGAAATGAAGTCTAAGTATGTGATGTTCTACTTCACACAGGGAGCACCACCAAGTCAGCCATTTGTGTAATCTTATATCTATATTTACTGCTCAACTCGTCGCTACTTCCGCCGCGCATCAACCTGAGTTCAATTTTCCAAGTATCTTCATGTAAAATATATTCAGTGTCCATAATCAGTCAAATAAATTCAAAATCACGGCTTCCTATGCTCCAAAATAACTATATAGCAGTCTCTCTGGACCAAGGTGGGTATCTGTGGTAAGAGCTCGAAGAATGTTCAAGATTTGGTTCAATTCGGAATTTCGGCCTTTTCGGCTGTGTCGGTCGTAGGCGAGCCAAGGATCAAACGGAAACGATAGGATCTGTCAATCAGGTCGGGTGCAGTCCTATGTACATAGGCATCCACGGACATGGTTAATGAGCCACATTTACAACGGTTTGTTGACAGCCTGATTTCGCTTATGTAACCAGGTGCCGGATTGGGGCCCGTTACGTATGGTCACAGTCAATGTTTGTTTACCTTTTCGCCCTCCCCTATGCATAGGTGCTGGGACGTCCCGGAGCTGACCCGTTTGATAGTGGAAAGCATCGACGACCACGACCCCGACACTAACCACTGGCAATCCCAGCTCCAGCATATTACTTTGGCTCGGCTCGCGAGCACAACTTACACGACCACGTAAATGAACTTTCGTTTCTGTAACGTCGGCTGTACTCTTCCGCAGCATGTGCGTTGTTGGCCCTTAAGCGCCAACATAGACCATTCGCACGCTGTCACCAGCCACGAAAGCCTGCCAAAGTAATTCCGCCCTCGCACATTCACAGTGCCACTAGGGCCCTGTTTATGGATAAATTTGGAGGACGCTACGTATACCCGATCACTCGCAGAATAAAAAAATTAACAGGGTTGGCCAAGGGTTGGCTCACTTTGCGCAGAAAATCGCGCCACAGCTCCGATTCTAGCCCATGTCCCATGTCTGTGGACGGGCCGAGTTATTCAAGTTGCGAAAAGAGAGAGAAAAAGGGGGGAAAGAGAGAGAATTTCAATTTCAAGTTTCTGTTTACCCCAGCTTCCCGCCAAAGATGCCCCGGAAGAGTGGGTTTTTGATGCTGAAATTCGGCCAATTTGCTCCCCAAAAAGTGGGTTTTTCAGGTCCGAAATCGACTCTACCTTCTCCGAAAGTAGGCATAGGAAGATCAAGAGCAAATCTGATCCCATCAGTCTACGGCGGCTTAGGAATTTACAAGGGGGATTATATACTACTACAACATAAGGAGATAACTGAAAGATTCCTGAATAACTCCGCGATCCGGCGGCTTTCCGGCGGTCTGAGGTCGTATTTCTAAGTCTATTACTGTAGTGAGCAGAATCGGTCTTTTGTAATTCCCGATGGTTTCCGGGCCAATTCCGCAGCAATCTTCCCATGAAAAGGATGTAATTTAGTCATCTTTGCAGTGACAATTGATCCTTGATTTATTCCGCAGCATTTGAAGCGGATCAAAGGCCTCTGAGCGGGCCTATGACCGTTTCATAGTGCGTAGACACTGTTCCAAATTTATCCTGAGCCATCGAGCCTGAAGAGTACTGTAGCACTTTGTATGGGTGAAACAGACCCTCGAGCGTGACTGGAAACGCTACGCATGAAAACCAGAAACGGCCTCAGCGTTATGCGTGACATCATAGAATTTTGGAAACGGGCGGGCAAACACCGATAAAATCTATTTCCAAACGTTGAACGGATTCTGGGCAATTTCTAGCTCTCGTTTATGCTTTCTTTGTATCCATAGCGCTTTTGATTGCATTTCTCCTGTTACGAGCTCCGTAATACACCTATTTTTTTTTTCATGAACACTGCGCCGTGGCGCACGCTCAGACACTTAAACCAGCGACGGGTCCACCACAAGCCCTCTTCGAGCGACTACATAGTTAAACTACCTCGGCCAGCTTCTGGTACACCTTCCCAGCACCTTGCCCGTGGTCTCCGATGGACCGTACCGGTTCTGTCTTGACGAGGATTGTAGAGAGTGATTGAGTGCAGTGAGGAGGAGGAGGGTTATAGCAGTAGATTCAGCTAGATTTTACAGCCACAAACATGATAATTCGACATCTTTGTATGTCACGCAGTCCTCAGGGTAACCACCCGACCGTTATGTGTTACCGTTGAAACGAAACAGGGCGGGCGTTACGCGTTACGTTTCACCCATACAAAGTGCTACAGTAGTTCCCCATTTCAGTATCCTTTCCCATATATTCCTGTGAGTGCGCAACTGGGTGGTTGGACTCAAAATAGCTTCGTTTAAGTTCCTTCGAGCGTCCCATATGTATATTTGGTGGCCTAGACGTTGATATTATATTCAATCTCCTTGCACCATATGTACAAGTTGAAGGAATGATAATATAACCAGTAGTATGTGAATGATGGTTGAATCTGGTATTTCAACGCGTCAAGCAGCCTGGTACTCAGTCCTGGGAGACAACTAGTACCCTATTTAGTTCCTTATTGACAGGTTTTATCAGTTTGTCCAACTGAAAGGCTGAAAAATCAATTTATTTCAGGCATGTTCAATTTCAGCAGGCGATGTCGCGTCTCAGGCGGGAGGGCTGTTCCGTCTCGTAGATCTCCTTGCGGTTGACGTTGGACAAGTGCTCCACGGCGTTGGCCATGAATTGGACTCTGAATCCAGGCTCGGCGTCGGTGTCGTCGTAGTCGGGTCCGAACGACGCAATCCTCTCATGGAAAGCGTCACCAGGCAGTAGTCGGGGGTGAGTATCCCTTAGTCCTCGCCGATCTCTAAAAGCGTTCTCGTGGAGGTTGTCGTCGTTGAGGAAGTTCTCCAGAGTCGGACGAGGGTCCCCGTTGTCAAGGCGGTCAGCGAGAGCGGTGGCCAGGGCTAGTTCATGTTCGCGGCGGAAGTTGGGGTTGAGGTAGTGGAAGTCAGGGAGAGGACGAGATTCCAAGTACAGGGTACCACGGTGGTCTACGAAGGTCAGATATTGTTCCGCCTCGTCGTCAGAGACTCAGAGCATGATGATTGACTTCAGAATGCACGTGTCTCCGGGCCGAGGCTCCGGCTTATCCCGCATGTGTCGGACAATGCGGTACTCGCCATCCCCTTCGCTCTCAGATGGAGAGTCCCGTCCTTCGTCTTGATCCTCCTCTATGGAAACCCGGAGCACCACGCTGATGTTGATGTGATATGATCACGGATCCGCTGATGTCCATCAGCACCTCCGTGGACTCCGAATACCAGTGTACCACCTGTCACAGTGTTCAGATTCTGGATCAAAGGCCTTCAGAACGCGAACAAACGCGACGGGGAAATTGGGAGAGCGGCCTTCCTTCTATAGGCGCCTCTCCTGCGACTCCCGACAACACTCATCCAGCTAGGGCGGTGTTCACTGTTGTTACCTGAGCTGTACTGTACCTCCCTGTATGGGAGCAACCGTCACGGTAACGGTGGGGTCGGTTGTGTTGCCTCTTTTTGAGGTGGTGACGGTCACGATTGAGGCCGTTGCCTTGAAAAAATCGTGACGCAGCACGAAAAAAAGTTTTTGGCCTGGGAACATACACAGGTGAGTCTGTGCTTACCTTTTGTGCTGCTTATTAGCCGACATCCCTTGAGATTGTAGTGAATTCAACGATTTGATGACTTCTTCACGAATTTTTTGAGCCGGACGGTTGCCTCCTTTGGCAACGGTCACGGCTCACGGCGGGTCGGTTGCCTGAAAATAAGGCAACCGTTTTGTCACGGTCCCTCGACGGTTGCTTCCATACAGGGAGGTACAGTATGCTGAGTTTGTAAGACCTGGCAGCAGCAGGTCAAGTTTGCACGGGAATTAAGTTCAATTAACCCATCGCCCAGGGTTTGTGCCAGCATATCTGCCCTGATTTTTGAGGTACGGCCAATTTTTTTTTTCAACATGGGCCGAAAATTGGTCCGAGTTATCTTGATCCCGGCCTTCCCTCCCAAACAGTTTGAGTGAGGCGGCGGCATGTACCGGATTGAACTGTGAGGCACTTCAGGAATTTTCCAAGTGGTTCTCTTATTTCTGATGTTAACGTTTTGAAGTGAGCTGTTGAACTTATTTGTAGACCCAAGTCGTTAACTTGAATCGGCCTAATCATGGTATTCCCCAAGAGCAATTCAAACATGTTGATCTACTCCCAGCGAACCTCACAGGGGGGTCTGAGTTCAACATGACTTTCAAGCTAACCGACTCTCTGTACCATCTCAAGTTCTCAGCTTCTTCTATCCATTCAACCAGTTACAATCGACCTTCCATTCCCGATTATAACCTGGGCTTGACTGAGAATCAAACAATGTTGGTGAGTGCTTGATAAATCGATTGCTGCTGACAAACTTGAATGGCAAAAAAAGGGCGAAATCGCGCTACAGGAGCTCGAATTCCGGAGACCTGCGGCTAGTTGGGTTTCAAGACTACTTTAGGTTGCTCATTTTGACTGCTTGCTGTGCTTCCACAGCGCTGTCAAGACTTACAAGTTTAAACTGCAACCTTGGGTGGTCCTTCCTCGTACTCCTTCTGGGCATTTCTCAACGCCTTGACCTGATAGACTTGTCGGGCTGGGGGCTGTTCTCTGAAGGTGGATCCCGACTCCCGATTGTACAATTCAATGGAACTGAGTCGCATGATAGCGGGCATTATCTGGAATAATGAATATTTCCACAGTGGTTCAACCTTTTCTTTTGGAAAGGAAATCACATTTCTTTTGGTTGAGGAAGAAAATAAGGTCGGATATGAAAGCTGTTGATAATTTGGAGGCATCTTCATTCGGCTCCGGCGCTCAATTCGAAGGAGGAAAGTTGGATTTCCTCATCTCGGACAACACCGTGTTATTCTCACGGTTCAACAATCTCCTCGTCAAATTCATTCACATTGATTTCTTCCAAGGGTATAGACGACAAAAGATACATATAGAGCTTACGAGAGCATTCAACCAATGAACTGAGCGGAGGCTCCCTGAAATTTCTATCCAAATACAAAGCAATGGCTCTTCCCGCGCATCGACCAGGAGCTGGTGGCGGGAGGGAGAAGTGACATAGGTTTCAAATAAGGTAGTGGCGGCAGCGAAAAGACTCCTGAATGAAGGAAGGGTTTTTGCATGCTCTTTGAAGTAGTTGAAGATGTCGTCAGTATTGAGATGTATACTACGAACTTCAGTCAGTCTCTATGAAGTTGGCGGTGGAATCAATGTACTCACGACCAGCAATCGAGCATTCCCATATCATGAACAAGGTTTACGAATTCGGCGCTGGGATAATAATCTACCTTCTTCAGATTCGGAGGAGGGGCTCGCCCAATTTTCTTCGCACTATACCCTAACGTGGCTGGATTATTATTGAGGGGACTGCCCCAGTGTGTCTCGTGGATGCGGCAGAGATCGGTCCACATCGTATGCCAAAGCTGGAGCACTGGACGAATGAGCTCGAAGCTTTCGAAGGGATCGGCGTGGTTTTGGAGGAACTTCTGCAACAGAAGCATGTTATTATACGACATCTCATCGCCGCCGAAAAACATTAGTTGAGAGTCGTAGTCGTCCGCGGTTTGTCCAATCTGTTCTAGAAAGTCAAGCATGGCGTCTTTCAACTCCGCGATGACCGCCTCGTTCTTTCCGCTATAGGCTCGAATCCAGCCTGTGTATGGAAGCAAGCTTGTCGATACACAGGCTGGTCGATCTGAGTTAGTCTCGTAAACAAGACTTTATAAACTTTTTTGACAGCTATTTTGGAAACGATAGACAGTTTCGATTTTTTAGCTGAGTTCGGGCCGAGCCGCCGAGACGAGGTCGTAACCAGTGCCAAATTTAGAATAACCTTTTCTGCTAATACCTCCTCGACAACGACCATCTAGTACGGTTACAGCGTCACTGGAGACTTACAGTCATGACGAGCAGGCTGACGATCGTGTGGAGCATACGCTGCGCTATATATCCTCGCTCAACGCGTCCAAGGCGCCCACCTATTCTACTTTTCGACCGGTTTTGACACCATGCAAAACACTATTGCACCATATCTTCTTGGCGTCGGCCCTCCCCCTGCTCTCACCGGACGACAGCTCGCAGTGGCCCAATTACAGGCCTCTCTCGACAATGGCATGTTTGACCACACCCGCGACTACGAGCAGCCTGGGGGCGACGACGACGATTCTAGCGATGAAGATCCGTCTTATCATCAATACCGGCTTCCTCCGTTCCCTCCTCACATTGTCGAAGCCCGCCAATCTCAGTTGCCATCCACTACAGCTCCCAGTCAACCTGCAGGTGTGTTACAGCTATTTGCGCATTTTGCAGGCTACTAATAAACTTCCAGACCGCAGTACCTTCATCACAGTCAAAGTCCCTATCTATGGCGCGCCAGGAAATGGAAAGAAGCGCGCCACGGTCACCACAACCCTCGTCCTCCCCTCTGACATTCCTGCCGGCGACTTTCTATCACGCATCACAGCTCAGATGAATGTCGACCCCACATCTGCGGCGTTGGGATGGAAAGAGTCTCAGGAGCGTCGCAAGGATCCATATCACCGTCTGTCGTCCGAGGACGATGTTCGCGACGCCTTCCAGCAGCTTCTCAAGCTCCAGAAAAGCACACGTCGTCAGAAAGAGGTGATAATGGAAGTGGTTAACCTGGTAAGTCATCCGTTATCTATGGGTTCTTCGGCGTTGAGCACACCGTCTCTTTAGGAGGTGCAGCCCGATGGAAAGACGACAAAACAGGCCGAAAAACCCCCCGAGACCGCTGTTACCGCCACCGAGGTACAGCAGATTCAAAACCATCTCAAGTGCGCGGAACATCCTGGCAAAAATAGGTGGTGCTACGTGATGGGCCCGAAATCTAAGTACCCCGGCAAGCACGTCGAGATTGGAATAGATGTTATTAATTTGTGGGCTCGGTACATGGTGCGTGACGTGGAATTTCTGTTTCTAAGTATTTTACACTGCTGACTTCTGTCTTCAGCACGATGGCACCGCAGATCTGGAACATCCTCCCAAAGTCCTCAAGCTCGACGAGCTTGCAGAGCGTGGCCGTGCTCGCGAGGAACGTGCTCGGAACCGCGGGCAAAATACCATGCCCCCCATCCACCTCCATCTTGGTAACTCCGAGTCCGGCGATACCATCCTCCGCGATGGCAATGGCGTCAAACGTCGACGTGAGTACGAGTCATCAGACGAATCTGATGATGAAGACGAGGACGTCCTCCTTGTCTCCGACGTGCTGCGTGCTCTGGATGAAAAGTACCCAGCTCTCAAATACTTCCAATATGCTGAGAGCCTTGGGGAACAAGGCATTGTCTACGCCAACAGCATCGCCGACTTCGATACCAAGTTCTACAAAACCGACGTTGGGATGGCAGCCGGTGCCGTGGGTAACTTTGTGCGCAAGGCAAGTAAGATGGTCACCGCCGCTAAGAAACGCAAGGGGAAGAAGCGGGCCAGGGTTGTGGGGGATGAAAGCGACAAGGAGAACTGATTTATTTCACGCTGTGTATGTTATCGCCTCTGCTGAAAATACTGTATCGCTACTAGTTTTCTGTATATTTGTATAGTCATATTGTTTATATAATTTCTTGGCGTCCTACTCGTGTATTGACCACTACTGATACAACAACCTATACAACATATCCGCAATCCCTAAACCATCCTTCAATGTTCTCTGGGGTCATCGTCTCATGAGCAGCTTCCCACAAAGTTGCAATGGGGTCGCAACCATCACGCCCTTCCATCGAGCTGAGAACATCGTCCCGGTTGCGTCGGATCCAGTATTTCATGCATGAAAACCCTTCTTCGCATGGATTGAAGTCGGGAGAATAGGGTGACAGGTAAATGAGTCGGCGGCCGCTGTAAATCAAATTCAGTTAGTTGGCAATCAATAGGATATATCCTACGCACCGTCCCTCGACCATCTCACGAATCCCATCAAAGTGATGAACACTTGCGTTGTCCATGACGAGAACGGAGTTGTCCTGCGGAAAGGGATTCATGCGGTCAAGGAGAATATCGAGATAGTTGCGGAACTCTACGGCGGTCCAGGATCGAGTCAACACATCGAAGTGAAGTATGCCATCGAGGCAAATTGCCGGAAGAACAGAATAACTATACATATCAGCAGGCACGTAGCGCTGGCAAGAGCAGAAACACATACCGGATGCCTCGGACAAAAAAATCATGCCGCCGCGCTCGCATTCCAATGGGGGCCCATGCCATCTGCCGCCGCGTTGTATGTCGATTGCAAGCTGCTTCGTCTAGGAAAACCAGTCTTCAAGGTGGGTGTTGTCCAACTTCACATTGAAACCCAAGCCGTTTGTTTTCCTCAGCTTCGAGTGCAGTTCGAGATATCTAAGGATATACTCATGTCAGCGGCACGAGACTCCCAGCAATTTTACTTACATGAACCCGAACATAACCCATTCGCAAAAGGGCGTCACGGATGGTGGTTTTAGCGACGTCGAGTCCCGTGGCTTCGTACAAACATTCCTGTAGCTCGAAAAGATAGATGTCGGGGGTTCTCGCAACAAGACCCTCAAGATACTTCTCAAAGGGTCAAATACGAAGGGTATTGAGAAGACCACAGACCGCGACATCAAAAGATGTAAGAATGCGGGGTCGTCCAAGCTGCAGAGGAATTCGGACGTGATCCCCAGTGGTCCGCCATGTTCGGATGATGCGGTATATGGTTCGCTCGCTGATGTCGGTAGCTGCAGCAATGTCTGGGACAGACATATGGGCCGACATTGTGGTGATGAGCTGTTTCTGCTCCTTAGGTATGTGGCGGCGGTTTCCTCGTCGTATCATGGTGAGAGTGAGGAGAGTATACTGTATTTGGCGGGGAACGCTCGTCGTCATGATGGAGCTGAGCTGTAGCTAAAAATAATTATATGACAGGTCTGCCGGGAGTTGCCGAACTCAGCTAAAAAATCGAAACTGTCTATCGTTTCCAAAATAGCTGGAAGATAGTCGTTCAAATAGATCTGAGTTTGAATTGCCACGTCACACCGAGTTATAATTACCAAAAAAGGTTATTCCACTAGTTCCTCGCAGCAGCACATTTTCGATGAAATTTCTTAATTCAACAACACAATGAGCATTTCTGAGTGTTATTGTGCACACCTGAGCTTGAATCAAGCTGAGATTGTGCCGTGGGCAGGAGTTCTGAACACATTCAGCGACACAGTCGCACCACGTGATGCCACGTATCCACTGTACGAAATAACCTTTTTTGGTAAGTTGGTGTGACATGGGATTTCAAACTCAGATCGACCGGTCTGTCTATCGACGATTCGACAGCTTGCTCCATAGACAGACGGTCACCGGTCTATTTCCGCCAGTAGCAAGAGGCTTGTAGACCTCGGCCTCGGGAACGTAGTTGGTGAGGGCTTCGATAAATTGAAGTGCTCCAATAACCTTCCAGTGCGGCTGGTCAATCATACCGAGCAGATCATCAACCGTGATCTGAGGACGTCGACTGGTGGAAATCCGTTTTCGTTTGTCCAGAAGATCGAGCGCAGCAAGTTCAACCGTGAATTCGTAGAACTACTAGAAGTAGCCCGCCACACCGATGACCATAATGTTTTCTCGGCCCATTCGGGCATCTCGCTGTCGGTTGAAGTGCTGCACATTGTCAAAATTGATACCCTTTGCCTGCACCATGATGCGTCCATCTGGATGAATGGTAACAGTAATATCTCGGCCGCGTTTACGCATGGCGAGAGCCTTTTGGGCAGAAAAGCGTTATAGTGCTCTTTTGATAGTGTTGACAGCAGGCATGTTGCCGAGTCGACAGCCGTGCGCTATGATTTCGACGGGGACATTGGATGATAGATACAGAATCCCCCGCGCCAAAGGAAGGAGCCGCGCCTGATCATTCTTGCAATAGTCGAGGCTGGCAAGCGCGTTGATCACAACCTAAACAAATGCTCAACTTCCCGTAACGAAATGTCCAATAAATCAAGAGTCACGTTCTCTCTGGGACGAGATTTTCGAATTGTCATAGTACCATTGCGAATGCGAGGTTTGGGCTCAGCAATCGTCGCCAGGAAATGAACGGCAAGCGGCTGAGTTTCTCGAATTCGACGTGTCGCATCTTGGATCACGGAACGAAGATCATTCCATTCGACATGAACGTCGTCTAATACTCCGTCTTCATCGGCTTCAATTACTGCCCGGAGCCCACCCGCAGGCTTTACGACCTGTCTAGCCTCCTGTTCGAGCTGTTCGGCGCAGATTTGCGCGGCAAATCCGGTCAAGGCTTGCCGGACGGGTCGAATATCCAAATACGCAGTATTGGTATCAAACAACGGCAAATGGGTATGGCCTCGCCCATCAGGACTTTTGAGCCAAGCGTCGAGAATCCCAGAGACAGTGTACAATCCCTTTCCAGCCAGGTAGGATTCGACAATTATGCCGTGGCGTCGAGAGCGATGGTTGTCGTCGATATGAAAGAATATATGATGGAGTGTCTCGCCAAGGGTCCAGTCCAACTCGTTCTTCAGGAAATCAAATAATTTATCTAGTTTTTGCTCCAAGGTCAACGCGGGTTTCGTTCGTTTAGGGGGTTGACCCTATGGACTTGGTGTATCGGTTGGTACCGAGGCGCGCTACTTCCGTTTCGCCGAAGGAGGGATAGATTGATGGGGAGAAGCATCTAGGTTATCGAATGGTACATCCGACATATCGACAGAGGATGCTGCATTGTCGTCGGCCTCCTTGGATGGTGTCGCAAAGCGCAATGAAAAGTTATCCGAACTTTGGAATTGCCCGAACGACTTCAAGCGATTGGTCATTGCGGAGAAGTCGGCTAAGGAGGATATGCGAGTTCTTTTCTGCGGCGATGCAGAGAACATCGCATGCCCTGAAGGCGGTGGCTGATTCAAAATGCGATCGATAGATGAAGCTGAGAGGGTCTCGGCGGGCGCCGCAGCTTTCTCTTGCGCAGACCAAAAGGTACTATATGAATCTGGAGCCTTAGGAGGGGAAGGAGGTCGAAGACTTCGAAAAAAAGAGTTGTAAGTTGGAGCTCCATCCGAGGTTGAGCTACAAGTCATCTGTCGGTTGGGGGAGGAATGGTGGATTGAAGTTCAAGTTGGACCCGAAGTTTGAAGATTGATTCGGAAGCTGAGAAGACGGATACAAGGCGCTGGGGTTAAAGTAGTTGTATGTTAAAGGTCGAGAATCCATCACCAAAACCGGGGATTTTTGATATGCCTTGATGCAGATCATCCGGCATGATGGGTCTGATCACGCCTTTTGACGCGGTCACCTGGCTGAAATCGCATATCAGCTTGATGTTCCTCAAGTAAGGCCTTTCGATATGATATTGACTTGGTATCTGGCCATGAATTTGACCTACCTGCTACTGTAGGATATTCGTGGCTCACGGCAATTTGGCGATGCCGAGAATCCCTCAATGAACTCAGGTTTATTGGAGCAGTATACTTTTTTGCGCAGGTAGAAAAGTTTGAATTGGTGCAGTAACTGTAAGCGCGGTCTCGTCGCGGAGCATTGGCGGGGTGAGACGCTGCGGGAGGGCGAGGCAACGATCAACAGTGTTGATCATTGATGTGAGGTCCGCCCCCACCTTCCCCCGTCTTTCTCCTCTCCCTGTGCTCGCTGCTCAACGCTGGGACCCCATCTCACCGAACGAGCGGCGACTCAGGCATACTCACAACAATACAGCCTGTTGTACCCTGTCAATTCTGTTTGCGGCACCTGCGCTTCTGACCACCCCACTTCGAACTGCCGCTGCCCCCACAAGACTCCCTGTCGTGCCAATTCTTCTGGATGCACCCATATCGTGCTCAAATGCGCCCTCCGGGGATGCGGCGGGCAGCACCGATCCACCGATCCTGCATGTCCCGTCCGTCAGTCGATTCTTCGACGCATCGCGGCCGAGCACCATGCATCGGGGCCGTTTTTCCCCACGGATTAATTCCCCCAATGCCAATCCCTGCCCCTTCCTCTTGCTCCCACACCCCTCACGTATTCACAAATTCCCTGCTCTCCCTCACCCCCGGGATTACTCCTACTGAACCCATGAAAACCACTCCCACCCATATAAATGCAATCAATAGTAGAATCTCATGTTTAGAGTAGCATCATACGCCGTAAACGGCGTCCAGTTACTATAAAAATGGAACTTTATTATTAATACTGGGCCAATTTGCCCAGCAGTCACCCACAAAATCTGGTTGAAAACACGCAATTTCTGATTCCGATTACTTTTGGTCACACCGAGTAGACAGCGGTTCAGCCGGGCCGATCATCACGTGTGTTAAACCTCCGCTCGGTATTCACTACAGCCGTTTTGGAAATTCAACAATATACGGGTTTTGATCAAGTGGTGCTCGTTCGTTTGTGCTTACCTTTGTTTTGCTTCCCGTCACCAGCTCCACTTCAGCCGAATCCGATTTTCGCTTCCGCCACCCAAAGAACACCAGGAAAAAACAGGGGGTTAACAGAACTGAGGATCAAGACTCAGCTGCTACTTGCCCAGAGCTCGACAGGGCCATGACTTGCGAGCAAGGCCCAAAACAAGGGATCAACTTTCAGTTCTAAATCCGACGACAAAACTCCAGTGGCTAAGGGACAACTGGTCTTCATCAGATGCTGAAGAAGCCAGAACCTGGATTCGTGCAGCGGTGCGTCCCAACTTTCACATTATACTGCGCTACTGACAAACTCCCAAGATGCTGGAGTACCGCCGGGAGTTCCGCGCTCACCAGAACTCTCCGAGCACTGTGCACATAGCTTCGACCGCCAGCCGCCGCGCTGTTCACACGCCGTCTGCATCCCATGCCGCTCGTGCCCAGAAATCTGGGTTTGCGAAGCTTGGTGCTCTTGTAAAAGAGCTGTCTGCTTCCGACATCGAATCCCCACCGAGTACTCAAAGTCCGCAGCCGCTTTCGGAGGAAGAGCAAGTAGAGGCAGAGCGCCTATGAGAAGGAGGGTTTGCTGGGAGGCTCGGACCCAGAGTATGAGGACCTTGACTTGCTCCGCTACTGGGAGGTGAGTTTAAGTATGTTCTTATACAATGTTGGTCTGAAAAATGTTGCAGGCTCGTCAATATCGGTTCCGTTACCTATTTCGCGTGGCGCTTGATGTATTGCCTGTTCAGGCTTCTGCGGTACCATGCGAGCGTGTTTTCTCTTCCAGCAAGGACACAGATGCCTCCCTACGCAACAGTCTCTCCCCCGAGATGATGGAAATGCTCCAGATTCTCAAATTTATTTATCGACAGGATCGCATCAAATTTTGCGAGGACTTCGTCGTAACTGAGGAAGATCTGTCTGTTGTTGATATTGACCCTGATGTAGCAGAAAGGTTGATTGCGGCAGTGCGTACTCAAGAGCTTGAATCTTCCTGGGCTTCGCCCGTTTGATTTTTGCGTTGTATTCACTTATATAATCATTGTGCTTTGTATTGTTCCATAATTTACTCATAAACTGTATAGTCTTTTATTGTGCATATGTTTATTGTACTTATTGGAGAATTGTAGCACATTTTAGAGGTGCATACGAGGTCAAAACAGTGCAATGCAGCTCAAAACGAGGAGACGGGGAACCGTGGGACGGAAACTTCCATTTATGGATGTCAGCTCCGAGCTGCCTCGGCCCAACTCCGAGCTCGAGCGAGCTGATGGGCAATCACCTCGAGCTCAGCTCCAACTCAGCTCCCGGCAGCACTAACTCCAACTCGACCCCTTCCCAAAAGCGGCACCTCGAGGTGATGCCAGCTCGCCTCGACTCCACCCTCGTCACCCAAAGCGGACGACGTGACATTTCTGGTGGTGTAACTGAGTGACATCACACTCCCTCCCCAGTTTCTGTATTGGCCGTTTCTTGGCCGTTTTCGACGTATAAAAAGCAGTTTGAGCTTGAAGAGAAGGAAACCCTTCCACATAAAAATTTGGTCCATTCTCCCCTAAGATTTTGCCCTTTGGGTGGAAAGATGAACCCTGGGACACTAGATTCCCATATCCGGTATCAGCTCTGAGCCAGCTCCGGTCAACTCGAGCTGACAGCGAGCTGATGGGCAATCAACTCGAGTTCAGCTCCAACTCAGCTCCCGGCAGCAGCCTGGCTACAGCTGTTTTACGGTTTTTGTCCGGTTTTTGATCGAGTGGGGCATTTCGTTTCTTGTTTACACCTGTATGCCTCTGAGTCACCGTATGGCTCCACTCTGACCTCAGATTGGGCTATTTCCAGCCATTTTGCTCCACTAGTGAATGCAGTGGGGCTGCGGTGGAGCGGTTGAACTGCCTCCGGCTCCTCGGCGAGGGTATGCACAAGCAATCACAGGTAAACAACTTTTGAAGAGCCCCACTCCATCAAAAACCGGACAAAAACCGTAAAACAGCTGTATGAATTCCACGCCTTCGATTTCACATCCCACGACGCGTTTTTCGCGACTACATGTAAAATCTTGAATTCTTCGAAGGTACATTTCTCCAACTTCGACCGAGGTAAGAGCTTTGAAAATGACTGAGATTCGGTAGGCCGCCGGCGAAAGCCGGCCAAATTGATTTGTATTCGCTTTCGGGGTTTCTCTCGCTGCCTGGGTATCAAAAATTCATTTCAGAGCTACAGGGAGTACATATGCATGGTATATAGACTAGCTATCCTCTGAATATAAGCCAGGGTGAGTAGCGCCGCAGTGGTTTATAGCCAGAAGGCCGTGGGAATTTTCATCCTGCACACTCAGATATTGTCAGAAAAAATCCCTACTCAAATTGAAAATCTGGCTATTTGGGAATTCTGCTCATTTGATGGCGGATCAAGGGATTGCACGGCGGCGAGGTAGCATACCAATTGGTCTCAGTATCGTGTGCACGCTCAGAAGTTGTTTGCTCTCAAATACAGGTATTTAGTAACACCGCAATACGGACAAAAAACCCATCGGACATTTTTTTTGCCGAGTTAGTGTATATAGAGGTCTATTCTCAAAGTACTCCATAGTCGTGCTCTCGGCCCCGCGGTACCTGCACCCCATCCGAGGTCTTATCTGAGTTCTTCTGGTAATTGTCGCTCATGAAGACCCAGTCCCATGCCGTGCAGCCATTGACACAGGAGAGAAAGACATCAACACCCACCTCCCGCCATGCCTTTGCTGCTAAAATAAGCTCATTTCCGTAGTGCGCGTATGCTCTGTTGTATTGAAGGTGACTACTGGTTGATAGGCGGACTTCCTTGACACGGGATGGTCCATCCCAGGCACGGTCGGTGCGTCTCATGATGAACCGCACGAGTGGGCGGAAAAGGGTTTCTTCTAATCAACGCTGTCAGCTTGGGAAGAAGTGTGATGTCTTCAGATTGAAATAGCTCCTTCGTTCCGTTGCCGGTACACCCGGTGATGTTCAGAGATGTCAGGCGTGTGCCGTGGTTAACCAACAAGCTCATCAAGTACCCATTGGTCAACTCTAAAATTCTTGATAGCTCCAATGAATTGAGCTGGATATCAAAACCGCGAAATGCGCTGAGCAGGGTGTAATGGAAGAGCGAACTATAGGCCTCGTTTGGGGTGTAACAAAAGGCAGCTGTGAGAGACAGATCTTTGAGGGCTGGGAGTTTGACTTGAAGGAAAAATTGAGTTAAGGCCATGTATGTGGGAAATGTCAATCGAAGCTCGCTGAGGCATCTGAAATTTATGATGCTATATGCTTTCCGGGAAAGGTCCGATGACGACTGCAGACCTGGACACGGGGTCAGACCTGTAATGGATTTGAATCATCATGAGCCTCACCTTTTGCAAAGAGCTTTAACGTAAAGCTCTGAAGAGTTCCAGAAAGCAAAGGAAGGATATCTTCAAAGAATTGGTTTTGCTGCACCCGCATGTCCAGACTCAACGACTGCAATTGACCAAGGTTGACGCCGAGGGAAAGGGGATGAAAGAGTGCCTGGGCACTAAACCCAAACCTCGTAAGACCCGGGGCCAGCTGTGCAATTGGCGTGAAATCGTCGGCACTGCCCTCGAGGAAGAGGGTGAACTTTTGGCCAACGAAATGAATGCTGAGATCTTTGAGGACGGGAAACATGTGGTGTGGAAGACGCATGAAAATTTCTGTGCCTTCTTCGTCTAGCTCAACATGCAAGAACCGGAGTCGCGGAGCATTTTCGACCACAATATTCTGTAGAACGCCTTGAGGCAAGCGTTCGCAGGCATGCAACTCTATATCCAAAAGACGATATGGTGATATCAGATTAAGGCAATGCTCCAGCTTGTCTCTGTATGGTACTGGCAAATGAAGATAGCGGCCGCTGTAGCCAAATCCAAATGAAAGACGGTGCCAAAGTGTCTGGATCGCGATATATCGCCATCGGCGACACACCTGACTAAGAAGCGCCGGTATAGCCACGCGGGGTGCGCGAGGCTCTCTGAAGCACGGGAGAAGAAGCGGACTCCCGCCAGCAGCGAACTCAAAAATCAGGGAAAGAAGTTCAGTAGGAATTGACTTGAAGGTGGAGGCGTCGCCAAATAGGCCACGGGCGTATTCGGTATTGCCCTTGGGCAATTCTTTGAATTTAACCTGCGAGGAACACGCAGACTACTAGTGACAACAGTCTGATGAATAAATGAGGACAAGTCTTACTGATTTGCGCTTGCGCCTCATTGGGGGGAAGTTGTGGGCTTACTCGGCAACGTCGGCAGGGCGCCGTTTGAGTTTACGGTGTTTTAAGGTGCGTCGGCCACTCGGTAACCGGATAAGCAGAGCACTGTGACATCGTGTTATTTACCACAGGCACACGCAGTGGATTTTTGAGATTTGTGACTGGTGTGACCTTACGCGTCTGCCTCTACGCGCTTTTCTGCCTGCTTTTTCGTCTCGTTGATACAATTGCGGCGAATTTAAATGCATTACCAAAAAAGGAATTTGCCATCGATCTGCATGCCTTTTGCCCCCAATGTGCCCGGAGAAGAAGTTTCGATACTAAATATCATTGTGCGGGATGAAAGGTGGCCAGTGGCGTACTTGAAGCATGTTGTTTGCTCCAGATTTGAGCCAGAAATGGCTTGGTGACTGTAATCAAAATCAGCCAATTGCGAAGAAAAATACCTCTTCACCGGGCAATTGGGAGATACCTAGAGCTGACCGGTGACCCTTCAATGTCAAAAACCTACGACAGGCTCATGATATGGGCAGTTATGCCCTCTGAAGAGAGGGATTGATGGTAATTTCCTTTTTTTTGGTAATGCATGCCATTTTAGGCCGAATGGTGCTGTATGTTCTCAGCCCAAAGATAGAAATGTTCACTGGAATGCTACGTACCCGATCGCAAGCTTGAGGGAAATAGAATCCTGATTCCATCGTACGAGTCTTTGGGAATTTACAGACTGCCCTCCTTGGAAGAAAGCTCTTGTTCCCAGTCTGTTGCCTTTTGGAACAGATCACACAACTTAAATTTCACCTGAAAGACAAACAGTCCACGATTACGGCCCTTCGAAATCGCCTCTGCGCCTCTCAGAAACAGACGACCCGTGCTCAAGCTTCGGTCAAACAGCTGCGGCAGGAACTTCAGCAAATGCAGGTTTGGGATCCTCGGAAGAACGGCCAGTATACTGCGGAGGCTCGCAAACTTGCTCGGAGTTTGACGAAGGCTGGACATAAAAAAGACGGTTATATGCGAGGACTTGGGCCATGAAGCAATCGACAGCTCAGATCTGGCAACAGGACAGATACTTTCCACCATGGCTTCAATAACAGACGCTCGCGGAGGTGAGCAAGGCTTCCATTCCCCGCCCGTGAAGGAGGCGCGACAGCGACAGGTGGAGCAGAAACAGGTGGGAAAAGCTGTTCGAAATCGGATTCGAATGAACCGTGTCCGACATTTGAAGCCTCCGTGGACTCGATCACAAGAGGGAATGCAAGCGAGCTGCTGGTGGAAGAGACCGTGCGCGAAACGGGATAGGGCGCACGCGGAGAACCCCGCCATCAATGCAGCCATCACCTCGTCCAGCGACCCCCCAGACCTCCGCGACTACATCTCCGCGAGGTGGCGGACGTTGTGCTGCAGTATCGTGGTCACTCTGAGCGCATGCAGCTCGCTGTTACCCGTCTTGGGAAGCAGAAGCTCATCCTCGGGGCTCCGGAAGCATAATCCGGAGATCGACTGGGACACCCGAGAGGTCAAGATGAGCAGATGCCCCAGCGAGTGCTCTACGTGCCGCACCGAGGTTCGCCTGGAGGCTCGTGCTGCCCGCCGAGAGTCCCGCCTGGCGGCTGAGATCCTCCGGCAGCTCCGACTTGGTCCCCTTCCGTCCATCTGTGCCATAGACTTAGGCGAAGATGAATACGATGACCTGCCCGAGCTGTTCCCGGACTACGAGGATGATGACGAGGATGATGTGGATGACCCCCTTGAGCCGGGAGACCGGGTGTTCTACACCCAGTTCCTGCCTTCTAAGGATATCCGTGCTGGAAGCACCGTCTCTCAGCGCCTGGCTGAGGCTTACGCCAAAAACTCAGCCCCGGCGCGCTCGGACTTTTGCGAATGGGCCCGAGAGTTTGACGATGTTTTCAACAAGGAGTCCTTTGACTCACTGCCTGAACGCCGATCCTGGGACCATGCCATTGAGCTCGTGCCGGACTCTAAGCCCACGAACTACAAGGTCTACCCAATCTCGCCTCTCGAACAGAAGGAACTTGATGCCTTCATCGAGGAGGGACTTGGCACTGGCCGGATTCGACCGTCAAAATCACCTATGGCCTCACCCGTCTTCTTCGTCGAGAAGAAGGACGGCGGACTTCGGTTCGTATAGGACTATCGAGCTCTAAACGCTATGACCGTGAAGAATCGCTACCCGCTCCCCTTGATCAATGACCTCATCAACCGACTCAGGTCAAAAGTTTCGATACAACCTAATACAGTGTTGCGGTTGACCCGGGTCTTGACCTTGGGTCAAGAGCCAACGGTCAACCAGGCTGTAGTCTTGCCATGACCCCGGGTCAGCGGGGGTCAGATCTCTTCCATAAGCGGACATCACATCAGTTCTCAAGCTCGATTGTGTGCTGGCGGAGGGCCAATGATAATGCCCCCAAAAGCCTGATAAGGATCCTGACGGGAATCGGAAATTTTGACGATTTGGGCTGTTCAAAATCCTGACTTTTCGACCCGTTTTGGTGGGAAGGGCTGGTCTGAAAACTGACGAAAACGGCGGCAGCCGAAGAAAATTTTCGGAAAATGACGCCGAAATGGCAGAATTTGGGCCTAAAAGTAGGCCTGATCGGAAAATCCTGACCGGTCCGACAAAATGTTGGGTTCAGGCCTGTGTAAATCCTGACTTTTCGAGCCAAAAAAATTCCTGACTTTTTGCCTCCCAAAAAAAACAGGCCTTTATGGAGATTATCATTGGCCCTGCTGGCGGTGGACCGTGCAGGAAAAGACCTCGGAGACAGGCCACTTGAACATAAGCCATTACTAATTACATAATTAAATAATTAATAGGCCCAAGGTCAAGAAGGTCAACCCCCCCTTGACCTGACCCTTGACCCTCGAGTCAGGTCAAGTAGTTGACCTGACCTCCGCAACCCTGCAACCTACCAGTAGGAAGCCGCGAGGTCGACAGCCAGCGGCGTTTTCATATTGCAAGCTAAGATTATCAACGCCGCGAAGATGCCGTGCTCAGCCTTAATTCAAAGGGAAACCGTGTATCCCGTAGCGAAGCACGGGCTCACTGCTAGTGCTATTTACACAATCCCAGGATGTCTTGATGAAAACTGACGTGACAGTATCAATTACCAAATTGGGACTGCGACTTCAAACTTGTCACGAAGTTCGGTCCGCAACCATACCAACTCACGGCAGCGGAACGGCACGGTGGACGGCAAGCGTGTTCAGTGACGGAATTGATCAACATGATGTAAAATGTCCAAATACGGTGATGTTTCCCCAAGGAACTTGTGTCAAAACGGCTCGTAAAATTATTGTTATTTTATCAGGAACAGAACCAGCTCGATTAACGGAGTCTAAGTATTGCGCTATGTCTCGTAATTTTCCCATCAAATTTAGACGTTCGGCCAAATTTTTGGGGTCAATTTTTTTGATTTTGAGTTTTGGGATAATCGGCTCGTGCAAAACCATTCTTTGGGTCCATAACATCGTGTTTACACAAAAAACTAGCCGCCTGGGCATGTGTAACACCTTCCATGAATGGAAGATCAAAGTTGTCGACTTTGCGTGTCCGGCACTGTATGCTGCGGCCGCTCACGACGCCTCTTGTCTCCCCCCATCATGACCTCCCTCCAAGTCACCATCGTAGAGCGCCGCCGCCGCCGTTACATCACGCTAAAACACAAAGTTCCGTCACCTTTCCTTGGTCCGAGGCCCTGGGCGCCGGTTATCTGCATGTGGCTGTGCAATCGGTCATTTTTTTGGGTCCGAAAACTGAAAATTGATGCTAAGATAGACGTCACCCCGATCCAGCACCCTTACAGTGGCGGCGGGATCTGATGCCACCCCCCAAAAAATGATGTGGCCCCAATCGACTCCACTTGCATCAAAAGTTCCAGAAATAGGCTGTTCTATTTTTAGGGGTGGCATCAGATGGCGCCGCCACTGTATATAAGCATTACGTTTGCACAGCCACGCGCCAAATCCTGAAGGTTTGAAAAATCAACTTACTCCGTTTGCGATTTTGAGGTCTTGGGAACTTTTTTTAACAAAAAGAGAGGTTCACAGCTTAAGTAAGAAACTGGAGGCTCTCGGGCCACCGGCCGCCCCACCCATTAAGTAAATACATATGTGTTGCATATGTCTGACTCTAAGTTTGAATCCTAGTTCAATCCGCAGTCTGACCTCTGTTGGGGGGAAGGTACACAGAGGATACAGTAGATGACTAAGTCCTGGTGCTGGTCTAGCATATCTGAGAGGGAGGGCCGAGTCATACTTTCCTCACACTAAACAGTGTATTCCAAAGCTTACATGGCGCGTCGCGTCGCGTCTATGATCGCGGATATATCACGTGTACTGTGTATGTAAGCTTATGTAATCCGCCAAATGTTGGAAGGATTTTTCGCAAGATGGGCCCAAACACGTCGAAAATGAGTTTGGAAGCTTTTTAGAATGGGTTGCCTGTTTTGGAAAGATCACCTTATAACTTTTCAACAAGGAATTATTGGCTGAATCCGTTCCATCAAATCGTAGATAGACCTCTTAGCTACAGTTTGGTGGTCTTAGAATTATCAATATGTTGTTGTGCCCAGAGTTATAAGGACTTTGTTGACATGATGTTTCGGCTTACATAACCACGTGCCGGATCGGGGTGACGTCTATCTTACATGTTAGCCATTTACAAGTTGGATAGCAATCAAACTGAGTCGTTTGCCGCAGTTTTCGAGGCATTTTTTTCCGGCCCGTGCAGCAGGCTGTAGGGAGTGTCATGTGCACTTGGGGGAAGCCGGCGGGACTTGGGTGCAGCACGGGTGGGGCATTTCGTTTCTTGTTTACACCTGTATGCCTCTGAGTCACCGTATGGCTCCACTCTGACCTCAGATTGGGCTATTTCCAGCCATTTTGCTCCACTAGTGAATGCAGTGGGGCTGCGGTGGAGCGGTTGAACTGCCTCCGGCTCCTCGGCGAGGGTATGCACAAGCAATCACAGGTAAACAACTTTTGAAGAGCCCCACTCCATCAAAAACCGGACAAAAACCGGACAAAAACCGTAAAACAGCTGTATGAATTCCACGCCTTCGATTTCACATCCCACGACGCGTTTTTCGCGACTACATGTAAAATCTTGAATTCTTCGAAGGTACATTTCTCCAACTTCGACCGAGGTAAGAGCTTTGAAAATGACTGAGATTCGGTAGGCCGCCGGCGAAAGCCGGCCAAATTGATTTGTATTCGCTTTCGGGGTTTCTCTCGCTGCCTGGGTATCAAAAATTCATTTCAGAGCTACAGGGAGTACATATGCATGGTATATAGACTAGCTATCCTCTGAATATAAGCCAGGGTGAGTAGCGCCGCAGTGGTTTATAGCCAGAAGGCCGTGGGAATTTTCATCCTGCACACTCAGATATTGTCAGAAAAAATCCCTACTCAAATTGAAAATCTGGCTATTTGGGAATTCTGCTCATTTGATGGCGGATCAAGGGATTGCACGGCGGCGAGGTAGCATACCAATTGGTCTCAGTATCGTGTGCACGCTCAGAAGTTGTTTGCTCTCAAATACAGGTATTTAGTAACACCGCAATACGGACAAAAAACCCATCGGACATTTTTTTTGCCGAGTTAGTGTATATAGAGGTCTATTCTCAAAGTACTCCATAGTCGTGCTCTCGGCCCCGCGGTACCTGCACCCCATCCGAGGTCTTATCTGAGTTCTTCTGGTAATTGTCGCTCATGAAGACCCAGTCCCATGCCGTGCAGCCATTGACACAGGAGAGAAAGACATCAACACCCACCTCCCGCCATGCCTTTGCTGCTAAAATAAGCTCATTTCCGTAGTGCGCGTATGCTCTGTTGTATTGAAGGTGACTACTGGTTGATAGGCGGACTTCCTTGACACGGGATGGTCCATCCCAGGCACGGTCGGTGCGTCTCATGATGAACCGCACGAGTGGGCGGAAAAGGGTTTCTTCTAATCAACGCTGTCAGCTTGGGAAGAAGTGTGATGTCTTCAGATTGAAATAGCTCCTTCGTTCCGTTGCCGGTACACCCGGTGATGTTCAGAGATGTCAGGCGTGTGCCGTGGTTAACCAACAAGCTCATCAAGTACCCATTGGTCAACTCTAAAATTCTTGATAGCTCCAATGAATTGAGCTGGATATCAAAACCGCGAAATGCGCTGAGCAGGGTGTAATGGAAGAGCGAACTATAGGCCTCGTTTGGGGTGTAACAAAAGGCAGCTGTGAGAGACAGATCTTTGAGGGCTGGGAGTTTGACTTGAAGGAAAAATTGAGTTAAGGCCATGTATGTGGGAAATGTCAATCGAAGCTCGCTGAGGCATCTGAAATTTATGATGCTATATGCTTTCCGGGAAAGGTCCGATGACGACTGCAGACCTGGACACGGGGTCAGACCTGTAATGGATTTGAATCATCATGAGCCTCACCTTTTGCAAAGAGCTTTAACGTAAAGCTCTGAAGAGTTCCAGAAAGCAAAGGAAGGATATCTTCAAAGAATTGGTTTTGCTGCACCCGCATGTCCAGACTCAACGACTGCAATTGACCAAGGTTGACGCCGAGGGAAAGGGGATGAAAGAGTGCCTGGGCACTAAACCCAAACCTCGTAAGACCCGGGGCCAGCTGTGCAATTGGCGTGAAATCGTCGGCACTGCCCTCGAGGAAGAGGGTGAACTTTTGGCCAACGAAATGAATGCTGAGATCTTTGAGGACGGGAAACATGTGGTGTGGAAGACGCATGAAAATTTCTGTGCCTTCTTCGTCTAGCTCAACATGCAAGAACCGGAGTCGCGGAGCATTTTCGACCACAATATTCTGTAGAACGCCTTGAGGCAAGCGTTCGCAGGCATGCAACTCTATATCCAAAAGACGATATGGTGATATCAGATTAAGGCAATGCTCCAGCTTGTCTCTGTATGGTACTGGCAAATGAAGATAGCGGCCGCTGTAGCCAAATCCAAATGAAAGACGGTGCCAAAGTGTCTGGATCGCGATATATCGCCATCGGCGACACACCTGACTAAGAAGCGCCGGTATAGCCACGCGGGGTGCGCGAGGCTCTCTGAAGCACGGGAGAAGAAGCGGACTCCCGCCAGCAGCGAACTCAAAAATCAGGGAAAGAAGTTCAGTAGGAATTGACTTGAAGGTGGAGGCGTCGCCAAATAGGCCACGGGCGTATTCGGTATTGCCCTTGGGCAATTCTTTGAATTTAACCTGCGAGGAACACGCAGACTACTAGTGACAACAGTCTGATGAATAAATGAGGACAAGTCTTACTGATTTGCGCTTGCGCCTCATTGGGGGGAAGTTGTGGGCTTACTCGGCAACGTCGGCAGGGCGCCGTTTGAGTTTACGGTGTTTTAAGGTGCGTCGGCCACTCGGTAACCGGATAAGCAGAGCACTGTGACATCGTGTTATTTACCACAGGCACACGCAGTGGATTTTTGAGATTTGTGACTGGTGTGACCTTACGCGTCTGCCTCTACGCGCTTTTCTGCCTGCTTTTTCGTCTCGTTGATACAATTGCGGCGAATTTAAATGCATTACCAAAAAAGGAATTTGCCATCGATCTGCATGCCTTTTGCCCCCAATGTGCCCGGAGAAGAAGTTTCGATACTAAATATCATTGTGCGGGATGAAAGGTGGCCAGTGGCGTACTTGAAGCATGTTGTTTGCTCCAGATTTGAGCCAGAAATGGCTTGGTGACTGTAATCAAAATCAGCCAATTGCGAAGAAAAATACCTCTTCACCGGGCAATTGGGAGATACCTAGAGCTGACCGGTGACCCTTCAATGTCAAAAACCTACGACAGGCTCATGATATGGGCAGTTATGCCCTCTGAAGAGAGGGATTGATGGTAATTTCCTTTTTTTTGGTAATGCATGCCATTTTAGGCCGAATGGTGCTGTATGTTCTCAGCCCAAAGATAGAAATGTTCACTGGAATGCTACGTACCCGATCGCAAGCTTGAGGGAAATAGAATCCTGATTCCATCGTACGAGTCTTTGGGAATTTACAGACTGCCCTCCTTGGAAGAAAGCTCTTGTTCCCAGTCTGTTGCCTTTTGGAACAGATCACACAACTTAAATTTCACCTGAAAGACAAACAGTCCACGATTACGGCCCTTCGAAATCGCCTCTGCGCCTCTCAGAAACAGACGACCCGTGCTCAAGCTTCGGTCAAACAGCTGCGGCAGGAACTTCAGCAAATGCAGGTTTGGGATCCTCGGAAGAACGGCCAGTATACTGCGGAGGCTCGCAAACTTGCTCGGAGTTTGACGAAGGCTGGACATAAAAAAGACGGTTATATGCGAGGACTTGGGCCATGAAGCAATCGACAGCTCAGATCTGGCAACAGGACAGATACTTTCCACCATGGCTTCAATAACAGACGCTCGCGGAGGTGAGCAAGGCTTCCATTCCCCGCCCGTGAAGGAGGCGCGACAGCGACAGGTGGAGCAGAAACAGGTGGGAAAAGCTGTTCGAAATCGGATTCGAATGAACCGTGTCCGACATTTGAAGCCTCCGTGGACTCGATCACAAGAGGGAATGCAAGCGAGCTGCTGGTGGAAGAGACCGTGCGCGAAACGGGATAGGGCGCACGCGGAGAACCCCGCCATCAATGCAGCCATCACCTCGTCCAGCGACCCCCCAGACCTCCGCGACTACATCTCCGCGAGGTGGCGGACGTTGTGCTGCAGTATCGTGGTCACTCTGAGCGCATGCAGCTCGCTGTTACCCGTCTTGGGAAGCAGAAGCTCATCCTCGGGGCTCCGGAAGCATAATCCGGAGATCGACTGGGACACCCGAGAGGTCAAGATGAGCAGATGCCCCAGCGAGTGCTCTACGTGCCGCACCGAGGTTCGCCTGGAGGCTCGTGCTGCCCGCCGAGAGTCCCGCCTGGCGGCTGAGATCCTCCGGCAGCTCCGACTTGGTCCCCTTCCGTCCATCTGTGCCATAGACTTAGGCGAAGATGAATACGATGACCTGCCCGAGCTGTTCCCGGACTACGAGGATGATGACGAGGATGATGTGGATGACCCCCTTGAGCCGGGAGACCGGGTGTTCTACACCCAGTTCCTGCCTTCTAAGGATATCCGTGCTGGAAGCACCGTCTCTCAGCGCCTGGCTGAGGCTTACGCCAAAAACTCAGCCCCGGCGCGCTCGGACTTTTGCGAATGGGCCCGAGAGTTTGACGATGTTTTCAACAAGGAGTCCTTTGACTCACTGCCTGAACGCCGATCCTGGGACCATGCCATTGAGCTCGTGCCGGACTCTAAGCCCACGAACTACAAGGTCTACCCAATCTCGCCTCTCGAACAGAAGGAACTTGATGCCTTCATCGAGGAGGGACTTGGCACTGGCCGGATTCGACCGTCAAAATCACCTATGGCCTCACCCGTCTTCTTCGTCGAGAAGAAGGACGGCGGACTTCGGTTCGTATAGGACTATCGAGCTCTAAACGCTATGACCGTGAAGAATCGCTACCCGCTCCCCTTGATCAATGACCTCATCAACCGACTCAGGTCAAAAGTTTCGATACAACCTAATACAGTGTTGCGGTTGACCCGGGTCTTGACCTTGGGTCAAGAGCCAACGGTCAACCAGGCTGTAGTCTTGCCATGACCCCGGGTCAGCGGGGGTCAGATCTCTTCCATAAGCGGACATCACATCAGTTCTCAAGCTCGATTGTGTGCTGGCGGAGGGCCAATGATAATGCCCCCAAAAGCCTGATAAGGATCCTGACGGGAATCGGAAATTTTGACGATTTGGGCTGTTCAAAATCCTGACTTTTCGACCCGTTTTGGTGGGAAGGGCTGGTCTGAAAACTGACGAAAACGGCGGCAGCCGAAGAAAATTTTCGGAAAATGACGCCGAAATGGCAGAATTTGGGCCTAAAAGTAGGCCTGATCGGAAAATCCTGACCGGTCCGACAAAATGTTGGGTTCAGGCCTGTGTAAATCCTGACTTTTCGAGCCAAAAAAATTCCTGACTTTTTGCCTCCCAAAAAAAACAGGCCTTTATGGAGATTATCATTGGCCCTGCTGGCGGTGGACCGTGCAGGAAAAGACCTCGGAGACAGGCCACTTGAACATAAGCCATTACTAATTACATAATTAAATAATTAATAGGCCCAAGGTCAAGAAGGTCAACCCCCCCTTGACCTGACCCTTGACCCTCGAGTCAGGTCAAGTAGTTGACCTGACCTCCGCAACCCTGCAACCTACCAGTAGGAAGCCGCGAGGTCGACAGCCAGCGGCGTTTTCATATTGCAAGCTAAGATTATCAACGCCGCGAAGATGCCGTGCTCAGCCTTAATTCAAAGGGAAACCGTGTATCCCGTAGCGAAGCACGGGCTCACTGCTAGTGCTATTTACACAATCCCAGGATGTCTTGATGAAAACTGACGTGACAGTATCAATTACCAAATTGGGACTGCGACTTCAAACTTGTCACGAAGTTCGGTCCGCAACCATACCAACTCACGGCAGCGGAACGGCACGGTGGACGGCAAGCGTGTTCAGTGACGGAATTGATCAACATGATGTAAAATGTCCAAATACGGTGATGTTTCCCCAAGGAACTTGTGTCAAAACGGCTCGTAAAATTATTGTTATTTTATCAGGAACAGAACCAGCTCGATTAACGGAGTCTAAGTATTGCGCTATGTCTCGTAATTTTCCCATCAAATTTAGACGTTCGGCCAAATTTTTGGGGTCAATTTTTTTGATTTTGAGTTTTGGGATAATCGGCTCGTGCAAAACCATTCTTTGGGTCCATAACATCGTGTTTACACAAAAAACTAGCCGCCTGGGCATGTGTAACACCTTCCATGAATGGAAGATCAAAGTTGTCGACTTTGCGTGTCCGGCACTGTATGCTGCGGCCGCTCACGACGCCTCTTGTCTCCCCCCATCATGACCTCCCTCCAAGTCACCATCGTAGAGCGCCGCCGCCGCCGTTACATCACGCTAAAACACAAAGTTCCGTCACCTTTCCTTGGTCCGAGGCCCTGGGCGCCGGTTATCTGCATGTGGCTGTGCAATCGGTCATTTTTTTGGGTCCGAAAACTGAAAATTGATGCTAAGATAGACGTCACCCCGATCCAGCACCCTTACAGTGGCGGCGGGATCTGATGCCACCCCCCAAAAAATGATGTGGCCCCAATCGACTCCACTTGCATCAAAAGTTCCAGAAATAGGCTGTTCTATTTTTAGGGGTGGCATCAGATGGCGCCGCCACTGTATATAAGCATTACGTTTGCACAGCCACGCGCCAAATCCTGAAGGTTTGAAAAATCAACTTACTCCGTTTGCGATTTTGAGGTCTTGGGAACTTTTTTAACAAAAAGAGAGGTTCACAGCTTAAGTAAGAAACTGGAGGCTCTCGGGCCACCGGCCGCCCCACCCATTAAGTAAATACATATGTGTTGCATATGTCTGACTCTAAGTTTGAATCCTAGTTCAATCCGCAGTCTGACCTCTGTTGGGGGGAAGGTACACAGAGGATACAGTAGATGACTAAGTCCTGGTGCTGGTCTAGCATATCTGAGAGGGAGGGCCGAGTCATACTTTCCTCACACTAAACAGTGTATTCCAAAGCTTACATGGCGCGTCGCGTCGCGTCTATGATCGCGGATATATCACGTGTACTGTGTATGTAAGCTTATGTAATCCGCCAAATGTTGGAAGGATTTTTCGCAAGATGGGCCCAAACACGTCGAAAATGAGTTTGGAAGCTTTTTAGAATGGGTTGCCTGTTTTGGAAAGATCACCTTATAACTTTTCAACAAGGAATTATTGGCTGAATCCGTTCCATCAAATCGTAGATAGACCTCTTAGCTACAGTTTGGTGGTCTTAGAATTATCAATATGTTGTTGTGCCCAGAGTTATAAGGACTTTGTTGACATGATGTTTCGGCTTACATAACCACGTGCCGGATCGGGGTGACGTCTATCTTACATGTTAGCCATTTACAAGTTGGATAGCAATCAAACTGAGTCGTTTGCCGCAGTTTTCGAGGCATTTTTTTCCGGCCCGTGCAGCAGGCTGTAGGGAGTGTCATGTGCACTTGGGGGAAGCCGGCGGGACTTGGGTGCAGCACGGGAGGCGGGGCATTGGTTGTCTTCACTCTCGTCGAGTGGTTGATAATGATCTTGCTTCTTTAAGGCCGTTTATGGCAGGGTTCAAGTCCGAAAGTGCGCAAAAAAATGTGAACATGCCAAGGTATTCCGGAACAGCTGTAAGTAACGGGAAAATCGATGTTTTCTCGTTCTGTGCAAGTTCTGCGCGGTGTATTGAGCTGCCTTTGGTATCTAGAGTATATGTATCCCCATCAAAGCAATTGAACGAATGGCTCAACTTCCTCTTCTGGATGTTGGCGTTGAGTCGCCTAATTGGGATGTTTGGGTTCGATTTCACATTTGATCCAGAAATAATTCTCACATGTGAGATTCCTATGCGGACTACACATCGACGTAGTAGACTTCAAATTCGATTCTTTGAGGGAAAGAGACTCAGTTGAATAGCTTGAAGCCACCAAACTCGCGCTAGTCTGAGGACGGAAGTCAGGAGATATTTAGACAGACAGAAAATTTCTGACTATCAGCACATACCCTCAGCTTGTTCCCTGGTGAGCTCAGCGGAAAATACTACTGCGGAGAAGAGGTGTTGTGAATATTCTTACGGTCGCGCGATGTTTTGATTTAGCATAGCTGGAAGGTGTAGTTGACGGGTGCAAACCTCTGATTATTTGCGCATAAGGTCGCCAATGAGGTCTATCCGTCTGCGCCGGTTATCATGAGTAGTACTCCAGTGAAGAATACCCAACTTTTTGCACAACCACTGGCACTGGGACACACCCGCGTATTGGACTCGGGGAAAACATATAAAATCATTTCCATATGGGCTTTCCAGAATGGGTACTTGCAATGCCATATCTTGTCAGGATATGAATTTGTTGGTTCGCATCATTCCGACTTCGGACATTTCTTATCCATTGATACCTATCTACATTTATGTACTTCCCGTAGTTGAGTACAGTCTACAATCAATCACTCTTACTCTTTACCCTCATCTCTGAGACTCTTGTGCCCCTCTGTGTGCTCCTGCACCTGCACTCCAGCAGCTCTTGTTCCGATAGAGCTCTACTGGCTTCCAGCTACCTCGGTTTATATTCTGATATATCTCACGGCTGGGAGCCAATTCTGTAGTCAGTATAGTCGTAAGGTGAATCGCAACTTGGTGCGCCAAACAGAGGTGGCCCAGGTCTCTGATCAAAAGCGGGCCGGCGCTTCTCGGTTAATTGAATTATCCGAACCCATTCACTGTGCTAACGTACTTTCCGTGGATTTACGCCAATTTACGCGTCGTTTTCCATTCAACCACCACTCTGGAGACGCGTTCAGAACGCGTCTCTTGCTTTACATTTATCTACTACGCACTGTCTTTAAAGACGCGTCCGGAAGCCACGAATCCTGCAGAGAAGTCAGCAAAGCCGGAACACTACTGCTGAAACAACTCACCTGCCCAACATGTGGTCGTAAACATGGGGCGTCCCATGAAAGTTCGAGAATCTTTGATTTCAGAGTTTAGGGCTCTTGTTTGATCTCCTCATATGCGCTCTTGAGACGAAGATTCCGGGTTGACTAGATATATGATAAATCATCAAGAGACATCACAATCTCAGCGCCCAATTTCCCGGATTCAAATCTTATATTCCTCCTTCAACAGCCGTCTCAAAACGTGTTTACAAGCAGGGATACATTCATTGAATAGCCCGAAGCACAAAGATTGCGTCTGTGCTACTTCGAAGAGGGATGGAAAAGCATAAATATTGAGATATGTTCTCTTGACCCTTTGGTTGGCCTAATCGGCTGTCCCAGAAGTGGGGGGTTGCCTCAGACTCGTAAAATAGACAGTAAATCAATTAAAGTAGTAGTCTACATGGTTTTTCTTGGTATAGGAAGTCTTGATACATCTTCTTTCCCATTCTATCTTAATCCCACTTCAACCGGAATGATACTTCTCCAAAGAATGGGGGGTTCAAAAAGCGTCCTTCAAACTGCTCAATCAATGTGCTTGACAGAATCTTGCAATGAACCGAGAAATTCTGTACTCCAGGTGGTGCATTAAATACCTGGAAGAAGATAAAGGTATCTATTGCTTGCGCAGTCTCAGCCCATTGTGAGTAGATTCGGAGTCTATTCAACACCAGATTGTACACTCCTTACTATTTTTAAATATAAACGACTTGTGTTAGTACTGTTTTGGCGTCCCTGAAAGCCTGCAGAACTTGATATCGCACGATTTGACTGAGTTCACTCGAAATTAACTAGCAGTTACCCGTGCTACGATACGGTGGGAACTGGATTGAAAGAAAGAGCAGAGCACAACTCGGATACAGTAGAACTCAAAAAAAAATTAGTCGCTTGTACTGTATTACAGTTACGTTTGAATTTGATTACATCTCTGGATTCGAGAGTGAGTTGATGTTTATCATTGGATCCCCCAGCCCGCCGACCCGTCGAAGTTCCTTCCCCCTTGTCTTCTTGCTCGTTAGAGCGGTTGTCAAGCTTGCGCTTCTTCGGGTTCGGCAGCATTGGATGCCTGGTCGCCGAAGAAGCCTGTGAATTTGAGGCGCGCGGGGGTACCGTTGTTGACTGAGAATATATGCATCCCGCTGCTGTCTCTTAACACGCCCCTCGGCCTTCGCACGCTCACGATTATCCTGACGGCGCATATCCATCTCCGTCAGGCGGTCCCAACCTGGGAAACAAGGACTTGCCCGGAAGGCGGCGCCTCGGCGAGATCACTCTCGCGAACAAGATAGGTGACGATAGGAGGGAGAGGATGATTGGGGTACCAGAGGTTGCGTCCGGAATCGAGGTCGTAATAAGCCCATTTCTCGCCAGATAGGCAGTTGGCGTTGAGAATGCGGGCGAAGTCGACGTAGCCCCACGGTATGTCCTTGAAGCGATTGGCGGGGTCGTTAAGGAGGTAATTGAACAGGATATACACGCGGACGAGAACCGCGGGAACAACGTCGCTGGTTTCGAGGTCCGGGTCGGGAAGGAGGAAGGTGTGGTCATCGATGTGCTGGAGCCAGTGCGAATTATTAAACTCGAGGAATTTGGCGAGGGCGACGATGTCATTGCGAAGGACACCGTTAACGCGGAAGCTAGATGATTTGGTGGAACAGGAAGAGGAATTGTTGGAATGTTTGTGGTTGGGCATGGCAGGGAAGGGAATAGCGGTTGAGGAAGCAGAGGATGAATAAGATGTAGAGGAGAACTCGGGGTTGAGTTCAACGAACAAAGCCAGAGAGTTTATGTACTCCTTCTGGTTTGAGACAATCTTCTGATCCGCCTGAATCAAAACAATATCCGCTGAGAAGACGTCAATGTCTTCCTCGGGTAGTTTGTGGGAGTTCAGAAATATCTGACACTCCGAGAGATTCAAAATAATCCCGTAAAGCGGTGAGATGACTCGCCTGTGAATAGGGCATCCAAGTCCGATCCCCAGACTGCCACTGAATCTCAAAGACGGCGTCAGCACGTCTTCCTGAATGACCAACAATCTTGTCAATAGCCCATTCATGGGTCGTTGCATTTGTAGAAACATCTAACTGAGTTTCCAATCTTCCTGGAAAGCGACGGTCATCATTAGGAATATGAATCCTAAGAAGAGATGCGTGAAAAACATCATGACTCCCGCGCTGTCTCATATTTCACGGGAGTTCAATCTGGAACGAGTTATTTCCGAAGTCTCGGAGGATAAGGTAAGGCCCAATGAATTTTGGGATAAGCTTGCGCGCCAAACCTTTCTCAAATTTGAGATTCTTCGTCGAAAGGTAGACCAAGTCTCCGTTAGAAAATGGTGATGCTTGCCTGCGGCGATTAGCATTCCGAGTTTGTTTGACCCTGGCAGCAAGAACTGCATCGTGTGCAGCTATGCCCGGGTATTCTCGGGAACGGTCTGAATCCCAAATTAATGAACGAGGCATGCGTCCATTATTCAAGAAGAACGGAGCATAGCCCGTTGTTTCGGATCGAGCAGAGTTCATCGCGAACTCGACAGCTAGTAATTTGGACACCCAGTCTTTCTGCTTGTCGCCTATACACTGTCGGATCATCTGTGTGACAGTACGATTCGCCCGTTCAGTGCTACCATCTGTCTCCGGATGATAAGCACTGGACATTCGAAGCTTAGTTCCAATTAGTTCATGGAGACGGCGCCAAAAGTTACTTGTAAAAAGAACATCTCTATCGCTCACAATAGATTTTGGCAGTTCGTGCAATTTATAGACATTCTCGAACATTAGTTCGGCCATTTGCTTTGCAGTGTAGTTGATGCGACTGGGAATAATACTGTTAATAAGCAAATTACAACAGTAATGGAATTGAACACGCTATCGCGGTTCTTAGACTCTGGTAAAGGTCCCACAAAGTCTACTCCGATTGTTTCCCAAGGCTGAGTGGGAGGATTAAGCGAATGAAGCAACCCGTAAGGTTTTTGATTGTTTGGCTTACTATGTTTGCAAGTTTTGCATGAATCGCAATATATCTGCGTATCCTGCACCATGTCCTTCCACCAGACATATTCCCGAAGATACTCGGTTGTTTTTTGAGGCCCCAGATGCGCCAGAACGGAGTGAGCTTCCGAAATAATAATTTCCCGAATATTTCGATCTTTGTACTTCAGGTGAGGAATACAAAGCACTTTCCGGTCATGTTCACACAGGAAAACAAGCCCGTCAGAAACTTCGAAGTTCTTTAAGGCTTTCGGAGTTGCCAGAATGTCCTTGAAGAATGAATCGATAGCGGTGTCAGCACCGGTCCCCTACTCTGATAGGTGTCAATTCAGACTTGATTCAGACTGAGATACTGGGTTTTAATATGTACTGAGGCGGGCCGGCCAAAGCTCGCTCGGTCGACGCGCAAGCGTCGACCAGCTCTCATGAGTCATTGGCAGATGAGATTTAAATCTTTAGTGTAAAGACCGCCAAAGCTCGCTCGTCGACGCTCGCGCGCCGACCAGCTCTCATTGGCCGGTGCGGGCGGCGTGTTGTCATGTCCCTTTTAATCATCACCTCGGCATTGACAGCTCAGCGTCGGCTAGCACGCGGCTCTGTTATCCCAGCTGCAGGCATAGTCGGTCGTATAAGTACATCGTATCTTGCGGCATATAAAACAAACTGGTTGAGAGGCGGAATTTTTGAAAATGGCTGAAAAGCCGGCATTGTACGATATCACAGGGATCAAAATCTGCTCTTGCCGCCCGCGGGCAAATAGTGACATAGTGGAGCAACAAAATCAATATTAATCACACCGAAGAAAATGGTCTTTCGGCTGACCCGATTGACATGCCGAAAGATTGCCGAGGTTCTTCCTATTGGGGCGGCATATCCCGGACCAATGGGAATAATCTCGGCAGTCGTCACATATTGTTTCGGGATGTAGGTCGGGTCAGCCGAAGGTTCGTTTTTTTCGGCGTGAATCTGTGGAGTGATGAAGCCGTAAATGCCGTAATTTTGATATGTTCAAGTGAGGGGTGAAGTGACAGTTCAGCCCCACAGAACCCTGCCTCTGTAAACAGAGTAGGGGGATCTTCTCCGTATTTGTTTTGCAAAAACTTGACCAGATCAAGGCCGTCAGTCCCTCCAGAGACCACAGGAAATATGGAAGGATCCATATCCTTGAGTTGTTGTCCAAGCTCCGAGACTGTAGGTGGGAGTCGACGGTTCGAGAGGTGGAGGCTCGTCAGTCAAGATAGATGGAGGAAAAGATTCCGTTGATGACGGATTTGCTTCCGGGATCAAAGTTTGATCCCCGCTGTCAAAGGGCTTTGCCTCCGCACTTGACTTCATGTCGGTGCCTCGTCTTGACTTCGCGTCAGAGCGACTTGACTTCGCGTCAGTCTTTTTCAATTTCGATTTATTGGTACTCCCGCCCTCCTTTGCTTCTCCTGGAGATGCAAAATTCTGCTTGTCAACACCACGAGTCATTGACCTCAAAACACGACCCTCTTGGGTATGTTTCGCTTCCGCAGCCTTCTGCGTAAGCTTCTGCTCAGCAATTCGTGTAGAAGACCTCAAGACTCGGTCGCTAGCCATCACTTTCGCTTCAGATCCAGCAAAAACCGCATGGGAAATGGAATTAGCGGGTTTGTGCAAAGCGACCCAGGTCGCTTTGGGACCGCTCAAATCTCCACAACGAGCAGTCTCGATGTAAGTCTCAGCGACCGCTTAGAGCTCACACCTGGTTTCTGTTGTTGCGCAGATCTGAGCGGTCAAAAAGCGACCTGGGTCGCTCGCACAAACTCTCTATTGATATTGAGAGCGTCGTTATTGACCACATCATGGTACGTGTACTCGCTTCTTGCGCGCACGGTTCCCGGTGCCTCGTTTGAGTAGATGCGAGATAAGGCATCTGCAAGAACATTTTCTGTTCCTGGAATGTAGACCACCTCAAAATCAAACTCGGAAATCTTTTCCATCCATCGAGCCTGTCGACCCGAGAGGTTTTTCTGATTCATGAAATGAATAAGACCTTTATGGTCGGTGATCCATTTAAAATGAAATCCCTGCAGTATGTCACGGTGCCTCAGCATCGCTTCCACTCCAGCTAACATCTCAATTTCGTGCACAGGGTAATTCTGCTGCGCCGAATTGAGCTTCGCGCTAAAGAATGCGGCAACCTTTGCTGATTTCCAATCAGTACCTTGGCTGACTGCGCCAGCAATTGCTGAACTCGATCCGTCCGTGACGAGAAAGGCAGGGTCTGCATCAGGTCCGTACTTCAGGGGAACACGGCGATGCTCCCGTGATTGGTGAGCAATCCGTTTGCAATCTTCGAAAGCTCGCTGATGAGTATAACCCCAACGGAAAGGGACTGTATCCCCAGTCAATCCGTTGTGGAAGGGTGAGATGGCCGTCAGGTCGACTTCCCCTTCTTCCCCATGTTTTCTCTTATGTACTTGATTTGGCATCGGCAATCGTACGGTATATTTGTTCTGTACGTAGATAGCCAAACATTACGCTTCTTGATCCCAAACCACCACGACCGACACGACTAGTGACTTGAGCGCCCCACCGAGGGCGAGTCGTCAGTGAAGACCTTTCAACAGAGGAGCACATTACTCCTACAGATCCGCATTTCCCATCCCGACGCGTACTCCGAGCCTCTCTTTTACTTCTACGCCTCGACGACTTTCTGGGGACTTTCACCTTCATTTTCCTTCCATCCCTTCAGCCCAACAACCGGACCCCCGACCCACATTTCTGTCTACCAACATCGAACTCTCTTCTGCGACACCGTGAAGGATACCCATAGGCCCTCGGATTCGAGCAAGATCGTCAGCAAGGTATCCAATCGAGCCGAGAAATCCACGCAGTAAGTCCCGGTTTGTTGGAGTTTTCCGGTTGATTACACTGTCGACCTTATCAGGGTCCATCCTAATCCCATCATCGTCGACTATTCGACCGAGAACCTTCATGTCTGGCTTCAAGAATTGAAGTTTATGCTCACTCAGGTAGAGTGTTTCACGTTTTAACACGTCGATGATTGCCTTGGCATGCTTAATGTGCTCGTCTAAGGTCTCAGAATAGATGATAATATCATCAAGATACACATCCATGAACCTTCCGATGAAATCCGAGAACAGATAATTCATTAATGATTGATACAGTGGCGGCGGGATCTGATGCCACCCCCCAAAAAATGATGTGGCCCCAATCGACTCCACTTGCATCAAAAGTTCCAGAAATAGGCTGTTCTATTTTTAGGGGTGGCATCAGATGGCGCCGCCACTGTACGTAGCTGGTGCGTTGCAATCGCCTATTTGGATCACCAAACTGACCATATTTCCATCAGGAGTAGTAACGGTTGTACGGTGCTTGCCAGATCATCCATCACGGAGGTTGATGGGATGCCAGCGCACAAACCTCCTCAGTCGCTCATGAGTAACATCCTCAGGATGCTCTGCGGACCTCCCTCAATATCCTCGTCTATGCTTTGACGAGCATACTTCGTGGCCTCATCTTTGATGGCGCTTGACAGATCGCCCCTTGGGTTAATGTCCTGATACAAACATAGGTTTTGTATGCCGGATTCCCGGCCTACAGGTGGGGGAGCTTGCACGAATCCGCATTTCAAATTCAATGCATGTACACTGTACAGTATGTTAAGTAGGTTTACTATGGAACCAGTAGAATAATTTTATGACGATTGGACTTTGGCGATGCTGAAGAGGACTGGGGGAATGATGATGGCTGAATTTCCGAGTTGTGTGTTGGTTGTGCAAGCTCAAGACTTGAAGAAATTCATGAACGCAATTGTCTACATACAGTACCTCGCAAATTTGAAGATTACTCATGGTCTGACATCTGTTTTATGCATGAAGCGGTAAACTGGATGCAGGCAGATTAGAAGCAGAAAAGACACTGCCAGAGCGTTCCATCAGCAGAATCAGCATTACATCACTCTGGATCAGGCGGGCTTGTGCTGGATCACAAACCATCAGTAATATCAGGTATCGGGACATGTTTTCATCACGGCACATGCTGATTTACGATACCCATCAACGCTCCAGCACAGCCTCATCACCATTTGGTGTCGGCTCTGACAAAAGGGGGAGCAAGCTCCCCCAATAAATATCCTTTTGTTCCCTACGTTCCACCCTGCCTGCTATACAATTGCAAAATACCCGACAACGACGACGAGCTTTGTGTTCCAACTAGCGACCCATTCGAAGAAGAAGAGCTTGCTAGATACTCGCAACGACACGAGACGCGAGAATATGCAGAGACGCTCATAACAGAGAGCCTTCGCCGGTCAGGGGTCAAGCGGGTGCGGCGCTCATTATTGGGTGACAATGAAAAGCAAAGCTCGTGCGCTGCCTGTTTCTCCTTCTCAACATCTTCCACCTCATATATCATAGGCTTTGCTCCATCTGCAATCCTGGAGGACATTCGGCTGTAGCCTCTGCGCAGGCGCGAAACGGAGAACCAGATCTCCCAAGTAAGTGTGCTTCATCTCAAATTCACATGAGTGAACGCTAAATCAGAAGGCACAGAAGATAATATGCGAAGCGACCCGGGTCGCTTTGGGACCGCTCAGATCTCGACAACGAGCAGTCTCAGGTGTGAAGTCCCAGCGACCTAGGAGTGCCCCATGGCAATACTCTTCTAGGTCGCTTAGAGCTCACACCTGGTATCTTTTGTTTCGGAGATCTGAGCGGTCGAAAAGCGACCTGGGTCGCTCGCACAAACTCTCTATTAATATAGATCTGCTGTTGCTACATTGCAGGAAATTGGAGCAGGAACGCGAAGAAATTCGAGCCGAAGCGATCGACGCGCATGTGAAGCACCACCATATTCAAGAGGACCGAGACAAAATGGCAGAGGGGTTGCGGCAGTGCAAGCTCGCTCTGAGCTTTTTCAGAAGGAAACTGGCTGCTGGCGTTGGGCTGCGGCTCACGCTCACACTCGAATACAGATAGCTGTCCGAGACTTTCAAGCGGCACTATGGTGCACATCGCATAAACACCACCAAACAGGAACGAAATTTGCACCACATCAGAGCCTTCCCACGCCTGATCCTCTGGCCAAAACACTCCGATTAGATAGTAGACTAAACCCTCTACATAGAGGGATTTCTCATCCGCTCAAAACTCACAATAAATATATTTTCACGGCATGGATTTGAGACATCACTGATACAATCAATCAATCACTCACGTGTGCTTACGACACATATCCTTATTGGGTAGCCATAAGTCTGGACGCCGAGTTACATGCTCCCAAAGTCGTTGGAAAGCTATTGGCTGCAACTTATGTCCTTCCCCTAGCGTTTTGAAGAAGCCCTCCATGAGATTTCAGTACAGAAAATGCAATATAAAATTTGGTTTTTTGTTCTTGGGCGATTTGAGACGTCAATGAGGACCTATTTAGTGGTGCTTATGCGATGTGCACCATAGGACAACTCTCCAACAACAGCAGATGTGCTCAGAAACCCCGTGTTGCTTTGGTTTTTGCCTGAGTTTCGGCGCGTTTGGCCGGTTCCGTTTGCCGAAGGCCCGAAGCTGTCCAGGATGACTCGCAGCTAGGTCTTGAAGATATGGAGTTGGGGCTGTAAGAGAGCGAGGAAGGACGTCCCGGATAAGGTGAGCATTGTGTAATGCATGCATATTTATGAGAAATCGCTGCTCGAATGGGATACTCGCAGCTCTGTTGGAGACGTGGTAATCCTATACTTGAAAAGAGGGCCAGGCCATCAGTCGCGTGACTTTTGACAGAAAATCACGGGGTTTTGTCAACATCCTACAACACAACCGGCTGTCGAGATGTTGAAACTCACACGCGGTCCCCGGCGCCGCGCGCCGGCGAGTGCAGCGAGCGGCAGTGCGGCGCCGCGGGCAAGGAATCCAGCAAAAAAAAATCCAGGCGGGGTTTGGGGCGGAGCCCCGACAAGCTGTGTACCCCCCGTAGGTAGGGACGCGAGCGCAGCGAGCCGGCCCTGCCGAAGGCGGGGTGCTTAAGCTTGTGCGTTCTTGATGAATGGGAACAGCGGCCGCCGTGCATTTGCATGACACACAGTCATGCTGGGCATTGAGCGCTAACAAAATCTCCTGTGACCTCATTCAGCCTACAGTTTCTTCTCATTCAGCCTACAGCTTCATAGGAATACTACAGGTCACCTTCGGATACACAAGAATGCTGTCTTCCTGGGCTGGAACAAGAACAGGCATATTCAATCGAGGGTCTTTGACATCCAAGACGATGAAGGAGTTTGCTATGACTGCGACATTGCCAGGATATTTCAATGAGGCTGCTCCTTCACGTGCAAGGATCTCGACGATGCGAACGGCGTAGGAGCTGAGTTCTTTCAAAACTTGAGCTAAAAGGACGAATCAGTCCGAGTAAGGGCTCATACCTGAGCGCGTTGAACATAGACCCAAGACTCCGGTTTACAGATGTCTCCTGATTGTGCTCCATTATCAGAGGACACCAAATTGAGGTTTGATGAGGGTTCTGCCGGTGGAGGTGGTGGCGGCGGGGTTGGAACAGTGTTTGACGCATGAGATGTTGAACCTCGGTAGGTGAGGTTCGGTTGTGGGCGACTGGGAGAAGGCTGGGGGCCACTGCTCGAACCGCTAGACGAGGCAGTAGGGGGGCTATTACATAAGTACTCGTAAACAGTAATTTCGGGGTGAGTTTTGATAAACTATGGAACGGCCCGCAAATGTTCAGGCAAGCACAGGTCTCCATTTACTAGTTTGGGGTATAAATTTTGAGGGAGTCTGTAAAGGAAAGGCGGTGGAAATCCTGTCTCTGCACAAAGATGAACATGGAGTCTCCGACTCTGAAAATCAAAGAAAATGTGCTTCGTTTTCTGAGAGGAGACATTTCAAAAATCTCCTTCGCTCTCCTCCAGTTTACTCCCAGGCTCGGGCATCGTACCAAAGCAAACCGCTCGATTACTCTCGATCTTCCACATTTGCCGAGCCTGCCAGTGATGCCGTCGATATCGGCACGACCGCGATCATTAGCGAAACTTGGAGATCAGCAAGAGGTCAGTAAATCCACGGATGATTTGCCAAAAAGATGACGATTTGGTAGCTGATAATATGTCCAGCAAGATGTATCCACCAATGAAGTTGTAACCAACCTCGCAACATAGTTGTAAGTTGCAGCCATAAGCTTGCAAGTTGCATGAAAAAGTTGTAAGTAGCAGTAAGTTGCGACCAAAAACCCTGTTTTCAATCAAGTTGTAATCACTAATATTTTTTGCACAGTATATGTGCCATATAACTTGGGATTGCAACAATCGTCTGGCTACAACTGAATCTGGCGACAACTTTGGCTGGTGGCAACTTTTGACTTAGGAAAAGTTTTGGTTTCTGTTTCGGACTCTTAGTTTGATCTCGCCTCACTAAACTATATGCGGGAAATGCCAAAAATTTCTTTTCAACGATTGAGGGCATGCTATTTATGAGCCATGCCGCTGATTTACCTCGCATGATTTTACCGGGGCCGCTGGTCGCGCCTTATTACGACTTTGGGCTCCCAGTCGATCGGCGTCATACGCAGATCGTCATACTTTATTTGGATTGCCCTGGCCACCCATTTCAAATTTTTTCCCTTTATGAGGTAATTCCAGCCGTTCTTCATTGCCGTCACAAGCATTTCTGACGAAGCATCCCTTTTTCCTGCGTCTGGCCATATTCATCGCCTGATTCTCTTCTATTATTTTCTCATTCCTTCTCTCTCCTGCCTCTTCTATCCTCTCTCCGCTTCATTCTCGCCGTCAATATACCTTTCTCCATGGTGAGTCTACTGCTCTAGTCGCTGCTTTATTTCCAGCCCCTCACTACATTGTCAGGCGCTGTTTTCTTAGTCGTCCCTCGGGCCTTGCCGCAGCCCCGACTGCTGTATGACCACCAGGCGAGCCGTTATCAAAGACTGCAAAGTCGGGTCCCAAGCTTGTCTCATTCACGATTTGATAGCGCAATGTCATCAAATAGCTATACACGTTCTGGGCAACCTTTGTTCTACCTATCTGAATCGGAGGAGTCTTCCGAGACGCAATCGTCGGACTCCTCCGAGACTGAGACCGACGACGACGGGAGCGATGCTATGGACACCGACAACGACCCTTCTTTGTATGAATTCAATCCAAGTACATCCCGTTTTTTGCATTAGCTAGCTGCTTACTCATATCTTTCCTTCCTTGTTGTTGTTTTAGCGGATAGCGATCGCGAGCAATTCCACAAGCCCGATCCGTTCCCTCCTCGCGAGAAATTTCCGTACCCCGAGGCTCACACGCAACGCGAGCAGCCATTCAATAGTCCCCGGGCGTCCAGCCCCCCTACTGCCTCGTCTAGCGGTTCGAGCAGTGGCCCCCAGCCTTCTCCCAGTCGCCCACAACCGAACCTCACCTACCGAGGTTCAACATCTCATGCGTCAAACACTGTTCCAACCCCGCCGCCATTCGCTACTTGTCCGCATCTATCCGTGAACGCTTTTTAGCAAAAGTCATTACAAAAGTTTGTATTGAATCTTAACTTTTTGAAGCCCTCCTAACGCTTTACTGATCGTGAGAATTTATGCTTAGCAAATGAAATTCCACATGCGAGGGTTCGATTCCCGGCGTATACTTTTCTTTTGTGGGTTGCAAATGCAAACCCACATTTTTATTGGTTCATCTTTATTTCCTGCTCGGGGTAGCAAAGTGGTTGACTCACCTAAAAAAAGAAAATTGTCGCAGTTCGAGGTTAGTAGACACAAAATTAAGATGTCAGCAGTGTTTGATGAATTGTGATGATTTCCACAGCTTCTTTCACTCTGCAGGGGTTTTGACACAGAGCGATGACTTTGAGGTGGTGCGGCATATAGTGAAGCATATATACAAGGTGCTGAGTATTTATTCGGTATGCCCGAGGCTTAAAAAGGCAGAGTACTCATATCATTCTCTGGAATGATTCCCGCATCTCGTATTGTATCTTGCGCTAGCGGCTCGCCAACTATGTAACCCTGATGTCCTTTTACAATCTTCTGCAACTCCAAGTATTTTTCTTTTTCAAAAAATTTGTACTTTGGATGGTCGAAGATGGGCGGAGTTCAGTCTCGAAGGTAGGGTGTGTCTCCCAAACCTCTAGGGTTAATAACTCTAGCTTGAGAGTTGACTCTTGCATCTTGAAGTAGATTCGGGAGAACAGATGGTGGTCTACCCGAGGGTCTGGTAAAAGGTACAATAAGGCACAGAATGCAGTTTAATATGATACGGGAGGGTCAATGGCATACTAACGTACCTCTTAAAGGTACAAGATATCTGTAACATACAACTGACACATGTTTGTAGTACGGGCCCCGCCTTTTTGCTTTGGGACCTTGTCCCAGTAATCCTTCCTTTTTACAAACCTACAAGTCAATTAGATACAAAATACTTATTATTTTTGTTTCCTTAAAAAGAGACATATCCCTTCCTGGAGTGGCTAAGTCACTTGGTCCCAACTCTTGCTAAACACCTCTGGTGAATTTTTGAGGTTCAACACTCAGGGGGTGGCTGGTGGGGTCGACCTGTACAGCCCATCAGATGAATCAATGATGTTTGATGACAGTCCCAACCAACGAGCAATATACCCAACCCCGCTACAGCCCTTCCCGCTGCCCCAAGAAGTTACTAATACCAGTCTACACCTTCCATTGCTTCGATGGTTTTACTTCAAAAGTTCAAAAATGGGATGTTCAGGGACTTTTGAGCCAATGTTGAACTCGTGTTGCACTTGTATGGCACATATACTGTATAAAAATTCAAAATCGACAACTTGACCTTTTTTTGAGAAAATTAGCGGCAACTAGGACATTTTGAAGACAAAATATTGGCAACTCAAAGGGTTAACAACTTTGAGGGCACACAACCGACTTGACCACAACTTGGATGGAGCGCAACATTTGAGATTACAACTTTCCAAGGTGACAACTGCGAAATGTCAGGTTGACAACATTGGAAGGGTAGGCAAGCAACTACAACTTCCCTAGGTAGCAACTAAATCAGGTACAAGTTTCCGGACTACAACTCTAACCAGCAACAATGTTTTGAGGCTGACAACGCTAAAACGCTCATCGACGGCAACTTGTTCAGACCGGGTGCCGTAACTTGATTGACAGCGCGAATCCACACGTGATGTTTGTTGATCTTCTCTCTTGACTTCATCATCGCCGCTGCTCGTCGTCCAATCAACGTCCAATGCCCGAGGCCAGAGAAGCCAAATGCTCATTCATCATCTGTGACGAATACTTTGGGCCTATTCTCGTCAAAGATGGTGCTTTACCGCTCGAACGGATTGACATCGACGCCACGGAGAAGGAGCAGAAACGGTTCCCAAAGTCTCATCCCGCTCATCAAGGCCTTCCCTATGCCATCGACTCCTCGTGCACGGCCAAGCGCGGCACCAACAAGTCTCAGGGCTCTGTCTACCCCCCCATGTGGCGCACCACTGGGAAGAAGAAGGCTACAAATCGTCTCCGGGAGTTGGCTTTGGTCGGGATGGAATACACTTATAGCGGGATAATCTTGAATCTAGGGGGTCTGTTCTTAATGTTATTTCGTCTCTCTTGTCTTCTTGTCTTCCTTCCCATTGCTTTCAGATTCAATTCTTGACCCACACTTCGGCGCATCCGATGTCTCGGGCCGCATACGAATCATCAATTAAGGTGGTGAATAAAGAGGTAAATACGGTCTGGTTCATCACTTTCATAGACTCAATCTTCGCTGAGACGCGAAGGCACAGCATATTAAAGAACGCGCTAGGATAGACGAGGACTTCTGCCTCATCATTGCCAGCTTGGTGCGTCGTCGCTAACTTACACTGCTACTTGGTCTGACATACACATCATAAAGATCTTTCCTCGCGTCGCCATCCTCCGTAACGACATCGTCAAATTCATCACCCCAAAGACGGACGACTATTTCAAACTCACCGGCTACAGCTCAACAAAGAAGGACAACCGCGAGCGCGTCGAAAAAGCACTCCAGGACTACCACTTCATCTTCCCTGTGGTGTGGAAGAAAGCTGCCGCTGCTGCCGACGGCGCCGCCGACGATGCTGCTAATCCTAAACTCGAGGTATGGCCATCGTTTTTCTGTTATATATTTCAGCATTCATTCGATCTTTCAGATAAAATTTCAGGCCAATCTTCCCTTCCATTCAGGGCCAATCATCGACACCATTAACGAAAAATTCTTTTCAAAGCCACGCTGTCTCGGTCGCAAGTACAAGAAGCTTTTCAAAGGGCCTGACAGCCATCCAAATGAATTTGAACTCCCAGATACCATGGTGGCCCTTGTCGCTGTCTACGTAAGTCTCTTTTAGATCATACATGCTACTTTCATTTATATCCTGCCTCTAGGTTTGAGCCCGACTACACGGCTGGTCAAGTGGCCGTTACGTTGACCCCGGCGTGTACACCCAAGCACGCCTTAAAACAACGTACAGGGGCCTTCTGAAGTTCATCACTGACATGCGGAACGACGACGAAGAACAAGCACACCGGGTGCTCCACAAACTGTACCTTGCAGTCGGGTGAGCATCTATATTATATTGTGTCGGTATTCTATTGATTTCGCGCTGCAGTGCCGATCAGGCGCCCGTGGCAGCTCTAACAACTGGCTCGGCGATGAAGGTATTGCAGCTTGGGGTGGCTGACGAGGACGCTCTCGTGTAAATGCTTCATTGTTAATCCACTTATTTTTACCGTACATAAACATGCACTACTTTATTTTTTCAAGTTAATGTTGACCGCGGACACACAAGCGCCCATACGGCATCCACCATCTGTTTGTCGGCATCTTCTGAGACAAACTGATCGCTTCCTCTTGCTTCCTTCCACCACCTCGCCTCTCGACTCACCTCATTTTCACGTTCCATTCTATTATATATCTCCTCGCGTCACTTATGACCTCAAGTCTTATCATTCTCGCTGCTTTTCACCGCCATCTTCCGCTTTTCCGCGATATTTCATCGAGACTTGCTTGTTTTTCAGTTCCGCTGAGTTCTAGTCTTATATATTTTATCTCACTCACTCCTATCGTATTCTGTACTCGGTGTTACAAAAAGTAACCGATAATTTGGTCACTCCTTCACGGCCACGTGATAATTTTTTGAAGTGTCGCGCTTCAAGTATACCCCTGACAATTCTCTACAGCATACATGAAAAGATCCGTGACATTCCTTGTCTCAGGCTCCTGAGGCTTGTCAACAAACTGAACGTCATACTATTTTGCATGCAGCTGGCACAAACCACACAAAAACTCGAAAAATATCCACAATATCTGATCAACGCACCAGATTTCCAACTTGCGTTTGATAAAGCCGACACTATCCCATCCAGTCATACAAAATACTTTGCGAAAACGGCCTCAAAATAGTGTGAAAACAGGTCGCGCATATTTCACCTCCAATTTGTCCTTGTTGTTGATCCCGGTTAATGAGGAGGGTAGATAATGATAATATATATCGCTGAATAGCTCCTGGTTACTTGATTGACACAGAGAGCAAGAGAGCTGCTGGAATCTTCACATTAGTTCCATCTTTTTGTAGCAAAACGAGCTGATACCCAGCTTGAAACTGAATCAAATCTGAGTGGTGGAATTCAGACGCTCAAAAAAGCTCCAATGACATGGTTCACACAGACCAAATTTGGTCAGACAATAAAATGGTGTATAAAATACAACATAGAATACTTAGAACAGTGTTTCCTGTGCCAACAAAGCGAGAGCCAAATGGTTTCTTCTAAATAAGGCAAAATGTTAGCTGTCAGATTGAACCGACTGGTGCGAGAGATTCGCGGCGTCGTTTCTCACAGACTGCCATACAAATGGGTACAGACCATTCCAATAAACATTCCTATGTGCTTGACTCAAAGAAACACTGTCTGAGCCTGGGAAGACAGTGTGCCGTTTTGTGATGCAGCAGAGAGGGGCCGATCTGATGTGACCTGATACGAGCTTCTCCTCTTCTTCTACCACCACCATCGACTTCCCGTTCACCCCTCTCTCGCCTCGCTAGAGCTCATCATTCACGACACTTTTGCTTCTCCCCGCCCGCCCTACCCTTGATTTTTAAATTTGCCTGATTATTCGTTAACTTCAAAACTTTCCTCCATTTACAGAGGCAGCCACAGAGTGGGGCAATGGGTTCATCCTCGCGCATCCCATCACCCCACGACCTGGGCGCCAGCGGCGAAGGCTCATCGCCGCTGTGTGTTCCCCACACCCACATCTATGTGGCTGTCCCATTGCCGAAACGAACGAAGCAATGAACAAAAACGAGATACTACACGATTCGGCCTAAAATGGCACATTGTCGGTCACTTTTTGTAACACCGAGTATATATAGTAGCGATCTTTGACGAATACGACCTACTTTTGCACCTTTAGAAGTCCCGTTACTTTAGCTTCCGTCTCCGTCTCCGCCGCCGCCTCCGACTTTGACTCTGCTTCTTAGTTCTCGTCTCCGCCTAGCGCCTCCGACATTGTCTCTATCTCTTTCTTCGTCGTCCTCGATCTCCTCGCCGTCGCCTTCGCCGCAGCTTGCCAGTCTCGGCACCGTCGCGTTTTGGAGCACTCGTCTATTTCTGCCTCTGACTGCCGAGCCATACACCGCTAGACAGTTAGTTAGCGCATCATCAATTCACTCCTTTGCCCATTTTGAAGTGATTCGAGCGAATGAAATGTAAAGAAATAAGCATCTAATGCCACGAGAATGTACTGAACTTCGGCCAAATTCCGCAAAATCCCGATTCGTCGTTCCCGGCAACAATATAATTTGGCCAAATTCGCCGAAATGGGATAATGGCCAAAGTTTCCCGAAATTTAGCAACCTTTTGGTGACATTTGGCCAACTTACGGCGGGAGGGATTTCCTGATGGAGGGACGACCAAGAAAACATCGCCTGACAATGTAGTGAGGGGATGGAAATGAAGCAGTGATGAGAGCAGTAGACTCACCATGGAGAAAGGGATATTGACGAAGAGAATGAAGAGGAGAGAGGATAGAAGAGGCAGGAGAGTGAAGGAATGAGAAGAGAATGGAAGAGAATCAGGCTATGAATAAGGCCAGACGCAGGAAAAAGGGATGCTTCGTCAGAAATGCTTGTGACGGCGATGAGGAACGGCTGGAATTACCTCAGAAAAGGAATGGAAAGGATTTGAGATGGGTAAGGACAGGTATATCGAAGAACGGAGGCAGTAGAAGGGGAGGAAGGGCTGGATGCAAAAATAAAGGATTGGATGTCGTTTCGGTGAAAGAGAGATGCTTGGTGAAGGGCTGATGTATCACCTGAGTACTATGCAGCTGCTGAGATAAGGCTGATTGCGAGAGAGAGGCGACCAGGGACGATCCAAATAAAGTATGACGATCTGCATATGACGCCGATCGACTGGGAGCCCAAAGTGGTAATAGAGGGTTTGCGAAGAGCCATTGGAGCCATTGAATGGCTACCGATAGTGCTGCCGGGAGCTGAGTTGGAGCTGAGCTCGAGGTGATTGCCCATCAGCTCGCTCGAGCTCGGAGTTGGGCCGAGGCAGCTCGGAGCTGACATCCATAAATGGAAGTTTCCGTCCCACGGTTCCCCGTCTCCTCGTTTTGAGCTGCATTGCACTGTTTTGACCTCGTATGCACCTCTAAAATGTGCTACAATTCTCCAATAAGTACAATAAACATATGCACAATAAAAGACTATACAGTGTATGAGTAAATTATGGAACAATACAAAGCACAATGATTATATAAGTGAATACAACGCAAAAATCAAACGGGCGAAGCCCAGGAAGATTCTATAAGATCCTCAAGCTCTTGAGTACGCCCTGACGCAATCAACCTTTCTGCTACATCAGGGTCAATATCAACAACAGACAGATCTTCCTCAGTTACGACGAAGTCCTCGCAAAATTTTGATGCGATCCTGTCGATAAATAAATTTGAGAATCTGGAGCATTTCCATCATCTCGGGGGAGAGACTGTTGCGTAGGGAGGCATCTGTGTCCTTGCTGGAAGAGAAAACACGCTCGCATGGTACCGCAGAAGCCTGAACAGGCAATACATCAAGCGCCACGCGAAATAGGTAACGGAACCGATATTGACGAGCCTGCAACATTTTTCAGACCAACATTGTATAAGAACATACTTAAACTCACCTCCCAGTAGCGGAGCAAGTCAAGGTCCTCATACTCTGGGTCCGAGCCTCCCAGCAAACCCTCCTTCTCATAGGCGCTCTGCCTCTACTTGCTCTTCCTCCGAAAGCGGCTGCGGACTTTGAGTACTCGGTGGGGATTCGATGTCGGAAGCAGACAGCTCTTTTACAAGAGCACCAAGCTTCGCAAACCCAGATTTCTGGGCACGAGCGGCATGGGATGCAGACGGCGTGTGAACAGCGCGGCGGCTGGCGGTCGAAGCTATGTGCACAGTGCTCGGAGAGTTCTGGTGAGCGCGGAACTCCCGGCGGTACTCCAGCATCTTGGGAGTTTGTCAGTAGCGCAGTATAATGTGAAAGTTGGGACGCACCGCTGCACGAATCCAGGTTCTGGCTTCTTCAGCATCTGATGAAGACCAGTTGTCCCTTAGCCACTGGAGTTTTGTCGTCGGATTTAGAACTGAAAGTTAAATATGAGTGATTGAAGCGAATTAAGAGACAAACAAGGAAGTAATTACTCATCGCTAGCGCATACATTCGAGTGCGCCGAGACATCCCAAGATATTCTGTGAATTTGTCGACAGCGGCGTTGATACCGAGACTGATTTTCGGGAGCTCTCGTGCAAGAAGCTTGAGGGCGGCAATGAGCTGCTCGTAGAGTGGAAGCACATAGGACAGGGTAGGTGCTTTCTCCGCAGAGACTATCTCCTGGACAAGATGCGGAACCTGTAAAAACCGCCGAATGTCGATGAGAACAGTCTTGGTGACTGGATCGAGCCGATCATCCGAAATTTTGACTTGCATTGGGTCATCGAGAAATGCCTCAACAGCCTAAACGAAATTCCAAGTCAAATTCAAGGCACGATGTAACGAGTGTACGAGTTTGTTTGACTGGATTTTTTCTTAGCGCCTCCCAATACCCGACATCCTGCTTCAGTGCCTCGGGAATCGGCGTGCCGTAGTTGTCCGAATCGACACCATCTTGAGGAGCAGGTAATTCGGGAAGTGTTGCGAGAGCGGCTTTGACAGCAATATTGACGACATGCGGAAAACAGCTGAACACGGTTAGCCCTCAGACTCGGGAATAAATCATTAAAACTCACCGAATTCTGTTCCCTTCCGCATCGAAAGGAATTCCGAGCACGGCGAGCTCTTGCGCAATATACACCATGCATGTGTTATTGTTGCTAGCATTGTCGCATGTAATCATTCCGAGCTGAGTTATCATCAGCAAGCCGTTCAATTCACAACTCTATGTGACTTACTTTGTGCAAACAACCAATCTCCTTCAAAACTTGTACAAAGATTTTGGCGATATTTTGACCGGTGTGTCTCCCGTCCAATCGACGAAAAGCAACGAGCCGAGTTTTAAGTACAAGGTGCCCATTGAGCTCGGGACAGTCCACCACGTCCAGAGACTAAACAAATATATTAGAATCGCAAGAAACAATGATGAGATAGCACCAACCTGATCATCAACAGCGATCCACTTAACCAATCGTTCGTAGAATCCGGGAATAGAAAATTCCTCTCGCTCTCCCGGAGTCTTCGGCGCCTTTGCGAGAATATCCCAATTCTTGAGCCCCTTCAGGATGACCATATCCTTCCAAACTTTGCCATGTTCTCCCTCAAGATGATTTCGGATGGTCTTGGTTTGTCCAGGACCATTCTTCCATGCCTTCCATTTCGGAAATCTAACGATGGAAGGGTTCAGATAGCGAAAACAAAAACAGAACACACTTGAACACTCACGGACAGAGGCGGCACGACAAATGGGAAAACACCTTTTTATCCGGTCGATCTTCCTTCATTTCCGTTGGTTCTGGTGCGACGGTTGGCGCAGAAGCGCCGTGAACGCCTCGAACAAAATACCAAACATCTGTTGCATCGTCTCCGGATGCCGAAGATTGATTGACCAAAGAGCCGAAGTTGGGGTGAGGGATTGAAGGATGGGAAACTGATTCAGAGGCAGCTGCTGCCGCTGCAACATTTGGGTCAGACGGACCGACCCCGAACACAGCCGGTTCGGAGGTGGAGTTGGGGTCGATGCGGCGACGGGTACGCGATGTAGCTGCCGAGTTAGCGTTGGGATTCGCTTTACGTTTCTTCTTGCGCTGTGGCGGAGCGAGGCCGACATTAATCGTGTTAGTCGCGTCGACAAATGGTGCATGGGTTGCCGCAGAGGAAGGGGGAGGAATCACGGTGTTAAATAAGGCGGGGTATGTATTTTGAAAGCCGTAAGTCTGGCCGAAAGTGACGGGAGGTGGTGGAGGATACGGCGTTCCGGGGATGAAAGCTTGAGGCGGGAGAGGCACGGCATGAACCTGAGAGCCAGGCCAGGAGCCAAAGACGTTGGGCGTGGGGTAGGAATGCGTTGTGAAATTGTTTTGACGCGGGGGTTGGATGTAGCAAGTGCATGCCTGCGGGTTGCCGCATTGGCAGGACGGCGAGGCCATGGGAGTTCACAAGAGGGAGGGTTGGAATGGAGTATAATTGGGGCAATATATATAACATTTCGGAGGTATCTATTGCGCGTACCTTGGACCCTGAGTGCGCCAACGCACTATCCCGACGCGCCACCTTTGCGTCATATTTCCAGCTCTGTGTGGGGCGTTTCGCATTCTCCGTAGCAGCCAGGCGGTGACGTCGACGCCAAGCTCACTATGGGGAGAGAATCTACTCCTGTCAAGTAGGTAGACCCACTTGGCTTGAGTAGGTAATGCACTCGGCGTGAGTGGGTACCACCTCAGACGGAGTAGGTGACCTACTTGCGAGGAGTAGGTTTCCCTACTCACCATGAGTAGATTTTGGCAATTTTTCAGTTCGGATGGAGTGGGTCACCCACTCGAGCTGAGTGGGTTTACCTACTCAACGGGAGCGTGCCGGCCTACTTGGGCTGAGCGGGTATTCACTCGATTCAAGTAGGTCAATTAAATATATTCCGGCTACATATCTACACATATATACATTGATCCTACGTCCATCACCCCTCGTAGTCGCCGTCTGTTTCGCTCGGGCCCTGTATTCCATTGGATTGAGTGGCCAGTACACAAATATAGATCAACCCGGACTTACCTCGTATGCTATGTGAACTTCAGCCAGAACAGCTCGAGTGTGCGCCAGAGGACGCCGACTCTTGTGAACGATATGAGTTTGGAATCAACGAAGAAAGTCGCAACATACCCAATTAAAACATTGCGGAATGCAGTCACAGAACAGAGCCAACGGAACATTCACCGAGGATAGAGTCACCATGTGCGGAAACGATCAAAGGAGGATGACACTGACACGGCTCTGACTCGAAGAAAGTTCACCGGATTGGCGGTAAGCGTGAACAGTATGGAGACTTGTATCTGGAACAGAATGAGCGAAACAAAGAACCGGGGGGGAATTATCAGGCTCCAACGTACCGGCGCTTCTTGAGCAGTCCGATCGATTGGAACTAAAACCTGGTTCAGTTTCAAAGAAAAGAATATGAGAAACAAGATCCCACACCGGTGAGTGCATTCAACTCTAGCTTCTAGCCACTGTGGATCGAAAACGAGTCCGTAATTTTTCGTAGAAATTCAGTCGCACCTGAATATGCGCTGAACCCAGTGTCAAACCGAAGTGAGGGAACGATCTGAGGAGAACAAAACAATTCCAGATTACTGTACGATAATTTCCTGTTGAGACGTCAGAGCACGGGCCTGATGACGAAGACAAGAGGATTTGAACATACCCGCATTCTACCTTGAGCATCTCTGGGGAACGAAGTTGAATTGGGTAGGCGTGTACAACCTCGAGACATGGAGAATGTGATTCATTAGAAAGAACCTGGGTGTTCACATCGAAAAACACGCACTTGTTTTGCCACGCGCTGCGGACCACAGGCTTGATAGGCCGCGATGATTTCCTAGAGACGCTAGAAAAATGAAGGTAAGAATGAAAGAAACATGCTCGTTGCTCGATTCCAGCGGATTGAGGGACGAAAGCGAGAGTAGAGCGAGTAGTGGGTCTATACTTAGCGGCGTCAATTAACGAATCAATTGAAAGGAACGAACCACGCACTTGTGAAATTCAACTCCTCGGTCCAATCGAACACGGCGAGCTTAGAAGAAAGCGATTCATCAAATAGCCTCAATAGATTATCAGCTTTGTTGATATTCGAGGGGATCACGCACCTGTGATTCGGGTCGCATTATTGATGTACCGAGACTCAAACAAAGAAGACGAGTTTGCTGTATGCCTCTGAATAATAGGGATGTGAATGAAGTAAGGTCAAAGTGAAAACAAAGTGCACACCGGATTAAACCTTGTACACAGATACCGTCCCACCTACTGAGGCGAATAGTCTAAGAAGAGGGCGTTAGCGATGGTGAAAATGAGAGAAACAATGAAGCGCTCACCATTGCACATACTACTCATGATTCTATCGCAGTGCGTCTCTGAGTTCAAAATTCCGAAGTCCAAATAACAAGCAACTCACCAAGTCAACCACGAAAAGAGTTATTCCGAGAAACGAAGCTGCGGAAAATTCTGAAATGAGATACATCAGAACACTGGCGTTGGTGGAAGAGAATTCTTGCTTACGAACATCCGAGAAACACGACTCTCAACTGTCTTGACGATGGAAGCGACGTGGCTGCTTTGCGGCATGTAGCCCCGCGAGTATCAGGATGGTCGCGTCAGCGTTGAGATTGCTTCAACAGCAGCGAACTGAAGCAATGCTAGACTGCGTTGCAAGATACGACGAAGGAGAAACTTAGCTTCGGAGACACGGACACCGATGAGAGGGTGATGCTGCCGGAAATCAGCACTCCGTCAACGGAGGATCTTTGTATTGGACCAAATCCTACGTACCAACAGCGACAAATGCTGAATTTGATTTTTCCGCCATATTTCTGCCTTCGAGTCAGCCGAAATCCAGTGATTGACAAGGAGGGAGCAAACCATAACAGTTTTTGAGTTTAGACGCGCCAAACAGTCGGAGCCGAATAAGCAGCAACTGCCATACGATCGACAATCAAGAACAAGGCAGTTTGGAGGAGCGAAACGGGAAGGCAAGGGGGCTGAAAGAAGAACAAAAGGGAAGACGGGAAGGAGAGACAAGAGGTAGACGCACGTCGGTGTACTTCCTTGTTAGTATATTCATGTCGATGCCGGCACCGCGCACAGCGGCGGAGTCGGCGGGCGGGCAATAGTCGGAGGGAATGCACGCGAGAGTATCGCGCGCGCAGGCGATAGTGATCGGGAGTGGGCAAGGGAAGTCTGCTAAAAGGAGCTCGTCAGCGCGGACACCAACCGGGAAGGGAGAACGACGCAGATTCATCAGCGGCGTGGATAGGGACAGAGGAGAGGGTAATGTGGCGTGTGGTCGAAGTCGAAACGGCGGGGCAGTAGATATCGAAGTCGGGAGAGTTAGCGGAAGCGACCCGCAGGGCAGTCTGCGTTGAGAACGAGTAGTCGACTACATGTCAGCGCTGAATTCGTGACCGTTGACGGCGGCGGCGGGACAGCGAGTCGGTGGGTGCAAGTTACTGAGTTGGTGGTCCAAAGGAAGGAAAGGGTGACGAAGGGCAGAGAGCGAGGTGATTGTGTCGGCGCGCGTAACAAAGGAAGAAGGGGTACCCCGCGCACATTCGTCGCTATCTGAGCGCATCGCCGAGGCGTCGGGGAATGCTGTTGGGCGGGCGGGCGAGGCAGAGTTGATTGTAACGGAGGGGTAGGGGAGACGTGTCGTCGGCGTTGTGCCGTATAGTGCACAGATGGAGCTGAAGGCAGTGGACGAGACCAATGAGATGGAGAGAATAAAGAAACACACACCTTTAATCGGTACATAAGGTGTCCGTCTCAGTCTTGAAGCTAGGAGCGAGGTATCAAGAGTGTGAGGCGCGCGTGAACCAGCGCTGAAGAAGGACTGCAAACAATGGGGAAATAGACACAGTAAAGAAAGTCACGACTACAACCGTACCTGCGGATGCTCCATCTCCCTGGATCGTGTTCGTCCAAAGTACAAAGCGCGCCAGAAGTCATTTCTGTGCATAAATTCGCCTCAGTCGTCGACGTTCTTCGTGCAAAGACCCGAGGAACGGCTCATAGTCATACCATGCCTCGTGCGAGTCGAAGAGAGGCGGAAGGGGATAGTTGGCAAGCCTGAGGGTAATAAGAGAGGTTTCATAGTCGTTAGAGAACCCACAGAAGACAATCGGACGCGGCTAACGCGTCTAATATGGTGATATTGGTCGGAGACGTAATCGGCCTCAGAGGCCGATATTTGAGCGTATTCGAGGCATTTCGAGAGCGTAGGACGTGTAGATGGCCTTTATGAGTTGTCCTATATCGTATGCGGGCGCATAGAGGCACGGGACGGCGCGGGACAAGCCGGAAGATGAAGGAAGAGGGAAAGGAGCGATGTGTTACATGTCACGCAGTAACACATCACATGACTGACGCGTCGCGTTTTTTCCGCTAAGTCCGAAAGTCGCGTTTCGAACGACTCGGTCGAAAATTCTCAAAAATTCAGATAAATTCCAAAATTATTTGTCCGCTAGGCTGGGGGTCATGATCAATTAAATGTGCTACGAGTGAGCATGCGTCGTACATTGTCTCACACCTAGGTCTTGACTTGGTCAAATTCCGGGTTTCAACAAATTGAAATGGCGCCCGAAGCAAACCAAGTGGCAAACCAATACGCTCACAGTGTGAGCTAGGCCTGGTACGGTGCTCTAATCATTCACTGAGATAGTTTTTGGAGGGAACTGTCATACGTGAGCAGACCGTTCAGTCCTAAGCGAAGCTTCAACGAGTACGATGCAAGATGCACCTTGTGCCGTCGATTGCCGATACGGCTGAAACTCTTCGACACTTATAAGCAGTGGGCGGCGTGCGCTGAGTCGGATAGTGACTAGGGAAGAGAGCAGATCTAATCAAGATGTGTACAACACAAGGCCTGAGTTTGCGCTGGAAGCTCATATGACTTTCACAATAACTCAAAACGGCGCGGCATCGCGGCACATCACATCTGATCGCTTGGATAGTGCCGAATAGGCCAGCATCAGCTCGGAGGCCATGCCGGTCAATTTTCGGAAACCCACTCACGGTGAGTGGATTTGTGCCGAGTGGGTTCGGCATACTCAGGTTGAGTAGGTTAAAACCTACTCAGATCCAAACCTACTCCCGCTGAGTAGGGAATTCTCGGTCTGAGTAGGTCCCTACTCAGACCAAGTAGGTTTTCTTCCCACAGTGCAAGCGAGGTTGAGGTGAATCATAGGAGGATTGGTTCGCGGCAGGAACGCGCTAACCGGTGAGCGGGAGGACGAGGATTGTGCTTGACGCGCCAGTCACTCAGTGACGCTGTCAAGAGTGTCACAGTGCCTGTTTTGGGGGCCGAGGCGAGGCGAGCTGGCATCACCTCGAGGTGCCGTTTATGGTAACGTGCCGAGTTGGAGCTGAACTCAGCTCGGAGCTAACTCCAGCTTCCGGCAGCACTAGTTGGAGTTGAACTCAGCTCGGAGCTAGCTCCAGCTTCCGGCAACACTAAATAGCCTGAGCCTCCAATCACTGATCGGAGGGAAGTGACAGACTCAGCCTAGTTGAACTCAGCTCGGAGCTAACTCCAGCTTCCGGCAGCACTACTGGCAACTACTGAGCTGATCTAGGTCAATATGAACAAATAGACCATACTAGGAAGCTCCGACTGCGTCGGAAGGCACCTTGCTTGCTCGAAGGATAGATTCCGCACCCGAGAGATTCTCCGGCGTTTTTTATCAACTGAGTTCGAGGCCGACGTGTAAAGCGCAAGCAACTTTTAATTACTAGTAGGTAAGTAGTGAAACAATAGATGGTGGTGCGAGAGAGTGACTGCAATGTAGATGATTACTCATTAAGGCCTAGTGTTCAAATGAAACGAGCCGTAGCAAAATTGTAGAGATGTGACGAGTCCCCAAAGTAAATCGGAGCTACGAGTTCCACTGCGCAGAGCCAGAACAGCGCGTAGGATATGAAATGAGAGCCTTCAATGAAGCAAAGTACTGAAACTTGCAACTGAGCGGTGAGGTGAGCGAGTCTGCAGACAGAGAACGACGAAAGCGACGACCTGTCTTTAGCTGGACTCAACAGAAGATATAGGTCACAGGCGACGAAGACAAAAACAAGTTGAGACGACGAACCGGTAGGCTCAAAGTAAAAGTGTGACTTCGAGTCGATGAGTCTGTGCATTGGTTGGAAGCCCAGGGGCTGAATGTGCGTCCAGGTGTGCAATGTAGGCAGAAGGGATGCCAGCTACTAGTGAAAATAAGAGGCCGGGAGAGACAATGACACTGGAAAGAAGAGAACAGAGCCCGGGAGGACATATCGGAGTGCGAACTGTCGGGATAGGAGGTAGTCGAGGAACGAGGCACATTGCGGTGATCATTGTCCAGACGTCATGCTGTCGGTTTTGTTATTGACTTGGAAGAGGCATCTTGCGTGTACACATGTACAATAAAACTCGGCCCTCCCTCTCAGATATGCTAGACCAGCACCAGGACTTAGTCATCCACTGTATCCTCTGTGTACCTTCACCCCCAACAGAGGTCAGACTGCGGATTTACAGCAGTTTGCAGTGATGGCCGCAGACGTTTCCAGCCTAGACACACAGAACTCAGTCGAAATACTGATTTTCATGCCTAATTGGTGTCCTCAAGTGTTCACATACAGGTTATATACTGGTCTGGGGACCCAATCTACACGCGAAAATTGTCCAACTTGCGGCCATCAGTCTCTGTCGCCAGCATCATTCCCACGGACGCTTCACTGACCTACCCCTCATCAGCGCCCAGACTTTCTATAGATCCTTGAGAACGACTATCTTCTCATCGACTCGGCAGAAAGTCTGAGTAGCGAGACTAAGTTTGCAGATGTAATGACACCACGTCGCATCACATGAGAAGAAAGCACAAAAAACACGTCTTCTTCTCTCCTTCGTATCTCTCTCGTTTCGACAACAAACAGCATGATTTTGGTATCGGAGGACTCGCCTTAATCCGGGCTTCAAGACGGCTGTCTTTTATCGCCGAAATCCTGACTTCATTTTGGCCGACACCCAGTCATCGTCATCGCCGTCTTGGACGCAATTCTGGAGGGAATGCCTCGTGTGTAGGCGCGTTTGGAAGGCATTTCTAGTCGCTTTCGATCTATATGCATTTGTAGTGCGGATACCGGTTAGATAAGTTATTGTTCTCGTGTCTCTTCTCTACTTCCACCGTGATCACAGTTTGTACTCTGGTTTTGTTCCTTCTCAGGCGCACGTAACAATTCCCTGCCGTGCGTCGATTCAAGACTCGTGTATAGCACCAGTGGGGTGCGTCCTCAAAAGAAGAGGACGCTAATTTATCGCCAAATTTCGCTGTGGCGTATTCTATTTTTTGCTCGTTTGCCACTGGAGTCTGCGTAGCTTACTTAGCCACTTTGTACCACATATACAATACTAAGCATGCCAGATGACTATTTCTTAGAGATCTCAGTACTCATTCTGCATGCATAACGCTGCTATGCACATGGAAACCGTAAGATCAAATGGTCACAAACAAATTACTTTTTCCGATAAGTTGTTACACCCGGCAGCCACAATTTAGACTGCACATATGCTGAAAGCAACCAAAAATACCTTCCAAGTGCGCCTACACATGAGCGATTCCGTCCAGAATTGCGCCCAGGACGAGCGCGACGATGTTGGACAAGCTGGATGTCAAGTGGATGTCGGCCAAAATGAAAGTCGGAATTTTGCCAATGAAATACCAGCTTCTTGAGGCCCGGATTAAGGCGACCTCATACATACCAAGATAGTCGAGATTGGGCAAGAAACGAGCAAGAACGAGGCGATACAAGAAGACGTGTTTTTGTGCTTTCTTCTCATGTGATGCGACGTGGTGTCATTACATCTGCAAACTGCTGTAACTAGGATTCAAACTTAGAGTCAGACATACTGTAGTATTTTGTTCAATTCGTAAGCCGATTTGAGGTGAACCTGACCTTTTGTATGGAAGTCCGGACCGGTGTGACTTGCGAAAATTTTCGTTTTTTACCCCATTTTGGGCCGAAAACAGGCGAAAATCCGTGTGACTTCGGGGGACCATTCGTCTGAGACCCTCGTGACACTGTGACTCGCCAAAATTTTCGTCGTTTTTGGGGCTTGTGACAAGTGACAAAACGAATTGAAGGAAATACTACACATATGTATTTACTTAATGGGTGGGGCGGCCGGTGGCCCGAGAGCGGAGAAAGCTCTTTCGTACGCCGCGGTGGCCGCTGCTGCCGTGAAGCCCGCCACTCCCCCTATTCCCAAACCAAAGCCACCTCCGCTACCCGCGCCAAGCGATGAGCGCATTCTCGTTCGCTTTGACGGTGATATCCCGCCCCTCTTTGGCGCGTCTTACCCGGAGATCATCGCCACTGTCAATAAACACCTCGCTTCCTTGTCCCTCCCTAGCCTACTCTTCGCAAAGAAGCAAAGCAGCACCAGCATCTTTCTTGTACCTGGATCTGCGTCGGCTACTGACATACTCAGCAAGGAGTGGTCTCGCTGGGGTCCTGCGATCTTGCCTGGCGGCCGCGTTGCGCCGGTAGCATTACATGGCCACCTTCAGGTGAACGGAGTGCCGTTTGATGAGGTTGCAGACATGGGAGAGTTGAAGCGCGAGTTTGAGATCCGGAATCCAGATTTGGGCCCAGTCACCGGTCTCCCAACTTGGGTCAATCGCCCGCCTTCCGAATCGCAGACAGCCGCCATCGTGGCCAGCGGGCGTAAGCCAAAACGTGCCGGTTCTGTATATTTCCTTCTCCAGTCACGCGAAAAGGTCGATCTTGCGCTCTCACGCGGCCGCATCATCCTGTGTTCCACTAGTCCCACCGTCGCTCGTGGCTTCCCGCATCTTCGCATCTCCCAGTGCTGGGGATGTCACAAATACGGACACACCAAGGCTCGATGCAACGTCAAGAAGCCATCTTGCGCCATATGTGCGAAGCCCTCGGCGGACTATCCTCACGGCGACACCTCCCAATGTTCTGGCCCTGTGGAATGCCTCAATTGCGGTGGAAAGCACCGCGCGGATTCGTATGCCTGCCCGCGTCGGAAAGAGTTGGCGGTAACTCTGGCGGAGCGCATGAAGGACCTTCACCAGGCTTTAGATAAGTCGTCGGTCCACCCTCTCCCGTACATACAATCCCCTCGTTAATCCTCTCCGCTCTCTTTTATTCTTCTGTATTCTTCATCCTTGATTCATACCCACCCTATGTCTCCCTCTCCCCCTTCCTGCCTGTTCCATCTCAAATATTTGATACTGTTACTCCTCAAACTTTCATTCCCTTGCGCGACACTTAACCTTCTTTTCCTCTCTCGTTATAGTCTATATTACCGTTTCCAAACTACCTACTATATGAAATCCCCGCCAACCCTTACCGTACTGCTGCATAGCTCTTCCGTAGCCTGGTACAGCATATATTAGAACTTCAAATCAAATCAGCCTCCAGTTTCTTACTTAAGCTGTGAACCTCTCTAATTTTTTTAAAAAAAAGTTCCCAAGACCTCAAAATCGCAAACAGAGTAAGTTGATTTTTCAAAGCTTCAGGATTTGGCGGGTGGCTGTGCAAACGTAATGCTTATGTAAGGGTGCCGGATTGGGGTGACGTCTATCTTACGTGGTGATTGTTTGTTTCCAGCGTATCATGTGACTGACACGTGCGTATGGGAAAACAAACCGAGTGCCAGTATCAATGGGGGCTCCGCGATCCGTTCCCATTTAGGAAATAATGACGCTATGCTGTAAACTTGACGAACTTTATAGCAGAGCGTCATCGCTATCCATCCCTATCTCATCCAAATCTCATCTCATTGTAATGGTCTTCCGCCACATCAGCGAGAGTTGTCTGCGGGTCAGAAGAATCTCCTGTTATGTATATATGTTAGCGGAGAAACCAGGCGTGATACAGTGCGACACACCGAAGTACATGGACTCAGACGGACGCAGCCTGACTGAGCTAGGGCTGCTTGACAGGTCCGTTATATCATTATACTGTGGTGGAGGAGCCTCGTAGGCTGGCGGCGGTGCGCGCTGAAAGCGACGAGGGTATTCAAAAAATGACAGCTCGGATGCCACGGTCGGACGTAACGGCCGTCGGACATACTACCATATATGGTGCGGCTTATCACTCAGATCAAATTTTGCACTCGCACAATTTTTTTGAAAAGTCTCAAGGTTTTCTGGAACAGCTGTAACCCTTAATTAAGCCTTACCTTGGATTACGTCACCCTTCTCGGCTACGTTCGGCAGGTTCGGCTGCTGGGTTGGCAACTTGGCAGCTGCCAATTGCAAAGGCCCGCAGCATTATGTAAGCTCCAATCAATGGCAGTGTCCGGCAGGTTCCGTTGATTCTGCTGAAGAGCGTCGGAACATGGGTCAAGCCCTCAACTCGGCTACCTGCATTGCCCTGGCGGGAGGGATTTCAGTCCACAAACATCAAGTTCAGCCAAAACTTAGCTGGAGCAAGCCATAAGAAGCAAAACCGCTTTGGAACTCCCCGAAAAATGCATCTAAAAAAGCGCAGAAAAATTTGTATTTTTCATCCTAAGGCCCCTTAATATGGAGCCCTTAATAGCCTTATTAAGGCCTTTAAGACCTTAGCCTTCGGACGTGCCCTTAATAAGGCCTTAAGAAGGAACACTGCTTGCGGCTCATCCACTCAGTAGATTCATAAGTGTTGGCGGGCAAATACCATGGCATGGAGTACTAGCATTATATGACTGTAGCAGAATTTTCAATTTCAATTCATATGTGTACAAACCGAGAAATTTTTCGATCAAAACACAGTTTTTCTCAGATACACTTACATCAGAGATAAATGACTTCAGACATTGAGCAAAGCTCAGCTAGCTACACATTTTACTCCGCAACACCTTGCCAAGGTCTGATGCGTAGGCGACAGAATTGTTCGAGGTACGTTTCGATACCTTTTTAGGAGGTCGGACATGCGGCCCGGCCTCCGCCGCTCTCGTCACTACCGTCACCGACGCGTCCTCCCCGTCCACAAACCGCCTCCAAACGCGCTTTTGACGCGTCTTTTACGCGTCAGATGCCTGTCTCAAAGGGAAGGAGAGAGCATGCTCGGAATCTCACGCGTCAGAAGCAAGAAGCGCGCGAGAGACAGGCTCATGACAGTCCTGAAACAGCTTCTACTGGAAAGGATGGCCGCTCTCGAACATCGGATGGCCACCATGGAATCAGAGAATAGCTCACTAAAGGAGAACAACGAGGCTCTGGTTTCCCGCGCCGATGAGCTGGCTCGCAGACTCCATAATAAGTCGTGTCAAGCCAATCGCGCGCGACTATCTGCTGAGAAGAAGGATGGTAAGCGAGGCAAGGCAGCCGCAGCTGAGGATAAGTCAGCCGAAGCTAGCGAGAGCCACGCATATGTGGCAGCAGCTGTCCCCGAAAGCGCATTCCGTGTAACCGGTTCCCAATCCATCCGTCTCCTCGATACTGGCGCATCACAGCACTACGAGGGTAACCTCTCCAACTTCGTCGACGTCCGTCCCTGCCAACCGTTCCGCATCGAGACCGCATCTGGAATCGAGTACGCCACACAGATTGGTACGGTCGCATTTGAATGCCACCAAGGCGACGCCGTCAAGACCTTCACTCTCTCCAACACGTACTACCTCAAGTCCTGTAGCACAGGACTCATCTCCCTCACCCGTCTGCGAAAGCACGGACTCGTATCCAGCAATGCCGAAGCTGGGTACGGTGTACTCACAGATATATATTCGACCATTGGCAAGGTCATCCTCCGTGTCCCTGAACGCGACGGCGTTTACCCGCTGACCACCTGGCGCCCGGAGCACGCCAAAGGTTCGGATATTGCATACTGCGAGTGAGCAGAGGATCTTTTACAGCTGGATCTCTCTCTGTTGCCGCTGTTCAGTACATGATTCTCTAGATCATAAGTACAGCTTCCTGATTGTACTTAATTCAATTTCAATTACATTCACCTCTGTGCAAAAGCACTTGAGACAAAGTGCCTCTCGCAGGCGCACTCCCGAGCCCGGTCGTCGTCGCGTTGTTGCGGTTGGTGTAATTTATCGTTGATTTATCATCATTTAGAACTCTCGACAAGGTCTCCTTGGTGTCCTAGTATTTCCATACCCTCTCCCTTTCTCCTCTCTTTTCCTTTCTTTTTCGCGTTTTTCTGGCCACGTTACCCAGTACATTGAAAAAAAAAAACCCATATCCAGCCAATACACCCACTATTGGCCAAACATCAGCCGCGATTTATTTGAGCCAAACTCCGGTGTTTTGGCTGTGGCCAAATTTTTGAGGTCAAAAATCGAAACTGTGTGTACCCCTTTTGAGCTCCAAGCGCAAAATTACTGATCCTTGGCAGGTGTAAGTGGAAGGGCGACGGCCTGAACTACAATCTGGGCGGTAATCCGTGCAAATTTTGAGCACCAACCCACGGCAGCGGCACGGCATGGTGGTCGGCAAGTGATAGAATTGATCAACATGATGTAAAAATACGGCGATGTTTCCCAAGGAATTTGTGCCAAAACGGCTCGTGAAATTGCTTTGGTGTTATCAGGGACAGAACCAGCTGAGTCGATTGCGCTATGTTTCGTAATTTTCCCATGAAATCTCGGTGTTCGGCCAAAATTTTGGGGTCAATTTTGTTTGATTTTGAGTTTTGGGGAAATCGGCTCGTGCAAAACCGTTGTTCCGTTCGGGTCTGTAACAACATGTTTACACAGAAAACTAACCGCCTTTGTGGAATCTACAAAGATACTTACTGTCGGATGCCGAAAGACCACGTTGGTGCTATTTGGTTGATTTTGTGCTGAAACAATGGCTGGAATCTAGCTATCTGAAGGTTCCGCGCGGAGGTTGCAAATGTGTTCCTCCAAAATATCCATCTACCGATTTCTTCGACGACACCATTACCCCAACAAATAAAGACAATGATTACAACCGCTCAGAAATATGAACTTTCTTTCAACGCGTTGACGATAAGCCGAGAAGTCAAGCTAAAAATGCCAATATGGAGGCATCCCGGTGTTCGGAAGGAAGACTATGACAATGCCTGCCGACGCCGTGCTGCTTGCGAATGTCTCCGTTCAAATCATGGAGTCCGGACAGTGGAGGATGTTCTGGTGATAGCAACACGCAGAACCTTGGATCTGGGAAAGCCTCATACTGCGAACCCATCGGGTATCAGTCGACAAAATTGCGCGTGTGTGCTATGTCGGCGCGATCGTGAAGAATTGCGATGTAAAAATCCGGGAAAATGTATCAATGTGGCGAATCTACTCATCGGTTGTTTGCATCCAAAATGGAGGCCGTCCGTCAATGGGCAAGATGTTCAGGAACAGTTCCAGATAGCGGACACGACTTCGTGACAAGTCAATTACCCAAAATGGAAATCATTACTGAGCACTCACCTTTGACTCAGTTATGCTGAAACTGTGTAGAAAGCACTAAAAGAGACTAAAAGAATAGAGCATTTTGGCAAACGGTGAAAATAAAATTTCAGTTCGAAAAACTAAGCGAGTTTGGTGAAAACCTACAGTGGGCTGCACACTGTTTTGCGGCTCCACAACCAAAATTTGGTTAGCGGGAACTGAAGAAAAAAATCATTTTTCACCGTTTGCCAAAGTGCTCTAATGAGATCTACAGATCCCCCGGGATTGGCACTGATGGCGGTGGACAAAAATAAAGAAAATAAAGAAAATAAAGAAACGAAAATATTGCGGGAGATTCAGGGAGATTCAGGGATCTCGGGGACATTTCTGAGCACTCTTTTCGGCCGACATCGGCTTTTCGCTGCGCTGTCATGACTCGGATCCCGCATGTTACGGCTTGCCGTCCCTTGGCCAAATACTGAAATAAAGCACAAAAATACTCATTTTGAAGTGAAAAAACCTGAGATAAAGAGAGCATGGTTCTCAAGTGCGGAGAACATATCCCAAATATCTACAGGTGCAAATCTGCCCTAGTTGTAGACCAGTTCACTGCCATCAGCTCTCCAGATACTGAATGGAGTTTGAATTCAAGATCAATCACGGCAGCTCGTTGATCCTCCACTTCACGGTTGATTTCCTCGAGCTCGTCCCATTTTTTCGATTGTTGGAGCGGCACAAGTGTTAGATATACCTCTATGGAAATCATTCTACTCATGTACCAACTGAAATCCTCTCCACTCTACCACGAAATCTGAACCGGCAAATGCCGGTCATGTTCATTTAGGCTCGTTTCTCGCAAGCACAAATGCAAATACAGCCTTGGGATTTTGTTCAATGCTTGATGATTCTTATTCGAAGGCTTGTTTCTCTCTTGCTGTCCATGTTATATCACAGTAACACAGTTATTTGCGGGACTCTAGGGCGGGAGCGGATTTTTTCCCACAAATGACATCTTGAGTTGATTTTGAGCATTTGCTTGCTGCGAGCTCAATTTCGGCTCAACAGTCAACAATTGAATACAGTCAGGTGAGTAGTTTCTTTTCTTGAGATGACTCTTTATTCAGATTGATCGTAGTTGCAATGTAGTAGCTTTGTTTTCAGAAATGCCTTTTTTTCCGAATCTCCGTTCTCAGATTGTCAAATGCGCTACCAGGGAGCAGCACAACTGCTTAGAGCTTTTTAACAGCTACTCTGAAGTGAGAATATGCCGTTCAGAGGCTGGCTACCTCGAAAATTATGCACCCCTGTCCACATCAGTGATGTTAGATAGCGATTTGAAGAGAACAAATGCGAAAACTCGGAGTGTACTGTGATTGATTTGCGTCGAACGTTTAGAAGGGGAGCGCGCGGCGCGTGCCGAGGATTGAGAAAAAATGAATGATTTCTAAAATTTGTTCTTCCTTCATCTTTTCACTGTTCTCGCATAACCCCCTGACTTTCCCATAGTTGGTTCACAAGGTTTCAATGGGAAATTCACCGGAAAACTCTGTGAATTCCACTATGGAGTTGTGAATTTCACGGAGATATTTTCACTGGGTCCAACTATGTGAGTGGGACATTCCATGGTGTTAATTCACATGGTTCGGGAATGATATCCACCTCATATTCCAATGAAAACTCTTTCACTGTGTTGGATTCCCTTCCAATACTCCCGGAAGTCACTTGAAAAATACGCGAAAACACAGTGGAAACTGCATGAAAAATCTACTACGTAGTAGTACCCCTCGCTTTGACCAGTGTCAACATACAAGTATTAGTCTTATCTCTTTTGTACGGAAGTAGTTACCGAACAAGTACAACAAGTCTTTACTAACGATTACTAAGTTACGGTACTCAAAGTATGTAAATTGACTATATTATTGTATTAGGAACACAACCAGTACTGGTGACCAGAACCATGTACCGTGTTCGAGGCAACTTGAACTCCATGAATTTCACGAGGTTTACGGGTGAATTTCCAAGAGTTGCCAGGAAGCGAGGAATGAACTTTCTGAGCAGTTTTCACACAGATGCATTCATTCGATTTTCGAGTGAAATTCACGCACTTCATATTGCGGACTCTAATTATGTGAATCGGGTACGTGAAGTCACAACCCCATGAATCTGAATTCACTAGATAAACCCGTGAATTGTGGAATTCATGGTCCGGCTATGGGAAATTCATGGGGTTCTGCGACCACAGTGTTTTACCGTCAATACAAAATGCTAAGGGTTGAGTTCTCTGATTGGATTCCCCGAACGTGCCCATGAAACCCACTTTTCCGACCTCTGACCAGGTTATCGGGTCCCTGATGCGGTTGCTTTTGTATGGTACCTCTCGTGTTCATGAAATTCAGATCAATGAAATGCTAGCATTGTTGGAATGGAGCCTTGAGGAGGATGAAGCAGTTATTGGAGGAAAACGTGTCGAGTCCCCATTTGGCTGGATTCCGCGACTCCCATACTCAGGTGGGGACTGGCAAATCACACCAAACAAATGTCTGTTTGGACTTTGTTTGTTCGGAGTCGGTCCTGCCCCCCGCCCTCTACAGTGACGCTAAAAATCTGAAACAAATTGCAAATGAGTCCTGAGCCGAATCCTCAGGGAATGTCCCGCGCCGATTTCCCAAATTTTCCCCAAGAAGAGCGGAACATTAACGCAGAAATGGCTGTGAAATGGCTTTGCACGGAGAAAACAATCATTTGCGGAACATGCAAGGGCCAAAATAAAAAATGTGGCCGGGACATTCCCTGTAGATTACAAATACTAAGAGATCCTATACTCAAGTTGTGTTGAAAATGTCGACGGTTGAGGCTGCAGAAGGGACTGACGAGGGGCAGACATTTGATCACAGCCACTTGCCAATGATATGATAGTATACTATCAATGATACACTGGTAGTGCTGCCGCGAGGTGGAGGCCCTCGGAGGTGAGGTGACCTTGGCCTTAAACTGTTGCCATTTATGGTAGTCGAGGTGATGGCGCCTTGAGACTGTTTTCGGAAATAATATTTAGAAACAGTTGTTAACACCAGATAAACATGATAGGTGCTCATGAGTGGGCCACTGTAGGCTAGCTGAACTTTTTTCGCGGCTCAGGGAATGAAAATGAAGTGAAGAGAGTGAATTTCGAGGTGGACCGCTGAGGTGACGTCATCTCAAGGTGGGTTCAAGGTTGATGGGCCATCACCTCAAGGTACCTCGACCTCGCCTCGCGGCAGCACTAGAGCCCCGTCGGGCATACTACCATATATGGTGCGGCTTATCACTCAGATCAAATTTTTGAAAAGTCTCAAGGTTTTCTGGAACAGCTGTAAGATGGATCCAGCTTCATGTTAACCCTTAGCATTAACTTGAAATTAAGGGTTAGTTCATTCTAAGGCTTAACACTGCGGGAAGGGAAAGCACTTCATCTGAGTGCGTAAGCACTCAAATCCGAAAAGCCGAACTCAACTTGAGTGCGTTAGTTTTGGGCTTCATTCGAGTGCCTTTCCTGGCACTTCATATGAGTACCTTCCAAGCACTATATCTGAAAGCACTTTACTTGATTGCTTCATAGCGCACTCAGAATTAAGGAGCTCTGCCTGAGTGCTGTTCGCCGAACTTTATTTTAGTGTGGCTCGAATTTGACATGTAGCGGCTCGGGGGGTTGGCAATGGCGGGTTGTGACGTACCATGTGGGACCCGTAGTGGGTGCACCTTTTCGTTTGCTTTGCCAAATCCTTCATCCATTTCCTGCCCCTGGCCCTCTGTCGCTGCCCTTGTCGTTGTGTGAATGCGTGCTGATGTCGCGTGAGTCACCGAGTTTGGTGCAGTCCGTCAGGTGGGGTGAGTAGAGGTTGTGCCGCTTGTCCGTCGGCTGTGGTGTGCGGCCGTGAGATCCGAGGCTTGGCCGTTTGAATGCTGCACGCTATAGCGTATTGCTTGAGGTTCAGGTGTACCGCTAACCGCTAGCGCCGAGAATTGATACGAACTGGCGTTATTTACCAGGAGCCACCTGGGATGCGTTTGTGTCAGCGTTAATTTGCTGTTCGGTATCGCCCGTATCGAGTGGTCAAGACGAGAAGTCGAAAGAAACTGCGTTTGTGTAGAGAACGTCGTGGTCTCGGTTACAAACGCATAAAGACTACGTAATGCTTACGAGAGTACAGTATGCTGGAAAGTAAATCGTGGTAAATAATTACCGCTAACATATAATGTGAGGAAAGTGTGTAAGAAAGCAGACTGACCTATAGAACTTTCAACTTGGGTGGTAGAAAATATCGAGGGGAGTGTTTGTGTTTCCTCGCGTGTGACTTCAAAACCGAGGGTGGTTGATTAAAGTTGGTGAGGGGTTCTCAGAGTGCCGTGCCCTTGATTTATTGGGGCAAGAATCTATATCTTTGGGGCCACCTATCTTGTTGATTTCTTAGGCAAAATGCTGAGCGTCTGGCATACGCCGCGTGTCACGTAACTAGTACTGTAAAATTCTCTTATAACAAGTTTACGCTCGCCAAATGGTACTAGTACAGTCTGGGAGTATCTGAAATACCGAGTATGTAATCCAACGGTATGCAAACGACTTTGTATCTTATGGACACCTGAGAAAATTGAAGAAAAGCTAGCCGAGCGGGTTTCGGCAACAAGTCTCAAGTTGGTAGAGGGGGGTTGTGGGCACGGCGGCGTTGAGAGTGTTGAGAACGACGTAGCGAGCCAGAATTCGGGTAACGATGAATGATGCGGACATACTTGAAGGGGTGAGTGGGTGAGAGGCGGTGCCTGGCGTACGTCGAAACGAGAGGAGGTGGGAAGGCAGAGCGGCGATGGCGGCTTCGGTATTGGCAGGGTGTTGTCTAGAACAGAAAGGGTGAATTTACATTGATTTTGTCGGGTTGCGGTGCTTAGGAAATGACATACCTGCACAAACTCAGCCCGTGCTGACGTGTATTTCCGCGTTCGTGTCGGCTTGAGTCGAGAAGTACGTCGGGAACCGTGGCGCGCTCTTCGCGTTGAGAATGGTGAGTTGAAGGTATGGCATTTGGAGAGCAATAAGCTCACCGGACAATGCGGCAGCGAGTTCTGCCGAAATATGGCACTGTATTCGGTGGCGCGGTGAGAGCAACAAGACGTCGGACCGAAGCCGAGAGGCGGGAAGAGCGAGGTTGGGGAGTGTTGAGGGCGTTGTCAAGGGCGGAGGTGGAATTGGACGCGAAGGTGCTGCACGGATGACGGTGGATCTCAACGGCGAGGTAGCGGATTCGATAGGCGGTGAATCGAAAGTGCGGCGGAGTCAAGAATGCACCACAACAAGTGTCGAGCGCGGAGGTGCCCATCGTCGACAAGGGGTCCGTAGAGACTGGGTGGGGGGAACATCGGGGAGGGATGGAATAAGGAGGCGGGGTCTTGTCGGTGAGTGGGTCACCTTGAGAAGGTTTAGTTAGGTGAGTCTATGGAGAAGAAAGGCGGGAATCGGGACCATAACCAACGAGAGAGGTCGGGAGAGGCGGACGCTGACGAGAAACTCGCGCGTACACGATGCCGAGGGGACTGGCGAACTACTTGTAATTGGATCAGTTCTGTGCAGATACAGACAAGGCAGTACTGCAATACACATACATTGGCTTCTTACTGTGAATCAATAGCCGCGTAGTCAGTGTTGGCGTCTACTGGGTGAAATCGTACGACGCGGCCGCGGCGGCGTCGAGGGATAGGCTTGCGAGTGCTCACTGCTCAGCCGGCCAGAGACTTTGATGAGCCGGGGTACGAGGCATCATGCAGCAGTAAGAAGATTGGTGACGCAGCAAGCGCCAGAAGCGTCGCGGATGTCGAACCGGGAGTCAGTACTTATCTCGCAGTCGCCACGAGTCGCGGGCAAGTCCCAATCCAGACTCTAGTCCAGCTGGAGGAGGTGAAGACAACGGTAGACAGACGAGGGGCCACCAGATTCGCGGTGATGCATATGTAGGAGTTCATTGTCGCGCTGAGGCGGGAAAGCTAGGGAGGAAGGCATGGGAGTGTACTTAAAACGAGAAGAATTCAAGCAATCAGTCACTAACGTGACTGTGACGTCACTCGTGACTGGACGCGTCTTGCCTTCTCCCACCATGATCGATTCATCGCCGACCATCCAGCCACTCCGGCGGCCTCGCTCGGCCCTCAAACTCTGTAACACGACTCTATTACACTCCACACTCGCGCTCTGGCACGTTCCCCGCAAATCGGGCTGATATCGCGCAAAATCACCTTGGGAACGACATCCGCACCGCGTGTGACTTTGCACGCGTCGTTTCGATACGAAGCGACTCCAAGGCACTCCAACGATGAGCACCATCGTCTGCGGACGCGCATTGCGCGTCTCAGCCCTCCACCTATGTGTTCTTTGAAGCACTTGCGAGGTGTGCAATCCTATCAGTCCCTCTTGCTTCAATAACACGCTGTAGGGACCTTGTCGTGCATTGCGAAACATTGCGGAGACGATAATTGAAGTGGGGTATGGTGCGTCGACGGCTGCAGCTCCTCGAATAGCTTACCTGACGCCGCAATCTCAAGATGACGCGACTGCACATTAACTGCCGACCCTCTCGTCATTTGTAACCCTTTACTCCGGTACCCTCTGCTGTCGGCAGCGTCTGATATAGGAAGGAGGGAAGTCCTGGTATGAGTGGAGAGTCGACGGTAGTTCGTGCGCCAGTATCTTGTATTCTTTGACCGCCCCTCCCTCTTCTTCTTCTACCCTCCTTGAGTCCCCGTCCCCTCCCTTTCTCTCTATTTTCTCTCCCCTCGTGCCTTACCGTTCCCCTCCCACCCTCTCATTTTCCTCCCTTTCCATTCGGTGTTAACTTATTCCTTAGTCCTTCACCTCCGCCGGCGCACTTTTCCCCACATCGTGACCTCTCCCGTCCTTCTTCTCGTTTTCTCTCCGACCGTCCCTTGTCGCCGGTCCACCGGCATCAAGTCTCACGCTGCAACTTAGCGTAATGCGAAATCTTCGACCCACCCTCTTCAAATTGCATCCCCTACACCTTCACCTTTTCATTCGTTCTTGTTCTTGGTTGATTGTTTGATGCTAGAACGGCTTACAGCCTTCCAAACCGGGTGTGAGATTCAAGGATTCGATGTCACACCACGCGCTTGGATATGACTGGTAGGTATCTCCCTCCACTTCCTTGTAAATTTACGTTGATATTTTTCCCTCGACACGCTGAATTTCGATTAGATCCCGGCCAACTCAGTAAATCACGCTGACTTCGTGTTTAATAACAGCTTGTACAGTGGTGGCAAATAGAAATTGCCGTGGCTTTTTGGTAAAAATCTCGATGTATACATCACCGAATGACCTCAAATAAGATGTAGAGATGGGTATGTGATACTTCTGTACCTCTTAGAACACTCAGCAATATATCATGCACTGACAATGCATCAATAATGGATGGTTTCCGTTTTTTGCCATATCCGGAAAAACACAATGTACCCTCAGCAAAAAAGTGTCATAATAGGATAAAAGTACTTGAAAAACAATGCTAGTTCTCACTTTGACTGACTGGAATTGATCGTCATTTGAGCTCACAACAGCCGCTCGAAGTAGGTCATTTTAGCTATTTTCTCTGCATTTTCAGCTATTTTGTGTGAAAATAGCCAACTCTGAGCGGTTGTTGTGAGCTCAAATGAGGGTCAATTCCATTCAACAAAAGTGGAAACTAGGACTGTTTTTCAAGTACTTTCATCCTATTGTGACACTTTTTTGCTGAGGATACATTGAGTCTTTCCAGATATGGCAATAATAAGAAACTGTCCTGTTATTGATGCATTGTCAGGGCGTAATATATAAATGAGTGCTCTAAGCAGTACAGAGGTATCATATATTTATTTCTACATTTTATTTCAGGTCATTCGGTGAAGTATACAGCAAGATTTTGGCCAAAAAGCCACGGCAATTTCTATTTGCCACCACTGTATACTTCAGTTGCATCAATCGCTCGGTATGGTTTCTATCCTAATGAAATTTATCCTCGCTAAATCATCTACGTTGAGTTTAGATAACATCTTGATTAAGCTGTGAGTCGATCTTTGTTGAACCGAGTGTATTCACTAACACTTTTGGCACAGCGCTGTTTACGAAGATTAGATTCAAGGTCTGGTCAGCGAAAGTTGAGTCGATGGCTCGTTTTATTCGACTGTCGGCTTAGAATGTTATAGTATTTTCAGCCCAACCTATCATCTTTCTCTTTGATCCTTGCTCATCGATTTCGACGATCTGAGGCCGCATTTTCATCACCGTTCTCCAATTCAACTTAAATTGTGTACGTGTCCGCTCGTTCGCTCGCCCGCCTTGCCAAGTTGATTTGTCTTAGCCAATATTATTTGTGGACCATGTCTGTGCTTGGTATAACATTTACAGCCTAGCAGCAATGGTCCGAGCATCTACGTATGTACATACCGTATGTACATACCGTATGTACATACCGTATGTCGTACTGTAGCCAATAACAAATATTTATGCAAATTGTGGGGGAGTGAACGGTAAGGTTGAGCACTCCATCTGAGTGCCTGAAGCGCTCAAATGGAGTGCTTCGACGCACTCAACTTGAGTTCGTCTGGAGCACTCAGGTACAGTGCTTCAGGGACTTCATCCTACTATCGAAATCTGCCGTTTAGGCGCTTCATCTGAGTGTGTCGACGCACTTCAGCTGAGTGTTCTAACACACTCCACCTGAGCGCTTTTGTGATGCGGGTCGTCTTGCATCCAGTTCGCACGAAGCTGCCGCTACGGGCACTAGGCGGTGTCGGTAGAGGAAGAGTGGAGGAGGAGGGTTTGTCGTTAGGTCGTAAGGCCGTTGTAACCCATCGGCAAGGGAGTGTTTGACCCTCAGTCGGGCTCCTGTAACCTAGGAGGCACGGGGAGCAGTTATACGGGTGCTCAGCCATGCAGGGGGTCTAACCGTCCGGTGGTTCGCCGTAGATATCCCTCTTAACCGTAGGACATGGAAGTTCAGGTTAAGCAAGATTGATTTTGACAAGCGGAATGTAAGGTAGCAAGCGTGTAAAGTAAGTAAATAGAATATAGCCCTATCACAGTGCCCCCCACACGGTTGGTGCCTGCCATGAAGCAGAAATTGAGTATGCTGATCCCATGATAGCATCACAATGGCCCCCCAAATTCTGCATCGCTAGGATGAAGAGATTCCCACCAAGGAGAAAAAAAAGTTGGCCAGCTTAATTGGAGAATGCGGCAGGATGCTCTGCATCAATGGCTGCCGCAATGGCATGCTGCCTATCCGCAGCTGGCAGCCAGGGCGGACTAGCAGAGCTACACAAGGAGGTGTTCATCTGTAGACTCTGGACTGCGCCTGCAGTGCGCCCTGGCTAAGCTCCAGATCTGTGTTCCACAGAGATCCTTGGGCCAGCCTCTATTGCTCTCGTCTGGCAAGAGGTATGAGCTATGGTGCATCCCAAACGCTAGGCTCTGCTAACGCTCTGCCTGCTGCGAGTCACGGACTCGGGGTATGCACGCTTGAGGGAATAGCAGAGCTTATGGAGGCATAGCCTCTAGTGCATAGACTCTGCAATATCGCCCTAGCAATGCTCCGGGTCTTCCCTCAAGGCAGAACCCTGTAGCTGTTTAGGCCAGCCTTCTATTGCTCCTGTCTGGCACGTAGGGTATGTTGAGTGCATCCCGGCGCT